>CM062815.1:808426492-809083158 GCA_031772625.1 Pinus tabuliformis | reverse complement strand
AACCAATTTTTATTTTTATTTTTGTGTAAATTCAAATCAAAGAAAGCTGATCTAAATCTACGATTGATTTTTCAGAATGTAAACTATGCAATTGTAATCTGTGCACAATTCACATGAAAAGTATGCAAATGTAATCTATGCACATTTTTCATTCATATTCTGAAACTGAGAACTCTAATTATGCAAATGTGATCTATGCAAGAGAATTATCAAACACAAGATGATCCTAATGTGATCTAAGAACCAATCAAGTGCAAGTTTAGAAAATTGGGTGAGAGTTCCAAAGATCAAAAAATAAAAACACTCAGAGGCGATTAACACTCATACACAATTTAGCCCCCCCCCGGCGAATGAGGGGGAAATTTTTTTGCAAAAACAGAAGCAAAAAGATGCAAAATTGTGAAAAGACTGAGAGAAACCTCCAAGTAATGACCAAAGGAAAACAAATCAAGAATTTCTCAAAAAGAGACTCAAAACACCCAATTGATGAAAGCTAAAAGCAGGAATGCTAATGAAACAAGTTCAGGTGAAAATTTTTGACAGGGTACTAAAGGATCTGGGCAGAAAACACTAAGAAAAACCAAAATCTAAAAGCAATTAAAGCAAAAATGGAGTTTTCCTAAATTTTTACAGGAAGACGCAGGCAACCCGTTATAATAGGCACGGGCCCGCTCTGTGCAAACGGAAACAGCGCGTCCAAAGACGCACTGTGCAGTACTCAGAGGGTGCGTCCTTCTGGAAAAGTTAAGAAAAACCAAATCTAACTAAATCTAAAGCTAAGCCACCCAAATACTAATTCTCACAGTCAAAAACCAGAAAATAAAAATGATTTTCTCAGAGCAAAGTTCACACAAAGGAAAAGACTTTCACATTAATGGATTCCCCAGCGGAGTCGCCAATTTGTCGTGGCGGAAAAAGTCGTTTGTGCGGACACAACTGACCTCCCTAGGAGTCTAAACTCTCTAGCGACAAACAAGACAAAATGGAGTGATCTTTCTCTAAATATACCTTTTAAAACATGAAAACTACAAGTGTTTAGGCTTACCTTATTCCAAAACGCTGTTGTTGTAGTCCGTCCTTGCCGATCCGGATGAGCTCCTCCTTCAAGTCAATATCTGCAACCACAAACAATCAAACAATTACCAAGCACTTGCATTTCATATAATAAAACATATATTCAACATGCAGACCAAGGAACACATGAAATAACTCATTAACACAAGCTATTGAGAAAAATAAACCAATTTGTATTAATAACGAAACAAAGAAACTCTTACAACCTGGCCTTGGTGTTGTGCAAGTTCCTCCCAGGGTCCATCAAGGGTTTTCCTCTACTTTGACAAAGCTCACCCACTTCCAAGTAGAATCAAGCAAAGACAATCTCTCCTCACAAGGTTCTAAATGGGAGTCCTAATTCCTGCAGCATTTACCCAAAGAAAATGTAGCTCCAACCTCTCCTCCCTCTGGCTCAATGTCTTTATTTATAGTGCTGTAAAGAGGTTATTCAGGTCCACCATCAATGGGATAATCCCCCTCTTTGGGTGGGATAGCTCCCTTATTGATGGGATAAGTTCCTCCTTAATAGGGATACATGAACCAACTGGAGGCGCATCCATTTCATCAAACCGACCTCTAGAAAGTTCTAGAAGTAACCACAAGTAACTTTTTTAAGATGAAACTCGCGCATTTTTCCTTTTACAGAAGGACGCACCTGTCCCTTAACATACAGAGCATCCAAGGACGCAACTTTTGTGAACATTGTGAGCGTCCCTGCAGGTAAGGCTAGAGAGAACCTGCGACCCCAGAGATAAACACATTTTTTACAAGACTTTCTCTCTTCTTTGAGTTTGAGATGGATAGCAGAGGCATAAGACTTGCCTAAGAGGGTAGCATGACTGTTGATTTGAGCCATACTAACTGTAAGTAGTCATGGTGACATTTTTTAGTGTAACACATAGATATTGGGGAAGCAGTGATAGCTGAAGGGGTTATGCCAGAGGTTGTTATGGAAGCAGAGGGAGCTACTCTGAAGGTTGTAGAGATACCAGCTGAAGTCCCCAAGTCACCACCATCGCCTAGACCAAGGCCTACCCTGACCAAGGAGAGTGTGAAGAGCAAGAAAGGCAGGTAGCCCACGACACCGCATCTGGTGCACACGTCGCATAGGAGAAACCCATCGAAGGGCAAGCCCACTACACAAGAAAAGGGCAAAATAATTAACCTAGAACCAGAGGAGGAAGAAATTGAGGATATCCCAATGGACGATGAGGATGTTGGGGTGGAAACAGAGGACGTTGAAGTTGAGAGTTCTGACCCCATTACTAAATTGCCTGAGTACGTCCCTCCATGTAGGGGCAAGACCAAGGTGCCTAAGGACATTGATGAGAGCAAGGTCACCTTGCACACACCTCTATTGCTGGACCAGATTGTTTTTGAAGGACCGCGCTTGGGGTTGATTCCATTGTTAAAATTGGAGGAATGGGACTTAACTAGCACCGAGCGATTCCATCACTTGGAGACAGACCAGCTAATGCAACACATTTTCCATTAGACCACCAGGATGACCACGTTGGGACTGCGGAAGTGGCTCAAAGGTGTGGATAAGGCAGGCCTGCTCAACCTGCTATGGGTGCAACATTACAACCACACACCCATCACAATGGTGGTAATCAAGTAGGTTCTGTGCTTGGTACATGATGGGTGTCTATGGCTGGATGAGTCGATACCCATCACGAATATGTTGATCGATAGGATCACATAGCTGTCGTACATAAGGGAAAATCTAGCCATGGCCTTTGGTGGAAAGACGGGCGAACATGACCTCATGGAGGCCATGAAGAGGAAGTTCAGATTAGTAAAAAAGGCATCTGACTATACCATTACAAGTATTTCTGATCCTGTGGTTAAAGTGGCCACACAACTCCTGGTAGGAAAGATCATGCGGAAGTGTTGTGTAGATGAAGTGCCGGCACTAGTTGTAGCTTTGGCAGCACAATGCACATAGGGAGTTCAATTTAATTAGGTGCACTATCGGTTAGGCCCCTATACTACTAGTGTAACCCCTTATTGTTATTAGTGTTCCCATTATTATATTGTTGTGCCCATGTAGTTCCCGTATTGTTATTATTGTGCCCCATAGAAGCCCACTATTGTTATTGTTGTGCCCTTACATTATTATTGCTATATCAGCTCTGATTATATTATGACCCCTTAGACTCCTATATATAGAAAGGAGCCTTGTCATTTGTATCATCCAATAATTGTTCATTTGTGTAATGTAAATGAGGTTTCCCCTCGAAGCGGCTTATTTCTAAGGCGTTGATCTATCTTTTCTGTCTTTTTGTGAGCTGGTTTCATAACATTTGGTATGAGAGCTTTGGATTTTAGGGTTCACTACTCCAAGCAGACCATCGTGGAATGTTTTCTATAATATTTTCTCTACGACATTTCAGAAGCTAAAAACAAAACCTATTTGAGAATATATTCGTCTAAACCTAGGGTCCTAATTTTAGAACTTGTCTCACTATATTTATGAAGATATGATCTAAGGGAGTTAGTGTTTTCGAAAGCTCCAAAATTTCATCTAAAATAGGTCATTGTGGAATTTTTGCTATAATGTTTTTTATATGAGGGTTTAGACTCTAAAATTAAAACCCATTTGAGCAAACATCTTGGTGAAGCTCAAGTTAGAATTTCAGATCCCGTCTTGCTATATTTTTGGATATTTAATCTAAGGAATTTAGGGTTTTTGCAGACATCCAAATTACATTCTAAATAGGCGACCTTGGGAAAATTTTCATAACTCTCTCTATGAGCATCAGATTGAAATTTTGTAAGAAGTTACAAAACGAGGAAAAATTATAGTTTTCTCTATATATTTTTCTGATCCAAAGGTCAAAATAGTGACACGTGGCACATCGTACAATTTCGCTCTACTGAAAAATTATATAATCAAATCATCTTAGGAGATTGTGCATAAATATTTCTTGGAGAATCCAATTTCGATAAGACTAGTGGCATTATAAAGAGAACACGGAGGGCTACTACAAGTCCTAATTTCAGAACTGGGAGATCTAAAATTACAGAGTTACAGTCATTTCAAGATTGTGCTCCTAAAATCAAGAAAAGACGATATGAGGAAGTTTGATGGCAAGGATCCAGTAAATTGGATACTATAGATGGAGAAATATTTTGATCTACAAGAGGTGCAACTGTTACAAAAGGTACATATTGCATCTTCATATTTAGAACTGGATCAATTTTATGGTATAAAGGGATTTGTTCTTGTAAACCACTTGTCATGTGGTCATTTTTCACAGAGGAAATGATAGCACATTATAAGGATACAAAGAGAAGCACCTTCTTTAGCCAATTGATAAATCTAAAACAAAAGGGTTCAATAGAATAGCACATTGAGGACTTTCAAAAATTGAATATAAGGGTAAATGATATTCCAGAGAAGCAAAGGATTGATGTCTTCAAAGGGACTTTAACAGATAACATCCAACATGAGGTTCGCCTTTGGGAACCTGATTCGTTAGAGAAGGCATACGGGTTGGCAAGAAAAGTGGAAATAAAAATTATGGCAACGAGGAAGTCTACCCATCACAACTATAAAGATAGAAGTGTTGTTTCTCCTAGCCTTCCACAACCTACAAGGTTGAAACCAAAACATTTGGAAGAAAAAGTAGCAAAATGGCATTGTTACAATTGTGATAGCAAATACATTAAAGGTCATAAGTGTGCTGAGAAGAAATTATTTTACATAGAATGTGAAGAGGAGGAAGAAAAGGATCAAGAAAAATCAAAAGAAGAGGATATACATCGGGAACCAACCCTAGAAGAAATAACATATGAATCAGACCATATCTTGTACTACATTGGCAGGAATTACCACTCCTCAAACTCTTAAGATAGAAGAGCATATCAAGAAGAAGAAGGTTCAAGCAATGAAATATCTAGAAGAAAAAGATCTAGAAACGTCAAAGGAAAAGGATAGTCACCTGGAACCAACCTCAGAGAAAGAAGAAATGAATCAGACCATATCTTGTAAAGCATTGGCAAGAATTACCACTCCTCAAACTCTCAATATAGAAGGACATATCAAGAAGAAAAAAGTTCAAGAAGTGAAAGATCACATCGAGCATTAAGAAATGAATCCAACCATATCTTGTAATGCATTGGAAAAAATTACCACTCCTCAAACTCTCAAGATAGAAGGACATATCAAGAAGAAAAAGGTTCAAGCAGTGAAAGATCACATTGAGCATCAACAACAAGTTCTCCAAATTTTAAAGGATAATGCCACTTTGGTGCATAATCAAATGAAAGAACAGGCAGATCAACATCATAGTGAATGAAGTTTTGATGTAGGCGATTGGGTATTTTTATAGCTACATCCATACAAAGAAATATCCCTAAAGCAAGCTATTTATGAGAAGGAAATGTTGGCAATACTACATGCACTTAATAAATGGCGACCTTACCTAATGGGAAGACACTTCAAGGTAAAAATGGATTATGATAGTCTTAAATGCTTTTTAGAACAAAGATTATCTTCAGAAGAACAAAAAAAATGGGTCACAAATATGTTCGGTTATGACTTTGACATCATCTAAAAGAAAGGGAAGCAAAATGTTGTTGCAGATGCACTCTCAAGAAAGGATGAGGATGTGGAAGCATTGTTTTGTGTTATTCCTATTATCCAACTAGATTGGATAAAAAAAGCAAGGGATGAATGTAAGAATGATGAAGAACTGTCTCCACTCATTCAAAAGTTCCAAAAGGTCCCAGTTTAAATAATACTACCAGAACTTGATGAGGAAGGGAAAATCATATTGGAACCTGAAGTAGTCACAGAAAGAAGAAATCAACAACAATGAAATCGATCAATTTCAGAGTATCTCATCAAGTGGAAGAACTTACGTGCTGAAAATTCCACATGGGAGGATGATAATTTTATACATAATCGTCCATAACTACTCAAGCATTGAGGACAACACTTTTTGAAGGAGAGGGGCATGTTAGGTCCCTATACTACTAGTGTAACCCCTTAGTTATTAGTGCAACCCCCTTATTATACTGTTGTGCCCATGTAGTTCCCATATTGTTATTATTGTGCCCCATAGAAGCCCACTATTGTTATTGTTGTGCCCTTACATTATTATTGTTATGTCAGTTCTGATTGTATTATGACCCCTTAGACTTCTATGTATAGAAAGGAGGTCTTTTCATTTGTATCATCTGAGAATTGTTCATTTGTGTAATGTAAATGAGGTTTCCCCCTCAAAGAGGCTTATTTCTAAGGCGTTGATCTACCTTTTCTATCTTTTTGTGTGTTGGTTTCATAAAACTACATCTATGGGGAGTTCCTCACAAACTACCACGAGGCGCGGGATCTTAGAAAGACATTCCACTATGCATGGCTCTTTTTGTCCATAGTGCTGGTAGCATGCGAGCTACCTGAAGACAGTCAGTTTCCCTTGGTCGCGCCGGGCCTCCCAAAGGAAGAAAAGTACAACTATGGGAGACTAATGATCCTCAGTGGATAAAGGACAGCAAGATATTTTGGATCTTGATGGAGATGAGTGTGCATATGGCCATCAACCGTAAGCCATGGTTGTCACCAAAAAATTTTGACAGGTTGCAGGAGTACATGGAATTCAAGGTTGACTTCCACCAGGTATCGATCAGGGAGTGGAAGGACCCTAATCAGAAGTGGAATGACTTTCCCTACTTGGCAACAGATGACGCGATTGATACAGTTCTTGATCACTATCCGGACAAGTGGCGCACTGTCTTTCACTTGGTGGTGGGATCAAGCAAGTCTACGATGTAGCACAAAAAGGAGGAGGTGAAGCTCAAGATGGAGCAAACGGCCGAGCAAAGGAGGAAGGAGGCTGATGACAAGGCCTAGGTAGAGCACGCTGTGGTGTAGTAGGTGGGTGGACAAGTCGAAGGAGAAGAGCGCAGCTCTGACAAAGGTCAGAAGTCACACTCACTAGAGATAGAGGAAGAAGAGGATGATCAGACAAAGTAGGAAGGAGCAAAGCTGCAAATGAATTCATTCCATATCAATGGTCCAAGAGGACAAGAAAAAGTAGGGCCGTAAAAGAATTCCAAGGCCAACAAGATGTCTATGGATCCGATAACCCTAACAGAGGGGGATCTGAATGACAATGGAGATATAGTGCAGGATGCCACCGCAGAACTACTACAGGATTTTGAGCTGCAGCAACAGCATCAGTCATTGGGAGCCATTCAAATGGGTCTGCAAGAGCTACAAATCTGGGCTTCATAGACTGGTGCGACATCCACTAGTTTGGCCATTGGTACTTTAGAAGCCACTGGGATGATGTGCGCGAGGGACTCCCAAGCCATAGTGCTACCAGATGGAGCATTGACAATAGAGATCGAAGCTGACAGGCCCGTTGTCAGTTCTCTCAAGGGAGTAGGGCTAGACTTGACAACGCTTCATAGCGAGGTGCTTCACCTGCTGCAGCATGGGGTGATCACAGAACTGAGGACCCGTAAATATCATGCTTTGTAGGTCATCAACGAGAGGAAGATCAACATTGCTGAGATGGTCATACAACGAGATTCTACCATTTCCACTGCAAATGACGTGACAGACAAGAACAAGCACATAGTCCAGCTCGTGGAGGAAGCATGTCGAATGGTCTCGTAGTTGGTCATTCCTGAGGATGAGATGGTAGATGTGCACATTCACAAACTCGCTATGGGGGTGTCCGACACCTGCAAAAAATTGGCAAAGGTTAAGGTAGAGGTGAACCTCCAAATTGCAGAGTTTCAGCCTTTGACATCACTGGAAGTCAAGGAGCAATGCTCGACTGCTGTAACAGAGGTGATAGTAGCAGTAGAAATTGCAGTGGTAGACTGCACAAATCTTTTTAAATAGTCGTTCGAAGTACTAACCAGCCTATAAGAAGACCCAAACATGCAAAGGCTAGAGACAGAGGCACGAGGCCTACTTGATCACGGCCTCCATTGAAGGCAAGATGGCTAGTTTGTAGGAGACTCAATAGAAGCTTCAGGCTGACAATGTAGGGCCAGCGACAGAGTAGTTGGTCGAGGAGATAGAGCAGGAGGCTTCGTAGTGCACCACTGAGGTAGCAGTTGTATAGGTCGAGTTGGGAGGTCTTCACACCTAGATCTCCGCATGCACAAAGTGACTCGAGGGCGAGCCAACATGTTTGTGTTGGGGGCCTGTTGTGAATGGGTTCTCACAAGGGTCAATTTTGGGGCTAAAATCCCATGTTTTGGGGTAGAAAGCCCAAAATTTGTAATAAATATGTAAATTCCCCACATTTTATGGTCGTGGAGTATGAAGATGTCAAGAGTCATAAAGGGTTGTTCGCCCTTGTTTTGTAAAGTTTCATTTCGGCTATAAAGATCTACCCATGGTTTGTGGACCATGGGATTGTATAAAAATGAGCTAAGTAAGTAAGCTCTAAGAGGAAGAAGAAGAGTAGAGTCAAAGTTTCAGAGGAGTTTTGGATAAGAATTTCTAGGTGTTCTCGGGTCTTAGCATAGGTAAAGGCTCTGCAGTTGAGTGCACAAAGGCCTAGGGTGGAAGTTCGTGGTTGAGTGCACGGACCCCTACAGTTATGTGCCTAGGGGGGATAGAGTCTGTATTGAACTTGATATATCAATAAAGAGAAGTATTATGTAATCACTGTGTATTTTGTCTCTATTTGATGCATCTGATTATATTATGTTACGACCTGGGTTTACATTATAATGCTTGTTTGATGCGTGAATGTATTTGATTATATCTGTTAATTGAACACAAGCACGAATATAGGTTTACGCGAAGATAACTATAATTGCATGGTAGAATAGGTAAACACTTAAGATAACTTGGGAACTTATACAGTAACGTAGTCATAAAGGTGCATAAGTTCCTGGACCTCTGGTTAGTGTTGCGCGAAGGCTAGTCATGTACCTTAGCGAAGGTACTGAAGAACAAAAGAGAAGGTACATCGATAAGCCCTAAAATCTTATCGATCTACGCAAAGGCAAGATCAGAAAGTAAAGATCTACATCAAGACCATCTCAAGGGGTGGAAATTTGGTTCCTGCATCCCCCAATACTGCTTTGGGTAAGACTTCGGTCCACACTCCGTGGGTTGATGCCGAAAGGGCCAATAGTCTAGGGATTTGATTGGCTGACTAACGCTGAACTTGGGTCTGGGACCCTCAATCCAACACGTGACACTCTTTTTTTTTTTTAAAGCATAGCTTGTTTGATGGCGATTTGCTAGAAGAACCAGTTATCTCTGACATTTTTTTGAAATTTCTAAAAACTTCCAAAATAAAGGTAGTTTAGAAAATAAAAATACATGAAATATAAGATAAGTAGCATTTCTATGAATAATAAAAACAAAATCTACCTAAATATCATCCTTTTGATTATCCTCTTCAATATGAAAATTTCTTTGTCTTCATCAGTCACTACTTGGTTTTAAAGATAAAAATAGGGGACTCTCACAACTCAACTTTTAGATGCACTTAGTTGCCATAGGTAGAGCCTCTGCTGCCATCAGGCATCCATAACCTCGATAGGGTTACCTTTTAACCAAAAATGATTCAATATCCCATCTAGATAAGAATGCAATTTTTAAAGATAAATTCAGATTCATATACTTATTTTCCTTTTCATTCTTTTATAAACAATTCTCTTTTCTTTAAAATTTTCATTTTTCTCCTTAAAGGCCATTGTCTTGGTTTGGTGACCAAAATTAACAGTGCCACTCACTGGTTGTAACTTAATAGAACAAGATGTCTCTTGATGAGACCCCTTGTCTTTTGATTGATACAATCTCAAGCCATTACCCAGTTTTGATATGCAGTATTGGTAATGTCAGCTAGTTATTTCTGTACGATCATGGTAAGTTGGCTCTTATGAGACCTCTTATCCTTTAATTTTAAGCATATTTTAGAATTACACTCCAAAAAATGAAAGCTTACTATATGGGGAGAATCATTGATTCCTTAAGGGTTGTGTCCCCTCCAAAATGTCCACCAGATGGTCCATCATGGAGTTCCTGCAAAACCTTTTCTACCTCAGATTTTTCAAGACATCTAAGAAAAACATAATCTTAATTTATTGTAAACAACACATTATTAATGAATTTGTATTCTCTAGCTTTTAACGTCAAATCCCTTTTTCTTTTGTAACTTAGTTGCATAGGATCATAACCATTTCTCATATAAAAGATGATATCAACATATCTGGATTCAGTGTCATGAAGGCTTACCTCGTATACTTGTACATCATCACTTGAATCTTGTAGTGCTGGTAAGTTGGATGCTCTTGCTAACATTTTGAAAAAACCTTGACCTTTTACAAATTTAGCTTATTTGATCTCAATGTCGTACTCTTGCAATGTTGTTACCCAATTTTCCCTTTTCCCTCCTACATCCCTTTGTATTAACATATTTCTCACTGCTGAGAATGGGACTAATACCTTGGTGTGGGATTCGAGGAGAAAGGGTATGAAATTCTTTATTGATTTGAAAACAACGAAAGCTTGTTTTTCAACATATGAATAGTTTAATTCACCCCCCTGCAAATTGGAGCTAAAGAAAGAAATTGTTGCTTTGACTTTGTCATCATTGACCTATGTCAATAGAGCTGCATATGATTTCTTGGAAGCAAAAGTATATAAAATGAAATGATTAGAAAAATTTGGAGTTGTTAAAGAGGGATCATTTATGCTTGCTTGTTTAATCAGATTAAAGAGTTCATGCTATGTATGTCCCCATTTAAAAAGATATTTTTTCTTAATCATGTATTGAAGAGGTAAAACAATTCGTGAAAATTCAGGGACAAATCTTTTAAGAAAATTTATCTGACCTAGGAAAGATTGCATAGATTTTTTGTTATGAGGTAAAGGAATTTCAGAAATTTCTCTTATCCTATGAGGGTCAATGTGAATCCTTTCTTTGGATACAATGAATCCAAGGAGCTTTCCTTCACTTAAAGCAAAGAAATATTTATTGGGATTGAGAGAAATTCCATGCCTCTGACAATGCTCAAAGATTTGTTTTAAATCTTTTAAATTATTATTATGCCTTTTAGAGTATATAGTTATATCATCTAAATAGATTACTACTGATTTGTTTACCAAACCTTTGAAAGCTATGTCCATGGCTCTTCGAAACGTTGCACCAAAATTGATTAACCCAAATGGCATCTTTTTATAGGCATAAGTGCCCTATTTGGTTCTAAATGTAGTCTTTAGCTGGTCATCTGGATGTACTAGAATCTAATTATAACCTGAAAATCCATCCAGGAAAGACATTAGTTCTGAGCCTATAACTGATTTTAGTATTTGTTCCATAGAAGGCAATGGAAAGTTGTCCTTCTGACAAGCATTGTTGAGATTGTGAAAGTCTATACATATTCGAATATCACCATTGTTTTTTCTAACTAGGACAAGGTTGGAGACCCTCGTTGAATGTCTGACAGGGGAAATAATCTTGGCTTTAATCAACTTATTCAATTCAGATTTGATTTGATTTTATAAATTCAGATGGATCTTTCTCAGTTTCTTCTGCACGGACTTTTCATTAGATATCATGTGGATGGTATGTTGAATTATAGAAATGTCATATGGCTTAAGATCTTCATAGTTCCAAGAAAAGACATTCTTGTATTTCTTCAACAAATGAATGAAGGTTGATTTTTCATCTCATGTAAGATGAAGACCTATATTGATATTTTGAGGTTTAAGGTCAGTTCCAAGATTAACTAATTCAAACCTCAAAGTTGAACTTTGAAGTTTTGAGTTGGTGGGCTTCTTGAATCTAGCCTTAAGATCATATAAGTCTTCCAGCTTAACCACATACTTAGGTATGGCATTTATAGTTGCGTTTTGCTTAAGTTGGTTGTCATGCTAATCTTCGTCAATTATCATGTCATCATAAGAGCCTTCAGATGTTAAAAATCTTATGATATCCAGATCAGTATTAAAGAATCACCAATTGGTGATATTTTCTAGAATAGAAGGCTTAAAAATAAATTCAATAGAAAAGAAATCAGGGCTATAATCTCTTGGTGGAATGAGCTTGGATGCCACATTAGCCAAAAGATTGACACTTGCGTTTTGGAGTCTTGGTATAGGGGAAATATTAAATGATGTAAAGTGAAAAGTAAGGTCTTCAACTAATGATTGATAATGTTTCAAATGTATAGACAATCAACGTATAGTATTTCTTACCTATTTTATCACAATTTCCAAATCTCCAAACACTTGAAGATGTTTGATATTAAGGCCGATGGCTTTATACAACCCTTGAACCAATGCTTCATATTTGGCAGTGTTGTTTGTGCATTTGAATTCAAGCCTGCATGTTAACATAGTTTTTTCCCCTTCTGGGCTAACTAATATGCATCCTGCTCCTGCTCCATCACTAGATTTGGATCCATCAAAAAATAATTTCCAAAATAAAGATCTAACTACAGGTTTATCTACAAAATTTATACACTTAGAAGTGTTTGTTTGGGAAAATTTTTTGACTTTCGATACAACAAAATTTTCCAAGAAAGGTGAAGTATTTGCATTAAAATTTCCTGGAAATGATTCAACTGAGTAGTTTCTGATGATATTGTTATTATACGTGACTTGCTCATTCTCTCCTAGTTCTGTAACAATATAATTTGATTTTTTTCGTGGTCAACGCTTATTTAATTTGGGTGCCATTATAGGGAAGCCACATATGGGACTAGTCAATTGCAAAATAGCCATGAAGATTTTCTGATCAGTCTCTGCTAAGGATTAAACCGTAGAACTCAGGGATGTCAGCCACAAGAATTTCAATGACTTGACACACTTTAGGGTTTGATGAGAGTCTAATAGTGACTTGATTGATCTCTCCTATAACTTCGACTTGGGATCGTTCTAATTGCACAATGCACACAACATTTTGGGGCTGAACATTCAATTTCCACAAACTGTTCGTTGTAGAATGTTAGATGAAGCTCCAAAATCAACTAAACAATTGTGTAGAGCAATATCGGTAGGATCGATTCTGTCTAATGAGGTATTAGGAGGCCTTTCCATCTCTTGGGAAACTTGCGAGATTACAACAACAAGAAGAGGTGAAGTAGGGACTGCTTTTAGTTCCTTGAGCAATAGCCTCTGCTGATGTTTCAACTTGCTAAGCTCGTGAAAGGTAATGTTCGCCCAAGTCTTTTTCATATCATCCATGATGTTATATTCCATTTCATTGGAGACTATCAGGGGTTTAGTTAGAGGTGAAGGATTTGATTGAGGAGGAGCAGTTTGAGTGGATTTAGATGAATACTTCTTACCTATTGTTTTGTCTTTGGGAGCCGGAGTTGATACATTCTGCTTTGGATTTGTTTGTGGCAAATCAACAAGGCTTATACTCCTGGTTGCAATAGGTAGTGCTTCTTGTGTTTCTTCATTGGGAAGAATAAAACCCCACATTCCTTGTAACTCGACTACTTCTTCATCATCTGTTTTCTCTTTAGTTTTTGAGACTTCATCTTCCTCCACATCAGATTCAGCATTTGATATGGTGCTTGGAGGCTTTAGATCAGAGGAGGGATTCATTTTGTATGGTCTGAAATATTTCTTTGAGGAAGTCTTAGCTACCTGTTTCTTGATATCATCCATTTCATTTCACATGGTTTTAAGAACTTTTTGTAAACCTTCAAGATCAAAAGGATCTTTAGGTGGTTTTTTCTTGGATTCATCACTAAAAGTCACTTTCTTGGATTTTCATTCTTCTAATGCATTTTTCTTATCTAAGGCTAGAATACGTTTTTGTATAGCTATGGCTTCTTTCATGTTTTCTGCTAAAGTTGGTTGGAAGCTCCATCGAAAAAAATATTTGTATTTCAGGGAAGGGCAGAAATGTACCATTCATTTTGGACTTCATCGCTGGGTTTGGATGTCAATGGGATTTTATTCAATAAATTATTGAAATGAGAATTGAAGTCCTTAATCGGTTCTCTAGGTTTTTCTTTCAAATTGGAGAGATCATTGATAAGAGTAGCCGTTGATCTGTCATCTCCAAACTTAGTTAGGGACTACTCTTGAAAGGCATCCCAACAATTGATGGAATGTGAAGGTAATGAAAAGTATCATGATCCTACTCATCCTTGTAAGATATAAAGGAATAATCTTACAGCTACATCTTCTTCCACTACTTTGTTTAGGTTTATGGACAACATAAAATTGTTATGTGTTCCTCAGCTAGTAGGCCATCACCAGGATTGAACTTTGGTAACCATTTTTCTGGATGGGCTGGAAATGGATGTAAGGGTCGTGCCATCCATACAGATCCTAGATTTTTCCATGGTCTTTGATGGTTTTGATCCATCATAGGTATCTTTGTAGAGGAAGATGTTCCAGTAATTGAAGGGGATTGGGTAGAGGAGGCTTGTGCTCCAGTACTTGTGTAAACCACGATCTAAAGTGGTGAGGTGGATGGTTGATTTTGTGATGAAGTGGATGTAATGAATGAGTGTGTTTCAGGTGAGTATGAGAGAACCTAACTATGAGCCTCAGAGTGTGTTTTCTTAGTTTTCCTTTGGTTTGGGAGAGGAAATTCAAATGGGGAAATCCCAATTTTTTCACTCTGCGATCTACTTAACCTTTGAGAGGAAGGGAACTGAGAAGTATCACTAGCTTGAGATAACTTAGATTCTTCTTGAGATATTGAAATCTAGTGCAATTTATGGATCAGAGATTGGACTTCAGGGGTCTCTATAGAAGAAGAGTGATTTGATTTCTTTGAGACGTCATTAGTGGATTCAAAGGGTTTCTTTGCAACTTCTTGCTTAGGATTTTGATATTTGGAATGCAATCGAGAAGATGGAGGTGATGGCGAGGGAGTTTTACTATTAGAATGGCCTATTGATTTGAGTTTACTTGTCATTCATAGTTAGGCCCTCCTTCTAGCGCAAAAATGTTGAAGCCTCAAAAATCATAGCTAAAACATGGGAGAAAACCATCTGGTCCAGACCTTGGTTAACATCTCCTTTTCTATTTGGTGTAGTGGCTCTAACTGGGGATGATGGGACTAGTTTCCCAAAAGAGATTTGGTAGTGTTAGTGGGGTGATATATGATGTAATGGAGGAATGATTGAACTAAGTGTAATATAATCTAAACTACTAAACACATGCATATATCCTATTTTAAACAATATTTAACTATAAATATACCTAGGAATTAAATCAAGTATGCGATCTACTATAATATCCTATAGCAATTGGTAATAAATATCGTTCAACTGCAATAAGAAGTGAAATCGTTTAACAATAATTGTTTTGGATAAATAGTTAGACAACATGGTTGTGAAAGATATATTGCATATAAAATCGTTCATGTATTCAAAATAAAGTCAAATCCAACAACATACAAAAGTGAAATAATGCTAACCATAATTTAGACATTCACACATAAAACAATTAAAAGAAGAAGTATTGCCTGATAAATAAATAAAACAAATATCATAAGATAAAAGTACCATATATGACAAGTCCTACTCACGTACTTCAACAATATTGACCTAATTCCAATAAATCCAACATATCATAAGAGTACAACAGTGCATTTCAATAGAGCATGTTAGATATTTAACAGAAAATAGATCATGTTCCATTCATTCCATCAGAACGTCCTCAAAGGTACATAAGTGAATGTTTTGAAGAATGTTTATGATAAAAAAATTGGACCCCTCTCTAAATGCATGAGAGGGGTTTAAATACTAAACTATAGGTCCTAAAATAGATTATTACAAAAAAAATAGCTGACGAGGTTTAAACGACCTTCCTCAGATCATGCGAAAATAAAACTAAAATAAAAATAAAACTAAGTGACTAACTGATTTGCATTCAATCTTTGAGATCACAAATGTCTATCATTGGCTTGCGCTGTGTCGGTTGGTCAATCACAGATTTCGACTGCCCAACAAATATAGTGTCTCTCAATGTTGGCACCATTTTTGTGTGGAGGTAGTTAAGCATCGCAAGGTCATCCACTGGTTGTATGGTTTTACTAAGAACTGTGAGTATGCTTCCCAGTTTAGCTTGCTTATTTCTTTGATCACCTCCTCCTTTTCCTTTTCTGCATGCCTCCACTACTGCTCTAACTGTTTAGCATTTGGAAGAAATCCTGGTATACACTCTGCAACTAGGTTGGCACCATGAAAATTTTAGTTGATGGCTTCTACTATGTTGTTTGTTGTTGTTGCTACGACCATTGTTTCCATTTCTACTTTCTTCAGCCGAGAATCCTAGCCTGTGAACAAGATGTCTTTATGTGATTCCTCTAGTTTTGGTAGATCAGCCTTTCTCCCATCTTTAGATTCTTGCCAGGTGATAAAGTTAGAATTTTTTTTTATGGATTTCGTCATACTCAAGCCTCATGTCGATAAATTGGCTTGTTAGCTTATCACTGATCTTGCAATAAAGATTTATTTGCAAGATTTTCTGACAGAGAAATTCCTTTTTCTACATTAATTGGGAGTTAAGGCTGAGTGCTTCCTTTATGAACTCATCGATTTATGGATTGTCTTTATACTTATCTACCATATCTTGTCTCTACGCATCTCTTTCTGTTAAGCTGGCTTGATGTTGTATTTGCATATGTTCAAATTCCTGCTAGAGATGGGCTCCTTGTAACTTTGCTTGTTGATTGGATTTCTCCTTAGCTAATTGTTGTTCCAACAACAAAATCTTTTGTTCCTTTTATTTAAGTAGCATTTGGACCTCTGTCGCTTTGATAATAGTTTCCGTAGCATAGGCTGTTGTGAATTGTGATAATCTTGTGAGGTTTTCATATGGGTCCATGGGTGAGTCTTTCCATAAAATGTACATTGGTTCATTGTTGGGAGTCGTAGTAGTTGCAACATCTAGATTTATTTTCTTCCTCTATCTCTTAATGACAACTTTGTGGGTAGGACTATAAAACACATCTAATGGAGGAATTTACTCAATTCTCAAAATAATTTCTGAAGTGGGGGTGGCAGGAATGAGCTCCACATCCTAAGCACCTATAGTTTTCTCCACTATTATTTTTTGATTTGACTTGTGTTGTGGATTCCGTATCTCAAATGTTTGTTCCTCTGTGTGAAACTTCTTTTTGAAATGTTCCCATTCCTTTTCCAAATCAATAACTGGGGGTTTTGCTGACTGAGTGGAAGTAGAGTGAATTTTTGCCTGTTACTTTGCTGAGGTTTGCTTGACTGTTTCCTCTGTAGTTATGGCTGTGTCCCTTTCAGAATCTTTATTTTTATTGCCTCCCCCATTTTGGGAATGCTGCTATGAGTGCTTTGACTCATGAGTAGATCTCTCCTGGGTCTCTACTTCAGAATTTTCTTTTGAATTTTCTTTAAAGCTGTCCTCCAAGCTTATACTAGGATTTGGCTCCGTTATTGCTTCAATCTATAGTAGGTCCAATGGGACCTTCACTAATCTCCTCTTCTATATACATGGAAAGCTTTGACATCATATGGGGTAAAAAGTAGTGATGCCATATGCGTCACTTCTGAAAATTTTTCTTTTTGTAAGAAGAGGTCATCGAAGGTGTCTTTCTCGTGGGTGAATGGTATTACTTTCACCATAGTAGTGAAGTCCTTTGCAGTGCCATTTGGGTCATACTACCTTCCTGGGAATGTAGCTGATTACATAGATTTCATAATCTCTTCCTCTTTTCATGCATGTCCAAAATGATTTAATGAAAAGGCACCACATTGCAACGAAAATGTAGGCAAAATGCCCTTTTTCTGTTCTTTCAACCCTCTTCTCAACCCATCTTCCCCTGCCATTTGGTAGGATATCTCCATGGCCATTAACTTGTCGGGGACATAGTATGGGAGTACATGCAGTGAATAAATGCTCCCAAATACTGTGATATAGGTAAATTTCTCCTCCCCAAACCATCTGGCTACAGGTAAGATATCCACTTCAGCTTCTTTGGAAAACCTAGGGGTGGTAGTGTTGTAGACTTGTTTATGGATGGGCAACGTAACTCCTTGACAAATCTTGTAAAAATGTGGGTGAAACTGAGACTCCCACAAACTCTTATGGTACACATGGATAGGAAGCGGGTCTTGCACAATCCACTTCAATCCCATAATAGGAAATTTAGAGCTAAAACAGATTGCGTCCCTTACAAAGAAATTTATGAAAAATGGGGGATTGTTGAGGGACAAGGTCCCTTAGGGTCTTGGGTTAATACCCTAGCCGAGCAGGGGTTATATACAATGAAAAACATGCATTCCATATAGCCATGATACTAATATAAGCAAACTACGCGAAGAGAGGTGCACCTGGGGGTCCTTCGTTTAGGTAGATCCAGCCACGGTCCAAACCCTCTTGGAGTTCCTTTCGACCCTTCAACCTACAAAGCAATCAATTCAAGGAAGAATTGTAGTATATGGACCAAGCATCATAAGGAAATCAACTTCATAGCATATTGAAAGGTAGTTAGTTATACAATTGAAACAACCATTCATATGTAAATCATAACATTAATATCATAAGCATGAATAAGATTAATATCAGGAACAAGACAAGTGTTTCTTTATTGTAGATAACTAAAATACAGTAAGGAATGGTTTCACCTGAGTCTTCATTTAGCAGGCTCCAAGCGAAACCGTCCTCTGGATTCGTCCTATACCATGTATTCAACAAGCTCCTTCCATGACTCACTCAAGGATATTTCAACTAATGGAAAAACATCATAACTCAAGGAAACAAGGGTTTCCCGTAATGGGGGAGGTGCTAGAAGCACAAGGATCTTTAGACCTAATCAGGGATAATGTTAGCAGAGTGATTTTTCTCTCTATTCTCCCCTCCCTTAGGCCTTCCCATTGAAACCTTTTTATACTTCTCCCAAAGTAGTTTTTTAGTTGGGAATTTGTTGGGAACAGTTGGGTCAGGGGCACTAATAGGTAATCAACAGGTAAAACCCGTGATCTACATCCAAAATTAAGGAGATTTATTTTTTTTAAGTGTTTTATGACATATACGTAGGTTGGGTATACACATATCCGCGTACACATGCGTTTAGCTCAGGGAAATGTCGCGTATAGGGAGTAAAACACTGTTTTTTAAGTATTTAGACTAGGTCTGGAAGGAGGGGTTGCCCTAGGCCATGAGTGTAGCATCACAAATTTCAAGAGTGAGATTTGGATCTATAACAGATGCCCCCTAATATATGAGGTCAGAAGGGGTACATGATGGCCAAAATGTATTAAGTAAGTTCATGGAAAGGAAACCTGTCAAAAACTGAGAAAGACTTCACCAGGGTTTGTTCTGCCAAGCCACAAAAGGAGATCAGAAAGAAACACTATTTGAGGCGGGCATACCCATGCTCAGAGAAAGTAAAGCATGTCCGCATATCAAGTACAGGCGAATCCACTAATTATACAAGTATACAAGACTGGAAAATACATAATGGATCATCTGATTATGATTGAACAAGTACATGTCTGAATATCACATATAAGAATGTCAATGATGTTGAAGGATGAAGTTGATCATTGATATCAAAGAATGATCCCAAAAGTACCAAATGAACATGATGGAGTAAGATGGTACTACACTGCAAAATCAGGTGCCAGCATATAGAATGTCGCCATGAATTAGTGCAACATATAAGGTGGAGTTGTATCAACTAGCAGCAACAGGAGCAACTTTCAAGTGAACCAATGAATACTGATGCAACCTGAGGTCTTCACCGACCGCCATGGTAAATTTCTACACCATGGGAATAAATGATCTAAAGTTTACCATGTGAGAAATCGTTTGTTGGGTCCCTATAATACTAGTGATTACCCCATTACTATTGTCGTTATACCCCTTATGTATATTTTTGTGCCCCTACTACCCCCATATTGTTATTTCTGTGCCCCATAGAATCCCTCTATTGTTATTTTTGTGGCTTTATATTATTATTGTTAGGTCGGCTGGATTATATTGTGACTCCTTAGACTCCTATATATAGAAAGGAGGTTTTGTCATTTTTATCATCCAAGAATTGTTCATTTATGTAATGTAAAGGAGGTTGCCCCATCGAAGAGGCTGAATTCTAAGGCGTGGATCTCTCTTTTCTATCTTTTTGTGAGCTGGTTTCATAACATTTGGTATCAGAGCTTTGGATTCTAGGGTTTCGCTGCTCCAAACAGGTCATCGTGGCATTTTCGCTATAACTTTTTTTCTGTGATGTTTCAGAAGTCGCAAAAAAAACCCATTTGAGAAGAAATCGTGCTGAACCTTGGGTCTAAATTTCAGAGCTTTTCGCGCGATATTTGCGGAGATATGATCTGAGGAAGTTGGTCTTTTTGCAGACTCCTGAATTACATTCAAAACAGGTGACCGGGGGAAAATCGTCATAACTTTCTCTCTGGGGATTGGATTGAAATTTCATAAGAAGGTACAGAAAGAGGACAGACTTTAGTTTCTTGTATGTGTGTTTCAGATTCAAAGGTTGAAACAGTGACTCGTGGCATGTCGTACAAGTTCGCTCTACTGAACTAGTCTAAAAGCAAGTCACTGTGGGAGATTTTGGATAACTCTTCCTTGGAGAATCCAATTTGGCTCAGACTTGTGGCATTGGAAAGAGGACGCAGAAGGCTACTACAGGTAGAAATTTCAGAACTGGATGATCCGAAATTACAGAGATACATCAGATTCAATATCAGGCTTCTATAAAGTGAAAAAAGGTGTGTAGTTTTTTTTTAAATTTTTGTGTAAGCTTGGTTTAACAGAATTCAAAGGGCATAGTAAAGCATTATTATCAGTAACTGATGCCCCGAGGAAAGAAAATGCAAACACCTAGTAAGGAACCTGAAAGCTCTAGCATGACTCATGAAGAAGAGGAAGAAATGCTACATGATATATCAAAATTACAAGAACAAGTGCAACAAATGTCACGCTCACAAAAGCTAACAGAAGCTAAGATAAGTGGCGTGGAATCTAAGATAAATGGCGTGGAATCTAAGATAAAGGGCATGGAAGCTAAGATGGAGGATTCGATGGCAGATTTGAAGATAGATTTGAAGACAGACATGGAAGAATTGAAGAAGTTGCTACAAGAAAGGGTCACTAATGGTGAAAAGGTAGTAAAGGAAACTCATGATGAGAACAAAAGAAATGTTAATCATGATTCCATAGATGCTAATGTTGGATCGAAGAATCACCATATTCCAAAAATCGATATGAGGAAGTTTGATGGCAAGGATCCCGCCACATGGATATTACAGATGGAGCAATTCTTCGATCTCAATAATGTGCAAAACGCACAAAAGGTACGTATGGCAACTTTATATTTGGAACCAAATCAGTTTGTATGGTATCAATGGCTTTGCTCTCGTAAACAATTTATCACTTGGGCAATTTTTACGGAAGAATTGATAGCACATTATGAAGATACAAAAAGCAACACTTTTTTTAGCCAATTGATAAGTCTCAAACAAAAGGGTTCAATAATGGAGCACATTGAGGAGTTCCAAAAATTGAACATAAGGGTAAAAGATATTCCAGAGGAGCATAGGATTGATGTGTTCATAGGGTCTTTAAAGGATAATATCCAACATGATGTTCACCTTTGGGAACCTGATTCATTAGAGAAGGCATTCAGGTTAGCAAGAAAAATGGAAAGCAAAATTATGGCAACCAGGAAGCATACCACTCACAACTATAAAGACGGAAGTGTTGTTGCCCCTAGTCTTCCACAACCTATAAGGTTGACACCACAAAATTGGAAGAAAAAAGAGCAAAAGGGCTTTGTTACAGTTGTGATAGCAAATACACTAAAGGTCATAAGTGTGCTGAGAAGAAATTATTCTACATAGATTGTGAAGAGGAAGAAGAAAAGGAGCAAGAAAGGTCAAAAGAAGAAGATATACTCCAGGAACAAAGCCTAGATGAAGAACAAATAAATCCGACCATATCTTGTAATGCATTGGCGGGAATTACCACTCCTCAAACCATCAAGATAGAAGGACAAATCAAGAAGAAAAAGGTAATAGTGTTGATTGATTCAGGAAGCACCCACAATTTTATTCATTGTAGGGTAGCAAAAGAATTGAATTGCTTCCTATATCCAGCACCAGAGTGTCAAGTGATGATTGCAAATGGAGGAACAATAAATTTCTCTGGAAAGTGCCATAATATCAAGCTATCCATGGGAGAATATGTATTGACTAGCCCAATGCTTTCCATTCCAATGGGAGGTGCTGATGTTGTACTAGGAGTCCAATGGCTACAATCCTTGGGTACAATAGCTTTTAATTTTCAAGAACTTTTCATCAAATTTTCTACAGAAGGAAAGGAAGTTGAATTAAGGGGTATTGCAGGGAAACCAGGAAAGATAATCAGCTCTAATGGCATGACAAAGCTTCTAAAAAGGAGCAAAGAGGTGTAATTGCACAATTATGTTCGCTAGATGTTTCCACATTGGAATCATCTATTTCTCCAGATCTCCAAAAAGTCCTGGACAATCATTCCAAGGTATTTGAGACTCCCAAAGGTCTCCCACCTATGCGTGATCATGATCATGCTATTCATCTGATTCCAGGAAGTGTTCCTCCAAACATCAGGCCGTACAGATATCCCTATGTCCAAAAAAGTGAAATTGAACGTATGGTTGCAGAAATGCTAGAGGCTGGTATAATTCAACCAAGTCAAAGTTCTTTCTCAGCTCCAGTAGTATTGGTGCACAAGAAGGATGGATCATGGCGCATGTGTCCGATTATAGGGAGCTCAACAAGCTCACTATTAAAGATAAGTTCCCCATTCCTGTTATTGATGAATTACTGGATGAATTGCATGGATCAATTTACTTCACCAAGTTGGATCTTCGTTCAGGATATCATCAAATCAGAATGAAGATTGAAGACATTCCGAAAACGACATTTAGAACTCATGAGGGTCATTATGAATTTTTGGTCATGCCTTTTGGCCTTACCAATGCACCTTCAACATTTCAAGGTTTGATGAATTCAATTTTCAAACCATTCCTTAGAAAATTTGTGTTAGTATTTTTTGATGATATACTAATCTACAACAAGTCTTGGAAGGATCATGTTGAACATGTTGACAGGGTGCTACAACTATTGGAGGAGAAACAATTATATGCAAAAAGATCCAAATGTTTCTTTGGAGTCCAGGAGGTGGAATATTTGGGTCATATTGTATCTCATGAAGGAGTTAAGGTAGACCCTAGCAAAATTAAAGCCATTAAGGAATGGAAAATCCCCACATCCATAAAGCATCTGCGAGGATTTCTTGGGTTGACAGGGTATTATCGCAAGTTTGTTAAGAATTATGGGAGAATAGCAGCACCTCTAACAACATTATTGAAGAAAGATTCATTTTCATGGACTCCGGAAGCAACAAAGGCCTTTGAACATCTTAAAGAGGCAATGTGCCAAGCACCGGTCTTAGCTACACCGGACTTCACAAAAACCTTTATTGTGGAATGTGATGCTTCAGGAAATGGAATTGGTGTTGTTCTAATGCAAGATGAAAGACCCATTGCTTTTGAAAGTCGTCCAATCAAGGGAAAGTTTTTAAGCAAAGCTATTTATGAGAAGGAAATGTTGGCAATACTCCATGCACTTAAGAAATGGCGACCCTACCTAATGGGAAGACACTTCAAGGTAAAAACGGATCATGATAGCCTTAAATACTTTTTAGAACAAAGATTATCCTCTGAAGAGCAACAAAAGTGGGTCACAAAGATGTTGGGTTATGACTTTGAAATCATCTACAAAAAAGGGAAGCAAAATGTGGTGGCAGATGCACTCTCAAGAAAGGATGAGGATGTGGAAGCATTGTTGTGTGCCATTTCTATTATCCAACCAGATTGGATAAACGAAGCAAGGGAGGAATGGAAGAATGACGAAGAAGTGTGGGCACTTATTCGAAAGCTACAACAAGATTCCAGTACTTCTGATACATTTAGCTGGCAAAATGATTCGTTATGGTACAAAGATCGCTTATACCTCTGTAAGAATTCCCAGCTAAAACAAAAGATTCTTATGGAATTGCACACTTCTCCCTTAGGAGGGCACTCAGGATTTTTAAAAACTTACCACAGGGTTAAGAAGGAATTTTTTTGGGATGGCCTTAAATCAGATATTCAAAAGTTTGTGGCAGAATGTTTGGTTTGCCAGCAAAATAAAGTTGAAACAATTAAGACACCAGGTCTATTACAACCTTTATCCATTCCAAGCCAACGTTGGGAGGAGGTTTCAATGGATTTTATCACAGGTTTACCCAAGTCTGAGGGAAAGAGTGTCATCATGGTGGTAGTTGACAGACTTACCAAGTATGCACACTTTTGTGCATTATCACATCCATTTAAAGCCAGTACAGTTTCTACTGCATTTATGGAAACAGTTCAAAAGCTACATGGAAACCCAAAGATTATTGTAAGTGACAGAGATCCCATTTTCACTGGAAATTTTTAGGACATAATTATTTTCTTGTCTTGGTACTCAGTTAGCTCATAGCTCATCTTATCATCCTCAATCTGATGGGCAAACTGAGATAGTAAACAAATGTTTGGAAGGATATCTTCGTTGCTTTGTATCTGATAAACAGACACAATGGGTCAAATGGTTGCCTCTGGCTGAATGGTGGTATAACACTTCCTTCCATACAACAACAAAAATGACCCCATTTATGGCACTTTATGGGTATCAACCACCATCCATCACATCATATTTAAGAGAAAATTCTAAGGTTCAGGCAGTGGAACATCACATCGAACATCAACAACAAGTCCTCCAACTCTTAAAGGATAACCTCGTGTTGGCACAAAATAGAATGAAACAACAGGCAGATCAACATCGCAGTGAAAGAAGTTTTGATGTAGGTGATTGGGTATTCCTACGGCTACAACCATATAAGCAAATGTCCCTAAAGCAAGCTAAGAAGGATAATAAATTATCACCAAAGTATTATGGTCCGTACAAGGTGTTGCAAAAGATTGGTACTATGGCATACAAATTGGAGCTTCCTGCAGCTTCTCGATTGCACCCAGTTTTCCATGTTTCATGTTTAAAGAAGGTTATAGGTGACAAGCTCCCAATTCAAAAAATATTGCCAGAACTTGACGAGGAAGGAAAAATTATATTGGAACCAGAAGCAGTCACAGAAACAAGAACTCAACAGCTACGAAATCGATCAATTTCAGAGTATCTTATCAAGTGGAAGAACTTATCCGCTGAAGATTCCACATGGGAGGATGAGAATTTTATGCAGAAGTATCCAGAACTATTCAAGCGTTGAGGACAACACTTTTTTGAAGGAGAGGGGCATGTTGGGTCCCTATAATACTAGTGATTACCCCATTACTATTGTAGTTATACCCCTTATGTATATTGTTGTGCCCCTATTACCCTCATATTGTTATTTTTGTGCCCCATAGAATCCCTCTATTGTTATTTTTGTGGCTTTATATTATTATTGTTAGGTCGGCTGGATTATATTGTGACTCCTTATACTCCTATATATAGAAAGGAGGTTTTGTCATTTGTATCATCCAAGAATTGTTCATTTATGTAATGTAAAGGAGGTTGCCCCCTCGAAGAGGCTAAATTCTAAGGCGTGGATCTCTCTTTTCTATCTTTTTGTGAGCTGGTTTCATAGCATCGTTTGATTACTGGTCATTGATTTATACTGTTAACAAATGTGAGACTACTCACCGATAATGATAATGAGCGTCAAGGTACCCAGTACAATCTAAAAAGTGTGAATAGATGAGCTAGAGTCAAACACCTATAAGAATCTATCAATCAAGAGAAAATGATGGTTTCCCACTGTCGATAGTGAAGGATTTTCCACTAATGACTACAAACCCAAGGTACTGCCAAATGGACTCTAGATCTTTGCCCCAGAGCAATGATTCGTAGTCGTAGTGGAGGAAGGAATTAAGGCATCCTTCATCAATCTAGCACAAGTGTAACCCACTGGCCAATAATGTGGAAGAAATCGAACAAAAAAAGATATAGTAACCCAACTGAAGCACGTTTCCGGCATACACAAGATGTGGCTAGCATATGACAGAACCCTCTAAACCAACCAATAATGAAAGATGACACAGAGGCAAGGTATCCACCAATAGGGTCAAATGGAAACTAAGGTACTGCATGAATCCCAATGTGTGATAGTGTAATCTGATGTCAAACACAAGGGAAACCACTCTGTCAAAGACCCATGATATTGATCGATGCTGAGCACAAGGTGACCTATCAATAATGAAATTAGGGCTAGGGTGCGGCTCTAGGCCTATCCTCAGAGCAAGATGCCGTCGTCGATAAGGACAAGACCCGCCAGCAAGAAGCCAATGGAGACTTTCTCAAACTGGCACGAGTAAAGGACCAATATAACTGATGTGATGATAGACAAGACACTAACAACCACGGATGGCCGACTGAAAAATGAGTCAGGAGACACCGCAGAGAGGCCGACTCAGGCTAACTTCCATTGAACAAAAGCACGACTCAATGTGACTATGTGGCAGCATAGGATGACTCTGTATAAGTTCGTCATGCAGGAGGCACAAATGAACCCTCCATATGATTGGAAGAGATAACCAATCGGGGAAGAACTGACTCAATAAAAAGGTTAAGGAATACCTGAGTCAAACTAGATCCCGCCCAAACGGAGGAGACTTTGTTTTGAGTGCTTTGTTCAAGGGCGACACGATTGACTCTAGCTGCCAACAATAAGTGGAAATATTGTCCCGTTCCCACTCTTTTTGGAATATATAATTTTTTGTCTTTTTCTTTAAGCTGGAAAAAGAATAAAAGAATGCTATAGTACAGTGGAAAGAACGAGTTTCGATGAAACATATGATCTAGTTCCTGGGATTGAAACAATCCTTTGCTCAATGCAGGGAGGTGAAAACTGTTCAAAGGCACTTAAAGTTGTGTTCCTTCCACGGGTCAAGGTGTGTTAAGCTGCAGAATTCAAGTGGATGCAAATTTGACTTTGTAGTTGTCATGGTCAAAATTTGGTTTAAACACGAGTACAAGTGAAGTCGGCTTAAGGCCAAAAGGTGCAAATGGTCAAAATGCAATGCAATAGTACAACTCAACACAAAGGAGCCTCTAGGGTATAAGGCCATAATGAAGCGAAGAAGCAAAGAGGAATGAGCCTTCATCACATAAATCATGGAGGGACTACAGAGGACTCCCAAGCCTACTCAAATTGAAGCAGCATGGGCAACAAATGTCAGTGAGGGGATAACTATGATGCCCATGAAAAGGATGGCTCTACCATCATGTCATGATTTAAAAATTGGTGAGTGAAGATGGTTTACAAACCATAACACGATGGGATCGACCCTATGGCAAGTGTATTGACAAATGGAGGCTAGTATGCATAATGCAACGAAAAAAATGGCCTCCCTAACCTATATGCCAGTGAGAAAATGTTACCTGTCATGACGGGTTAGCAGTCATGGAACCATCTCAAAACTATCGAAAAAGCATCTAAAATGTCCTGAAAATCAAACCATTCTCAACATTCCAAGCTACCAAGTTAAAAGTTACATGAGACAAAACAAAATCAAGTTTTGAAAAAATTTGACATTTTCAAAGCTTATAAAATAGTTTTTCGACTCACCATTATCACCATTTGATTTGAGAGAAAAGGAGTGAAGCAAAAGGAGCAAGCATTTCCATTTGCCAAATTCGACCCTTCAAGTCTTCCCAAAATCACCAGGTAACCCTTAAACTTATCTTGTATGGTATCAATGGCTTTGCTCTCGTAAACAATTTATCACTTGGGAAATTTTTACGGAATAATTGATAGCACATTATGAAGATACAAAAAGCAGCACTTTTTTGAGCCAATTGATAAGTCTCAAACAAAAGGGTTCAGTAATGGAGCACATTGAGGAGTTCCAAAAATTGAACATAAGGGTAAAAGATATTCCAGAGGAGCATAGGATTGATGTGTTCATAGGGTCTTTAAAGGATAATATCCAACATGATGTTCACCTTTGGGAACCTGATTCATTAGAGAAGGCATTCAGGTTAGCAAGAAAAATGGAAAGCAAAATTATGGCAACCAGGAAGCATACCACTCACAACTATAAAGACGGAAGTGTTGTTGCCCCTAGTCTTCCACAACCTATAAGGTTGACACCACAAAAATTGGAAGAAAAAAGAGCAAAAGGGCTTTGTTACAGTTGTGATAGCAAATACACTAAAGGTCATAAGTGTTCTGAGAAGAAATTATTCTACATAGATTGTGAAGAGGAAGAAGAAACAGAGCAAGAAAGGTCAAAAGAAGAAGATATACTCCAGGAAAAAAGCCTAGATGAAGAACAAATAAATCCAACCATATCTTGTAATGCATTGGCGGGAATTACCACTCCTCAAACCATCAAGATAGAAGGAAAAATCAAGAAGAAAAAGGTAATAGTGTTGATTGATTCAGGAAGCACCCACAATTTTATTAATTGTAGGGTAGCAAAAGAATTGAATTGCTTCCTATATCCAGCACCAGAGTGTCAAGTGATGATTGCAAATGGAGGAACAATAAATTTCTCTGGAAAGTGCCATAATATCAAGCTATCCATGGGAGAATATGTATTGACTAGCCCAATGCTTTCCATTCCAATGGGAGGTTATGATGTTGTACTAGGAGTCCAATTGCTACAATCCTTGGGTACAATAGCTTTTAATTTTCAAGAACTTTTCATCAAATTTTCTACAGAAGGAAAGGAAGTTGAATTAAAGGGTATTGCAGGGAAACCAGGAAAGATAATCAGCTCTAATGGCATGACTAAGCTTCTTAAAAGGAGCAAAGAGGTGTAATTGCACAATTATGTTGGCTAGATGTTTCCACATTGGAATCATCTATTTCTCCATATCTCCAAAATGTCCTGGACAATCATTCCAAGGTATTTGAGACTCCCAAAGGTCTCCCACCTATGCGTGATCATGATCATGCTATTCATCTGATTCCAGGAAGTGTTCCTCCAAACATCAGGCCGTACAGATATCCCTATTCCCAAAAAAGTGAAATTGAACGTATGGTCGTAGAAATGCTAGAGGCTGGTATAATTCAACCAAGTCAAAGTTCTTTCTCAGCTCCAGTAGTATTGGTGCACAAGAAGGATGGATCATGGCGCATGTGTCCGATTATAGGGAGCTCAACAAGCTCACTATTAAAGATAAGTTCCCCATTCCTGTTATTGATGAATTATTGGATGAATTGCATGGATCAATTTACTTCACCAAGTTGGATCTTCGTTCAGGATATCATCAAATCAGAATGAAGATTGAAGACATTCCGAAAATAACATTTAGAACTCATGAGGGTCATTATGAATTTTTGGTCATGCCTTTTGGCCTTACCAATGCACCTTCAACATTTCAAGGTTTGATGAATTCAATTTTCAAACCATTCCTTAGAAAATTTGTGTTAGTATTTTTTGATGATATACTAATCTACAACAAGTCTTGGAAGGATCATGTTGAACATGTTGACAGGGTGCTACAACTATTGGAGGAGAAACAATTATATGCAAAAAGATCCAAATGTTTCTTTGGAGTCCAGGAGGTGGAATATTTGGGTCATATTGTATCTCATGAAGGAGTTAAGGTAGACCCTAGCAAAATTAAAGCCATTAAGGAATGGAAAATCCCCACATCCATAAAGCATCTGCGAGGATTTCTTGGGTTGACAGGGTATTATCGCAAGTTTGTTAAGAATTATGGGAGAATAGCAGCACCTCTAACAACATTATTGAAGAAAGATTCATTTTCATGGACTCCGGAAGCAACAAAGGCCTTTGAACATCTTAAAGAGGCAATGTGCCAAGCACCGGTCTTAGCTACACCGGACTTCACAAAAACCTTTATTGTGGAATGTGATGCTTCAGGAAATGGAATTGGTGTTGTTCTAATGCAAGATGAAAGACCCATTGCTTTTGAAAGTCGTCCAATCAAGGGAAAGTTTTTAAGCAAAGCTATTTATGAGAAGGAAATGTTGGCAATACTCCATGCACTTAAGAAATGGCGACCCTACCTAATGGGAAGACACTTCAAGGTAAAAATGGATCATGATAGCCTTAAATACTTTTTAGAACAAAGATTATCCTCTGAAGAGCAACAAAAGTGGGTCACAAAGATGTTGGGTTATGACTTTGAAATCATCTACAAAAAAGGGAAGCAAAATGTGGTGGCAGATGCACTCTCAAGAAAGGATGAGGATGTGGAAGCATTGTTGTGTGCCATTTCTATTATCCAACCAGATTGGATAAACGAAGCAAGGGAGGAATGGAAGAATGACGAAGAAGTGTGGGCACTTATTCGAAAGCTACAACAAGATTCCAGTACTTCTGATACATTTAGCTGGCAAAATGATTCGTTATGGTACAAAGATCGCTTATACCTCTGTAAGAATTCCCAGCTAAAACAAAAGATTCTTATGGAATTGCACACTTCTCCCTTAGGAGGGCACTCAGGATTTTTAAAAACTTACCACAGGGTTAAGAAGGATTTTTTTTGGGATGGCCTTAAATCAGATATTCAAAAGTTTGTGGCAGAATGTTTGGTTTTCCAGCAAAATAAAGTTGAAACAATTAAGACACCAGGTCTATTACAACCTTTATCCATTCCAAGCCAACGTTGGGAGGAGGTTTCAATGGATTTTATCACAGGTTTACCCAAGTCTGAGGGAAAGAGTGTCATCATGGTGGTAGTTGACAGACTTACCAAGTATGCACACTTTTGTGCATTATCACATCCATTTAAAGCCAGTACAATTTCTACTGCATTTATGGAAACAGTTCAAAAGCTACATGGAAACCCAAAGATTATTGTAAGTGACAGAGATCCCATTTTCACTGGAAATTTTTGGACATAATTATTTTCTTGTCTGGGTACTCAGTTAGCTCATAGCTCATCTTATCATCCTCAATCTGATGGGCAAACTGAGATAGTAAACAAATGTTTGGAAGGATATCTTCGTTGCTTTGTATCTGATAAACAGACACAATGGGTCAAATGGTTGCCTCTGGCTGAATGGTGGTATAACACTTCCTTCCATACAACAACAAAAATGACCCCATTTATGGCACTTTATGGGTATCAACCACCATCCATCACATCATATTTAAGAGAAAATTCTAAGGTTCAGGCAGTGGAACATCACATCGAACATCAACAACAAGTCCTCCAACTCTTAAAGGATAACCTCGTGTTGGCACAAAATAGAATGAAACAACAGGTAGATCAACATCGCAGTGAAAGAAGTTTTGATGTAGGTGATTGGGTATTCCTACGGCTACAACCATATAAGAAAATGTCCCTAAAGCAAGCTAAGAAGGATAATAAATTATCACCAAAGTATTATGGTCCGTACAAGGTGTTGCAAAAGATTGGTACTATGGCATACAAATTGGAGCTTCCTGCAGCTTCTCGATTGCACCCAGTTTTCCATGTTTCATGTTTAAAGAAGGTTATAGGTGACAAGCTCCCAATTCAAAAAATATTGCCAGAACTTGACGAGGAAGGAAAAATTATATTGGAACCAGAAGCAGTCACAGAAACAAGAACTCGACAGCTACGAAATCGATCAATTTCAGAGTATCTTATCAAGTGGAAGAACTTATCCGCTGAAGATTCCACATGGGAGGATGAGAATTTTATGCAGAAGTATCCAGAACTATCAAGCGTTGAGGACAACACTTTTTTGAAGGAGAGGGGCATGTTGGGTCCCTATAATACTAGTGATTACCCCATTACTATTGTAGTTATACCCCTTATGTATATTGTTGTGCCCCTATTACCCTCATATTGTTATTTTTGTGCCCCATAGAATCCCTCTATTGTTATTTTTGTGGCTTTACATTATTATTGTTAGGTCGGCTGGATTATATTGTGACTCCTGATACTCCTATATATAGAAAGGAGGTTTTGTCATTTGTATCATCCAAGAATTGTTCATTTATGTAATGTAAATGAGGTTGCCCCCTCGAAGAGGCTAAATTCTAAGGCGTGGATCTCTCTTTTCTATCTTTTTGTGAGCTGGTTTCATAACATCGTTTGATTACTGGTCATTGATTTATACTGTTAACAAATGTGAGACTACTCACCGATAATGATAATGAGCGTCAAGGTACCCAGTACAATCTAAAAAGTGTGAATAGATGAGCTAGAGTCAAACACCTATAAGAATCTATCAATCAAGAGAAAATGATGGTTTCCCACTGTCGATAGTGAAGGATTTTCCACTAATGACTACAAACCCAAGGTACTGCCAAATGGACTCTAGATCTTTGCCCCAGAGCAATGATTTGTAGTCGTAGTGGAGGAAGGAATTAAGGCATCCTTCATCAATCTAGCACAAGTGTAACCCACTGGCCAATAATGTGGAAGAAATCGAACAAAAAAAGATATAGTAACCCAACTGAAGCACGTTTCTGGCATACACAAGATGTGGCTAGCATATGACAGAACCCTCTAAACCAACCAATAATGAAAGATGACACAGAGGCAAGGTATCCACCAATAGGGTCAAATGGAAACTAAGGTACTGCATGAATCCCAATGTGTGATAGTGTAATCTGATGTCAAACACAAGGGAAACCACTCTGTCAAAGACCCATGATATTGATCGATGCTGAGCACAAGGTGACCTATCAATAATGAAATTAGGGCTAGGGTGCGGCTCTAGGCCTATCCTCAGAGAAAGATGCCGTCGTCGATAAGGACAAGACCCGCCAGCAAGAAGCCAATGGAGACTTTCTCAAACTGGCACGAGTAAAGGACCAATATAACTAATGTGATGATAGACAAGACACTAACAACCACGGATGGCCGACTGAAAAATGAGTCAGGAGACACCGCAGAGAGGCCGACTCAGGCTAACTTCCATTGAACAAAAGCACGACTCAATGTGACTATGTGGCAGCATAGGATGACTCTGTATAAGTTCGTCATGCAGGAGGCACGAATGAACCCTCCATATGATTGGAAGAGATAACCAATCGGGGAAGAACTGACTCAATAAAAAGGTTAAGGAATACCTGAGTCAAACTAGATCCCGCCCAAACGGAGGAGACTTTGTTTTGAGTGCTTTGTTCAAGGGCGACATGATTGACTCTAGCTGCCAACAATAAGTGGAAATATTGTCCCGTTCCCACTCTTTTTGGAATATATAATTTTTTGTCTTTTTCTTTAAGCTGGAAAAAGAATAAAAGAATGCTATAGTACAGTGGAAAGAACGAGTTTTGATGAAACATATGATCTAGTTCCTGGGATTGAAACAATCCTTTGCTCAATGCAGGGAGGTGAAAACTGTTCAAAGGCACTTAAAGTTGTGTTCCTTCCACGGGTCAAGGTGTGTCAAGCTGCAGAATTCAAGTGGATGCAAATTTGACTTTGTAGTTGTCATGGTCAAAATTTGGTTTAAACACGAGTACAAGTGAAGTCGGCTTAAGGCCAAAAGGTGCAAATGGTCAAAATGCAATGCAATAGTACAACTCAACACAAAGGAGCCTCTAGGGTATAAGGCCATAATGAAGCGAAGAAGCAAAGAGGAATGAGCCTTCATCACATAAATCATGGAGGGACTACAGAGGACTCCCGAGCCTACTCAAATTGAAGCAGCATGGGCAAAAAATGTCAGTGAGGGGCTAACTATGATGCCCATGAAAAGGATGGCTCTACCATCATGTCATGATTTAAAAATTGGTGAGTGAAGATGGTTTACAAACCATAACACGATGGGATCGACCCTATGGCAAGTGTATTGACAAATGGAGGCTAGTATGCATAATGCAACGAAAAAAATGGCCTCCCTAACCTATATGCCAGTGAGAAAATGTTACCTGTCATGACAGGTTAGCAGTCATGGAACCATCTCGAAACTATCGAAAAAGCATCTAAAATGTCCTGAAAATCAAACCATTCTCAACATTCCAAGCTACCAAGTTAAAAGTTACATGAGACAAAACAAAATCAAGTTTTGAAAAAATTTGACATTTTCAAAGCTTATAAAATAGTTTTTCGACTCACCATTATCACCATTTGATTTGAGAGAAAAGGAGTGAAGAAAAAGGAGCAAGCATTTCCATTTGCCAAATTCGACCGTTCAAGTCTTCCCAAAATCACCAGGTAACCCTTAAACTTATCTTGCATTCATTTGTGATTGGTTTTAAAATTTTTAATTCAAGTTTCACTGTTGAATTATTGTCAAAAAATTTGTCGCGGCATATATGCAGTTTCTCTATGTGCAACCCGCATATACGCAGGCCCTAGATGCGACTATGTATGAAACGAACCCGCATATACGCCACGAAAACTTCAAAACAAAAATATAACGGTCCAAATTTGTTTTTTCTTCAGGATTCCAGTCACTTGTAGGGGAAGAGAGCATGCCTTAGTGGATGATGAGGTTATGAATGATCCTAATGCCCTGGATGCCTTAAGAGGATGTGGTTTTATAAAGTTATTTGAAATGCCAAACATGAAAGCAAACACTTGCCTGCTCGAAATGCTTATTCACTACTAGAGAATTGAGGACGACTCATTTGTGATTGATCAAATGCCACTCAAGATAGAGGTTGAGGATATTTATTTCATCACAGGCCTTTCTCGAAGGGGAGAGGTAGTACATTCCATGGGCAGATCACGAGGCAATCTCTCTATTGAGGACTACGTGCATATATATTTCTTGGGTCATCTAGAAAAGGTTGGAAGTAAAATTCTAATCAAGCACGTGGAAAGTTTATCACTGAGGATCATCCTGTTCACTATATCCAGAGTGAACGGATCAACTTCCTTACACCAGGCTTCATGGCTATCCATGAGCTTGGTGGTAGACTGTCTCACCACAGTATTTGATTGGTGTACTCCTCTTCTCGCCAACATGAAGAGCCAACTTACTTCTATCAAGAAAGGGTAGACCAAAAACTTCGGGTATGGAACTATTTTGTGCTCTTTCTTCTTTGAGAGGGTCCCAACACTCCGTCCTAGAGTACCAGTCTCGATCAGCACCCCACAAGATCCACGAATGGACAAGTGGGTTGGCTTGATGAAAGGACTAGGAGGTGGGGATGTTCCACATACTTCTTTCGAGATGACTTCTTCTCTTGGTGGGAGCAGCAGATCATCACTGTAGATGACTACCCTTACTCTGGATTGGACTTCCGAGGAGATCCTGATCTAGATTTACCACCAACCACATCATGGGGCGATATAGGTAGCAAATGTTTTTGATTTTATGATTTTTTTATGATTTTTCAGATATAATAATGAATTTTGAAAAATATTTTTGATAGGATTCAAATGACTAATATGATGATCATGTTCTAGATATTGGGCCAGTACGACCAGATGGGTTCCCACGGCATGGATGTCGCGACCAAGGTACCGAAGAGGCAGCTGCGGACACAAAGCAACTTCTACACACAGTTCAGTGGCGCTTGGTGAGGGTAACTCACCGAGTACCGATGGAGGCTATAGAGGATCTCCCTATAGACATGCAGCGTCATGTGGTTGGCATGCCACGAGACTGGGTTCGCACTCTTAGGTGTGTGGCCAAAGTAATAGTCGCATAATTAGCTGCTCATCTTAAGCTAGGGCATTATATGTACTGGACATGATTATGGGCATTTGAGCCCAATTTTTGTATATTATTTTGGACACAATTATGTACACTCGAGATATTTTATGATATATATATATATATAGTTTCGACTTTTTGATGCTTGATTTTATTATGATGAATGAATGATGTGCTAGTCTAATTCTTGATTAGCGATAGAATTAGCTAACCAATTATGAGATCTTGGAATGTGCATATAATTAATGTAAGTAAATGATCTTTGCAACAACCTCACCCTTAAATACTAGCGATATAAACATGGATCCCTTACCTGATAAATGTTATTCAATTGTGACACTATCAATTGTGAATCAAGATAGACTACCAACGAATCAATTTCATAAGAAATTGCTTCGGATAGTAAATTAATGATGATAGCATACTCAACCATATTATTTGAAGCGGGTCCAATGCATACTCCCCTTGACACCATCAACTAACTAGATGGATAGTAGATTACCCAAGCTGTGGAAGCGAGGTTCCGAGTGTGCTGACTAGCACCATCAACGAATCCAAAATAGACCAAGTCATCCATCAACACCTGCCACAGCAGACCAAAAAGTGTCGATATCAAAAAACTCCAGATGAGATATGTACAAAAATACAAATCGTACAAAGAATCCATTGCCTAGCTTCTACTTAAGCAAAGTACTTCTTGAGGTAGAGCCCATTTTGGGGCTCTACCAACTTATTTCCCTCAAAATTGATTAACTCATACACCCCTTTTTCTAAAACTCATTTACTTATAAAGGGACCGTACCACATAGGCTTGAACTTTCCTACCCCTAAGGCATCCTTATCTTGGTCATAGACCAAAACAAGGTCACCTTCAGAAAATAATCGAGGACGGACAGATTTATCGTACTGAGTTTTAACCCTTTTATTATGATCCTCATTGATTGTGGCGGCATCTTGACGCTACTCATCGATATGTTCCAAATGAAGGAGGTGCTCTTCGAGACTAGAGGTCTCTGGAAGGAGCTCAATAGCTAACTTAAGAGATGGAATTTCACATTCAACAAGAAAGATAGATTCCATCCCTTAAACTAACTGAAAAGGTGTAAAACATGTAGTAGTCCTTACGGAGGTTCAGTATGCCCAAAGAGTCGGATACAACATGAGATGCCAATTGGACCGATTTTGGTCGATCATCCTTTGTAGGATCGTCTTAAGGGTTTTGTTCATTGCCTCGACCTATCCATCAGCCTGAGGATAATAAGGAGACGAGTTCTCCTACCGGAAACCCAATTTAAGAGCCAATTCAGACATTAGTTGGTTCTGGAAATGACTGCCATGGTTAGTGACAATCTCTCTTAGGATACCGAACCTTGAGATAATCTGATTAAAAAGGAACAATGCTATTATTTCACTATCATTTTTATAAGTGGGCATGGCCTCAACCCACTTCGTGGAGTAGTCTACGGCCACGATAATGTACTCATGATTCACTGCTGAGGGCAGATTACAAGTTGTAAAATCAATACCCCACTTAGTAAAAGGACCGACAGTGACAACGGGAAAAAGAGGAGCTGGATGTGTGCGCATCTTTCGAGTATAAACTTGAAAGGGGTGATAACGTTTGACCGCTTCAACAAAATATTTGAATAGTGAAGGCCAAAAATAGGTGGCACACAAGATACGTTTGGTTGTAGTAAGCCCTGAAAGATGACCACCACAAGCTCCAGTGTGGCAACCATTGAGCACTGACTCTACTTCCTCTAGGGTTAAACAATGCCGAAGGATTGAATCAACCCCTTGATGATATAACGTATCACCAATGATGACATAGTTCTTAGCCAGGTGATGAAATTTTCAGCGTTCATCCTTAGAGAGTGTAGAGGGAAAATTCAAAGTCTGGAGATAGACAATGACATCTCCATACCAAGGGTTGAGTGAAGACATGAGGAATAAATGTTCATCGAGAAAACCTTCCTCATAAACAGTATCCTCTCCAAAAGGCAACTTGGAAATTAACTCTGCAAAAACCATAGATTTCTTAGACTTGGCAGACAAGAAATCGAGATCAAATTCTTGTAAAATGACTATCTATCAATTATATTTTCCCCAAATCACTCACCTACTGAGGACACATTGGTGGATTGATTTCTGCTAAGACAAAATTTTTGTGTAGCAAGATCTAATGGCGGAGTCGCTATATAGCATGGACAACTGCCAAAGCCAACTTCTCAATAGGAGAATAGTGATGTTCAGGACCTATCAAGCCTCGGCTAAAATAATAAATCACATGCTCCATGAGAGCATCATCTTCCTAAATGAGAACCATACCTATGGTTGATTGTGCCGCAGTGAGATATAAAAGGAAATCCCTACCATAATCTGGTGGACTCAAAAGCGAGGTAGAGACTAATGCCTTTTTCAAGGAATCAAATGATTTTTGTGCAAAGTCATCCCATACATAAGGAACTCCTTTCTATAGCAAACGCATAAACCCTTTAGTGATCTCGGCATAATTTTCTATAAACCTTCTTAAGAAATTAGCCTTCCCTTGAAGACTTTGAAGTTGTCGAATTGAGGAAGGGGTAGGCAACTGAATTATTGCCTCTACCTTGAAGGGATCAACTCGAATCCCTTCAATTGACACAATGAACCCTAACAACTGACCAGATGTAACCATAAAAACACACTTATTGGGATTCAACCAGATCTTGTAAAAATGACATCGCTCAAAAACCAAACGAAGGTGACTAGGATGATTAGTTCTCTTTCGAGAACGAGCAGCTAAATCGTCCAAGTATGCTTCGATGATATGTTTAATGTCACGGAAGGTGTATGACATGGCCTGCTAGAAGGTAGCTCCAACATTTTTAAGACAAAAAGTCATCTTTTTGTATGCAAAGGCACCCCAAGGACATATAAAAGTTGTCTTATGCTGATCTTCAGGACGGATAGAGATCTGGTTATAACCGGAAAAACTGTCCATGAAGGAGAAAATCTCATTACTCGTGCACTCATCAATAATCTAATCAATAAATGGTGTGGGGTAATTATCTTTGGGACAAGCTTTGTTCCTTGCTTTTTATCTACAGGGACTGGATTAGAAACCCAATCCATAAGAGGAACAGGGTATACAAAACCCGCCTTAAGTAGCTTCTCTACTTCAACTTTAATGGTTGCTGCCTTCCTTGGATTAACCGATTGAAGCTTCTGATGAATCGATTTAGTGTTTTCATACGTCTTGATATCATTTTGAACTATGGATGGATCAATGCTAGGAATTTCTTCATAAGACCAAGTGAATACATCTTGAAACTCCTTAAAAAATTCGATGTAAATTTAAATTTCTTCAAGGGAACATTCGGCTCCGATGAAGAGACTCTCAATCATGTTAGGGTTTCTAGAGATGTTTATAGATATTGTTTTTTAAATCACTAACATATTACCTTCAGCACGAAAGTGTGCTGGAGCCAAAGGATTTGATAAAATACAAACATCGCTAGTAAATAGCTTGGAGAACCTAGATTCTACTTCCTGCAACAGAGGAAGAGAATATGAACGATGGTGTAAGTCTTCCCAAGGTCGATCTACACCCATGATTACTTCTAAGATTGCTCCTCAGATGGTAAAACCGTGTCTAAGCAGTCCATAGCGGAGGTAGAATCAAGGGTCCAAGCCAGGGCCACATCACCATCTAGCTCCTCCTCAGAGAAAGGAGTAGAATGGTTGTCTGCAGAGTTAACAATAGACTTATATCTAAGCTCTACTGCAGACATAGGAAATGTCATTCCACCAAATTATCCTTTAGCTAATATGGTTATAGGTCATGAAGGCAAGGTCCAAGGGTTTGAAAAATAATGAGTTCATAAGAAATCTTCCCGTGAAGACTCCTTGGATGATGAAACAACATTGATTTTAGCGATAGGAGAGGGAAAATCAAATGTACCAATCAATGAAGAATACATCCCAACTCCTAGATTCTCAGTAGGAAAACAAGGGTTATCCACTAAAGGAATAGTAGAATCCGAAGTTGCTCAAGGATCAACTGGAGAATAATCCAATTGATCAACCTTGACGATTTTCCCCTCATGAGGAAAGCAAATGACACATAACAGAGTCGAAACAATGGCATCAATTTCGTATACCTAGTTCCTTCCTAAGAGGAGATTGTAATCTAGGTTAGCATCAATGACTTCTACTTCAATATTGACAACCTTACCCCCAACACATATGGGAAAGGCTGGGATAATCCCATGTGGCTTATGAGAATGCCCATCAAATGCAGTTAGGAGGGTAGGTGGAGGAACATCCGAAGGTGATCCAATGGCCTTCCAGCATGACATCAACATGACGCATGTGGAAGCTCCTTCATCAATAATGGTGTGAAAAATGTTAATTTTCAGGTATGTAGACTTTATTTGAAAAGCCATGTGATGAGGGAGTCACTTTTTGACATTAAGCATGTCGAAAGTGAGCACTAAAGAGTTATTTGGATCAACTACCCCTATCGCCGAAAGCAAAGCACTTCTTTGAGCTATACACGACTGGAGAACCTCTAAAGTAGACATAGCACACGGAATCTAAGCTAGATCCTCGACAATGGAGTAATTATAGGCGGCCCTAGCATTAGGATTGATAGTCATGCATTTAGCAGAACCTTTCGGTATCCGTGGTATAGTCTCTACAAGGGGTCACTCAATATGAAGGTCGGTATTTTTGTGAGCATTTTTGTCCTTGGATGTTTCAGTTTCACTATAATCACACAACCGAGTGGCCACATGGACGTTAGCACCCATCATGAAAACATGTGATTATTTCTCCCCTTCCTGGTTGCCCCCTGTAGAGGTACCAAGATTTGAACTCGCACCAGCAAGCATTTGCTGCCCTTGGGGAAAGGTTTGGTTAACACAACTTGAGAGCTAGAAGTCCCTTGCTACCCTAACAAGTGCTAAGTGTCTTGAATATTTGGGAAGAGATGAGTTAAATGGTCTCCACTGCATAGCTTGCATGGAAACTTGACTTTCTTTCTACTCTCATTTCCACCACCACCAACGTTATTGCCAGGTTTATTTGTGTCAGTCTTCAGATCTTGCCTATTTTTCTTACCTCACCCTTTCTTTCTCCCATTGGAATTTTGATTTCCTTTGGGGTTGGAAGATTGGATGGCATTAACAGAAGAGGGTTGAGAAGACAAAGGGTTAGATGATGTGACATGATTGTTAGGAGCAGTTTGTAAAGAAAACTGCTACAATTGGCTCAACAGGTTCACCACATTTGTGTTTATGGATCCAATGATACCATCCACATGGGGACCTGGCTTCTACTTGGCTATATCAACCTTAGCCCATGGAGCATCAGGTAAGATTTTTTGTAGAATCCCAGACTGAGAGTAAATCAATTCTAACTATTGGGCTCTAAAAATAGCTTGCTCCTCAGAATAGACTCCAGACAGAGAGATATCCTTAGAGATTTCAGGTTGTAAGGATTTCAAAAACCATTCGAGACGGTATTCCGGAGGAATTTCAGCTTTAACAAGCCTCTTTCTCCATCTCCATTCCTGAATATGATTAGAAATATGAGTTGCCATATCATGACGAAAATTGGCCAGAAGTTTAGTTCCAACATTATAACAGACGGGCAACTGGAAATGATTTAGGAAAATATTATCCAAATCAGCAAAAGATGTAAAGCTGCCCCCTAGCAACTCTATATACCACTTGGCCGCATTACCAGTTAAGGTGCGTTGAAAAATTCTCAACCTAACTGAGTCATTGATAAGGGAGTTTGATGAGCACCACAAATGGAATGTGGTTACATGTCGCCCGGGTCTTCATTGCCCTTCCTCTCAAACTTTGGAATGTCCGAAGGGAGTTTCGTTGGGACCGGAGGCCAGGCTGGATTGTATTTGATTGGATCGTTTGTTAATTTCATGAGATATGAAAAATTCAAAGTTGCCAAAAAAGGAAGCCTAGGAGGACCCTGGGGATTCCACCCAGACTGGGCAGGGTTCCCAAAGTTCTGAAAAGATTGGCCTAGTTTTTGAAAGGCATCAGGCTACTCGAGGTAACTAGTAGAACCAGCTGAACCAAAAGGTGAACCTTGTGATCCATCAAAACTCAGAGTTTGATGAACTCTGGCTGAAAAACCTCCATAACCAGCGAAGCTCCCTCCTAAAGGATTATAAGGAGTCAATAACCCCTAATAAGGGTTCGAAGCAGAAGCTAAGGGAGAAATACTTCGAAATGAACTAACTGTGGAGTATGACCTATTCCCTTGTTGGCTGAAAAACTGATTCCCAGTTCCTATGCCACTAACCATAGGGTTAATCCAACCTTGAAAGGGATTGCTGCCTTGTCCCGTAGAAGAAAAGGGCATAGATCCTATCGTCGGGTTGGAATGTGGTATATGACCACTTCCAAAAGGAAAACCCTGAAATCAAGCCGACCCACCCATCATGGATGTGGAGGCACTAAATGGAATTGACGGAATACCCTGTGAATGGGTGCCAAATGGGAAGAATCTAGAGCTAGATGCATTGGCTTGGGAATTTCCACTGGTACAAGGAATGGAGGTAGACCCAACTAAGGGTGTGCTAGCAAAAGACCCAAATAAAGATGCAGCGGGGATCAAAATAGTTCCTCCCCCCTGTACTGATGTTGGAGTCTGCATGGTTATATCACTTGTGGTAGAAGCCATGCCTCCAGTGGTGGTCATCAAAGGTAAGTGCGTAATATGACATGGACTTGACGGTCTATGCATCGGATTCCCAACGTATTGTAATACGTTTGGATGGTTAGAAGTTATAGGAGAATTTATAGATGCTAATGACTCTGGGGGTTCTTCTACCTCTATGTTATCTTCCAATTGAAAGAGAACTCAAGAAAGAACTGGAGTGTTCCTCTCTAGTTCTACGAAAGTACCAAGCCTATCTTGAACATTAATGCCCTCGAGGGGAGGATCAATCCTTGATGCGTCCACTGCCATGGGATGAAACCCACTGGTAGTATTACCTCTGCGCCTTCTAGGAGAAGGCTCTAAGCTTGGTGGTGCAAGACCACGAAGTCTTCAGCCACTTTGAATTTTTTATTAAGATCTAATTAAAGACTCAAGAAAAAATGAAATCTATGCCAACTAAGAGCACAAAGCACACACTAAAAAGTCCCTAAAAGATGTCAGCCAGTCAAACAGCATTCAAGTATTTCTGCTCCGGGTGATGAGGACCGGACACCAAAATACAAGAAAGTGAAGTAAGGGGCCTTTTGAAGATAGTCTGGGATAATTATAGCCTAGTCCTACTAGCGAAGGTAACAGAGGAAGTTACGCTAACCTCCTAACAACAACCTACGCTGGTGCAAGCCCCCAAGCTTCGTAAGCGTCCCTCCAATAGTATCGTTGAGAGTGATACAATGTCGACCTCAGGTGCCATGGGATTCCCCTCCGTAGCCACCTATGTAGATCCCTAGGAGAAGCAACTAAGGTTACCAACTCATGTTAGAAGCCAGGTGGAACAGTCTTGAGGTAAGATCTGACAAGTAGGAGAGGGGGTATCTCTCTTCCTTATCTTCAAAAATGCTTGTGCTTACCTCCTAGATCTAGAGATTTCTTGGTCTTCCTAACGCTATTGGATTTGCACTCACTATTCAGACTCCTATGTTTGACATTTTAAATGGCCTTGGAGAGTGTTCTCTCCACACGCCTAATCCAAGGCCCTAAAATATCCTAAAACTTGTTGGTGTGTCTAAATTGACAATTGTAAAAAAGTTATAATGTATTTTAATTAGCGCTTGTTTTTAAATGGGTTGTTCTTAAGTCAAGGGATAAGTGGAAATGAAACTTGTGGTGTTTTGACGCAAAAGAAATTAATAAAAACCAAACTATATGCAAATGCACTCGTTTTGTTCTTCGATGAAAGAAATTTCTACTAGGTTCTGAGGAACTTCTAAGAAAGCAATAAATTTTTCTTTTCTTTTATTTTACTCAAGCTTCACACTCACAAAAATTAACAAAATTATGGATTCCCTAAAAGATGCACAAATTTATCCTAATGCAATGAGTACATGCTGATGTAGAACTTAAGACTACTCTAAATAAAAGATGAAAGTAACCTGTTTATCAATTCTAATTAGCCACTTAAGATGTTTAGATAGAATATAAGTTGCTAATGCTCATTTTTGTCCAAACACTAAAAGCAAATTTCAAGACAAACAAAAATGCACTTTCACTCGCAAAAAAAAACTAAATCAAAACAAGGCCAAATAAAGCAACAACCAAGTTTTCAAGAAGTTTTCTTCAAAAGCAAAAACAAAAATTACTTCTCAAAAGTGCTCCAAATACTATTGAAAACTATGAGACTAAAGAATATGTTGGCATTATGACACAGGTGTTGTCCTTGATGGCAACCCACTGAGATGGCAGATCACTGTTCAGGCTCTCAGAATGAAAGAAAAAGAGGTATACGCAGGTTCCCTTTGACGAAGTCGCATATACACGCGGGATTGCTGACAAAAATTTGTGTATGCGTATGCATGCACTTTCATGGACGAAAAAGCGTGTACATGTGGGAAACTTATTTTTGGTCCATGGTATTTAGTCCTTGGTATTTTTACCTATGGTTTTGGACCATGGTATCTCGTCTGAAGTGTTGAACCCAGGTATTTGGTCCAAGGTATTGATTCTTTATGGTTTTGGACCATGGTATTGTGTAAGGCCTAAGATTATAAAAGGGGAAGGAGATCATTAGACAAATGTATTGACTCAAGCATTGAATATCTCATGAAGAACTAGATTTGGAATACTGGTCATTGGGTTATGGTGCATAGCTAGATCTGAATCAAGGAGGAACCTGAGCGCAAGAAGAAGGATAAGTACTATTGATGGATCAAGATCTTAAGGCTTGAATAGTAGTATCTTTATGTGATTTTGATATGTTATTTTGGTGCATGACTTGATCTATAAATATGATAATTTGGGTATAATTGATGTCTGAATAAGTGAAAAGGATAAATTATCTTTTATAGATTTGTACGCAGGTTCAACGAAGAAAAGGCACCTATACACGCTGGTTCTATAATGCATAATAGCATATATGTTGGTTGGCCTTAATTCAGAAGCGTATGCATGAAGGTTGTACACATTGAAGTAGCGTACGTCTCTTGAAATATGTTTTAGCTACTTCTATTTATTGTTGTAGTGTTCTGGGTGTAGAATTGGTTTCTGGTTACTATTACTGTTTTCTGGGTACAACATTTAGAGAGGTGACTATTTGATTCAGTTTTGTTTGGTGCAAAGGAGATTGGTTGATGCAGATATATTTGATGTTTGATTGATGGATCCAGTCTGAAAATTTATGAAATGTGGTCCCTGAAAGAAAAGAGAAGGTTGTAGCCTTCTATAGGTCAGCACCTACGTACTAGTACCTCAGCTAGTACAAGAGCTAAGGGGGTTGCAGCTCCCTTCTAGGAGAAGCTGGAGAACAAGAGAAGGTTGTAGCTTTCTGAAGGTAGTAGCGTGCGTACTGGTATAAGACTGCACTAGTATAGAATCATTGTAAAAAGAAGTTTCTAATTAAAAGAAGATAGAGATGAATTGCAGCAGGTGGTTTTCACCCACATTGGGTTTCCACCTTATATGTTTGTGTCCATGTGTGTGATGATCTGTTCTACTTTACTGCTCCTATTTACTATTCTTACGATTAACGAAGTCCGGATGCACTGATTAAAGATCAACAATTAATGAATTAGATATAAGCTTGTTTCTTTAGTCACAGTAGCGCATATATGTAGTTTCCCATAGCTAAAGTAGCGTATACAAATATAATTGTGAAATGAAAAATAATTGATTTGATAATACTGATCCACCCCCCCCCCCTCAGTATTATTTCCAACAATTGGTATCAGAGCAGGTCCTTCAGAAGAAGCTTGATCGCGTGAAGGAAGATCTATCATCATGAGAAACTACGAAAAGGAGGCATCTATCAGGCCACCAACCTTTGATGGAAGTAACTTCGTCTATTGGAAGGTAAGAATCACAAGCTATCTTCAATCTCTTGGTACAAAAGTTTGGGATATCATGGAAACAGGATGCAAATTTCCATCAGCAACTCCTACAGATACAACTAGTAAGAAGTAGTATGAAACAAATGCAAAGGTTGTCAATACTCTATTAGGGAGTTTATCTCAATCAGAATTCATCAAGGTTATGGAGCTCAAAACTGCAAAAGAAATATGTGACAAGACCGTTCTAAGCTATGAAGGAGATGATCAGGTAAAATGTGCAAAACTACAAACTTTCAGAATCCAATATGAAAATCTCAGAATGCACAATGATGAAAGTATGGCTAATTATTTCTTAGGTATAGATGAGATTGTTAATTGTATGAAAAACTTGGGTGAAGAGATAAAAGAAGCTACTTTGGTTGAAAAGGTTCTAAGATCTTTGTCTTCTAAGTTTGAATCAAAAGTTTCAACCATAGAAGAAAAAGTAGAATCTTCAAAGCATTACCATGTCACAGCTGCACGGAATCCTAACTGCTTTCGAAATGAGAAAAGGGGGACCATCAGACATGAGAGAATCTACATTCAAAGCCTCAGGAAAAGGAGAATACAATGAGTCAGGACATATGTCAGAAGAAGAGAAAGAGTCAAACTTTGTCAACAACCTTCAACGGGGTTCTGGAAGATTTAGAGGTAAGCTACCTTTTAAATGCTTTTCTTGTGTAAAAGTCGGTCACTATGCAGTCAAATGTCCTCATAAAGATAAGCTTGAAAAAGGTAAGGAACTAGTTAGATGGAACAAAAAATAGAATGTAAGTAAGAAGAACTATTATACACATGAAGGTAGTGATGGATTTGCAAATAGTGATGAAGATGAACAAGGTAATGGTTATAGACTTTTGATGGCTTTTGAAGATGATGATTTCTTGGATGCTATAGATGAAGAAGGTATTTATGAAGAAATTTATAAACTTAAAATTTGTTTAGAAGAAAATAATATGATTATAGATACTTTGACATTCCAACTTCCTAAAAGGGAAAAACACAATGAAAAGTTAGAATGTGAAATTGTGGGACTTAGAAAAGATATTGAGAAAACAAAAGCTCTTAATCTTAGATTTGCTAAAGGATCTAAAACTTTAGATGACATTATCAAAGTGCAGCGTTCTCCTCTAATCAAGACAGGTCTTGGTTATATTGAAGAAGCATCTCAAGCACAGAAGCCATCTACCTCCAAAAGTTATCTTGAAGCAGCAAGGAGAAGTGAACAGGTTGACAATCGATAGTAAAGGCACAATGTATATCACCGGGCAAATCAGGGACAATTTACTTCAAAGATGAACAAAGATCACCAAGTAAATCGAGGGAAATCTACTTCAAGGATGAACAGAAGCTACAACCAACCATAGGTAAATCATTCTCAAATAGCCTTAAGAATGAATGGCTATGCAAAATTACAATCACCTGGACGGAAGGTTTGATAATCGTAGGAATTTCTTCAATGGCCAACGTTTCTCTTGTCATAACTTTGGACACAAAGTAGCTCAATGTGTTTCCTACAAGACCATCATGACCAGAGAAGCACGAAATCAAGGGAGTGTGACTAGAATCATGAAAAGGACCTACAATAACTTTTCTACTCTTGAAAATGAAATAGAATGTTCTATTTGTAACAACTTTAGTCATGAAGATTCTAAATGCAGGAGTAGGTTTCAGAAAACAATTCAGAAGGAGCAAGCTTCATTGAGTCCCAAAATATGGAGAAAGAAAGAACCACAACCAGAAAGATGTGGTATAGCCTTATATGTGGAAGGACAAGAAAATCAGGGGTACATTGACAATGGATGCTCGAAACATATGACAGGTGATAAAGAAAAACTTCAGTCATATAGTGCCTTATAAAAGGACAAGAAGGTCTCATTTGGAAATGACACCCCTGCATTCATAAAAGGTAAAGGTTTTGTTCTTTTGAAAGAAAAGGTCAAATCTAGAAATGTTATGTATGTTGATGGCTTAAAGCATAATCTATTGAGTGTTAGTCAAATGTGTGATCAAGGAAATGAGGTAATATTTCGATCAAATGGATGTATTGTTCGTGAGCTTGATACAGGAGAAACAATGATCGAAGGCATAAGAACTCCAAATAATTTATACATACTCAAGGTAGGACAACAAAAATGCTATCTAAGTAAGAATGATGAACACTGGCTATGGCATAGAAGATTGGGGCATCTAAGCTTCTCTCAGATAAGGAAAGCATGGAAATATCAGGCAATTCGTGAACTCCTTGACATCAGAATTCCAGACAATACAATATGCAAATCATGTTAGTTTGGTAAGTAAACCAGAACTAATTTCCCTGAGAAGGAAGGATCAGCTAATAGGCCACTTGAACTTGTCCATACTGATGTATGTGGTCTAACTAGGAAAAGGTCACCTCGAGGAGAAGAATACTTCACATTCTTCATTGACGACTTTTCCAGGATGTGTTGGATAGGACTTTTGAAGCATAAAGACGAAGCTTTCAAAAAGTTCAAAGAATTCAAAGCCTTGGTTGAAACGAATTAGATCGTAGAATCAAATGCCTCAGGTCTGATCGAGGAGGGGAATTTACCTCGGATGAATTTCTCAATTTTTGTGAAGAACATGGAATAAGAAGGGAATTCTCTACTACAATTACTCCTCAGCAAAATGGAGTAGTGGAAAGGATGAATAGAATGGTTCAACAAATGGCTCGTGCTATGCTTGATGAGTCTGGAACTCCTGCAACCTTCTGGGGTAAAGCTGCATTTGCTACGGTTACTATTCTCAACAAGACAAACGTTCGGGTGAACAACACTCAAACTCCTCATGAACTTTGGTATGGTAAGACTCCCACGGCTAAATACTTCAAAATTTTTGGAAGAAAATGTTACATCAAAAGGACTGATGAAAACCTTGGCAAGTTTGAACCTAGAGCAGATGAAGGCATTCTCCTTGGTTATTCTCCCCACAGCAAAGGATATAAGTGTTACAATAAAAGACTTGGAAAATTGTTGAAAGCATTGATGTAGTGATTGATGAAGAAGGAAACATTCCTAGGCAGGTAAAATCTGAAGATTTCGAAGATGATGAGGACTATCCTTCAACATCAAATCAGACTTATGATGAAGAAGAAACCATGAGGCACCAGAAGAACAGATAAGGATAGAAGAAAAGACTCCACCCAGGTATGTTCAGAAGAATCATCCAGAAACTCAAATTCTGGGGCAGAAAGAGGTGGGTGTACAAACAAGAAGAACTATTTCAGAAGCATCAAGCTATCTAACATTTCTCTCCTCCACTGAACCAAAAAATGTAAGAGAAGCATGCAAAGATGAATGCTAGGTCAAGGCCATGAATGAAGAACTTGAGCAGATTGAAACGAATAACACTTGGGAGTTGGTTCCTAGACCAAACGATAAGAACGTCATAGGGACAAAATGAATATTCAAAAACAAGTTGAATGAAAATGGAGATGTTATTAGAAACAAGGCTAGACTTGTTTGTAAAGGGTATGCTCAATAAGAAGGTATAGACTTTGAAGAAACTTTTGCACCGGTTGCTAAACTTGAAGCCATAAGAATGTTCCTTACTCTTTCTAGCTTTCAGAAGTTCAAAGTCTTACAAATGGATGTGAAATCTGCCTTTTTAAATGGAGACTTGGAAGAAGAAGTGTATATTGAGAAACCAGATGGATTCATCCTTGGAAATGATCCAAAACTTGTATGCAGACTTAAGAAGGCACTCTATGGTCTTAAACAGGCTCCAAGGGCTTGGTATCATCATTTGGATAAATACCTCCATCAACAAGGTTTTTCAAAAGGATCAACAGATAACAATCTATATGTAAAAATTGATAATGATAAATTGCTAATACTTGTCATTTATGTTGATGATATCATCTTTGGTAGCAATGAAGAAGCCATGAGTCAAAAGTTTTCTTTGGTGATGCATAAAGAATTTGAAATGTCCTTGCTTGGTCAGCTAACATATTTTCTTGGTTTACAAGTCCAACAAAATAAAGACGATATCTTTTTATTACAAACCAAGTACCTCAAGGAGATCTTGAAGAAATATGGAATGGAAGATTCAAAACCAGTATGTACCCCTATGGTAACAGGATGTAGCCTTAGCACAAATGATGATTCAGCAGCAATTCATCAACCAACCTATAGATCCATGATTTGTAGTCTGCTCTACCTGACTGGTACCTAACCAAACATCATGCATGCAGTGGGGTTAGTTGGAAGATTCTAGGCAAATCTAAAAGAAGCACACCTTCAGGTGGTTAAAATATTTTTCAAATATATTCAAGGGACACAAAACTATGGCCTATGGTATCCTAGAGATACAGATCTCACACTTCATGCATATATAGATGCAGATTGGGCAGGAAGCGTGGATGACAGAAAAAGCACTAGTGGTGGTGCATTCTTTATGGGTTCCAGATTAGTATATTGGTTTAGCAAGAAACAAAGTTCAATTGCTTTATCTACAGCTGAAGCGGAATATGTGGCTGCTACATCTTGCTACATACAACTCCTTTGGATGATGAAAATTTTGCAAGATTTTCAAATCACTTGTACTCCACCTATCTCCATTTTATGTGATAATACAAGTGCAATCAGTATTTCAAAAAATCCAGTCATGCATTCAAAGACCAAGCACATACCTATCAAATATCATTTTCTCCGAGAACAAGTACTTGAACAAAGGTCAAATTGGAGTATGTTCCCTCCAAGGAATAGGTTGCTGCTTTACTCACCAAACCACTGCCCAGGGAGACATTTGAATACCTCAAACAGAAGCTAGGAGTAGTTGATGCATCATCTTTCTGTTGAAACTTGTCTGTTTCAGAGAAAAGTGGTTGTACGTGAGTTTAATGAGGAGAATTCGCATACATATGCCAGTTTATGTAGATATAGTTGCGTATATGTTAGTTTGAAGACAAATAGTGGGCCAGGCTCAGGATGAAAGGAGTCTGATATGGGTCTAACAGAGACCATCTAGCACACGTTCAGGGGGAGCATAGATATTCTTCTAATAATGCATTGTTGGCATTATCCTAGAAGATCTTTGTTCAAGCTCACAGTGTTTTCGTTTCAGGGGGAACAGGTACAGAAGGAGAACATGGTTGCTGGTCTGAATGATGATTGACAGATGTTGTTGATGATAGTTGTTGATCACTATCATAGTATGGTTGTAGATATTTCATCTCTATGTCATGCATTTATTTTCTTATCAAGGTCATGTAATGGCCTACTTTGATTTCCCCACTATGCCTGGGATGGATAATGTAATGTTCTTGTTTTATCTTGTGTAAACTTTTGGTGTATCCAAAATTGGTTGGGTGGATGAGTCAATCCCCACTTGGTTGGGAGATGGATGTATGTATGAGTCTTTGGTGGTAGGAAGGTCATTTATGATGTATAAAGTTATGTATCTTCTTGTAGAACATCTTCTTGTAGACCTTGCCTGTAGTTAGGGGGAGCATGGACAACACAGCAGAGCAGAGATTTCAACATGAACTGAGGGGGAGCATAACCCTTTGCCCTTTATGTCAAAGGGGGACAATGACTTTGAGTGGCTTGGGGTTTCCGTCAAGTCCAAAGGGGGATATTGTTGGCATTATGACATAGGTTTGGCACTATGACATAGGTGTTGTCCTTAATGGCAACCAACTCAGATGGAAGGTCACTGTTTAGGCTCTCAGAATGAAAGAAAAAGAGGTATACGTAGGTTCCCTTTGACGAAGTCGCGTATACACGTAGGATTGTCGACCAAAAGTCGCATATGCGTATGCATGCACTTTCATGGACGAAAAAGCGCGTACGTGTGGGAAAACTTATTTTTGGTCCATGGTATTTAGTCCTTGGTATTTGGACCTATGGTTTTGGACCATGGTATCTCATCTGAAGTGTTGAACCCAGGTATTTGGTCCAAGGTATTGATTCTTTATGGTTTTGGACCATGGTATTGTGTAAGGCCTAAGACTATAAAAGGGGAAGGAGATCATTAGACAAATGTATTGACTCAAGCATTGAATATCTCATGAAGAACTAGATCTAGAATACTGGTCATTGGGTTATGGTGCATAGTTGGATCTAAATCAAGGAGGAACCTGAGCGCAAGAAGAAGGATAAGTATTATTGATGGATCAAGATCTTAAGGCTTGAATAATAGTATCTTTTGATTTTGATTTGTTATTTTGGCGCATGACTTGATCTATAAATCTGATAATCTGGGTATAACTGATGTCTAAATAAGTGAAAAGGATAAATTATCTTTCATAGATCTGTACGCAGGTTCAACGAAGAAAAGGCATGTATACACGTTGGTTTTGTAATGCAGAATAGCGTATACACTGGTTGGCCTTAATTCAGAAGAGTATGTACACAAGTTGTACACATTGAAGTAGCGTACGTCTCTTGAAATATGTTTTAGCTACTTCTATTTATTGCTGCAGTGTTATGGGTTCATAATTGGTGTCTAGTTACTGTTACTATTTTCTGGGTACAACATTCATATAGGTGACTATTTGATTCAGTTTTGTTTGGTGCAGAGAGATTGGTTGATGCAGATATACTTGATGTTTGATTGATGGATCTAGTCTGAAAATTTATGAAACGTGGTCCCTGGAAGAAAAGAGAAGGTTGTAGCCTTCTGTAGGTCAGCACCTATGTACTAGTACCTCAGTTGGTACAAGAGCTAAGGGGGTTGCAGCTCCCTTCCAGGAGAAGCTGGAGAATGAGAGAAGGTCGTAGCCTTCTGTAGGTAGCAGCCTGCTTATTGGTATAAGACTGCACTAGTATAGAATCATTGTGAAAAGAAGTTTCTAATTTAAAGAAGATAGAGACGAATTGCAGCAGGTGGTTTTCACCCACGTTGGGTTTCCACCTTATATCTTTGTGTCCATGTGTGTAATGATCTGTTTTGTTTTACTACTCCTATTTACTGCTCTTATGATTAAGGAAGTCTTGATGCACTGATTAAAGATAAACAATTAATGAATCAGATATATGCTTGTTTCTTTAGTCACAGTAGCGTATATACACAGTTTCCCATAACTGAAGTAGTGTATACAAATCTAATTGTGAAATGAAAAATAATTGATTTGATAATACTGATTCACCCCCCCTCTCAGTATTATTTCCAACAGAATAAGCAACCAAAACACTTTGCAAGTTATCAACTCAAAATGGGCGAAAACTCAACAAAATAGGTGTTTCAAGATGCTCTCAACAATCAAAAAGCAGCAAAAAAGAGCTTGGTGACAATGATCAAAAGATCAAGAAAGACAACTCTCAAAATCGTCACACAACAACTTTAAAAAGCAAGAAAAGTAAATGGCCACAAAGTGCAGTTTTGATAGAAAGCAAGAAGATCACAAAGATAAAGTTTACCACAAAGATTGAAAACAATCTTTCTACTCTGGAAGACCAGAAGAGCCAAGATTCTCAAAGAGAAATATCGTGTGCTCAAACACAAATGATGACACTTGCAACCAAACAAAACAAGCCAAAAACTTTCCACAAACGGAGAGAATTTGAAACAAGAAACTTGTTGTAAAAACAGAGATTGACAACCAAACTTGACTTCTCAGGAAGCACTCAGACCAGCAAACAAATCTACTGAACAAGAAAGATTTGTAGAAATCTTGGAAAATTAGGGTATACATGATTGTGTCAATGCACATCTATGTGTATACACTATTCAACACGACTGTGTCAATGCACATCTGCGTGTATACGCTATTCAGCCCAAGGAAACCTGCATATACATGGGTTCACTTGAGGAAACTTGCGTACATACACCTCTGTAACCTAGCAAAACTGCACATATAACAGTTCACAAGAAAAAGAAAACAAGGGGTTTGACGAAAATGTTCAAACTTAAAGTCTGAGTTCCTATAGGAATAGACAACTCAGTCACAGCAGGAAAATCAAAGGCTGAGCCCTGATTGGCTTAAATTAACCCAAACTAGGAACAAAAATACTGTTGTCCCCAGTGGAGTCGCCAATTCTGTTGAGGGAAAAAGTCGCCTAGGGTCTTAGGTCAATACCCTAGCAGAGCGGGGGTTATCTACAATGAAAAACAAGCATTCCATACAGCGATGATACTAATATAAGCAAATTGCGTGAAGAAGGTGCACCTGGGGGTCCTTCGTTTGGGTAGATCTAGCCAGGGTCCAAACCCTCTTGGAGTTCCTTTCGATCCCTCAACCTACAAAACAATCAATTCAAGGAAGCATAACAGTATATGGACCAAGCATCATAAGGAAATCAACTTCATAGCATATTGAAAGGTATTTAGTTATACAATTGAAAAAACTATTCATATGTAAATCATAACATTAATATCATAAGCATGAAGAAGATTAATATCAGGAACAAGACAAATGTTTTTTTATTGTAGATAATTAAAATACAATAAGGAATGATTTCACCTGAGTCTTCCTTTTGCAAGCTCCAAGCGGAACCGTCCTCCGGATTCATCCAATCCCAAGTCTTCAATAAACTCCTTCCATGACTCACTCAAGGATATCTCAACTAATGAAAAGACATCATAACTCAAGGAAACAAGGGTTTCCTGTAATGGGGGAAGTGGTTGAAGCACAAGGATCTTCATACCTGATCAGGGATAATCTCAGTAGAGTGACTTTTCTCTCTATTCTCTCCTCCCTTAGGCCTTCCCATTGAAGGCTTTTTATACTTCTCCAAAAGTAGTTTTTTAGTTGGGAATTTGTTGGGAACAGTTGGGCCACAGGCACTAATACATAATCAATAGGTAAAACCCTTAATCTCCACTCGAAATTAAGGAGATTTAATTTTTTAAAGTGTTTTAAGACATATACGCGGGTTGGGTATACACAGACCAGTGTACACACGCGTTTAACTCAGGGCAATTTCGCGTATATGGAGTAAAACACTATTTTTTAAGTATTTGGACCAGGTCTGGAAGGAGGTGTTTCCCTAGGCCATGAGTGCAGCATCACAAACATCAAGAGTGAGATTTGGAGCTATAACAGGGATAAACCCTTAAAGAGGGAATTATTTTTCTCCTATTGTCCATAATGGCTTTCACCAAATTATCAGACAAAATTTGAGCCCAATTCATTATTGTTGCGTTCACAGCTGCATCTATTAATGGTAGCCACTCTGGGGAAAATTTGGTACTATCGGGCTTACTAAACAATCTACATAGCTTGGCTACTACAAAACTATAAGGGGGAGAGGTAGACATCATAGAATACATACCCATCTTATCGCTTTTGATCTTTCCTTCATTTTCTGTCTAGTCTCGCTTAATGTCTATCGGGTCTTCATTCTCCTTAGCAAATTTCTCGAGGAACTATTTATTGTAGAGCTTCTATGGCTCTGGTAAATTGTACATAAGTCGTAGGCTATCTATTGAAAACGATCCCATAACCTCTTTCTTGTTATTCTTGAACTCTTTGTCTGAGACGTCCACCACATCAATTATCTTTGGCCTTGCATCTATGCAGTGTAGAAACGAGCATGTTGTCTCGAAGTAGGAGCCATTGGAGATATCATGAGCATCGAGTGTGGCCTTTGCTACCAGCGGCCTTGGTTTTCCTCCTCTAACAAATCATACATGGATTCCCATGTTGAATTTCCTCCATCGCTATTGCATGTAGTATCATAGAATAGAAGGATCATTTCTTACTTTTAAGATGCGGTTGCCTTTCCCCTCTTTGCCATTGCTCCTAATGAATCTTGCTGCAGATTTTTCTTGAAATGGAGTAAAGAGGAAGCTATCAGATAGACACAAGCAAGAATGAAAATAAGAATGAATGATACAGATAACCTTGAAAAGGTGACAAGAAAGGAGTTTTAATTAAATGTAGATGAAAAGATATCATATCATGTCAAGCTACTTTTCAAACATAAATGGCATTAACACATACTAAATACCCACTAGTGGTTCCTTATCATTTCCTTTATTGCTCATTAATGTTTTTTATTGCAACTCAGGGAATAAAACTTTTAAGGTGGCAAACTTTAGTTGCGAAAATGTCGATTTTGTGATTGTGATGCAATATCGCAAATCGCATTATCGCATTTTGATTGTGTGCTTTCTTAGAGTTCCTTTGGTTCCTACGAGATGTGAGATGTGGGGAATTCTTTATTTTTTAAAGTGTAGCTTATTCAATGGGATTTTACTTTATAAAGATTTTTCATTTGCACAGTGGACTTAAGTGTTACTTTACAACATAGTTTTCAATCAGGTCCGGGCTTTTATCACATTTCGCAACAGCGCGTGGTTTGTGAGGTTGCAAACATTTCTTAAGTGTTTATGATGCAATGTGATAAGTTTGACCAATGCATCCCAATATCGCATTTCACATTTTTCAACATACTTCGTGAGGGTGCACCCTTTGTGAATGACAATATGCAATACAGGCTTTATTTTAATAGGAAATGCCTTAGGACCTAGTTTTAAATGAAAAAAGCCTAATAACATCTAGGTTGAGCGCGATGATTCATTTTGATCACTTTTCGCGAGTTTTTCTTTTTAATAAATCTTTTGACACACTTGGTTGAGAAATATGAGAAAAGGCGAGTATTTCTAGTTTCAAAGGGTTTTGACTTGATATCTTGATTTATTCCAAAATAAAATAAAATAAAATGCCTAAATGATAAATTTGTTTTTGAAGGGTTTTATCAAGGGTCCCTATTTATTAATAGAATATTAGCTATTATATTAAAAAATGGGGGGTTGTTGAATAGCAAAATAGCTCCATCTAAAAAAATGCATTCTGCTACACATTGTACTAGCTTTACATTATTATGTATTTTACATGCACCAAGAAAACAACTCCATACAATTGCATTAGGTTTTATTGACATTTTATTGATAAAGTCTTATGCTTCATACAAGCACCCATCTCGGCCAACAAGTTCAACCATACATATACAGTGCTCCATCGCAGGTGTGATCTGATAAATTTCTCTCATTCAATTAAAATATTTATAGCCTTCATGAACTAGACCTACATGACTACATGTAGATAAAATACTAAGGAATGTGTTCATTTAATACAACATGGATATAAATTTACATAAAGATTTTTTCTGCTCGGGCCTCTATGAGGTAATGTAGCATGCATAATTTGTCATTTTGAAATGAACTACTTTTTGTTTTAAGTTTTTGTATCTGGTAGTGCACATGTACACACATATTCAGAGCAAGCCAAAATAGGAAGAAATTCTAGTATTAAAGCATATTTGAATTTAATGGAATTCATTACATTTTTCTTCTGTCATTTTTTGTGAAGGCTTAACACTATTGTGTTTGTGCGGGAGATGTACTGTGGTTTATTATTTTTGTACTTGAAGATTTGTTTAAAACACACCAAAATAAAAAACTTCCTTTTTAGATATTAACCTAAAATCCTTATGTCCTCATCTTGGATGAATAATACTTGTATGAATTACAATGCAAATTAACAAACATACATGTAATAATCATTGGTTTTGGCTTTTCAGGGATGAATGAGAAAGCAAATAGAAATTGTGATAATTAGATGCTTGAGGATTTTTCTATAGTACACTATGGTATATTATTTTTTCTTCATACTCATGTTAGGTTCCTAAAATGTACATCCACACAAAGTCATATTGTCATTCCTTAAGAGTTTATCAAAGGCTTGATGTCCACAAGACATTGAGGTACCCTCCTTCTTTTTTTCTACCTTTGTCAACTATTTCTCTAATGATATCTTTGTTATTGAGTGTCTGTTTCTAAAACCTGCTACATAGCTCCTCCAATATGACTTTTTGTCTATTTTCTATCTAGCATTGCTTGAAAATTTCTATGATTTTATGGGTTTTTCTTATTGTCAGGTTTTATAGAAGGGTGGATTGGACTTATATTTCTCATTCACTTATTCTATTGTAAAAACTTAGTTTCAAAAGGTTATGTTGGATACATATATGATACTTTTAAGTATTTAGTTGTAGATTTAGACACTTTGTCAGGGACATTCATCATTCTTTGATTAAGGTGCTTTTGTTTTGGATGTAATAGGATGAAAGAAACAACAAATGGATTTGTCCTAAATGATGGTTACCAATTTTATGAGTAAGTATTTTGGATGGTCATGTAGGTGTAGTCAACATGTTTTGCTTCAAATGCTTGGGAATATATTTATGCATGTGCTATTTGTATCACATGGTTTTACCCGAGGAATAACCCATGCCTGTTAAGATGTGATGAGTGCTTGGAATTGGTGGCATGTTTTTGGAAAAGTGCATAATATTCCTCATGTTTCATATAAACCAATATTTTCACATTTAGCAGCCAGAGAGTAGTCACACAAGATCCCCCTTTGACCATAAACTAGGATAGCATGTATGCTTTGCTTCCAACTTAAAGAGAATCTATATCATATCTAAATATGGAAATCCTAACTGAAATCCAGATTATCAGATCTGATGGAAATGATAAAACTTCTCCTAAGTTGATCTGAATATTTCTCTCACGAAAAGTTGCCTGACAATTTTATCTCCACAAGAAAGAGATGCCTATCAATTTGATCACATCCCTCATAAAACAACCTCTTGTTGGATCATCCATATGATCCTCGAAAGAACGTTTTTTCAATGAAGGGGAGAAACAAAGAACATGAGCCAAAAATGTAAGGCCGAGTTTGAGATCTCATGTTAGATGCTTAAAATTTGTCTGTTGACAAGGCATGCAACATTGATCTATTAGTGTAGTAGGATGAAGTTGACCCTTTACTGCTGGGTTGTTATGAATGACAACCACCTAAGTACTTAATCCAAAGAAGAGGACTTCCAGATACCTTGACACCTCCTTATATGTAGTAGTTTTCAAAGTGTATGATCCCTTTTTCATTTCTTAAATGTCAACATGGAGAATTCTAGCTCAACAACATTTTTCAAGTTGCAAAATGTGCATTTGCAATTCATGCAATCTTGTTACTAGTTTATGTTCAAGAAGACATGGGATTTTTTTCTTTAAATATTTATTTCGATTGAAGTATTTGAACTATTTGGATTGGCATCTCTAATCATTATAGCAATCAGTATAGTTGTGATGTTAATCCTCGTCTCTATGCAATCATGTGACCTCAATAAAAGTTAAAAGTTGTATTAGCGTTTTTCTACATATGCACATTTGATATGTTAAATTCTTCAATGTTGTGCATTTCTCATGTCATTTTTGTAGATGATCTATAATAATTTCCCTTCTTTATATTGTTCTTGTTTATACAGTTTTTACTGGCACTTGATATGTCAATACAGGTCCTTTGAATAGTTTGACTAGTCTTGCAGACATGTAAATGAACCTTGCTCATAGGTCCTACTCTTGGAAACAATATTATCCTATCCTCTCGTAGATTTCAAGTTCATATTTGTGTATGAAGATAGAAAAAACTCAGCGGCATTGATATAGTTGTAAATATGTCCAAAAGTAGTGGGAAGTGATAATCAGAAACTGCATACTTGGTTTAGGATTTAGGATCCAAGAATTACTAGTTTTACTGTTAAATATGCACAACACTAGAAATCCCATATTATATCATGCAGTGTGTTTTGATATTATAAAGATATTATAAAATCCTATCTTCTCTTTTTCGTGTTTGGAGTTGTTCTTTTGAACATATCTTGTAGTGCATATGTGAAGTTTAGAGTTTTTCATTTCAAAGATAATTATGATAATTTTAAAGTTTAACATTTAGAGATGGCATTAACTGACATTTACTCCTCGACACTATTTAGGAAGTTCTATTGGAATAAAGTTAATGTATTTTTATGATCCATCAATCCTGACCTAAAGAGTGATGCTTTTTCAGATAATTGGTGTGGTTGATACATTCTCAACTATAATTTCTATCAAATATGTGACTCGTAGCAAAAAAAAATTGTTTCTTAACTTATAAGCTTGGGAGATTGATTGAAGCTATAATGCAAGCCCAAAGAAAAACCTTGCACCTTATATTAGAAATTTTTGATCTGGAAAATATGTTTAACTAGCATAATGTGGATATTGAATCACATATTTATCATGGTAAGCAACTGAATCTCATGGATGCTCCAAGTTTATCTGATTATCACGCTGTACGGAGTAGCCCAAGCTGTAGTTTTAGAAACATAGGAAGTCAATCTAGTGGTAATAGTTCTTTTTCCAATGATTGGGTCACTAGTAGTGTACAAATTTTTGATATATCAGCTGATGAGGGATGCACTTATGAACATAAAATGGTTTTTGGCTGGAACCCAATTTCAAATGTTTATTCAACTTCAAGGTTTGAAAGGCAAGTGGTGGACTCACATGTCCTTCATTTGGAAAGTGTGTCTATGGATGCCTTCAACAACCAGGTCATGGATGATCGTCTACATGTTTGTTGCAGTTGTAACTATGGAAATACTTTTGATGGTAACAATTATAACTTCAACACCAATTAGATAACAATTGCAAATGAAGGGAAACCATTCATGGATTCAATTTGTTGACCTCACCCAACTCAATTGGATGGATCAGAATTTGAAAAAGTGACATTTTCTTGTAGCAATGCGGCTGGATGTATGCTAGGCTTTAGAGAACAACAATGGACATGCCAATCATCCTATGGATGGAAGACAAAGATCCTGTAAAAGAAAGACTATGGAAAGCATTTCACGTCCATCATATTTTTATGTCATCGCATGTTCTTCACACTGGGATGATGGCAACCTCTGTCTTACAACTCCTAGCTGGCACACCATCCGTATCAACCTAAATGTTCCTACTACCATTGTAACAATTACTGATGTTAGGCCTGTAGAAGAACCAATCATACTGAGGGCTAGTGTAGGTGATGCGGGTCAAGATTTTAGAGGTTTATCTATGGATGGGTAATCAGAAGCTCCCCAAAGAGTTGTCCAAGCATGAAAAAACCATACACATCAACAGGAACAAGGTGTACCTCAAATACGACCATCTAGAAATGTTGGAAGGTATATAGCTGACTTGTAGCCAAATCCTTTACATTCTAGGACATTTTTTTCAGGTGACCAATCTACAAACACAGGTCTAGCAGTTGTAAGCACTACTGCCCAATTGCACCAACCCATATGTTTCATGTGTCATCTGGTATACATAGGAGTTTGCATTCAGTTAGATCGAATGAAATTTCTTCTATGCCTAGACTTGGCAATGCTTCCAACTCTAATGATGGTACAAGGGAACATTCATCTTCTCTATAAGAAGAAGCTAGTTCAAGAAACATGATGATGTGTATTCATAGTAATACTTGGTGTTTTTCAAGTTTCAAGAACAAAGAAACTAACCATGAATATGGAAATGGGGTTCCATTGAATCGAAATCCAAATGGACTTGGGGATATTGCTTCTTTTATGCTACATCTGCTACCAAGTATGCCTTGGGGATCACATCATATTCCATTCACACAAGAACCTAGGGGAAGTAGTGCTTCTTCTCAATGATAGGGCTTATCATTGTTTATTTCTAGGCCTTCATAGGGTATTCATCTTAATCCTTCTTAGAATATTCATTCCCCTTCATCATTAGATGTTCCTGTGCCATCAATCACTGGTTTACAAGTCCCACAATAGCTCATATCAACAGTAGTATTGATGAAATGCTAAGGAAATGGGCTGGTAGGTGTACCATTTGGTTTGCTGCTACTGAAGGTGATGAATGCAATAGAATAATGACCGAGGTTTGTACCTTACCAAGAGATTTTAATGAAGCTTACTTTTAGAGACAATGACTAGTATATTAATGACATTTTTTATGCAGTTATTCAATCTTTGAGCTGGCTATAATTTCAGATTTGGCTCTTGTTGAAATGATTTATCAATAGAGATCCTTGCTTGTAAATGAAAACTGGGTTGTGGGATTTGTAGGGTGAATAGGATTGCTCTCAACACAGGGAAGCAAGGCCAACATAAAGCTCCCAAATCACTGTCAAGACAAATATCAATTATGAAATTTTAGTCAATTCGTGTTGAAGATAATCCTTAGAAAAATCACTTCTTGTTTGGTTCTTTCCCCTATTTAATTCTTTCCCAGTATCGAATAACATTATCTAACATGAATCATCTCTTAACAAACCATGCTCATGCCAAACAATCCTTTCATGGAAAATAGGAATATTGTACCCATAAAAAGTGGCTTGTACAGACTATTAGGATTAATTTTGGTTTGAGTCTAGCCAGTGCTATGTGTTGATCGAACCCCCTCCTCTAGTGGTCTCTACTATGTTTCGGAAAAGATTGTAACATCCATATCATAACTATGTTCTACGACAAGGTTTTTTGGAGTACAGTAGGTACTACCCACCTTCTATACTGGTAGAAAACAATTATGATGAAATCTTGCCGTCCATCTCTTGAGGTGCCTAAAATTTTGTCTTGTGTGCAAGCTAGAAGCCAATGCCATGCTAATAGGGGTAGATTGTTATTTTTCCATTAAAAAAGGCTTGAAATTTGTATTTAGCTACCTTTTTATTATTATTATTTATCTTTATGCTTTGATATATGGAATATATGTATATATTTATAGATCAATATTGTGGTAACTTTTAATTAATAACAATTATAACATAGGGCGGGATATATAAGCCTTTCACATCCTTTGAAGATGATTGTTAAACAAGAATATATATGAATGTGATGGTATGTTGTTCTTGAGCCTATAATGATACTGATCCATTTCACATTGCAACAGATTCACAATGTTTTGGAGCTTGTGCGGAGTCGGAGAGGTGACAATTTGAGATTTGAGGTTAGTTTTTGAGTTATTTATATATTGTTTGTTCTTATTTTCTTTTTTTGTCATATATTTACCCAAAATACGTACCACCCAAAAATACATCACTAACGAAATCAATGGACACTTTGTTCTCCTCACCCTTCATCAAATTTAGGGGAGCTTTAGCCTTCAATTTCCCTTGGGTCGCACAACTAAATTGTTCTATCTTTTTTGGCATAGCTTGGAGTGAGTTCTCAGTTCTTTGGTTATTACAATCCATGGAGAGATTCCATTTTCTAAGTGAAAATTAAGCTTCACAGGCTATTGCATTCGGTTTACGTTGTATGTAATCTATGTTATGGGGAAATTTTATGCTCATTACATTGGCATTTTGTGTAGTTCATGCTTGTTCTTAATCATAAATTTTAGGAATCTGACATCAAAGTACTGTAATTGGCTTGATTGATCTCTTGGTGACAGTGTAATACTCTCCAAATTTCTTTAACATCATTGTTGTCCATAGCAACTTTGTATGATTCTTGTAAGCTTGCATGCGAAAGAGTGTCTGGGGACATGTTATGAACAATAGTAAATGTGCCTTGTAGCCCTAGAGCATTCATACTAAATCTAGCTATAGGGAAAATTAATAGCTTAGCATAGGGTGAATGATTGAAACAAACTTTGATCCCTTCTAGAAATCATAGAAATTGTAAACTACCAAACCACCAACAAAATTTTTGAAGGAAAACAAGGTGTAATTTGAGGATATGCCTTGCCATGTTTCTGGAATTGGAATGTAAGGAAGAAGTTACAAACATCTCATAGGGGTAGCTTCCTTGAGCCACGAACACTTCTTATTGATATTCCTCCAATTTGTGATGTGTTGAAGCCTGTTTGAACCTCCTCCTTCCATCTTTGAACACATCTATTTTGGGTACAATGGGAGCTTGAGGGGAAGGAATAAGGAGAGTAGGGAGTCTTCCTCTAGAAGGAAATGAAATATGTAAGTGATACAAACCAATGTGTTGGGTGTGGAGCTTGATTATCTTATTTATTCAGAGGTATCGCCACATTAAACCCCAGCTCGTAATGTGGTGGAAACGCCACCCATAAATGTGTGCCACTAGAGGGGTCTGGGGGGGGCGATGACCTTGTAAAATGTTGTAACTTTATAGACAATTTGGGTCAATCATTAGGCGGAAATATGATGGTAGCAGTTATGTTTAATTTAGGGTTTTTTTCCCTAGAAGGAAACCCCTCAATATATATGAGGGAATTGTATTGCGGCTATGTAGATCTGTATTTTGAGAAAGAGAGAGAGAGGAGATTGTGTGAGAGAGAAGAGGAAAATACATTAGATCTGCTATAGGTTGTATCTCTTCATTTTTCTGGATTATATAAAAGGAAGGATTGGTTGTTTCTCAGTGGATGTAACCCAAATTGGGTGAACCACATATATTTGTGTCTCTCTTGTTTTATGTGTTTGATGTGTTTTCTGTGTTTATATTTTTGAAATATATTTTATGTGTTTTATTGCCCTGTAATGTATAATTTTCTAACACAATGAACATTAAAACACCTACAGAGACCAACAACTAGCAAACATAGAACCATAAACCACGCTGAATTTTTCCATTGCAAACAACCCTTGAATGGAGCTCCTTGATCTGTCATTCCCAAGGTGTTTGGTTGGCTTGTTTGCATTGAATACTTCATATTGATAGTTGTGAACATTAATATCCACTTTATTTTGAATTTAGGGGATCATTCTAAAGTCCATTACCCTAACTTTAAATAATGTTCCATGGCCTAGTGAATGAAGCTCCTTGAACTGCCATTCCCAAGGTGTTTGGCTGGCTTGTTTGCATTGAGTAATTCATATTGATTATCGTGCACATTAATATCCACTTTATTTTGAATTTTTGGGATCAGTCTAAAGTCCATCACTTGAACTTTTAATAATTTTCCAGGGCCAAAGTTCACAAGCTAGCATAGCCCAATGATTTGCCTCCTCATTCATTTCTCAATTGAAAGAATCATATTCATTCAAAAAGAGAGAGAATGTTGTTTGATTTTGGAAAAGCGAGTTTTCTATATATACTTTTCTTGATTGGATTGGTCAATTGTTTATTTTCTAGCGAGATTATTCAACAAATTTGAAAGACCACATGCATAGTAAGTGTTCTCTATTAGACGCTTCGGAGTTTTTGGCTAGAATCTGGTGAAAAAATTACTGGCTCAAATCTTGATTTGAGCTGTTTAAACTGTGTTTTAGACTACATATATGGATTGAACACCTTGAAAAACCCCTCGGGCACTTGGATTGTGGAGAGTTCATAACTCAAAGTTGTGATTCCAGCAAATCTCTGCCTGATTATGGGCAAATGAGACCGGAAAATAGGCCAGGAAAACATCCAAAGTTTCTAACGGATAGACCACAACTGCATAATAGGCTATATTATTTCCACTGGGATTTTGAAGATCCCCCACACATCCCATACCTAATCTATTAATCTTTCAAACTCATCCACAATTTTGTTTTTATTTTTGTTTTGTTCATTTATGTTTGTGTGGTGGCCGTTTTCTTTAACAGAAATTATGTTTTGTAACAGTTGAAGCAATTTTTTGTTACAAAATAAGTTTGATTTAATCACAAATTAATATTTTGGGTTATCCTCATTATCTATCTATATCCATTTCCTCTTGTATTTTTTGATGTACCGAGTTTTTTGTGCGAGGATTTGGATAAGTGAAATCAGTTTTATAAAAACAATTATTTTAGATATAACGAAAGATGTTAATGAAATAGCTAATGTCCAGATATGGAATCATTGTTCCATATAAAGTCACAGTCCACATTTATTTATTGCTGTAGCCTTTACTTAGTTTTTGTTGTCTAATAAACTTTTGAATTTAGTTGTTTTGGTATTTTTAGTTATGTTCATGTGGTAGCAGTTATTTGATTTTGTGATAGGCATTATATGTAGGATAATCTGTATTTCATTTTTTAATTCAATATTATTCCTCAAAAGAAAAAATTACCTAAGATTTTGGGGCCTTTTTCAAAAAAGAAGGAACTTATTTTTATGGATGGTAAAGCTAGAAATAAGCCCCATCCCCCTTCACACACTTAAGCAAAGAATATATTTTACTGGTACGTGGTAGGGCCATTCAACAATATGATTGAAGGTTACATACACAATATTCAATATAGTAAATAGCCACATCAAAGAAACCCCACTCAAGGGAGGAGCATGCCCACTAGGCTTTGGAAAGCATGATATATTTGATGCACTATTTCTTTAAAGCCTTATAATATAGGGGTGTTAAGCATTTCAACACAACACTGTCTCAAAATGAACATATGTGGTCAAAGTTGGCTTTGCTATATTGCTCTTTTAACAACCTCTACTCTAGAGACATTTTCTTGTTTCATATTTAGCAGAAACTTCCAAAAATATAGACATAAGTGCTAAAATGTTGGCATCTTTTTGAAGCTTATATGGAGGTTCATAAAAGCTTACATTAAAACTTGAAATCAAGAGATCAACAACAGGAAATGTAACCCTGTGAGAAACTGCTGCATTGGATCCTAGTATGAACATTGGAGCCCCTGGCTTGTTGAGGGATGCTAGGTGTAAAATAGGAACATTTGTTTTTCATGTCTATATGGACCACCCTCCACATCTCTCTAATTTTTGGACAAAAACCCTCCACATCTCCATGATTTTTGGATGAGAACCAATGTATAGATTGACTTCATATGTGTTTGTGGTGACCACTTGGATTAAAGGGGAGTGACTTTGATTAAACCTTTTACACTCTATGTGATATATATCAGGTATCCCAAGGATTCAATTGTCATTAATCACAGATATGGGGTTAATAGGATCTCTTGTTAGATATATGTAGCATTCCCTACTTCTCTTTTTCTTTTGGTGATACATAGAAAAGGGTAAAAGGATTAATAATTTCTTCATCAACTCAGAAAATTGAAAATATTGTCTTTTAATCTTATTACCATACAATATTGTGGCAAATCATACTAGGTTTTGAGGTTTATTTTCCAGGAAGTATTTTCCATGTTTGTTATGAAAGATAGATTCTAAACCAAGAGAAATCTACATGACATAAAGAAAGATATAACTTATAAAGTGTTGAATTATATTAAATGAGAAAATTATAAAGACCATCCAAATAAGGTTTAGGGGGAAGACAAAAAATGGAGCCAATACTCATAATAACCCATCTTTTTATTTATACCAAAACTTGCATTTGAGGTTAGGCTATTCTTCCATGATGTAATTTTAGTAATTTAGTTGAGTGATGAGACTTAGCCCTAATTGATTTGGTCCAATATTTATTATATATGTAACTTTATTACAATCAGGTGGGTGAAAAATTATCGCTCTCCTAACTCATAAAATATTTCTATTCACAAATTGTATACTCTTGTATATACCTAATATAATATAAAGTCTACAATTTTATTTTCTCTCGCACTTTCCTTCTTTTTCGATTGTTCTCATTTCTCTTTCAATTCATGCGCATATCAATCAAGTTTATTTTCTTGTTTCTATACTAGTATGAGTATTGTTTTGGTTTTATGTATTATTTTTATTTTTTCTCATAAAATGTATTCCTATTTATTCATTTTAACCGTCTTGCATTCAATTATTTTAATGAGTGGGTATTGGATACAGAATCCACAGAGAGAACAATAAAACTTTTTGATCTGTGCAAGATAACCAATGCTTTGCATACCTTTTCTTTACACAAGTATGTGATTTGTCTAGGTATAATTCATTTTCCTCTTTATGTAAGTATCATACTGAATTTGTATGATGATGTGGAAACTTAAATAGTTATTGATGAGCCTCGGTATTGCAACAAGAATATTGCAACTCCCAAGGCTACCACCTTTAATTATCAACCCGAGGTTCATACAAACTTAAGAGGTATCGGCACCATATGTGTAGCATACAATGTGTCCTTCCTTTTTTGTCATGATGTAATGGAGTGCATGTACTGAAGTCAAATCTTAAACTAATTGCAGAAAAATGAAATGCTTGAAATGGAAATCTTAACCTATTGCAAGAAAGAAAGTACAAGGAAATACACCTATTCTAATTTCATAAAGTAAATAGCATGAACTAAATTTCAACCATTAAATTTAAAAGAGTTTTGATCTATTAATAGATTTTATTGGATGTGACAATCAAGAAAATCACCATTGTATTATCTAATCCATAAATTTGTCCATTAGCACAAATCATTGAAATGTTTTGCATGGGTAAAGAGGAAAATCCTAAGTTGTTTCTAGTCTTCCATAATAATTTATTTAGAGCCTAGGGGTATTTATTCAATCCTAAGGTACAATAACCAAGCTTCTTGAGTGAATTTGGACAAGTATATACATGCTGGAAGGCTGCTACAGGGTTTCTTGTAGTAATACTACAAGAAACAATGTATTTTCTATATGGAGTTATAATTCATCGAATGACCAACCAAATCAAATCCAAACTAGATGGGAATTTTTTTTTTATTGACTAGGATATCCTAGGTCTCCATTCCAAGTGGAATCACTCAAAAATACCTTTGTTAACCCATGCTAAAAAATGGAAAAAAATTACTAGTCTAAAATCTAGAAATTCGAGAACCAGTGAGCTAGTAAATCTATCACATGCCTAACATAATCAAGTGAAAATTAAATGGGGTAATATTTGTTATTAACCAGAATTTTTTTTTGATATAATTAAAGTGGAATCAACCCAATTTAAGCTCTTTAGAATGCTCTAAAAAGTATTAGAAAATTATTGTTATTTTCCAAAAAGGAGTTCCAAAAATCTAGATTTGGGAATAAGCAAACTAATCCAAGTAGCTCAATGATTACTACGACCTTAAAAATATTTTCCAAGGATGAAATTATTCTCTTGATCCTGAAAAATAACTTACATAAACCATTTAACATAATTCTACAACAAGAAATCATTAATACTAAATGCAGAAATAGAAAGAAACAAGAATAAGAGATGCATGTCAATAAGAAGTGAAAAGAAGAAAAGAAAATGGTACAAAAGGGCCCTGAGGCTCCTGCGATGGCCAAGCCCAAGGAAACACAGATTCATATGAAGGATACCATGATCTAGAAGCTGAACATGTCACCAATCTTCATTACTTCCATCAATACAATTATATCCCTGTAAGAAATGACAATGTAGCTGCAAAAATATGAGTTATTTCCACAAGAAGACTAATAAAAATCTACCCCTAGAGGAAAATTCAACTTTTTACTTATACAAAATGATTAGGACTCATTCCCCATGAAAGGAGGATGCTTTCCCCGCCAAAATCCCTTGATTAGTGGATCTAGTTCCCAATACTAGGAATCTGCATTAAATGGCAAGGAACACATTCCTATATTTTCTCAATCATTGTAGCTCCACAATCTGTGTCATAATTCCAGAATATCTTGTTGATTTATTATTTAATATTGATCCTCCTATAGGAGGGAGAAAGTCCCTAAATTATCTCCTCCTCCAAATCTTCATAATCTAGCCAATATTCTCAAAATATTCCACAAAAATAAATAATATTAGGCACAAATATGAAATTATCCATAAACCATCCCAATGAACATATTAAAGTTAAAAATACATTATCTAATGAAAAAATAGAGGTTTAATCTGCCGAAGCATGGTCAGACAGGCCTTAATTTATGTCTAATTTAGAGGCCTATCATACCCCCTGTTGAAAGTGTTGCTCATCCTCTGAGCAACTTGGTGACCTCATTGTTCCTCATTCATGGCCCTCGTGGCCTCTCTCTTGTGCATTCCTTAGTCCTTTCTCTTAAGAATCTTGGCTATAAGTTCTGCAAGGACAAGCACGAAAATGTAGTTGTTCTTATCATGATTGTTTAACAATATTTCAAGAAAAAAACATAACTTTCCTCTTTGCAAGTGAACTTTGTTGGCCTGTAGATCCATTTAATTCATATCCTCTCATTTGGTTCAAATATTCATTCCATTTCCACTCATTTTTCCAAAATTGTTTGTGCATAGAAAAAATCACAATGTTTTTGGAGACCATTAGTGTGCCTTCTTCCCCTTATTCAAGATGGGTTCTTGAATATTTATAAGTTTGGCAAGGTCTTCCACATCCTTTTCCAACCTTCTGCTACCTTTTTCCACCATTTAAACACCTCTAAAACCTTCAAAACACCTTTAGATGAAAACAAGGACATCCTGTAGTAATTCCTGTAAAAACTATAGGAAACCCTGTAGTGGTTCCTGTAGTACTATAGGAAACCCTGTAGCAATTCTTGTAGTACTACAGGAAACCCTGTTTAAACATGTTTTGAGCAGAAATGATAATTTGAACCTAGGGTGGGCCCTCAACCTGACTTCCATGCCTTTCTCCAATTTCTATAACATCTTTTAGGCCTTGGAAAAAAGATAGAAGGAGATTAGAGACCTCTTGGAAAGCCTCATTTATTCACTCAATTTTGAGTTCTATTTGATGGTGAATTCCTTCCTTCCTTTCATTGCCTTATTCTTCTATTTTTTGGCCTAGATGATTGCCTAATGGCCTTGGAGTTCTTTTTTATGATTAGGTTTCTCTTAGACATTGTCATTTTGGGTTTTAGCACAATTTGTTCCTTTCTTCCTTCTTGTATCAACATTCTGCCTTCCTGTAGCAGTCATTCCTCCTCTTTCAAGGTATTCTAACTATATGTGACTGATGATAAATTATGTAGAGGGTTTTTAGGATGATGCTAGGGCTCAGAGGGAGTAGTGTAGGTTTGTGAAAATGGAGAGGATTGGCTCTATGTGTTTTTTCAAGAAATTTTCAAGGTGAGACAAAGTGTAGGGTTTGTTGTTGAAAAATATTAATTTTTTTCTTTATGAAATGGGATGGATGAATGATGGATAGATAGTGGATATGAAGTGGATGGAGGGCTTCAAGTGCTTTGGTGACTTGGCCTTTGCACAAATTTCCTCTTTTAGCTATTATCCCCATTCCTCAAAATCATCGCCCTTCATAATTTGGCTTTTCCACATTACAAGAGTGAAGGAGTGAGATGCAATTAACTAGTTGAAGATGGTTGAGACTATTGATCCATCCTTCACTTATAAAACCTCATCTCTCATGCATTGAAAATTTTTTTCTAACTATAATATGCTAAAGAGAAGAGGTCAAGAATATTGCATACTTGTACCTACCTAATGGTTGTTGGAGAGATGGATGTTGTTGTTGAGTTGATGATCGATCCATGGTCCTCTAGAGTGATAATTTCCTTTGTTTTCTTCTGCAGAGGTCTTCATAGCTTGGTGATTCTAAATATCTATCTTCTAGTTACCATGAGCAAGCTATCTTAGTCAAATCCTACCTTCTTGGGGTGATGGGATTGTCCATGGGTGATGTTTACCTTCCCTATATCTTATTCCACCATTAGACACCTTTCCCACACTTCATTATACCTTTCCTACCATATCCTAAGCTTTCAGCCTATTTCTTGTAGTAAAACAGGGCATGCTATTGTAGAATTAGGGCATCTTGTAGTAGTACTACACGAAACAACATATTTTCCTTGTTCTAACCATATCTCCCAAATCGTAGAATGGATTGACCTGAAATTTTCTAAGCATGTTGCCATCATCCTTATGCACCTTTCCATAAAAAAAAATTCCAATGGATGCACAAATCACAAGAAAAATTAAAAATGGTTGAAGTTGATGAAGGCTGATTTCTTGGAAACCATGCACTGGAATTTTTTGAAATTGATTGGGAATGTTACCATCGTCCATATGCATCTACACATGAATCCTAGAAAATTCAAAATGGATGTAGGTGATGGAGGTCAATTTCTCGAAATGTATGAACTGGAATTTGCTGAAATCGCTTGAACATGTTACCGTCATCCATATACATCTCCACTGGGAACAACTTGGAAAATGGATGCATGGTTTTCAAGATATGACAAAAATAAATTTCTTCTCTATGTATTTCTGTTTCCTGTAGTAAAACAGCGAATTCTTGTAGTAGTTCTAGACAACAATGAGAATGAGTGCTAAAATCTTGGGAATAATCAGTAGATGGTGGAAATAGATGAGCGTCATGGATTTGCATGGCCTTGGTCCTTCTGGAGCATCTAACCACAGGAGGAGAAAGTCCAAGTTTGATTTCCTTTGACTATAATTTTGACCAATTTTTCTTTTCTTTGGTGCCAACTTGTTTTTGTTGCTTGCAAATGTTGGAGAGCATCTACATTTATCAGAGCGATACATGGAGCGAAGTTTTTTTTTTTCTTCTAGGCCTATTAGCTGCCTCAATGAGGTTTTCAACTCGTAAGTCTGCCTAGGCATCTCAAAGGAGGTTTTCACCTAAGATATTTCATTTTTCTCTTTTATTTCTATTTTCCCAACCCATTAAACGCTTCATGGATGTTTTCAATCAATGAGCCAATCTCAAGCGCCTCAAAGGAGGTTTTCACTTGAGATTTTTATTTTTTTTCTTATTTTTCAATTTTTATTTCTTTTCCTATCCTACTCTACTTGAAAAACAAAATTCATTTTCAAGTGTAGGCAATGAAGCCAAGTGCACATCAAGATGATAGATAAACTGATGTGTAGGTTTGAAATGTATTCTTTGAAATGTACCTGGATGTAAGAGACCAAATGTTTTGATTTTGATGATATCAAGCACAGTTGAAGAAGAGAGTAATGCTACAACTTAGTGACTCTATAGAACCATATTTCAATATAGTTGTGGTGCCTCTTTTCCACTTGCTCAGTTGGATCATCTTGGATGTCTTCTTCTTCCGTGACCTTCAAATCTTCCTCTTTTTGATGATTGTCCTCTTTAAAACATGAAGGATTTGATGGTAACAATGAGGGACCGCTCTCAATCTCGAATCTTGATGTTTGCTCTTCATCAAGTGCAGCCCATAATTCTTTGGTGTTCTCTTTTGAATATTCTTTTTCTGCATGTTTTCCTTCAATGGTATCAAGTGAATATGTTTTTTGTAACTTTCTTCCAAGCTGAGATGAATGCCATTGAGATCAAGAGGAGATATTTGGAAGTGTCATACCTTAACATTGTAAGTGGGTTGAGCTACTTCATTCTATGGGTTTGGAAATGGTGATACATGTAGTTGAGTGGGAGTGGATATTTGAGATGGATGTGGTTGGGGTTGTGGTTGTGGTGGAGGTGTATGGTAGGTATAACATGGAGTTGGGTATGGAGGATATTGAGGAAAATATTGAGGATATTGTGGATGGATCCCATAAGTTCCTATCCAACCTCTTTGCCAAGATTGCTTTTAGGGTTGAGATGGCTAATGTTGCCAACGAAAGGGTGTGTTCCAATTACTTTTAGATGGATCTGAATAAGATTGAAATTGTGAATTAGTCTCTTGCATCATATCATGTTGAATAGGCTGCCATGGTCCTCTTGGAGATACATAACATAGCTACACTGGAAATTGACTTGCTTAATTGTCCTCTTGGTAACTTCCTTTAACCTTGGGAATGATGAGCAACATTTAACATCATGTGATTCTGCATGGACAAAAAAAATATCAACATCTTATTTTTTCTCCTTTTGTATTCTTAACATGATTTCTACTTGTTCACTTAGATTGATAAGAATTTATGTTTTAAAGTTATCAACAGAATTTCCAAGTTTATCTTGACTTACTGATCTTGGTGTTGATTGACTTACTCTTGCCCTTCCTATTGATATGCGTTTGCATGTTTCAAAAATTTCTTTAAATGATAATTGGTATACATGACCTCTTCTCATGAGATGAAGGAGATCAATTTGCTCATCCCTAATTGTTCTAAGTAAGAGGGTTTTTGGATCCTCTCACCTTAGACCATGAAATTTTGGAAGAAAAGATGGAGGGATGTTCTTCACGTGTACACTACCATCAATGTCTTGAATGGGAAATATAAGAGGATCTTCTTCCTTGTCATCATTTCCATTTGTATCTTCTTCCTTCTCTACCACCTCTTCTTCTTCTACCTACAAAAATTAATGGTGATGTGGATCTTACTGCACCACATGATCAAATGGGGGTTTGGTGTTGGAGAAGTTTTTTTTTTTTGAATAAGAATGCTAATGAAATGCAATTTTCTATTTTTGAAACGAAATATGCCTAATGAAATTTTTTTGTTTATGAATAAAGTAAAAGAAATGAATCAAATATGGAATAAAATAATGCATACTTTGATACATCCCTAGCAACGACGCCAAAAAGTGATGAGGAATGCTACAACTCCTAAGGCTACCAACTTTAATTATCAACCCGAGGTTCGTACAAACTTAAGAGGTATTGGCACTATATGTGCAGAATATAATGTGTCCTTCCTTTGTTGTGATGATGTAATGGAGTGCATGTACCGAAGTCAAATATTAAACTAATTGCACAAAATGAAATGCTCGAAATGGAAACCTTAACCTATTGCAAGAAAGAAAGTACAAGGAAAGAAACATATTCTAATTTCATAAAGTAAATATCATGAACTAAATTTTAACCATTACATTTCAAAGAGTTTAGATCTATTAACAGAGTTCATTAGATGTGGCAATCAATAAAACCATCACTATATTATCCAATCCATAAATCTGTTCATTAGCACAAACTGTTGAAATGTTTTGCATGGGTAAAGAGGAAAATCCTAAGTCATCTTTAGTCTTCCCTAATGATTTATTTATATCCTAGGGGTTTTCACTCCACCCTAAGTGAAAATAACTAAAATTCTTGAGTGAATTTGGGCAAGTATATACACGATTGAAGGCTGCTACAAGGTTTCTTGTAGTACTACGACAGGAAACAACATATTTTCTATAGGGAGTTATAATTCATCGAATGACCAACAAAATAAAATCCAAATTGGATGTGAATTTTTTTTTATTGACTAGGATGTATTAGGTCTCCATCACAAGTGGAATCACCCAAAAACACCTTTGTTAACCCATGCTAAAAACTGGCAGAAAATTACTAGTATAAAATCTAAAAATTCGAGAACTAGTGAGCTAGTAAATCTATCAAATGCCTAACCTAATGAAGTGAAAATGAAATGGGGTAATTTTTATTATTAAATAGAATTTTTTAAATATAATGAAAGTTTAATCAACTCAATTGAATCTCATTAGAATTTTATAAAAAAGAGCACATATTTATTGTTATTTGCCACAAAGGAGTTCTAGAAATCTAGATTTGGGAATAAGCAAACTAATCCAAGTAGCTAGATGATTACTATGACCTTAAAAAGTTTTTCCAAGGATGAAATGATGCTTTTGATCCTGAAAAATAACTTATATAAGCCATTTAACCCAATCCTACAACAAGAAATCATCAATACTAAATGCAGAAATAGAAAGAAACAAGAACAAAAGATGCATGTGAATAAGAACTGAAAAGAAGAAAAGAAAATGATAGAAAAGGGATATGAGGCTCCAGGGATGGCCAAGCCCAAGGAAATGTAGATTCCTATGAAGGAGACCAATATCTAGAAGCTTAACATGTCACCCATCTTCATTATTTCCATCAATACACTGATATACCTGCAAGAAATGACAATGGAATTGCAAAAATATGAGTTCTCTCCACAAGAAGACTAATAAAAATCTACCCCTAGAGGAAAATTCCACTTCATACTGATAAAAAATATTTAGAAATCATTTCCCATGAAAGGATAAATATTTCTCCACCAAAATCCCTTGATTAGTGGATCTCGTTCCCAATACTAGGAATCTGCATTAAATGGCAGGGAACACATTCCTAGATTTTCTTAATCACTGGAGCTCCACAATCTATGCCATAATTCTAGAATATCTTTTTTATTTATTATTTAATATTTATCCTCCTGTAGTAAGGAGAAAGTCCCTAAATTATCTCCTCCTCCTCCAAATCTTCATAATCTGCCGAATATTCTCTCAATATTCCACAAAAATAGATAATATTAGGCACAGATATGCAATTATCCATAAACCTTCCTAATGAACATATTAAATTTAAAAATACATTATCTAATGCAAAAATAGAGGTTTAATGTGCTAAAGGATTTTTAGATGGGCCTTAATTTATGTCTAATTTAGAGGCGCATCAATTATATCTCTTTATGTGGAGGTACTTCAATATTGGAATGCAAATGGATTTCTTAAAGTAGAATATAAGGAACTATATATCCATTTATTCTTCTTAAAATGCATTGTAAATAAGAGAGTTTTCCTCTAATATTTTTACCATTTTATTTTGTAGAACACATGGTAGAGAATGATTCACTTCTCCTTTTCTCATTATGTTTGGAATTTATACTAATTGACTGAGTGTTTTGTATAGCTTCATTGTGGTTTGTTTTATAACAATAACTTCATTTCTATTTTGTGTAGTTACCAATATAAATTAAGCTTCATTATACCAATAGAAATTAAGCTTCATTGTGTAGCTTCATTTTTTGTTTTATACCAATAGCTTCATTTTTGTTTTATACGAATAGTTAGTTTTGTGTAGCTTCATTGTTGTAAATCGTTGATCATAAGAGAGTATTAATTCTTATGGTTTATGGAAAATATGGATGAGAATTAGGATCTGGAGATACTAGGGTTGTCTTTGTTTTTTAAAATAATATGTTTTAGGATGTAAATGAACATGAAAGAAAAAAAATCAAGTGGTACATTTTGTTAGATACAATGGAAGGGGGTATAAATGACATAATTTTGGAAACAATTCCAAAATGCCATCTATTTGGCATATATGAATTTTTTTGTAGGTATGTGGAGATAACATGTGAAAACGATAATATGGAGTACAACTAGTTAATGATGGACTTATTTGATTTCTTTTACTCACAAAGGAGAGGCAAGGCCAAGATGAAATAAATCAATCATTATGTTAGTAGGAGGCTTACTTCCTATGAACCCTAAGGATAATGGCATATTGAGGCACGTTACCCACCCACATGTATGGGTAACGTGTTGTGGCCAGCAACAACCCCCCTTCTTATTTAGTTTTATCACTAATACTAAATAAGTGGGGACCCTTATTCAAAAAATTAAAAAAATCGATTAATGCATGTATTTCCTTTTCAATAAAAATTACTATCATAAACTTAGGAGAATACCCTCAAAACCTAAAAATACTTAGTTTTATGATAAGTTAGAAGGAAATCACTCCTTAAAATCACATCACATTGCAAAAGCGGTAAACGATATCTTCTCACAAGCGGAATTCTAAAAATGCGAAATCGCGATGCGAAATCACACATGAAAAACCCTCATCACATCGCATGCCTTAAACCTCACCTACGCTGAAATGCCTTAAAACACTGATATGCGATGGCGCATCTCACAAATTTCATTTTGTATAAAACACACTAACGAATGCTTGCTGCACGTAAAGGATTTTCGATATTGCGATATTGCGATATTGCGAAGCAAATCGCAAAATTGCAAAATCGCAGATCTGCACGGCTCGTCGTTCAAGAAAGATTTTTCCATAAAACGAGGCCCGGTTATGCTCATTTATGTTAATTAATGAGCTAGTTGGCAATCATTAATGAAATATGGTTTTGATCTTATCAAGGAGCAAGTTCACTTAAGGTGATATATTTTATATGTTTTCCGCATTTAAATCTTTCCCGTCACCTTTTCTTATCATTGTTCTCACCTCATTTGTAAACTACAGGAGTGAAGAACTAAGAGGTATACAAAGAAGAGTTCAAGATATTATGGGAAAGAAGAGTAAAGCCCCTAGTATTGAAGATAAAGAGATGACTCCCTTGTACACATACACCACCTGCAACAAAGACGTCGGTATCATTACTTTGGAAGGCATGTATAGTTTACTTGATGAAGAAGATCCCAAGGTAATGGAGCTAATGGCCACTACAGGCTCAAACGGGTCTTCTGAGGCGCCTATTACAAATCTAGCTTATTCATTCTTGCACAGGATAATGGCAAGACCCAAAATTCTCTCGTATACGGACATGGTTAAAGGAGTACTAAAATGATGATCTCATGTATAAAGAAATCAAATCTTAGAACCAAGGACGTATAAAACCATTCTTTCTACAAAATTTAAGCTTTATATCATCTAACAAAAAGCGCGCAAGAGGCGAAAATCGCACCAAGGAAGCCCGGATCAAGAAATGGAGGCAGTTTATGATGTGTGATTAGCACCGCCAAGCAAAACCCCTCGAGATGGAAAACCTCAAATTGCTTAGTCGCCTGTAAGCACGAAAATTTGTAGGGAAAAAGCGCTAAAGACGGAAACTAAAATTGGAACTCAAAACCAATAATACTTATCAGGTATATCACTAAGAAATACGTAGATATCTATCAAATGTGCAGCGTCTATAAACAAGTTGGAGACAGAAGGCTCAAGAAAAGGCAGAATCAATCCAAAGGTTAACCAGGTTGAATTGGGATTCTTACTGGGCGTACTTGTTAAAACCACATAGCCAGTGTATGACTCTCAAATGTGTCATTAATTCTACCGAGAAGAGGGCGCCAGCTCTTACTGATTCCATTTTCGCAGGACAGCTAAAATCGGAAGTCGGCCACCCAACTCTCCCCAAGCAAATGCTGAATGCATGCGATTTCAAGGAGCAGATACATAAATAGTTAGTTAGTAGTTTTAGTTTTAGATTCAGTTTTAGTTTTAATTTTGCTTTATTTTTGCCTGAAATGAGGATGGTCATTTAAACCGCATCCTACATTTTTGTAATAAATTATTTTTAGAATTAGTTAGTAGTATTTAAACCCTTCTCATGCATTTAGAGAAGGGTCCAGAAATTTATCAAAAACTTGTCCTCAGAACATGCACTTTTGCACCCTCCAAGGAGGTTTTGATGAATGAATGGAATGGGATTTATTGATATCTGCGTTTAATATCTACTGCTGATGTTGCACTTTTGTACTCTTAGTGGATGTTGGATTAAGAAGAAATAGATCATTATTACTTGAGCTCATGAGTAGAACTAGTTATAAATGGTACTTTTATCTCTTAAATGTTTTTGCTTATGTGTTATGGTGATATTCATGTTCATTTATTTATATATGAATGCTTAAATGCTTGAGTTATCATTTGGCACTTTTATACGGTGATAGCTATTTATTTATGCTTAGTATATGAGTAGCTTACTATGCGATATGTTTTTCACAATTGTTTCATCTAACTTTTTATATGAAATGGTTTATATTTATTGAATTATTTTCTCATAGCAGTTGAATGATCTTTATTACCAACTGTCATTTGAAGTAATTTTAGATCGCATAAAGGAAAGATTACATCACGGGTTAGTTTAGAATCAGATATTTCTGTTTATAAGATTACAATTGCATGTTGATAGATTAGATTTAGAATAAAGAAAGCATTTTACTTAGGAATCATTAGTTAAGAAATATCAATTCTCAACACACACACACATATTGGGAAACTGGTCCCACTATCCACAGTCGGACCCACTATACCAAATGGAAAAGGAGCTAATAACCAAGGTCCGGACCGGGTGGGTATCCCCCTTGTTGTAGACCTGATTTTCGGGGCTTCAACATATTTGGCACTAGAAGGAGGGCCTGAACTGTGAATGGCAAGAAAGTCTAAATATAAATACCATTCTGAGAGTAAATCACCCTCACCATCTCCCCCGACTTCTCCATCACACTTAGAATCTTTAAATCTTGAGCTAGAAGTCGAAAGAACAACAACCACTACCACAAACCCTGATATTCAGAGAAATATACTATTGAACCTCCTAAAGTTGAATCTTTGATTCATAAACTTCAATGATTTTCAATATCACCTCAAAGATCTGATAAATCTCAAGGCAGTGTGACTTTGCAATATAATCCTGCTCATCCTCTCACCGGATTAAAGAGTGAAAAGTTTGGTATTGAGCCAATTGAGTTACCTCTACCTACAAGGAAAAGAGCCAGGAAATCACCTAAAGGGTCTGATAGTGAGACTCTTTCGTCATCATCATCCATCTCAACTTCCCCACCATGAAGTCAACCATCCACTCCTCCACTTCAAATCATCATCCATTAGACCACTGGAACTTCAAAATCTCCTCCTCAAACATCAGGAACTGTAATATCCTCATCTTCCCAAACGCAAGGATCATCTTCTGCGCTTTCGTCTGTTAACAGTTCAACAATGGCCCAAATGCCATGGAATAACGCAGGGGCAGTCTTAATGCCTGCGCCCTTGAGTCAACTACCGACCCATCTTGAAAAATGGTTGCCTAAGTTTAATCCTGAAGCAGGCATGCTAGCAGAAGAACACATAAATAATTTTATGTTATCCATAAATCTTAATGGGGTCACTAATGCGGATGCTGTCGTTCGACTTTTCCCTTACACGTTGCAAGGAGCAACTGGATCATGGTATTTCTCATTACCATCTGAGTCTATTACTAGTTGGGACATCTTCTAAGAACAATTCTTGACTAAGTTTGGAGATGACAGGTCCACTGTAACATTAATCAATGACCTGTCTAACCTTAGCGATGAGTCAAAGGAACCTATCAAAGATTTTAACTCACGTTTTAATAAACTATTGAACAAAATTCCTACTGCTTCTAAACCCAGCGAAGAAGTGTGAATTGAATGGTACATCTCTATGTTACCATCAAACATATCAATATTCGTGGATAGATCTAACAAAACAACTTTAGCTGACAGTATGAAGGAAGCAATAGCGGTAGAGAAATGTATCATAGCTCTAGAAAAGAAAAACGCCATTGAAGAACGTAAATCCAAAAAGGTTTCTTTCAAAGAAGATCCAAAGAAAAACAACCCAAAGACCCATTTGATTTAGAAGGATTGCAAAAAGTTTTGAAGACCATGTCTAACGAAATGGTTGGTATAAAGAAGCAAGTAGCAGAGACTTCTTCTAAAAAGCCTTATAAGCCTTATAGAAGAAATCCTTCGATGATTCAAAGCCTCCTAATGCTATTACAAGTGTTGAATCAGAAGAAGAAGAAGAGGAAATTACTACTGACGTACCTACCGATGAAGAAGAAGTTGTAGAATTACAAGGTATGTGGGATTTCATCCTCCCCATTGAAGAGGATCAAGCGGCATTGCCAGTTAGTACTCGAAGTAGAAATCAACTTGATCCTACTCAATCTACTCCGAAGCCAAAGAGCCCAAGCTGAACGCCGAAAGATAAAGTCGTAGCCAAGAAAACTACATCCATAGCGACTCAAACAAGCCCAGTCCAAACAGATTCTCCAACTCCATCTAAAACATTGATTGTTTTGGATGAAATGGAGTATAATATCATAGAAGACATGAAGAAGACTAGGGCCAACATCACTTTTTACAAATTGAGCAAGTTAGAACATCAGCAAAAGCTCATTTTGAAAGAATTACATGCAGTACCAGTTGCACCTCTGCCCGCTACTGTAATCTCGCAAGCTTCCCATGAGATGGGAAGACCTCCAAATACTGTGATTAACAAATTTGATCCAAATGACATCACTCTAATTGGAGGAAGGTCAAGATCTCATACTCTGCCATTTCTTCTTACTTATGAAATTTTCAATAAAAATTTGCATAATTGTTTAGTGGATTCAAGAGCCTCATCCAATATTTTACCTAAATCAATTTGTGCAAAGTTGAACGTTCAACCTCAAAAATATGTTGTGCACATAGTGCAGCTGGATTGGTCGCAAGTTGAAGTGATCAACGAATTAAATCAGGTTACCATAAGGCTGTCATCTAATCCAAAGGTATGTCAAGTTATCAATATTTTAGTTGGAGACATTCCATAATTCTGTGGCTTAATTCTTAGCAGGGATTAGTCAGAAAAGCTTCATGGATATTTTGCAACCGATTGGTCACATATGTGGCTCCCTTACAAAGGTAAACCAAATCAGATAAAGGTTGAGTGAGAAAGACATTAGAAATGCATAGTAACAGAATTGGAAGGAGTAAACGAACTGGTAGCATACAACAATAATATAATTGGAAACTATTCTGTTGATTCTTTCCTAGGAAATTTCAATGCTCACACTTCACCTTATTTAGAACATTCTGTTTTATCTCAAGTAGAAAATTTTTCTCAGACAGATAGTTCTAAATGTATTAATTTTATAGTTAATCCTATAAATAAATCTTTATTTTGGAAGTTATTTTTTGGTGGTTCTAAGTCCAATGAAGGAGCAAGAGCAGGATGCATATTAGTTAGCCCAGAAGGAAACAAAACTATGCTAACTTGTAGACTCGAGTTTGATTGCATTAATAATACTACAGAATACGAGGCTTTAATCCAAGGATTATACAAAGTAATCGGATTGAACATCAAATATCTACAAGTCTTCGGAGATTCTGAAATTGTTATCAGACACGTACAGAATACTATACATTGTCTATCAGGTCATTTAAAGCATTACCAATCTTTAGTACAAGACTTGACTGAACATTTTATAGCATTTAATATTTCATCAATTCCTAGAATCTAGAATGCTAGTGCCAACCTCTTAGCAAATGTGGCTTCCAAGCTCATTCCCTCAGAAGACTTTAGCCCGATAGATTTTCAATCGAATTAATCTTTAGACCCTCAATTCCTGATAACATTACAAATTGGAGAATTTTCAACGATGATCCTGATATTGTAAGCTTCCTCACCTCTGAGGGATCTTATACTAATCAGATAATTGATGAGGACCAACATGATAGACAATTGCAACAAGATAGCACTAATAATGCTATGCCAAAATCAATAGTCAAATTAGAAGATCTATATGATTTGAAAGATCGATTCAAAAGATATACCAATTCAAAGATTCAAAGTTCAACTTTGAACTATGAATTAGTGAATCTAGGAACTGATACCAAGCCACATAATATCAGCCTAGGCCTTGGCCTGGCTCCTGAAGAAAAACTAGCATATGTTCATCTCTTGAAACAATAGAAAAGTGTCTTTGCTTGGAACTACGATGAACTTAAGACTTATGACACTTCTATCATCCAACATACTATCCCATTGATAAACAATGAAAAACCTATCCAGCAAAAACTGAGTAAGATACATCCTAATTTAGAAAACCAGATCAAATTTGAGCTTAATAAGCTATTGAAAGCCAAAATCATCTTTCCCATACGATATTCTCAATGGGTTTCCAATATGGTTCCCGTTAGAAAAAAGAATGGAGACATTAGAATTTTCATTGAATTTCGAAATCTGAACAAGCCCTGCCAAAAAGATAATTTTACTTTGCCTCCTATGGAGCAAATATTACAGGCAGTTGCAAGATCAGAATTAATGTCCTTCTTGGATGGTTTCTCCAGCTATAACCAAATTTTGGTCCATCCCGATGATCAATTAAAAGCCACATTCAGAACGAAATGGGGTACTTATGCTTATCAAAAGATGCCTTTTGGTCTGATTAATGCTGGTGCCACATTCCAAAGAGCCATGGACATTGCATTTAAAGGATTAGTAAATAAATCGATAGTAATATACCTGGATGATATAACTGTATATTCAAAGAAGCGAGGCAATCATATCAAATATTTAAAACAGATCTTCCAATGGTGTCAAAGGTATGGAATTTCAATTAACCCCAAAAAAATCGCTTTTTACATTAAGTGAAGGAAAACTCCTTGGGTTCATAGTGTCAAAATCTGGAATACATATTGATCATGATAGAATCAAGGAAATTTTCGAAGTACCTTTGCCTCACAACAAGAAAGCTATGCAATCTTTCCTTGGCCAGATTAACTTTGTAAAGAGATTTGTTCCAGATTTTTCAAGAATTGTATCTCCTTTACAGGGAATGATTAAAAAGAACTCAAACTTCAAATGGGGCCAAGAAAAATATGAAGCATTTAATTTGATCAAACAAACAATTGTTAAGGCTCCATCTTTAGCAACTCCCAATTTTTCCGATCCTTTTATCTTATATACATTTGCATCTGACAAATCTTATGCTGCGATACTCACTCAACCAAATAAAGACAAGGCAGAAGCCCCAATTGCTTTTTTTAGTTCAAATTTACAAGGGGCTGAGTTAAACTATTCAGACGTAGAGAAACAAGCATTTGTTGTTTTCAAATCGATAAAATATTTCAGACCCTTTTTGGTTAAAACCCATACAAAGATCATAGTACCGTTTCCAGCGGTAAGAAATCTTTTAGTACAGAAAGATGTGGTTGAGAAGAGAGCCAATTGGATTACTGCATTACAAGAATATGACATTGAGATTAAACCAACAAATATTGTTAAAGGTTAAGGCTTTTGCAAAATGCCGGTTGGAGCATCGCTTATTTCTGAAATACCATCTATAGAGATACAAATGTGAGAGGTAAGCCTAAACGATCTTGATTCATTATACACTGATATCATATTCTATCTGAAGAATGGATATGCCCCTTCAAACCTCGATTATACAAAGAAAAGAGATTTAAGGTTGAAGGCTAAGCAATATCAGATCGTGAACGATATACTTTTTAGGATGAATTATGATTCTGTTCTCCTTAGATGTCTTGAGAAATCTGAAGCTGAAAAGGTTTTGCAGGAACTCCACGATGGACCAGCAGGTGGACATTATGTTGGTGATACTACTGCACATAAAATCCTCAGCACAGGCTATTACTGGCCCACATTATTCAAAGATGCACATAACTATGTAAAGTGTCAAGTTTGTCAAACTGCTGCTGGAAGACAAAAGAAGTCATCATTACCTTTGCAGCCAGTCAACATTGAACAAACCTTTTGATCAATGGGGATTGGATATAATAGGTGAGATTTTTCCACACTCTTCTAAATAGCATAGGTATATCCTTACAGCTATAGACTAATTTACTAAATGGGTAGAAGCAGTTCCTCTCAAGACAGCTAATGTCGAACACATCATTGAATTTATAGATTAGTTCATAATCACTAGGTTTGGTTTACCGTCTACTTTAATGTTTGATAATGCATCATATTTTTCTGGCAATGCTATGACTGAATTTGCACTCAAAAGAGGTTTTAAGCTTAAGTACTCTGACAATTACTACCCACAGGGGAATGGGTTAGTTGAATCTACGAATAAAAAATTGATTAGGATCATTAAGCGAACCATTGACCAAAATCATAAAAATTGGCACAAGTCTTTAATATATGCTTTATGGGCAGACCGAATAACACATAAAGCCTCTATTGGCACTTCTCCCTTTAATTTAGTTTATGGGAAAGAAGTGGTTCTCCCAACTCATGCAGAAATTCCCTCTTTGGTCTTAGTTCAATATATTGATGAAACACCAACTTCTTCCTTACAACTAAGGCAGTTACAAATCCTTAAGCTAGAAGAGAAAAGAGAGCAGGCTAAAATAACTCATGCTCATCACCAAGCATTAGTAAAAGCTTCTTTTGACTCAAATATGATGTCCAGAAAAGACTTTCAGATAGGGGATCGAGTTTTAAAATGGGACAAGGCTCACGAAGAAAAGGGCAAACATACAAAGTTTCAACGAATGTGGCTTGGACCTTTCCAAATGGTAGAAATCATAGGCCCATCTACCTTTATGTTACAGGATTTAAAAAGAAAAAGAGAATCTTTACCCCTAAATGGGTAGATCCTCAAAAAAGACTTTCCATAGGAGATCGTTCTTCTATTTTTGTAGATTAGTTTTTCTTTTTAATAAAACTAGTTGTAAATGGTTACACTTGGAATTCACAAAAAGGACAATTATTTCTTTTAGATTTTGTTTTTTTCGCTTGTATAAATAGAAATAATCAAGAAAGTTGGTCATTATTATTGAAAGATACAGTCAAAAAGCTATAAGCCTAAATATGAACTAGTTTCAACCTTGTAAATTTTGATAAAAAGCTACCTTTAGTGAGAATTTGTTTTATATCAGTCCAATGAAAGGCATCAATAACAAAAAAAAGATTCTTTGTAGAAAAGATTTTTCCAAAAACTCTACCATTGTCGTCCAGAGCTATTATTAAGGAAACAATGACTTCCTCCCCACTTAAGGAATCACAAGCTTCAGGGAATAATCCAATGATACACTTTAAACTTAAAGAATAATAGGTCTCATCACGAGCCAACTTATCATGATCATAGATATTATAACTTGCTAACTTTGCCAAAACTGCATACCACAACAGGGAAATGACTCAAGATTATTACAATCAAGAGACAAGGGGTCTCATCATGAGCCAACTTGTTCAACAAAGCTATAAATCAAGTGAGTGGCACTGTCATAATTTGGCTATCAAACCAAGGCATTGTTTTTTAAGGATTAAAAGAAAATGAAAGCAATAAGTGTAAATATGGATTTCTCTTTGAAAATTGTATATTTCTCCAAGTGGGATACAGGATCATTGCTGGGTAATAGGTAACCCTGTCAAGGCTATAAACGCCTATTGGCAGCAGTGGCTCTACCTATGACAAATGAGCATATTTAAAATTGATTTACAGAGAAGGCTTTGTTTTTATCTTTATAAACCAAGTAGTGACTGATGTAAATACAATGACTAAGCTCTAGGAAGTAAATAAACAAAGTTCGCACAAAAGAAACAAACTATTGTTGACGACTGAAAAGCATAGTGTATTTTATCTTTCTATAATAAAGTTTAATTTTCTAGGAAATTTTTTGTTTTGGAAGTTTATGAAATTCAAAAGAAAAGCAGATCTAACTGATTCTTCTAAGAGAATCGCCAATTGTTGTGGCTAGCAACAACCCCCCTTCTTATTTAGTTTTATCACTAATACTAAATAAGTGGGGACCCTTATTCAAAAAATTAAAAAAATCGATTAATGCATGTATTTACTTCTTCAATAAAACTTACTATCATAAAATTAGGAGAATACCCTCAAAACCTAAAAAGACGTAAGTTTTATGATAAATTAGAAGGAAATCACTCCTTAAAATCATGTCGCATCGCAAAAAGGGTAAACGATACCTTCTCACAAGCAGAATTCTAAAAATGCAAAATCGCGATGCAAAATCATGCATGAAAAATCCTCATCGCATCGCATGCCTTAAACCTCACCTACGCTAAAATGCCTTAAAACACCGATATGCGATGGCGCATCTGTTATGAAACCAGCTCAAGAAAAAGATAGAAAAGATAGATCAACGCCTTAAAATTCAGCCTCTTCGAGGGGGCAACCTCCTTTACATTACATTAATGAACAATTCTTTGATGATACAAATGAAAAGACCTCCTTTCTATATATAGGAGTCTAAGGGGTCATAACATAATCAGAGCCGACATAACAATAATAATGTAAGGGCACAATAATAACAATAGTGGGCTTCTATGGTGCACAATAGTAACAATATGGGCACTACATGGGTACATCAATATAATAAGTGGGTTGTACTATAACAATAAGGGGTTACACTAGTAGTATAGGGGCCTAACATGCCCCTCTCCTTCAAAAAGCGTTGTCCTCAATGCTTGAGTAGTTCTTGATGCTTCTGTATAAAATTCTTGTTCTCCCATGTGGAATCTTCAGCGGGTAAGTTCTTCCACTTGATGATATACTCTAAAATTGATCGATTTCGTAGCTGTCGGGTTCTTGTTTCTGTGACTGCTCCAAGTTCCAATATGATTTTTCCTTCCTCTTCAATTTCTGGCAATACTGTTTGAATTGGGATCTTTTGCAAATTTTGAATAAGTGGCCATACTTCTTCGTCCTTCTTCCATTAATCCCTTGCTTCGTTTATCCAATCTGGTTGGATAATAGAAATAGCACAAAACAATGCTTCCACATCCTCGTCCTTGAAGAGTCTTCCCATTTGGTAAGGTCGCCATTTTTTAAGTGCATGTAGTATTGCCAACATTTCCTTCTCATAAATAGCTTGCTTGAGATGTATCATTAAAAATACCCAATCACCTACATCAAAACATTTTTCACTACGATGTTAATCTACCTGTTTTTTCATTTGATTTTGCATCGAAGTGGCATTATCCTTTAAAAGTTGGAGAAGTTGTTGTTGATGCTCGATGTGATCTTTCACTGCTTGAACCTTTTTCTTCTTGATATGTCCTTCTATCTCTAGAGTTTGAGGAGTGGTAATTTCTTCCAATCCTTTACAAGATATGGTCAGATTCATTTCTTGATGCTCATGTGATCTCTCACTTCTTGAACATTTTTCTTCTTGATATGTCCTTCTATCTTGATAGTTTGAGGAGTGGTAATTTCGACCAATGAATTACAAGATATGGTTGGATTGATTTCTTCTTTCTCGATGTGATCTTTCACTTCTTGCACCTTTTTCTTCTTGATATGTCCTTCTATCTTGAGAGTTTGAGGAGTGGTAATTCTTGCTAATGCTTTACAAGATATGGTTTGATTCATTTCTTCTTTCCCTGGGGTGGGGTCCTGGCATATATCTTCTTCTTTTGATGTTTCTTGATGCTTTTATTCCTCCTCTTCATATTCTATGTAAAATAATTTCTTCTCAGCACACTTATGACCTTTAGTGCATTTGTTATCACAATTGTAACAAAGCCCTTCATACCATAAAAATTGATCCCGTTCTAAATATGAAGATCCAATACATACCTTTTGTAACAGTGGTACACCATGTAGATCAAAATATTGCTCCATCTGAAGTATCCAATTTACCGGATCCTTGCCATCAAACTTCCTCATCTTTCTTTTTCTTGATTTTAGGAGCTCGATCTTGAAATGATTGTAACTCCGTACATTCATATCTTTAAGTTTTGAAGTTGCAATCTCTAGTAGCCCTCTGTGTCCTATTTCCAATTCCACCAATCTGATCCAAATTAGATTCTCCAAGAAAGAGTTATGCACAATCTCCCACGATGACCTGATTATAGACCTTTCCAGAAGAGCGAAATTGTATGAAGTGCCACGTGTCACAGTTTCGACCTTTGGATCTAAAAAAGATACACAGGAAACTATAGTTTGTCCTCTTTTTGTACCTTCTTACGAAAATTCAATCCAATGCTCAGAGGGAAAGTTATGACGATTTTCCCCAAGTCACCTGTTTGGAATGTAATTCAGGAGTTTTCAAAAAGACCAACTTCCTCAGATCATATCTCTGCCAAGATAGTGCGAAAAGCTCTGAAATTCAGACCCCAAGTCTAGCATGATGTCTTCTCAAATGGGTTTTTTTAGCTTCTGAAACGTCGTAGAAAAAAGTTATAGCGAAAATGCCACGATGACCTATTTGGAACAGCGAAACCATAGAATCCAAAGCTCTGATACCAAATGTTATGAAACCAGCTCAAGAAAAAGATAGAAAAGATAGATCAACGCCTTAAAATTCAGCCTCTTCGAGCGGGAAACCTCCTTTACATTACATAAATGAACAATTCTTGGATGATACAAATGAAAAGACCTCCTCTCTATATATAGGATTCTAAGGGGTCATAACAAAATCAGAGCCGACATAACAATAATAACAACAGCGGGCTTCTATGGGGCACAATAGTAAAAATATGGGAACTACATGGGTACATCAATATAATAAGTGGGTTGTACTAATAACAATAAGGGGCTACACTAGTAGTATAGGGGCCTAACATCTCGCGAATCACATTTCACAGAAAACACATTAACGAATGCTTGCCACACGTAAAGGATTTGTGATATTGCGATATTGCGATATTGCGATCTTGCGATACTGTGATCTGCGATATTGCAAAGTGAATCGCAAAATTGTCTTATCGTAGACCTACATGGCTCATTGTTCAAGAAAGATTTTTCCATAAAGCGAGGCTCGGTTATGCGCATTTATGTTAATTAATGAGTTAGTTGGCAATCATTAATGAAATATGGTTTTGATCTTATCAAGGAGCAATTTCACGTAAGGTGATATATTTTATATGTTTTCTGCATTTAAAGCTTTCCCGCCACCTTTTCTTATCATTTTTCTCACCTCATTTGTAAACTACAGGAGCGAAGAACTGAGAAGTATACAGAGCAGAGTTCAAGATATTATGGGAAAGAAGAGTAAAGCCCATAGTACTGAAGATAAAGAGATGACTCCCTTGTACACATACACCACCTGCAACAAAGACGTCGGTATCACTACTTGGGAAGGCATGTATAGTTTACTTGACGAAGAATATCCCAATGTTATGGAGGTAATGGCCACTGCAGGCTCAAACGGGTCTTCTGAGGCGTCTATTACAGATCTAGCTTGTTCATTCTTGCACAAGATAGCAACAAGACCCAAAATTCTCCCGTATATGGACATGGTTAAAGGATTACTAAAATGTGGATATCACGTATAAAGAAATCAAAGCTCAGAACCAAGGACGTATAAAACCATTCCTTCTACAAAATTTAGGCTTTATATCCTCTCACAAAAAGCGTGCAAGAGGCGAAAATCGCAGCAAGGAACCCTGGATCAAGAAATGGAGGCAGTTTCCGATGCGCGATTAGCACCACCAGGCAAAACCCCTCGAGATGGAAAACCTCAAATTGCTCAGTCGCCTGTAAGCGTGGAAATTTGTAGGGAAAAAGCGCTAAAGACGGAAGTAAAATTGAAACTCAAAACCAGTAATATTTATCAGGTATATCACTAAGCGATACGTAGATATCTACCAAATGTCCAGTGTCTACAAACAAGCTAGAGATAGAAGGCTCAAGAAAAGGCAGAATCAATCCAAAGGTTAACCAGGTTGAATTGGGATTCTTACTGGGCGTACTTGGTAAAACCACATAGCCAGTGTATGACTCTCAAATGTGTCATTAATTCTGCCGAGAAGATGGCGCCAACTCTTACCGATTCCGTTTTCGCAGGACAGCTAAAATCGGAAGTCGGCCACCCAACTCTCCTCAAGCAAATGTTGAATGCATGCGATTTCAAGGAGCAGATACATAAATAGTTAGTTAGTAGTTTTAGTTTTAGATTCAGTTTTAGTTTTAATTTTGCTTTATTTTTGCCTGAAATGAGGATGGTCATTTAAACCGCATCCTACATTTTTGTAATAAATTATTTTTAGAATTAGTTAGTAGTATTTAAACCATTCTCATGCATTTAGAGAAGGGTCCAGAAATTTATCAAAAACTTGTCCTCAGAACATGCACTTTTGCACCCTCCAAGGAGGTTTTGATGAATGAATGGAACGGGATTTATTGATATCTGGGTTTAATATCTACTGCTAATGTTGCACTTTTGTACTCTTAGTGGATGTTGGATTAAGAAGAAATAGATCATTATTACTGGAGCTCATGAGTAGAACTAGTTATAAATGGTACTTTTATCTCTTAACTGTTTTTGCTTATGTGTTATGGTGATATTCATGTTCAGTTATTTATATATGAATGCTTAAATGCTTGAGTTATCATTTGGCACTTTTATACGGTGATAGCTATTTATTTATGCTTAGTATATGAGTAGCTTACTATGCGATATGTTTTTCACAATTGTTTCATCTAACTTTTTATATGAAATGGTTTATATTTATTGAATTCTTTTCTCATAGCAGTTGAATGATCTTTATTACCAACTGTCATTTGAAGTAATTTTAGATCGCATAAAGGAAATATTACATCCCGGGTTAGTTTAGAATCAGATATTTCTATTTATTAGATTACAATTGCATTTTGATAAATTAGATTTAGAATAAATAAAGCATTTTACTTAGGAATCATTAGCTAAGAACTATCAATTCTCAACACACACACACATATTGGGAAACTGGTCCCACTATCCCTAGTCGGACCCACTATACCAAATGGAAAAGGAGCTGCTAACCAAGGTCCAGACCGGGTGGGTATCCCCCTTGTTGTAGACCCAGTTTTCAGGGCTTCAACATAACCATATTAGAAAAATTTTCTTCTATTATGCAAATTTCCAGCTAGTTGTCATACATTATTTATTATATGTTGTCTTTTTATTTCCATTTGTTTTCACAAGATATCAACAATTTAATATTTTTAGATTGTAACTTAGCTGACATGATTACTATTAAGCTCCCAAGGTGTTCTTTTCCTATGGTGATGTTTTATTTTTTTTGCTTACATAGGTCATCTGGCCACATAATGGTCTCAATCACCCAACTGAAGAAAACTAGTTCAAGTTTCTTGCTTTTCTGGGGAAAAATGGCATTGACATAGATGATGTTGAGGTATATGTTGTATAAATATTTTATAGTATATTTTAGTTTATATTCCAGTGTTCACCGTATTTCATGTCTTATACTCTGCTTTATATCTTCTTTCATTTCAAAAGAGGAACTCAGTATTGATGTTGAAAACCAAGAATTGAAGAAAGAAGAGAACAATAACATTGAAGTGAAACATGCAAAAAGATGGAGAGAGAAGAGAATTTGTCGAGCGATACCCTTAAATACAATATCTCACATGAGCCACACACATAGATACTGGTGATCAAGTTTCTAGAGTTGGTGAATTCACCTACAATCCCTTGGCAACGCAATGATAACGTTTTAAAGTGATGAAAATATATTTCATGTGTAAATTATAGTCCAACCAATATTAAGTTTGAAACTTATATTGTAATACTTGACATCTCACTTAATATATTTTATGCGGTTAAAATTATTTATAGTTGCACTTGATTTTATTTAGTATTGTAATTAACATATGTAACTTTGTGTTTTCATATTATGGTGAAGTTGAGGAAAATGGTGATAACTCTTGTAAATATGATCATTTTTCCAAGTTGACAAATAATATAACCTCTAAGAATATGTGTTGTGCGTGGATGGATTTTCTTTTGGAATTCTTACTATAACATTGCAAAAAACCCTTTTGTTGTTTACCAAATTCCATGAAAGGGGATTGAAAATTAGTGGCAAGAGATGTATAAACATTATTTTTAACACTTACATCTCATAATGACCATGTAGGAGAAGTTGTTGTAGCATTTTATCGCTTATTTTCAGTAGGTGAGTTATCTCTTGGATCACAATTGCATTGAGAAACACAATTTCCTTGTACTGAATGTGAATAGATACTTTTCCTGAGTATCCCCATAGTAAAATATGGACACTTCACAACCAACATTAATATTCATGGTTGTAAATATTTCTTTGTTTCATATGGAAATCCACAACATTAGTTTCTATATGCATGTTTGACACCAATTGCATTAATCTATCAACCATAAGTCTAAATTCACTAATTGTGTATTCAAACTTCATATAATTCAAAATGGAATCACCCCCTATTTGCTATGGTATATTTTGAAATGAGTACATTCATGAGTATGGTAGTATGATAGAAATTTCACCCATATGTTCAAAGATGTAAGAATTTTTTTTCATGTCGATATAAAGCATTATGTTTGTACCAAAGGGGGCGAGGGCGTTCAGGCACAAGTTGTCTTAATAGAATTGGAAGGATTACACCAATATCTCGCCCATAAGCTCTTGTGTCTTCAATACTGAGCCATATATAATGTTTGCAAATACATCCCACATACTTCCTTGATTTGATTCCATTCTTGGCCAATTTTTTTGTCAACCATCTTCCAACAGCTGCAAGCATAGTGATATTTAGGTCTTCATGTAAAAAAATGATCAATGATCTAGGATGTATTCATCTACTACCATATATATATATATATATATATATATATATATGGTGGTAGATGAATAAATAAATCAAGAACCATCTATCCCACATGAATCATGGAAAAGTTCAATACATGATTGACACACCACGACCCCTTCCCATTTCCTTCAATGATGATGACGTTCTTTTGGTAGTCTTTGAATCTTAAATCATGTGTAGTTGGCCTCCCACAATTATGAATACACATTGGAATTCTATAATAATAAAGTGAGTTGAGAGAGAGGAAAAAATGTTTTATAGCTAGCACACTTCATCCCATTTCATTCCCACTTATTTTATTTTGATAATAAGGATTTTAAATGTATTTTTCAATTTCAACATGGAAGACCTTCAATTTTTAATGAACCAGTCTCTTTTTATTTTCTTGCCTTGGAGAAATGGAAGGAGGCCCTTTTAATTTTTTTTTTTTCAATCACATAAAAAACATGTAGGGAATGTTACATAAACATAAATTGGAGATATAGGTGCAAAAGTGTTCTATGGTGTGAAGGTGTTCAATAACAAATTGGGGTGAAAATTTCATATGTTTAAGGCAAGATATTTTAGTGGGATCAAGGAAAACACTACTGACAAAATTTTGTCAACACATAGGAATGAGGAGATATGAATGATTTCATCTTGATCACCCAACCAAAGTACAAGTAGGTTGACCTAACCAATTTTACAAGTTGGCATGATACTAAGCAAAAGATAAATGAGTTCATCTTATGAGTATCTTAGAAAAAAGATATATGAGGTGCATAAGAAGAGTTGATTCTTGGAATTTGAAAGTGGAAGCAAAAATGTGATTTATGGGTAAGTGATTCATTTTGGAATTTTCACTATAAATTTTCTTCTGGGATGTTTTATACCATGAAACTTAGAGGAGCTAGAGAGAAAATCACGTACCTATGGTACTATAATTTTTTATATATATGCTTTGAGGAAGTTGGGCTTCTGAATTCCCTTTAAATTTATTTTAGAAAAAGTTAGCTTTGCATTTTTACTATAAATTTTCTTTTAGGATTTTTCAAACCATGAAACTTGGAGAGCTAGAGACACAATTTTCATCTACATGCTTTTAATATTACAAACCTTAGTTCATGATAATTTTAGAGATATGTTCTCAGAAATTTAGGATTCCTAAGTGTTCTTGAAATTTATTTCAAATAGGTTACCTTGATATTTTCACTATATATTTTCCTTTAGGATGTTTAAGACCATTCCACTAGGAGGATACAAATGCAAGATTGTCATGTATTTTTTGTGAATGAGCCACGTTGAAATTTTTTCTATATATTTTCACATGTGATGCTTCAGATTGTAACAAATATATGATTTAGAGGCATATCTTCATGTAACTATGGTAGGCCCACAAGGCACTGGCACGCCCCCTCCCCTTGTCCATAAATATAGGTCAAGCCTGGAAACGTTTTCCTATAGATTGACACAATTAAAGGTAATTTAAAAGCATATCATGGCCTAAAAAAACAAAAGAAAAATAAAATCAAAAAATGCAAAAGGGGGTCGAGACATTTAATATAACACATGAGAAAAAACAAAACATGAGCTCTATCCCTTATCATTATGGTTATCACCATAGTTTCTAAGGCCCATTATTTCCCTTCACATCATTAATGGAGCCCATGCACATCCCAACCCCTGTTGGGTGATGAACTACCCCACCTTAAGGGACTAATAATTTATTTACATCATTCACAACATGCTCTTACTTTGTGAAGCTTCGAGAAGTGATAAAAATAAAAAGAAAAAAGAAAAGGAAAATAAATAGGCATGGAACAAAAAAGGTTGGGTTAAACCATGTAACCACAATTTCTCCCTCCTCACATTTGTACACCCGATATGTGGACTTCGTCATTTTTTCTATCCTTGTACGTATGATATTTGGCCTTGAGAACCCTGTGTCCCCATCCATTTCATCATCATTCATATGCCACCTATTAATATACAAATTTAATAATGACATGTATTTCCCCTTAAGGGTTGGGAACACCTAATACGATTCGTTATTAACCACTCCTACCTAGGGAGGTAACACTACTTCGAGATCAAAACCCAAAATTTGGAAGAGAAGCCTCATATGAAGTCTCAATCTTCCCTTGAATAACAAGTATGGTCCACTTAGATACAATTTTATACCTTGGTTGGAGATAATTTCATAGATATGCTCTAGAGAAGTTGGGCTTCGTGAATGCTCCTGAAATCTAGTTCAAGCAAGTCAGCTTCGAATTTTCTCTATAACTTTTCCTCTAGGATTTTTGTACCAAGAAAATTGGAGGAACTACAGAGAAAATATTCATGTAGATTTGGTTAAAAGTATAGAACCTCGTTCACTATAATTTTTGACATATGCTTTGATGAAGTTAGGTTGCCTAAATGCTCCTTAAATGTGCTTTAAATAGGTTAGTTTGGTATTTTCACTATAAATTTTCTTCTAGGATGTTTCAGAAAGTGAAACTTGGAGGATATAAATAGAATATGATATTGAATCTACGGTTCAAATTTCATATCTGAGTTCATTGTAATTTTAAATATAAGCTCTAAGGATGCTAGGCTTCCTAAATTCAACTGAAATCTACCTAAAAAAGTCATCTTAGCATTTTCGTTGTAACTTTTCTTCTCATATGTTTCATATTGTGAAACTTAGAGTATAAAAATAGAATATATTTATGTATAGATGATTAAATTTCATACCATAGTTCATTATATTTCAAAGATACGATCTAAGAAAGTTATCATTCTTGAATGATCTTAAAGCATGATTTAAATAGGTCAACTTGGCATTTTTTCTATCGCTTTCTTCCTAAGATACTTTAGACTCTAAAATCTATAGGAAATAGAGGAAACATATCTTGGTATATATGGTATAAATTTTAGAAATAAATTTGCAAAATTTAATACATGGCATGTCGTGCAAGTTTCTTCTTTGGAAGAAGCCAAACGAAACAAGTTTTGGGAGAAATATACGCAGTGAAAGAAGAAACAAGTAGACCTACAGAAGGGAGAAGCAACTAAAAAACGTATTGAAGGAAGAAGTAGTAAGTACACTTAGATGAGCGTATAAGAAACTAACAAACATTGTAAAGAAGAAATAAAAATTGGTGAAGTAGGTTGGTGTATACAAAGAAACAAAGGAATTGGTGTATCTTGTAGGTTGGTTCCTAAAAAAATGCATATGCGAATGGTGTCTCTTGTAGGTTGGTTCATACAAATTAGTACAGGGGATCAGTGTCTCTTATAGGATGGCATCCACAAAGAAATAGAGTAGACTAGTGCCTCTTGTAGGATGGTTCCTACAAAGTAGCAAAGATGATCATTATCTCCTCTAGGTTGGTGCCTACAAATTGATGTAATAATAGATTAGTACCTACAAGATATTTCATATAGAATAATTTTACTGGTTTTTTCATGTAAGGTTTCCACATATATCTAGTGTTAACTTTTTATTTTCTGAGATTGATGTTTTATGATGTTCAAATGTTTAAATAAGTAAAAAATGTTATTATATTGGTTCACACCCCCTTCTTACTAAATTGTGAATCTAACAATAAATGTCTTTGCAAAATGTATTACGAAAAAATAAACACAAGCCTGCATTAAATAAAGCCAAAAATAATTGAGATATTAAAGACATAAATAATGTTGAATAAAATATTGTAGTATTTCAATTAAAAGGCTCACCTGATAAAGTCATAGTGCAAAATGTTTATCTAAAGTAAAAAATGACTCTAAAAGAAAATAAATAATGTAAAGGGGTAAGAATGAAGTTGTCAAATTACAAAAATTAAAAATGAAAAGTTAAAACAAAACATTATTTCTCAAATATTTGCAAAGAATAAATTGAAAACTCCTAAACCAAAAAAAGGGGTAGTTGGATATGTAGTAGGCTTAATGCATCATTATTATGACTTTGAATATTATTCGTAAGGTTTGTCATGTCCCCTTACATAAATTTGATCACCTTTATCTATTCCTAGCTAGATGACTTACAAAATGATATTTCTTGTAAAAAAATGATAATTTTAATAAGGGTAAAGTTGTACCAACGTAGTTATTTTAAGTAATTTGTTAGAAATAACTTATCTTATTAACACGAAGGACGATTATATATGTTATGTTACTAACAATTTATTGAAATATTTATTTATCATTATATATTAAGTTCCACACTTTGGAGTTCATGCACTCTGACTTCGAAACCACGCATCATGTCTTAAGATCCATTACTTGTATGATCAATGTATTTTGATTCATCCATATCGACTTATATGGAAATATTTGTCACCTCTCTTGGAAACCATGCCAATATATTTAGATATGTGTCAACATGATGGAAAATGACAAGAATACCACATAATTATTATGGTGTCCACATAAGTAACTCTCATACTTGTTATCATATGGAGTGTGTATGAGCCAAATGGAGGAATAATATTACATGTGTGAGTGGTTAGAGAGTGTTAGATCACATTTTTTTAGTGAGACTATATTTCAAGGCAATTATTCTTTAAGAGTGTGTCTGAATTCTATCAAACCAATGTCATTGGATGCAAATTGGCCATGGGATTTGATAAACTAGATTATAATAGAAAATGAAATAAAAATTAACCAAGTTATGATGCTATGTAACTTGTTGCATTGAAATTACTGCACACATTGACCACTTGGTGTCCACATTTGGAATTTTTTCACTTTAAGGAAGGAACCCAAATTTTTAGGAGTTTGTTGTAACAAATTAAGGAATTTTCTCATGGTTTGACTTAATAATGACACTTGAGGTTCATGGTTTTACATAGTACATGATATGAGCTCATAGTTTCACTCTAGCTCATGGTATTATATATGTAACATTAGAGACATATTTTCTTATATAAGGAGGAAAATCCTTTCATTTTTAATCATTGAGAATTAAGTGAAAACAAATATCCATTTTATTCTAAGTCTCTCATTTTATACTAATTTATTTTTTTATGTTTCAAAGGTTAAAAAACAATAAGGCTATAGCAATCAAAGTAGAGATCATTGTGAAAATAAAAAAGTTCTAAAGAGGTATGAGTTCATTTGTATTTATTTTCTTTCCTTAGCAATATTTGTATATGTACTTAGAATAAATATATTTATGAATTTTTTGTTTTACATGATAGTTGATTAATAAATATTTTCACTTACTTTGAATTATTTATTTTATAAATTTGACCCTTTTCAAATTGGTTAGTCTATTTTGTATTCACGTTTTACGGATTTATTATTATTCTGAGTGCAAGAAGACTTCAACATTTCATAAATGAGACATCACCAAAGAAAAACAATATTCTATGGGTTAAATCTATTAGAAAAGACAAAGTAAGAGTTTCTTTAATTAACTATAATGTTAAGAAAACAAAACCATAAAATTGTTCATTATAAGTAGATACATAAATATAACTAAACAATATTAGAAAAACAAATAAAGATAAATGAACTCATAGATCTTTAAAAATTTTGATTGCTCACAATGACCTTCCTCACTTTGGTTACAATATATTTATTGGTTTTTCCTAAAAACCATGAAACATAATTAAATAAAAAAATAAGAGACACTTAATTCAATATGATTAAATATTTTCTTCATTATTTTCAACAAAAAATAAAGAAAGAGATGTCATCTTAATATAGAAAAAAAATACCTCTAATACCACATATACAATACCATGAGCTAAAGTGAAACCATGAGCTCATACCATATGCTATATAAAACCATGATCATAAAGTCATGTTATCAAGCCAAACCATAGAAAAAATTCTCAATTTTTTTATAGAAGACACCTCAAAATTTAAGCACATTCCTTAAAGTGAGCAAATTCCACACATGTGGATTCCAAGTGGTCAAAATGCATGATACTTTTCAGGCAACAGCTCCTATAGCATTATAACTTGGTCAATGTTTTCAATTGCAAAGTGTATAATTGTTTTTTCACAACAAGAGATCCTAGTGAGCCTTTAATAGAAATGTAATGTTGGGAAAAACACTAAGCGGGGGGGTGGTGTGAATCAATATTTTAAAAACTCACAATATTTATTTATTTTTAGTTTTATTTATTTTAAAATATTTTTTTTTTGAAATATATACACGACTTAATTGAACCCAACTCTCGTATGTATGCGATTATTGTAAAAGAAACTAGTGTATGGTTAGTGAACTTGTAAAACAACTACTTATTTATTTATTAAACTTGAACCAGAATGTAAGAGATTTATCATACATTTGATAAGCAGTGAGAACAGAATAAAGAATGTCACATAATAAACACACATGAACACCAGGATTTAAGGGGGAAACCCAATGTGGGAGAAAACCACCATTGTTGTCGTATCATTCTTTCATCTTATTAATATAAAAAACTTCATACATTCTTGTACTAGTGCAAACTCATGCCAGTATGCAGGCACCCACTTGCTAAAGGCTACAAAATTCACATGTTTTTTAGCTCCTACTGGAAGGGAGGTCCAACCCCCTGATCTAATTACTAGCTACTACTGGCAGGAAGCTTCAAATTCCTCACTGAAGGCTGCAACCCTCAGCAACATCCATGGGCCATGTTTCAAAAATTTTCACGATTGATGCATCTGCGTTAATACGTTACAACTTGTAGATAAATTGAAGCAAACACCAACTTAATTCAAACATAACAGTGATATCACTATAACCAGAACATAGAACTGAACTCAAAATATTGCATCAACACATAGAATCAACTACAACCCTGATCATTCATATGCCAACATGTATAAACTAATTCACTTAAGGAAACCCACATGTATACACGCTTTTCTGTAGAGAAACATGCATACAAATCTCAATATACTAAAAACATGTAATTCTAAAATAGACATAGAGTTGACCAGAGTTATTCTGAAATATTCTGATAGCTTATAGAACCCTCCTACAGTTAGAAACATAAATATTTTCAACCAATCAACATGTAACCAAATTCAACTTCATCATTCAATCAGTTCTACTTCAAACATTATCACTCAACCCAGATCAATGTGAGGACATCATTGACACACAACAAAGATAGAGGAGCACTAATCAAGTTGACCAGTCATTTATGAACAAAAACCCTTCCTTTATATACATGAATTTGACTAAATGAACCCACATGTATACACAACTTAATTGAGACCACCCTGCATACAGATCTGCAAATTTTGACCTAAAATTGCGCATCTCTTCAGAAATTTAGAAAGACTCAGATAATAATATTCAGAGATAAAAATACGATTCAATACTTAGATCTATTCAATCCATGAGAAGATCATACAATGGGAATTCATTTTAGGTCTCATGATCCTGATCCATCATTATATTCATTGGTGCATAATTATTTCAGATGTATGTGTCAACTATGGCCCTTATAGTGAAAATATACTTCAGATTGAATTATTCCTCAAAAACCCTTTCACATGCACACATAGCACTTTTATCTTCACTTCCTTATATAGTTAGAGGCTTAGCCAATACCATGGGTCAAAACTACACTAGTGCAGGTGGTAATATTGGATGAGACCAAGTAACCATTACTGCGATCAATATTATGGGCTAATACCATGGTAAGTACCCTTTGTATTCTTAAATTAGTGCATCAACATGTACATGAATTTTCTTCTTTGTACCTTCATGTATACGCGACTTGGCCTTGACGAACCCGCATATAAATCTTCAAACATTCACCTTTATCAAACCTCTGATTCTGATCTGTAAAACTTTTTCCCATCATTTTGTTATTATATTCCATCACTCTACCACCTTCGAATTGACCTATGGACTCATCTAGTGACCATATACTTGTTTTGTTACGAGTGAGTTTCCATCAACGACAACACATGCATCATAATGCCAACAATATCCCCTTTTGGACTCAATGGAAACCATGTTTGTGTTGATCACATCAACCTATAGAAACCTATTAGATACATCAAGTAATCATTATTCAAACACCAAGATACTCTCACCCTTTGAGATCAAGGGAAAAGTGCAAACCAAAGCTTCCCCTTTTGGATCTGATTTGCACTATACTATCCATGCTCCCCCTGAGCACATGCTAAATCTTCAAAAAGAGTTTCAAATGAAAAAAATGAATCTACAACTCAATTGAGTATGAACTTCCTATAACCAAGGATTCATACTTACATCAATCACCCAACTAAGTGGGGATACATATTTGACTCAACCACCCAACCAAGTGGGAATACATATTTGACATGACCTCAAAAGTCCATACATGACTAAATATGACGATTATTATATCACATGTCTCCATATTACCGTTACATCAAATGACATATATGACATTAATAACTAATACCAAAAGATCTTAATAGTAGCATAATTCAACAACCATATTGCCAACAATGCATTATATTCTGCAAGGCTGATTCTCCCCCTGAACCTGTGCTACCTTTTCATTGTCAACAACTCCTTCATGAAAGAATATTCATCAATTAAATAAATATCAATGAGAAAAACATAACTCAATACCATATCAGTAGACTATACCCATCAACACCAGACCAAGAAAAATAAAATCATAGCTTTCAGTATCATGTCAGAGGTTGACCTTGAGTCTGTCCCATTGTTTTTCTATTAGAGAAAAACATATGCAAGTTTCTACAAAGAAAATCGCATATATACATGACTATACTTCATGAAACCCATGTATATAAAGCAACCTTCTAAGTTTTGAGCAGACTAGATTAACAACAAAATGAGGCAATGACAACTCTCGGTTTCTGTTTGAGATATTCAAAATGCTTCTCTAGGAAGAGGTTTTGTAAATATATTAGCAACTTGTTATGTGCAGGGAACATACTTCGATTTAACCTTTTTCTCAAGCACTTGTTCTCATAGAAAATGATAATTAATAGGAATATGCTTGGTCTTAGAGTGCATCATAGGATTTTTCGAAATACTAATAGCACTTGTATTATCACATAGGAGGGAGAACATTTGATTTTTATATCTTGTAATGTTTGCATCATCCAGAGAAGTTGTGTGCAACAAGATGCAACAACCACATATTCTTCTTCCACTGTAGATAAGGCAATGGAACTTTGTTTCTTGCTGAACCAAGATACCAATTGGGGCCCAATGTAAAATGCATCTCCACTAGTGCTTTTGCGGTCATCAACATTTCTAGCCCAATCTGCATCTGTGTATGCATGAAGGGTAAGCTCTGCATATTTAGGATACCATAAACCAAATTCTTGGGTTCCTTATAGATATTTAAATATTTTTTTTACTTCCTAAAGATTTGATTCCTTTGAATTGGCTTGGAAACGTCCAACAATCCCAACTACATGCATGATATATGGTCTGGTACCTATTAGATAAAGCAGACTACGGGAGAGTCGTCATTAGAGTTGAGGCTACATCCTGTCATCATGGAAGTACATACAATTTTGCAATCTTCCATCACATACTTCTTTATAATTTGCTTAAGATATTTTGTTTTTGAGAGAAAGATGCCATATTTGCTTGTTGCATTGGTAGACCAAGAAAATAGGTTAGTTCCATAAGCAAAGACATTTCAAATTCTTACTGCCGAAAATAAGAAAATTTTTGATGCATGGATTCTTCATTACTACCAAATATGATATCATCAACATAAACAACAATAATTAGCAGTTTTTCATCAATTTTTGTTTACAAGTTGTTGTCTGCAGATTATTCTATGAAGCCTTATTGTTGAACATATTTTCCAAGATGATAATACCATGCCCACAGAGCTTGTTTTAACCCCTATAAAGCCTTTTTGAGTTTGCATACAAGGTTTTCATCATTCCCCAAAATGAATCCTTCAGTTTCTCAATATATACTTCTTCTTCTAGATCTCCACTAAGGAAAGAAAATTTTACATCCATTTGATAAAATTTGAAATTTCCAATACTTGAAAGTGCAAGAAACATTCCTATGGTTTCAAGTCTGACTACTGGTGCAAATTTTTCTTCAAAGTCTATACCTTCTTATTGAGCATAACCTTTACAAACAAGTCTAGCATTGTTCCTAATGACCTATCCATTTTCATTCAACTTATTCTTGGATATCCATTTTGTCCCAATAACATTTTTATCATGAGGCCTTGGAACCAATTCCAAAGTATCATTTTTTTCAATTTGATCAAGTTATTCATTCATGGCCTTAACCCAACATTCATCTTTACTACCTTGATTTACATTTTCTTCTTCACTGGTGGATAATAAATCTAGATAACTAGGAGATCCTACAAGGGTTCTTCTTGTTTGTACCCAGATTCCATTTCTCCTAGAATTTGAGTTTCTAGATGATTCTTTTGGACAACCTGGATGGAGCCTTTTCTTTGTCTGATGCGTCTTCTTTTGCTGCTTCATTAGTCTCTTCTTCTATATCATTGTGATTTGATGTGGGAAAGCATTCATCATCATCATCCTCTTTTGTTGATGTTACCTTTTTGGGATTTATGCATTCTTCATCAATCACAACATCAATGCATTCAACAATTTTCCGATGCCTCTTATTGTAACATTTGTATACTTTGCTTCTATATGAGTAACCAAGAAGTATTCCTTCATCTACACTAGCTTCAAACTTACCACGTTTTTCATCATTATTTTTGATGAAACATTTTTCTTCCAAAAACTCTAAATTGCTTTATAGTGGTAGACTTACCATACCAAAGTTCATACAGATTTTATCACTATTCACACGGAAATGAGCCTTGTTGAGAATATTTACTGTGGTATGTGTAGCTTCACCCTAGTTCCAAACTCATCAAGCATAGCACGGGCCATTTGTTGAACAATTATATTCATTCCTTATGGGATGCCATTTTTTTGAGGAATTTTAGCTACAAAAAGTTGTCATTTTATGCCATGTTGTTCACAAAAATCAAATAATTCATCTGATATGTATTATCCTCCTTGATCTAATTCATTTTCAAATAATTCTTTGATGACTTTAAAATTATCAAATGCTTCATCTTTTTGTTTCAACAAAATGATTCACCCCATTCGAGAAAAGTCATCAATGAATAATATATAATATTGTTCTCCATGAGGTGAATTTATCCTTACTAGTCCACACAAATAAGTATGTATATGCTCAAGAGGCTTACTTGCTGATCCTTCTTTGGCATTGAATTGAACTATGGTTTTCTTACTAAATTGATATGACTTACATATGGTGCTTTCCGGTAGGGTGATGTTGGGTAGATAACGAACAAATTTGAGCCTACTTGATTTTCTTATTTGAGAGAAGCTTCGATGCCCCAACCTTCTGTGCCATAACCAATTTTCCTCTTCCTTGCCTAGGTAACATTGTTCTTGGCCACCTCCCAATATATATAGATTTCTCGGGGTTCTTGTTCCTGTTTAGATAATCTTCGGCAAAATCACATAACCAATCTTTTGTCGACGCGTTTCGAACCAACCAGTGTGGTTCATCGTCAGGACAAGTTGAAGAACCAATCCGGCTTAGCTTGATTAAATAGAGTGTGCAGAGACTCCAACAGCTATAATGCTAATGGCTAATTTTGACCTAATGATCCTGGTCAAACCACTAAAATAGTTAATTAATATTTCTCGAAATAGGTAAATAAAGGAATTCATTTGTTAATTAAAAAATAGATATATTATTATTATTATCTCAAATATTAAGAGAATTCATAGTATAATATTAATATTTTAATTATAATGGTCATTATATCTCATAATATATATTAAATAATCTATATTTAATGTTATTCCAATATAATTTAAATACAAGTAAAAGGTAATCAATTATTTTTAGAATATAGTTACCTAGATAATTGTGTAATAATTATTCAATGGTCCTTGGTAAGTTAGATCTTCATTATTTTGTTTTTTAGATTATATCATATTTATTATTTAAATATCATGGTCCATTAAGATAATAAGTTATATAAAATAATATATGTTTATTAATTAATCTATATCTACTTAATAATTTATAATTCCAAACAAATTGTTAAATCAATATTATTCCTAGAATTTAGTCACAATAGGTAAATACCATAATATAGGGTTGTTAAAGCCAAGTTTATTAATAATAGAATAACTAATATTATTGGTATATCATAATTTATCCTATAAACCTAATGGTCAAATAATGAATATTAGTTCAATATTTATTAATTCCAATAAAATATTAAAGGTAACTAAGACATTAGGTAAATATATTATTACTTACAAGATAAATACCATAATTTAGGGTCGATAAAGTCCATGTTTATTACTATAACTAATATTATTGGTATATAATAATTTATCAATATTTATTCAAGAGCTCGGTCGAAGAGCTGGTGTTGAAGCATATCAGAGTTCAGTGAGCAGGGTTGCTCGTGACAAGGTACAAGGCATGGCAAGTTTGGGTGAAAGGAAGCTCTTACTTACCTTGGAGAGGTTGAAAAGGATGAAGGAAGAGAGGCCCCGAATCCGTGAAGAACTTGAAGCCTTGGGAAAAGGTGTTGAGGATAAGCTTCTTCAACTTGGTTGGACAAGGGAGCAAGGTGAAGCTACAAATGGTACCATCAAGGAAAAAGAAGCCGTAATAAATGAAGATGTTGCAAGCTTGACGACGATGAAGGAAGAACTTGATGATGATCAGATTGACCTAGGATCATGCAGGTTGTCAACATGTATGGACAAGGTCATTCACATGAAGGGACCGCATGATGATGAGGACTCGATGGAGGCAGAACTTGATGGTGATCAAGTTGAACCAGGATCGCACAGCTTATCGATATGGATAGGTGAGGTCACTCATATGGAGGAGCCTCATATTGATAAAGTAAGTATGGATACTTGTGTTTCATTTGGACACTTGGTAGATGGACCGTGTGCAGTAGGAGGCAAAATCAGTTTGCCTATGCGATGGAGGATCTTGCCATGGATGCCTATGATGGAGTCTTGTATGGAGAAGCAAGGATCGTTGGTTGATGCAGGACTTGTTGGGGCTATTTGTGACCTTATGGTTGAAGGTGCAAAGACTCGTGACAAGGGTGGAACTTGATGATCGTTGTGGATGATTGGGTCATGCTTTAGCCACATGGCTAAGTGCTCGGCATGACTCATGGACAGATTGAAGGGTACACCCTTGGGTGGACTTATCATGGCCGAGACCAAGAGATAGTCTTGGTGAACCTTTGGTGGAGGAGCTATGGAGAAGGGACTCGTGATGACATGATGATATGGTTGGTGACCGAGTTCACTAAACCAAAGATTGATTACTTGGATGATGCTTAGATGGACTTCTCATGGCCGAGACGAAGAGATAGTCTTGGTGGACCTTTGGGGGAGGAGCTCATGATGACATGAGATCGTTGTGACTTTTGGGACATCATACGTGGTGGACTTAGACGTCTGATGAATTGAGGAGCTGAGGTCAGATGAATTTGATGTAGTATGGGATGCATACTTCCAAGATACATGCATGGGACATGGCTTGGAAGAGTGACTTGATGAGGAGGACAGATGAGACACTTTGAGGTGATGGGGTCACGATGATGATGATGGTGCCTTGGTGGATATACTTGGGCATGAGTTGAGCCGAGACTCAACCACTTTACACACATGATGATGTTGGGACAGATATGGCAGACTTAGCACATTGACACCAACACTTCGTGGACAACATGCGGCAGATGTGATGGATGGAGTTTTCATGGACCTGAGCATGGATTATGGGTGTTGACACATGACCGGGATGTGTAGCACTTATACATGGGCAGTTGGCACATGGAGATGACTTGATGGAGATGGGCCCTATATATGTAGCAGTGATGGCTACCTTGTATGGAGGGGTCTACATTATGGTCGATACTAGTCTTGGTGAAGAGTCACTAAGATGGTGTGTTGCCGGGACGACAACGACTTCAGGTGGAGGAGAGTGTGACGCCCTCGAGTCTCGGGCAGGCGTGCATGATGGGCGCGCGCCCTCGTGCATGACGACGGGTGCGTTTTGACACAACGATGGGCGAACCTCCGACACTTGGACGATGAGCCGAAGCTGAGGTACGGCCACCCGAGCCACGGATGGGCAGACCGGCGAGTCGGTATGCGGACACGGTGCAGCAGATGGGCGAGCGAGTGCAGCAGAACGACAAGCTGGGGCGACAACATACGTGGGCAAACTGCGTGCGACAAGGAACGAGTCACGGCGGGCTGCAGTTACGATGCGACGAAAGGTTGGCACGATGTGACGGAACAGCGAGCCGGTTCGACGTTATGTGGGCGCACGTATGACAGAAGGCACGTAGGCCGGATATGGCCAAGTGCTGGACGAAGACGTGAGAGCGCATATTATATGGTGGATTATACGCACATATAAATATGTGCGTGGATGAATTAAATATAATATGGAAATAATAACCATTTATACGTGGCTTATATGTATAATGGACAGCCATTAAAAACATAAGGAAGAACGTATATGGTGGAAAATAAAGTGAAGCCGACATATGTTATGCGGGAGCTTATACATATGTATAATTATAAGCGGATGATGAAAGGAATAAAATATAATAAAATATGATACACGTGGCCTTATATGGATAATGGGGATGACCATTAAAGCATATGAAGAAATGTATATGCGATGGAGAATGGTTATTAAATTGGTCTGACATATATATAAGGCATATTATCATAATTGGGGGAGTCGGCCTTATGGCTACACGCGTCCTTTGGAAAGAGGATAATACGCATGTATATATATGGCATGGTGAGATGCCATTCGAACCATCAAGGAATCAACTATGAAGTCTCTCGCTCTGATTTCCAAGCGGTGGGTTGCGCAGTTCTAATGCGCACAACTCATGCGAATTGCATGGTTGAATGTGCAAAGGATATACTTGGAAGTCGGTCAAATTAAGGGCGGTTTTGGAGATATAGCTGGTGACAGAATTTTGGCAGCGGCTTTTCATACGCTCAAGAAAGCAACGGGTTGCACAGACTTGAGGATTGAACAGTTGGTTGGATAAGAAGATTTCTGACAGCGGTTTGAACAGATATTTGCGCAGGTTTATATGAGCGTCTTGGTGACCCATGTGGGTACCCGCTCTTGAGTAAAAGTGCAGAAATTTGTATGTAAACGGCAGGCTGCCGAATAATGCCAAAAATCAGTTAAGCGTTGGCCTTGGATTCTGCCAGGCACGCTTGTGTTGTATTTCTGAAAAATTATCATAATATATTCGGGCAGACTTTCGGGAGTTGCCCCTCCCATTCTTCTCGGTTGTTTTGCAATAGTTATTCGGTTAAAATTACATATGATAATGTTAAGAATGGTTTATGAAGATTGATGAAGATTAATGCTTATGATTATAAGTAAATACATGGTTATATCGGTTTAAAGTTGATTATATTGGTTAAGGCGTAGTCCATAAACATTAACTTATTAAAAAGGGAGCGTTCGGTGGTTGTCACGCCCCCAAGTCTATGGCAATTTTTTTGATCGTGCCCGGCGGGGTGCGGCACTACCGAACGCTCCCTTTTTAACAAGTTAACGTTTATGGACTACGCCTTAACCAATATAATCAGCTTTAAACCGATATAAACATGTCTTCACTTATAACCATAAGCATTAATCTTCATCAGTCTTCATAAGCCATTCTTAACATTATCATATGCAATTTAACTGAATAACAATTGCAAAACAACCGAGAAGAATGGGAGGGGCAACTCCCGAAAGTCTGCCCGAATATATTATGATCTTTTCAATAATACAAATGTACAAGTGTGTCGGGCCAATCCCACGACCAACACTTAGAAATATTACAACAAGGCATAAGAAGCCTTAACCATACACCATTATGTACCTTTGTCCAGGAGCGGGTCCCCACACGGGTCACCAAGACACTCCTCCAAATCCTACACAAGACCGTGTACCGAATTTCCTTCAACCGAGACCTCCACATAAGCCAATCTCAAGAATATGTGAAATTCCCCTTATTCCTTATGCGCATGAGGAATGCGCATTTCCCTTAAGAACCTTCGCACTCTTCTTTACCTCTTATGCGAGGATCCTTGAGCGAAAGTCGATGGATGAAATGAGGCTCACTTCCATCCATTTATACGTTGCCTTCCTTATGTTTACAAAGGGGCTGCTTCACTTTATGGCCGACCCCACTCATGAACATGTAAAGCCCACGTATCATGTTATTTTACATTATTATATTCTTATTAAATCACACATGTGTACTTCTCCATATAATATGTTTTTCTTCTTATGTTTTTAAGGGGATGCTCCACTCACGGTTGCCCCCCATTATTTTACATAAAGCCCTCACACATTATATTTTGTTTTAATTAACCACATATGTGGGCAGGCCTCTTATTAACATATGTTTTATGCGCTCATTGAAGAGGGGTGTTCAGCCTTAAGGCTGAACCCCAATATCGTTCGTTCACGCCCGTAGTCATATATTAACATGTCGGCCCTGCTCGTGTGTAAGCCCTCCACCGCGTGGTATAAGCCATCATGTGATTGTGTGCTTTAATATGCTTGTTCCACACTTAGCCGCATTTCGGCTCAAGCGCATTTCGCCATATTGCCGCACAGCTCGTTGCAAGCAACTCGCTGTTTTGTCGCATCATTTCGGCAGCTTGTCGCATTATCGGGAGGTCGCACCCATCCATCGGGTGATCGTGCCCGCGTCCGCTCGCAGAACTGCGCCCACCAGCTCGTCGTGTCATGCCCGCCTATGTTATTGAACCATACCGCAACCTCACAACTGTGCTGCCCACTACGTTGCTTTGTCGCTCGGTTGTCCGCCTATCCGCAGCTTTGATGAGCGCACCTCCGCTTCGGTTCATTGTCCAAGTGTTAGAGGTTCGCCCATCGCTCGTCGTCGTGTCAAAACGCACCCGCTGTCGTGCACGAGGGCGCGCGCCCATCGTGCACGCCTGCCCGAGACTCGAGGGCGTCACACTCTCCTCCACCCGAAAACGTTGTCGTCCCGACAACACACCATCTTAGTGACTCTTCACCAAGACTAATATCGACCATGATGTAGACCCCTCCATATAAGGCAACCATCACTACCACATACATAAGGCCCGTCTCCATCAAGTCACCTCCATGTGCAAACTGCCCATGCATAAGTGCTACACATCTCGGTCATGTGTCAACACCCATAATCCATGCTCAGGTCCATGAAAACTCCATCCATCACATCTGCCGCATGCTGTCCATGAAGTGTCGGTGTCGATGTGCTAAGTCTGCCATATCTGTCCCAACATCATCATGTGTGTAAAGTAGTTGAGTCTCGGCTCAACCCCATGCTCAAGTATGTCCACCAAGGCATCATCATCATCATCATCGTGACCCCATCACCTTAAAGTGTCTCATCGATCCTCCTCATCAAGTCACCCTTCTAAGCCATGCCCATACATGTACTTTTGGAAGTATGCATCCCATACTACATCAGAGTCTCTCGACCTCGGCTCCTTAATGCATCAGACCTCTAAGTCCACCATGTATGATGTCCCGAAAGTCACAATGATCTTATGTCATCATGAGCTCCTCCACCAAAGGTCCAGCAAGACTATCTCTTGGTCTCGGCCATGAGAAGTCCATCAAAGCATCATCACGAGTCCCTTCCATCACGTCTCCCCCAACAAGGTGTCCATCAAGACTATCTCTCGGTCTCGGCCATGAGAAGTCCACCCAAGGGTGTGCCCTTCAACCTGTCCATGAGTCATGCCGGGCACTTAGCCATGTGGCTAAAGATGATCAAGCTAAGCCCGAAGCGCGCAGAATATATGTAAGTTATGAGCGTGCGAGATGAGTTTATATGCGGTGGAGGCTGGGCGGTGAATAACCCAAGCCGACATGTGAAACATGGGCAAAGGGGGTGTTCACCAACATAATGAAGCGTCGGCCTGAATGAAGAAACACATGGAGGGAGGCGTATAAACATGGACAGGCCACGAGCCATTTGGACATCGCTCGATCGGTCATACTCGTCTCACAACGCATAAGGAGCAGTGCGAAAACAGAAAGGCAGCAGTCGATCAAATGAATGGCAGATGAGCCCGCCGAGTCGGGCATGGCGAGACAAGTTCTGGTTTCGGTCACGGTGATGCGTCGAGGTGCAGCAACGGTAACAGTGAATGGGTTGAAGGTCATATGACTGAAGTCGGGATTTCGGTGAGGTATAACTATATACTTGCACAATCACAACAGATTTCGCTGGTCGGGCAGCGGCCGGACAAAGAGCAGGTTGCTGTTCGGGTGCGCACAGCATCTATACTTACATCAGTTGAGACCGGGTCGGGGTGTACACGGTGTATTCAACCTCCCATGGGCGTTCGGCGGTGGAGTCGTGCCGGGCACGTCCACCCGCTCAAGAACCGCGGTCATTTCTCATCTTTGTTCGCACGTTAAAACAGGGAAAGGGAGTGCGGGTGCGCTCACCCGAGTACTGGTTCGTGTGCGGTGTATTCTTGTAAGGAAGTCTCGGCGGACCGCCGTGCAGGGGCGCACGGGCGGTCGCCCTTCCGACTGTCCATTGTAAACAGAATTTTAAGTGGGTCTTGGCGGACCGCCGTGCGGGTGAGCACGGGCGGTCGCCCACCCGGTTGTAAAAATATTGTGATATAATAAAGAGATTTATTATCATATTGAAGCGTTGGTTCTTTTGATGTATTAATATTGCTGTTATATTATTGCATTTTTATGAAAAGTTTACAAATTTTAATGTTGAAAGTTTATAATGGTCATATGTTGAAGGCGTAGCCCGTAAGGTTTAACATCTCAGTTGCCTAGACGGTGCCGCACCCGCCCAATTAGAAAAAAAAAAGAATTGGGGGCGTGACAGGTGGTATCAGAGCAAAGGTTGCTCGGAAAGGAAACCTGATAGAGCAGGGTTGCTCATGACAGGTGAAGCTGATAAGACCATGGAGAAAGCATGGATGAACCGCTTGGGGTTCGTGGACTTGGTGGTACATGGCAAGACCATCCAAGCCCTGGTGGACACAGGGGCCACACACAACTTTATGACGACACGGTTAGCAAAAGAGGTTGGGCTGACAATCACCCCATCAAACATGGAGGTCAAGGCAGTAAACTCTAGAGCTAAGGTGGCGGGTTTGGTACACGATGTACCTGTGCAGATAAAGGAATGGAAAGGTCAGTTGGACTTCACGGTGATGGAGATGAACGACTTCGATATGATACTTGGGCAGGATTTCTTGAAAGGAAACAAGGCTATTGTTGTTCCTTTCTGTGATGAGGTAGTGCTGATTGGGCAATCACAAATTTGGACTTTGCCCACTCACGGGCAAAGGAAGGAAGTCAAGGTGCAGCATGTTTCGGCACTAAGCTTTGAGAAGGCCATGAAGGACTCAAATATGGAGACATATGCGGTAATGTTCAAAGATGTTGAAGGAGGTGGAGTAGGAACGCCTGTTCCAGCCGAAATATCTGAGGTGCTTACCCAATATGCAGATTTGATGCCTGATGAGCTTCCAAAGAAACTTCCACCAAGGCGTGCAGTGGACCACAGCATTGAGCTTGAGCCAGGGAAGCAACCCCCGGCCAAGGCACCTTATCGATTGTCGGGACCTGAATTGGAGGAATTGAAACGCCAGTTAAAGGAGTTAACTGAGGCAGGATTCATTAGGCCTTCAAGGTCCCCTTATGGAGCCCCAGTACTATTCCAACGGAAAAAGGATTCAAACGAGCTACGGATGTGCTGTGATTACCGTGCATTGAACAAGCAAACGGTAAGGAACATATATCCTTTGCCATTGGCTGCTGATTGCTTTGACAAGCTTGCGAAAGCTCGGGTGTTTTCCAAGCTGGACTTGAGGCATGGGTACTATCAGGTACGGATAGCAGAAGGAGATGAGAAGAAGACCGCGATAGTAACAAGGTATGGTAGTTTTGAGTTCCTTGTTATGTCGTTCGGGTTGTGTAATGCTCCTGCTACATTTTGCACTTTGATGAATGATGTCCTATGACCATACTTGGATTCGTTCGTGGTGGTATACTTGGACGATATAGTGGTGTTCAGTGACAACATGGAAGATCACAAGAAACACTTGGCAATGGTGTTCGAGGCACTGAGGACAAATCAGTTGTTCTTGAAAAAGTCCAAGTGTGTGTTCGCCCAGACTGAGATTCTGTTCCTTGGGCATATTGTTGGTCAAGGATGCATACGGATGGAGCCAAGCAGAGTGAAGGCAATCGAAGACTGGGTTGAACCAAAGAATGTCCATGAGATGAGGGTGTTCTTGGGTATGACCAACTACCAACGAAAATTCGTAGAGGGGTACTCCAAGGTGACATCGGCACTGACAGACCTATTGAAGAAGGAGAAGAGGTGGAGTTGGACGAATAAATGTCAGGAGGCATTTGATGATTTGAAGAAGAGGATGGTCACAGCTCCGGTACTAAAGTTACCTGACTTCGAGAGACCATTTGAGGTACACACTGATGCTTCAGATTTTGCTATAGGAGGAGTTCTCATGCAGGATGGACATCCGGTGGCGTACGAGAGTCGGAAGTTGCAGGATAGAGAACAGAGGTATCCGGTTCATGAGAAGGAGATGACTGCTATCATCCACTGTCTTCATGTGTGGAGGCATTACCTGATCGGGAAGCCATTTGTTGTCAAGACAGACAACGTTGCAGCAAGTTATTTTGCATCACAACCGAAGCTTTCAGCAAAACAAGCTCGGTGGCAAGATTTCTTGGCAGAATTCGACATGACTATCGAGTATAGACCGGGGAGACACAATGCAGTAGCAGATGCCCTTAGCAGGAAAGGACAACTGGCAGCATTGGAGGAAGGAGAGGACCGGGCCGCTAGGGGTAGAAGTCGAGTTCAGATGTCAGAAGAGATGCAGAATAAGATCAAGGAAAGCATTGGGACCGACACTTTGGCACAAAATATAGTGGAGCAGGTTAAGGAAGGGAAGACACGGAGGTTCTTCCTACGGGATGGGTTCTTGTTCTTTGGGAACCGACTCTATGTTCCAAAATCATCAGGACTCAGGAGACACCTTTTGAAGGAATGTCACGATTCTCCGTGGGCTGGGCACCCAGGACAACGTCGTTCCTTGTCATTATTGGAGAGGGGGTTCTTTTGGGAAAAGATGAGAGAGGATATGGAGGAGTATGTACACACATGCATCATTTGTCAACAGGACAAATCAGATAACCAGAGGTCACGAGGCCTGTTGCAGCCTTTGCTGATTCCGGAGAGACCATGGATGAGCGTCTCAATGGACTTCATTACTCAGCTACCACAGGTTCAGGGGTATAATGGGATCATGGTTGTGGTTGACCGTTTTTCCAAGTATGCCGTCTTTGTTCCTACAAAGATACCTTGTGGGGCCGAGCGGACAGCAGAATTGTTCTTTAAGAACATAGTGAAGTATTGGGGAATGCCGTTGAGTATTGTGTCGGATAGAGATCCGCGATTCACAGGGAGATTTTGGACAACATTGTTCAAATTGGTCGGGACAGAACTGTTGATGAGCTCGAGTTACCACCCCCAGACAGATGGGCAGACCGAGAGGATCAACGCGTTGCTGGAGGACTACTTGCGACACTATGTGACAGCTGACCAGAAGAATTGGCCGGAACTCTTGGATATTGCTCAGTTTAGCTACAATATTCAAAAGAGTTCTGCAACAGGGTATAGTCCATTCGAGTTGGTAAATGGACAGATGCCGGTTGCACCGCATACTGTAGTGACAGGGGGTTTCTTGAGGAGTCCTCATGCGAAGAGATTCATGAAGGCTTGGGAGGAGACCCTGGAGTTAGCACGGTTGCGCTTGCACGATGCTGCAAGGAGGATGAAGAAGTATGCTGACCGTGGGAGACGGGAAGCACACTTTGGTGAAGGGGACATGGTATTTCTCAGGATCACCGGGGAGCAGTTTCAGCCAGCTAAGGGAACGACGAGTAAACTGACACGGAAATATGAGGGACCATTCCGAGTGAAGAAGAAGGTGGGGGAAGTTGCTTACGAGCTAGAACTTCCACACCATATGAACATGAAACACCCAGTTTTTCATGTGAGTCAGTTGAAAAGATGCCGACTTGATTCAGACCATCCAGAGAGAGTTGAGCCGACAAGAGGACCAGCTGGGATTGTGGACAGGCCAGGACTAGAGTTGGAAAAGATTGTGAACCTCAGGACTACTGGTGTTGGTTGCCACCGACGACGGGAATTTCTTTGCAGATGGAAGGATGCACCGGAAGAGGAGAGCTGGGAGACGGAGGATTCACTTTGGAGATGGAAGGATAAGATCGCAAGATATGACAGAAAATTAAGGAGGAAAGCAGGAATTGTCGGGACGACAATGACTTCGGGTGGGGGAGAATGTAGCGACCTGCGGCTCTGCCCGGGAGCGCGCCCTGCCTCCTCGCAAAAATAGACTAAGTACCAAGTCGCCATCGCATATGGAGCACGCAGAATATATGTAAGTTATGAGCGTGCGAGATGAGTTTATATGCGGTGGAGGCTGGGCGGTGAATAACCCAAGCCGACATGTGAAACATGGGCAAAGGGGGTGTTCACCAACATAATGAAGCGTCGGCCCGAATGAAGAAACACATGGAGGGAGGCGTATAAACATGGACAGGCCGCGAGCCATTTGGACATCGCTCGATCGGTCATACTCCTCTCGCAACGCACAAGGAGCAGTGCGAAAATGGAAAGGGAGCAGTCGATCAAATGAATGGCAGATGAGCCCGCCGAGCCGGGCATGGCGAGACAAGTTCTGGTTTCGGTCACGGTGATGCGTCGAGGTGCAGCAGCGGTAACGGTGAACGGGTTGAAGGTCATATGACCGAAGTCGGGATTTCGGTGAGGTATAACTATATACTTGTGCAATCACAGCAGAGTTCGTCGGTCGGGCAGCGGCCGGACAAAGAGCAGGTTGATGCTCGGGTGCGCACAACATCTATACTTACATCGGTTGAGACCGGGTCGGGGTGTACACAGTGTATTCAACCTCCTGTGGGTGTTTGGTGGTGGATTCGTGCCGTGCACGTCCACCCGCTCAAGAACCGCGGTCATTTCTCATCTCTGTTCGCACGTTAAAACAGGGAAAGGGAGTGCGGGTGTGCTCACCCGAGTACTGGTTCGTGTGCAGTGTATTCTTGTAAGGAAGTCTCGGCGAACCGCCGTGTAGGGGCGCACGGGCGGTCGCCCTTCCGACTATCCATTGTAAACAAAATTTTAAGTGGGTCTTGGCGGACCGCCGTGCGGGTGAGCACGGGCGGTCGCCCACCCGGTTGTAAAAATATTGTGATATAATAAAGAGATTTATTATCATATTGAAGCGTTGGTTCTTTTGATGTATTAATATTGCTGTTATATTATTGCATTGTTATGAACAGTTTACAAATGTTAATGTTGAAAGTTTATAATGGTCATATGTTGAAGGCGTAGCCCGTAAGGTTTAACATCTCAGTTGCCTAGACGGTGCCGCACCCGCCCAATTAGAAAAAAAAAGAATTGGGGGCGTGACAGGGATGCTCTGATACCACCTGTCACGCCCCAAGTCTACGGCAATTTTTTTTCACCGTGCCCGGCGGGGTGCAGCACCACCGAACGCTCCCTTTTTAACAAGTTAACGTTTATGGACTACGCCTTAACCAATATAATCAGCTTTAAACCGATATAAACATGTCTTCACTTATAATCATAAGCATTAATCTTCATCAATCTTCATAAACCATTCTTAACATTATCATATGCAATTTAACCAAATAACAATTGCAAAACAACCGAGAAGAATGGGAGGGGCAACTCCCGAAAAGTCTGCCCGAATATATATTATGAACTTTCTTCAATAATACAATAAACAAGTGTGCCGGGCAAATCCTCGGCCAACACTTAGAATCTTTTCCAATATATACAACGAGGCATAAGAAGCCTTTTTACATACACCTTCATGTACCTTTTGTCCAAGAGCGGACCCCCACACGGGTCACCAAGACGCTCCTCCAAATCCTACACAAGACCGTGTACAAACTCCCTCAACCGAACCATAAAGATCTCCCTTAGTCGAGACCTTACTCCACATAAGCTAAGCTGAAATATGCGAGACCTTTTACCCTTCATGCGCATGAGGAATGCGCATCCTCTTGGAGACCTTCGCACCTTTTCTTATCACCTATGCGAAGATGTGTTGAGCGAAAGTCGATGGAGAAATGAACTCCATCCTCCACCAATATATACGCATACTTCATATGTTTTTAAGGGGGTTGCTTGTCTTATGACCGACCCCACTTATTAACATATAAGCCCACGTAGATATATTAAATTACATTATTAAATTCTTATTAATCCACACATGCGTACTTCTCCATATAATATGTTTTTCTTCTTATGTTTTTAAGGGGATGCTCCACTCACGGTCGCCCCCATTATTTTACATAAAGCCCTCACATATTATATTTTGTTCTAATTAACCACATATGTGGGCAGGCCTCTTATTAACATATGTTTTATGTGCTCATTGAAGAGGGGTGTTCAGCCTTAAGGCTGAACCCCCATATCCTTTGTTCACGCCCGTAGCCATATATTAACATGTTGGCCCTGCTCGTATGTAAGCCCTCCATCGCGTGGTATAAGCCATCATGTGATTGTGTGCTTTAATATGCTTATTCCACACTTAGCCACATTTCGGCTCAAGCGCATTTTGCCATATTGCCTCACAGCTCGTTGCAAGTGACTTGTTGTTCCGTCGCATCATTTCTGCATCTTGTCGCATTATCGGGAGGTCACACCCGTCCATCAGGTGATCGTGCCCACATCCACCCGCAGAACTGCGCCCACCAGCTCATTGTGCCATGCCCGCCTATGTTGTCGAACCATACCGCAACCTCACAACTGTGCCGCCCGGTTGTCCGCCTATCCGCAGCTTTGGTGACCGCACCTCAGCTTCGGTTCATCGTCCAAGTGTCGGAGGTTTGCCCATCGTTGTGTCAAAACGCGCCCGTCATCGTGCACGAGGGCGCCCACCCATCGTGCACGCCTGCCCGAGACTCGAGGGCGTCACACTCTCCTCCACCCGAAAACGTTGTCGTCCCGACAACACACCATCTTAGTGACTCTCCACCAAGACTAGTATCGACCATAATGTAGACCCCTCCATATAAGGCAACCATCACTGTCACATATATAAGGCCCGTCTCCATCAAGTCATCTCCATGTGCCAACTGCCCATGTATAAGTGCTACACATTCCGCCATGTGTCAACACTCATAATCCATGCTCAGGTCCATGAAAACTCCATCCATCACATCTGCAACATGCTGTCCACGAAGTGTTGGTGTCAATGTGCTACAAATGATCAGCCACATTTATCCCAACATCATCATGTGTGTAAAGTGGTTGAGTCTCGGCTCAACTCATGCCCAAGTATGTCCACCAAGGCACCATCATCATCATCGTGACCCCATCACCTCAAAGTGTCTCACCGGTCCTCCTCATCAAGTCACTCTTCCAAGCCATGTCCCATGCATGTACTTTGGAAGTATGCATCCCATACTACATCAAAGTCACCTGACCTCAACCCTCAATGCATCAGACCTCTAAGTCCACCATGTATGATGTCCAAAAGTCACAATGATCTCATGTCATCATGAGCTCCTCCACCAAAGGTCCACCAAGACTATCTCTTGGTCTCGGCCATGAGAAGTCCATCTAAGCATCATCATCACGAGTCTCTTCCATCATAGCTCCTCCAAGGTGTCCATCAAGACTATCTCTTGGTCTCGGCCATGAGAAGTCCACCCAAAGGTGTGCCCTTCAACTTGTCCATGAGTCATGTCGGGCACTTAGCCATGTGGCTAAAGCATGACCCAAATCATCCATAATGGTCATCAAGTTCCACCCTTGTCACGGGCCCTTGCACCTTCAACCATAAGGTCACAAGTAACCCCAACAAGTCCTTCAGCAGGTAACAACCCTTGCTTCTCCATACAAGGCTCCATCATAGTCATCCATGGCAATATCCTCCATAGCATAGGCAAACTGATTTTGCCCTCCACTACACACGGTCCATCTACCAAATGATCAAATGAAACACAAGTATCCATACTTACTTTATCAATATGAGGCTCCTCCATATGAGTGACCTCACCCATCCATGTCGATAAGCTGCACGATCCTGGTTCAACCTGATCACCTTCAAGTTCTGCCTCCATCGAGTCCTCATCACCATGCTCCATTGTCCAACCAAGTTGAAGAAGCTCTTCTTCAACGTTTTTCTCCAAGGCTTCAAGTTCTTCACGGATTCGGGGTCTCTCTTCCTTCATCTTCTTCAACCTTTCCAAGGTAAGTAAGAGCTTCCTTCCACCTTCTCCCAAACTTGCCATGCCTTGTACCTTGTCATCATGTGATTCTTCCATGTGAGTGTCCATCCATGCTGCCAAACTGTATGATTCCGGTTCAACTTGATTAAACTCAAGTTCGGCCTCCATCATATCCTCATCATCACATGGTTCTTCCATGTCGGTCCATGTCCATGAGCTGCATGATTCGGGCTTAGCTTGATCATCTTCGAGTCTAACCTCCATCATAGTTAAGTCTTCAACATCTTCGGTCACCATGACTTCCTCTTCCTGGTCTGCAACCTCATCTATTGCCTGACTGATTTGAAGAAGTCCTTCTCGTCCAAGCATCACATCAATGCCATCTGTATTTATCACCACGAAGTCCAGCTGACCTCTACATCTTTCCAACTGTACAGGTACATCTCGTATCAAGCCTACCGCCAAATTCCACGAGGTTATCTCCAAGTTCTCCATAGTAGATATCAGCTCCACTTCTTCTATCAACCGTGCCAAGATAAGGTTATATGAACCACTTGTGTTTGCCAATGCTTGAACATCTTTGCCGCAAATCTTCAAGGTTACAAGACCTCGGTTGTTCTCCATACCTTATCTTCACTTGTTAATTGTCACAAGCAACCCTGCTCACCAGCTCCGACCGAGCTCTGATACCACCTGGAATTGGGGGATAACCTCGTGGAATTTGGCAATAGGCATGATACGAGATGTACCTGTACAGTTGGAAAGATGTAGAGGTCAGCTGGACTTCGTGGTGATAAATACAGATGGCATTGATGTGATGCTTGGACGAGATGGACTTCTTCAAATCGATCAGGCAATGGAACCAGATGAAATTGCAAACCGGGAAGAGGAAGTCATGATGGCCGAAAATGTTGAGGATTTAACTATGATGGAGGTTAGACTTGAAGATGATCAAGCTAAGCCCGAATCATGCAACTCATGGACATGGACTGACGAAGACACTCATATGGAAGGACCATGTGATGATGAGGATATGATGGAGGCCGAACTTGAGTTTAATCAAGTTGAACCAGGGTCATACAGGTTGACAGCATGTATGAACATTCACATGAAAGAACCACATGAGGATGAGGACTCGATGGAGGCTGAACTTGAAGGTGATCAAGTTGAACCAGGATCGTGCAGCTTATCGACATGGATGGGTGAGGTCACTCATATGGAGGAGTCTCATATTGATGAAGTAAGTATGGATGCTTGTGTTTCATTTAATCATTTGGTAGATGGACCATGTGTAGAAGAGGGCAAGATCAGCTTGTCTAAGCATGCAGACATCTTACCATGGATGACTATGATGGAACCTTGTATGAAGAAGCAAGGGTTGTTACCTGCTGAAGGACTTGTTGAGGTTGCTTGCTACCTTGAGATGGAAGGTGCAAGGGCCCGTGACAAGGGTGGAACTTGATGATCGTTGTGGATGATTTGGGTCATGCTTTAGCCACATGGCTAAGTGCCCGACATGACTCATGGGCAGGTTGAAGGGCACACCCTTGGGTGGACTTCTCATGGCCGAGACCAAGAGATAGTCTTGGTGAACCTTTGGTGGAGGAGCTATGGAGAAGGGACTCGTGATGACATGGTGATATGGTTGGTGACCGAGTTCACTAAACCGAAGATTGATTACTTGGATGATGCTTAGATGGACTTCTCATGGCCGAGACCAAGAGATAGTCTTGGTGGACCTTTGGTGGAGGAGCTCATGATGACATGAGATCGTTGTGACTTTTGGGACATCATACATGGTGGACTTAGAGGTCTGATGCATTGAGGAGCTGAGGTCAAATGACTTTGATGTAGTATGGGATGCATACTTCCAAGGTACATGCATGGGACATGGCTTGGAAGAGTGACTTGATGAGGAGGATCGATGAGACACTTTGAGGTGATGGGGTCACGATGATGATGATGATGCCTTGGTGGATGTACTTGGGCATGGGTTGAGCCGAGACTCAACTAATTTTCACACACGATGATGTTGGGGATAAGTGTGGCTGATCACTTATGGCACCAACACTTCGTGGACAGCATGTTGCAGATGTGATGGATGGAGTTTTCATGGACCTGAGCATGGATTATGGGTGTTGACACATGACCGGGTTGTGTAGCACTTATACATGGGCAGTTTGCACATGGAGATGACTTGATGGAGACGAGGCCTTATATATGTTGCAGTGATGTTTGCCTTATATGGAAGGGTCTAAATTATGGTCGGCACTAGTCTTGGTGGAGAGTCACTAAGATGGTGTGTTGTCGGGACGACAACGTTTTTGGGTGGAGGAGAGTGTGACGCCCTCGGGTCTCGGGCAGGCATGCACGATGGGCGGGCGCCCTCGTGCACGACAGTGGGTGCGTTTTGACACGATGACGAGCGATGGGCGAACCTCCGATGATGGGTGGACCCGACGAATGGGCGACCCATGGGCGACCCGCGTAGCGGGCGACCCATGGGCGACCTGCACCCGGTGGACGGACGAGCCAAGCGATAAACAACACGGTTGTATGGACACGGGCTCGGTTCGATGGGCGGGTGCGTTACAGCATAGACGAGCGCAGCATAACGACGGATGACGGACAGCATAACGACAGGCGGAAATGCGACGACGGACGGGCAAGTATGCGACGTAACAGCAAACTGTGATGCGACGTTATTATGTGACAATAACCGAGCTGCGGTGCGACGTTAAACCGTATGTGCGACGAAAGGAGCAGAGCATTGAGTCCTTTGCACATCAACATCGAGCCTATATTATATGTGGTGGTTTATAGCCCAAGCGATGTGTTAAAACATGGATTATGGGCGTGGAGTGGAGGATATGGGGGTCAGCCTTAAGGATGGACACCCCTCTCCAAACGAGCAAATAACACATGTAAAAACATATCAAGAGGTGGCTTATACGCATATGTGAAAAGGCATGGTTAAATTAAACATAAAATATAATGTAATTAAAATAAAATAATGTAATGCGTGGGCTTATATGTTAAAAGGTGGAGTCGGCCATGAATTGGGCACCCCTCTTAAACATAAGGAAGCATACATATAAATGGATGGAAGTGAGTCTCATTTCATCCATCGACTTTCGCTCATGTGATCTTCGCATAAGGGACAAGAAAAGTGCGAAGGACTTGGAGGAGATGCGCATTCCTCATGCGCATAAAAGAGAAAGGGACTTCGCATATTCCAGCTTGACTTGTGTGATATATGATCTCAGTTGGGGACGATTCTAAGGTATCGGTTGAGGACGATTTAAGGTCATGGTTGAGGAGGTTTGGATACATGGTCGAGTGCAGAATTGGGTGAATGTTTTGGTAACCCGAGTGGGTACCCGTTCATATGCAAAGGTGCATGATCGGTGTATGTAAAAGGTTTCTTATACCTTGTTGTATTATTTCTAAGTGTTGGTCGTGGGATTGGCCCGACACACTTGTACTTTTGTATTATTGAAAAAGATCATAATATATATTCGGGCGGTTTTTGACCCCCAAGCCTACGGCAATTTTTTTGACCGTGCCCGGCGGGATGCGGCACCACCGAACACTCCCTTTTGACAAGTTAAAGTTTATGGACTACGCCTTAACCAATATAATCAGCTTTAAACTGATATAAACATGCCTTCACTTATAATCATAAGCATTAATCTTCATAAATCTTCATAACCATTCTTAACATCATTATATGCAATTAAACCTAAAGACAATTGCAAAAAACAATTTAGAACGGGAGGGGCAACTCCCGGTAAAAGTCTGCCCGATAGAATATATTATGAAAACCTTCAATTTACAACAAGTGTGCCGGGCAACATCCGGGGCCAAGACTTAGAATAATTCAACCTTACAGTAATTACATGTGCCAATGCAATAGTAAGAGGGCGTTCCCACAACCACCGAGACTCTACTATTCGTTTCTGCACAAATCCGTGTAATGAAACTCCCTCAACCAAGACCTCACTTCACATAACCCAAGCTCCAAAATATGCGAAGTCCTATTATTCCTTATGCGCATGAGGAATGCACATTTCCTCTAAGGCCTTCGCACTTTACCCTTGTCTTTATGCGAAGATGAGTGAGCGAAGTTCGAATCCTTAGAATCAGAGCTCGGTCGAAGAGCTGGTGTTGAAGCATATCAGAGTTCAGTGAGCAGGGTTGCTCGTGACAAGGTACAAGGCATGGCAAGTTTGGGTGAAAGGAAGCTCTTACTTACCTTGGAGAGGTTGAAAAGGATGAAGGAAGAGAGGCCCCGAATCCGTGAAGAACTTGAAGCCTTGGGAAAAGGTGTTGAGGATAAGCTTCTTCAACTTGGTTGGACAAGGGAGCAAGGTGAAGCTACAAATGGTACCATCAAGGAAAAAGAAGCCGTAATAAATGAAGATGTTGCAAGCTTGACGACGATGAAGGAAGAACTTGAGGATGATCAGATTGACCCAGGATCATGCAGGTTGTCAACATGTATGGACGAGGTCACTCACATGAAGGGACCGCATGATGATGAGGACTCGATGGAGGCAGAACTTGATGGTGATCAAGTTGAACCAGGATCGCGCAGCTTATCGATATGGATAGGTGAGGTCACTCATATGGAGGAGCCTCATATTGATAAAGTAAGTATGGATACTTGTGTTTCATTTGGACACTTGGTAGATGGACCGTGTGCAGTAGGAGGCAAAATCAGTTTGCCTATGCGATGGAGGATCTTGCCATGGATGACTATGATGGAGTCTTGTATGGAGAAGCAAGGATCGTTGGTTGATGCAGGACTTGTTGGGGCTATTTGTGACCTTATGGTTGAAGGTGCAAAGGCTCGTGACAAGGGTGGAACTTGATGATCGTTGTGGATGATTGGGTCATGCTTTAGCCACATGGCTAAGTGCCCGGCATGACTCATGGACAGATTGAAGGGCACACCCTTGGGTGGACTTCTCATGGCCGAGACCAAGAGATAGTCTTGGTGAACCTTTGGTGGAGGAGCTATGGAGAAGGGACTCGTGATGACATGATGATATGGTTGGTGACCGAGTTCACTAAACCAAAGATTGATTACTTGGATGATGCTTAGATGGGCTTCTCATGGCCGAGACCAAGAGATAGTCTTGGTGGACCTTTGGGGGAGGAGCTCATGATGACATGAGATCGTTGTGACTTTTGGGACATCATACGTGGTGGACTTAGATGTCTGATGCATTGAGGAGCTGAGGTCATATGACTTTGATGTAGTATGGGATGCATACTTCCAAGATACATGCATGGGACACGACTTGGAAGAGTGACTTGAAGAGGAGGACCGATGAGACACTTTGAGGTGATGGGGTCACGATGATGATGATGGTGCCTTGGTGGATATACTTGGGCATGAGTTGAGCCGAGACTCAACCACTTTACACACATGATGATGTTGGGACAGATATGGCAGACTTAGCACATTGACACCAACACTTCGTGGACATCATGCGGCAGATGTGATGGATGGAGTTTTCATGGACCTGAGCATGGATTATGGGTGTTGACACATGACCGGGATGTGTAGCACTTATACATGGGCAGTTGGCACATGGAGATGACTTGATGGAGACGGGCCTTATATATGTAGCAGTGATGGCTGCCTTGTATGGAGGGGTCTACATTATGGTCGATACTAGTCTTGGTGAAGAGTCACTAAGATGGTGTGTTGTCGGGATGACAACGACTTCAGGTGGAGGAGAGTGTGACGCCCTCGAGTCTCGGGCAGGCGTGCACGATGGGCGCGCGCCCTCGTGCACGATGACGGGCGTGTTTTGACACAACGATGGGCGAACCTCCGACACTTGGACGATGAGCCGAAGCTGAGGTGCGGTCACCCGAGCCGCGGATGGGCAGACCGGCGAGTCGGTATGCGGACACGGTGCAGCAGATGGGCGAGCGAGTGCAGCAGAACGACAAGCTGGGGCGACAGCATACGCGGGAAAACTGCGTGCGACAAGGAACGAGTCACGGCGGGCTGCAGTTACGATGCGACGAAAGGTTGGCACGATGTGATGGAACAGCGAGCCGGTTCGATGTTATGTGGGCGCACGTATGACAGAAGGCACGTAGGCGTGAGAACGCATATTATATGGTGGATTATACGCACATATAAATATGTGCGTGGATGAATTAAATATAATGTAACCATTTATACGTGGCTTATATGTATAATGGACAACCATTAAAAACATAAGGAAGAACGTATATGGTGGAAAATAAAGTGAAGCCGACATATGTTATGTGGGAGATTATACATATGTATAATCATAAGCGGATGATGAAAGGAATAAAATATAATAAAATATGATACACGTGGCCTTATATGGATAATGGGGATGACCATTAAAGCATATGAAGAAACGTATATGCGATGGAGAATGGTTATTAAATTGGGCCGACATATATATAAGGCGTATTATCATAATTGGGGGAGTCGGCCTTATGGCTACACGCGTCCTTTGGAAAGAGGATGATACGCATGTATATATATGGCATGGTGAGATGCCATTCGAACCATCAAGCAATCAACCACGAAGTCTCTCGCTCTGATTTCCAAGCGGTGGGTTGCGCAGTTCTAATGCGCATAACTCATGCGCATTGCATGGTTGAATGCGCAAAGGATATACTTGGAAGTCGGTCAAATTAAGGGCGGTTTTGGAGATATAGCTGGTGACAAAATTTCGGCAGTGGCTTTTCATACGCTCAAGAAAGCAACGGGTTGCGCAGACTTGAGGATTGAACAGTCGGTTGGATAAGCAGATTTCGGGCAGCAGTTTGAACAGATATTTGCGCAGGTTTATATGAGCGTCTTGGTGACCCACGTGGGTACCCGCTCTTGAGTAAAAGTGCAGAAATTTGTATTTAAACGGCAGGCTGCCGAATAATGCCAAAAATCGGTTAAGCGTTGGCCTTGGATTCTGCCAGGCACGCTTGTGTTGTATTTTTGAAAAATTATCATAATATATTCGGGCAAACTTTCGGGAGTTGCCCCTCCCATTCTTCTTGGTTGTTTTGCAATAGTTATTCGGTTAAAATTGCATATGATAATGTTAAGAATGATTTATGAAGATTGATGAAGATTAATGCTTATGATTATAAGTAAAGACATGGTTATATCGGTTTAAAGCTGATTATATTGGTTAAGGCGTAGTCCATACACGTTAACTTGTTAAAAAGGGAGCGTTCGGTGGTGCCGCACCCCGCCGGGCACGGAAACAAAATTAACCGTAGACTTGGCGGCGTGACCCGTGTGCCAAGCCTCTGCCTTACTGGGTGACTGCACCCAACCAATGTCCGCCAACCGCCGTCGGGTCACCGTGCACGGGTCGCCCTGCCCGGTTTTCCCGCGGGTCATGCCTCCGCCGTGTGAAGTGTGGAGAGCGCCCTGCCCAAACTACCAGGGCGTTACACTCTCCTCCACCTGAAGGCGTTGTCGTCCCGACAACATGCCATCTCAGTGAAATTCACCAAGACTCATATTCGTCATGATGTACGCTCCCTCCGTATATGCAACACCTGTCACGCCCCCAAGTCTACGGTTAATTTTTTTCCGTGCCCGGCAGGGTGCGGCACCACTGAACGTTCACTTTTTAACAAGTTCACGCTTATGGACTATGCCTTAACCAATATAATCAGCTTTAAACCAATGTAAACATGCCTTTTCTTATAATCATGAACATTAATCTTCATAAATCTTCATATCCATTCTTAACATCATTATATGCAATTAAACCGAAAGACAATTGCAAACAACAATTTAGAATGGGAGGGGCAACTCCCGGTAAAAGTTTGCCCGATATAATATATATGAAAACCTTCAGTTTACAACAAGTGTGCCGGGCAACATCCGCGGCCAACACTTAAAATAATACAATCTTACAGCAATTACATGTACTAACGCAATAGTAAGAGGGTGTTCCCACAACCACCGAGACTCTTACTATTCGTTTCTGCACAAATCCGTGTATACGATCCTCCTCAACCGTGATCTTTATCACATCAACCGAGCCAAGATATGTGAGAACCCTTTATTCCTCATGCGCATGAGGAATGCGCATTTCTTTCAAGACCTTCGCACTTTACCCTTGTCTCTTATGCGAAGAGCTCATGAGCGAAGTTCGATGGATGAAATGAGGCTCACTTCCATCCATTTATACGTTGCCTTCCTTATGTTTACAAGGGGGCTGCTTCACTTTATGGCCGACCCCACTCATGAACATATAAAGCCCACATATCATGTTATTATGTTATATTTTATTCTTATTAATTCACACTCCATATAATATGCTTTCTTTTCATGTTTTAAAGGGGAGGCTCCACTCACGGTTGCCCCCGTCATTTACATAAAAGCCCCCACATACTATATTTTATTTAATTAACCCACATACATGGGCAGGCCTCCATTAACATATGCTTTATGCGTACATTTGAAGAGGGGTGTTCAGCCTTAAGGCTGAACCCCCATATCCTTCACCCAACGCCCTTAAGCCCATATTTATATGTTGGCCTCGCCTTCCTTATATCGCATATAATTCAGGCAGCAATACTTAGTTTTATTTCTAAGTGTTGCTCGTTGCATTTCTTCACAAGCCTTGCCGCATTATGCTCGGCCGTCCATCCTTCGCATAACCGCATCTGCTTGTAGCATAACCGCGCCCGTTCACCTTTGAACCGTGTTTTCCCGCCTTGAACTGCGCCTGCTCGTCGTGCTGTTCATCGGCTCATCGTGCACCCGCGTCCGCTGCTTGTGTTATAGACATTTTTGTGCCTTACAGCATAGAGCATGAAATGTCAATAATCTAAGGGATCCAAAGTCCCTAAACATGTTTTTCCTACCCCTAGAGGAACAAGGTCAGCAAACCACAGCACTTCAGATCAGTTTTCCACTGAAAAACACTCAAAAACAGGTCAATTTTGGATCAAAGCAGCTGCTCCACTAAGCATCTGCGCTGAATCTCAAAAGCTATATGGTGTACCTGCACTGCATAGCAAGTGCAACAAAGGCTACCTGCGCTGGGCGTACTTTGACATGTGGAGGAATCTTTTCTCAATGTGCCAGTGCCCAGGAAGCTTCCAAAATGACACTTGAATCAAAAGATTCGCCTAATGATGAGTTAAGAGCTTCTAAAACTCCAAGTGGAAGGTAGAAACTCCGAGTGGACTCAAGGACTGAAGAAACAACTGGAGTTGAAGAGGACAACAAGTCACACATCAAGCTGACTTATCTTCACTCCAAAACTCTATATAAGGATCTCATCCCATGGGATCTGGAGGGCGGAATTTAGTGCGAAGAATTGCTGTTGGTTTACAGTTGTGAGCATTGGGTGATTGCTTGAGGGAGGTGAAGAAGAGATTTCTCTCCATCGGGAACGTGATGCTGGATTGGACCTCTCATGGTTGTATCACCGCCTGAACCTTACTTCCATATATTAATAAAGCATTTGAGGTTCTTCTATTCGCATGTGTTTCAATGATGTATCGTCTTACTTGCGTATTTGATTTATGCTAATCCTTGAATCAGTTATGAATGCATGCTTCTTGTAGTTTCCTTTCTTTGTATTGTTTGCAGGATCTCGTGTAGCTGGGCCCGTGAAAAGACTTGGAGCTGGGAGGAAGCGGCAAATAGAGGAGATTGGATCGACCATTTGCGCAAGACATCGGTAAGTGGATCTCTTCCTTTTATCTCTTGCATGTCATAAAGAAGTAACTTTAGATAGCTTTGCTTTCAGCTGTTGCTAAGGAACTGCCACCCTTAGAGTGGGTTAGGGTCATTCCGAGTTGGATACTTTCCCCCACAACAGACTGGCGACTCCGCTGGGGATCGTGTCTTGTTGGTAGCTTGTGTTTCTTGCTGTTCATTTCTTAAACAAAGGGAGTACTGAATCGAACTGCATTCGAGTCCTTCGAATGCAAAGTAGAGGGCAGCTACTCTAGCCCAGTGCTGGGCATGTTTATGATTTGAAGAGCTGATCCACAAGGACTCTTTTTAGCTCTTTGTGATAGTGTTCATCTTCCTTTAATCATCCTCTAGTGTATACTTGACTGATAGCCTCTGATTTGGCCAAAAACCATTGATTTTTGAGCAAACTGTGACCCGGAATCTGAGAGAGATGAGAGTTGTCTCTTCAGTGCAGCTGCAGCAAAGGCTACCTGCGCTGCAACGCAGGTCCCGAAGGGGCTACCTGCGCTGCATGTCAGATTGACAGTGCAGCACCTGCGCTGATCTAGTTTTGCCTTGTGCAACTGGGATTCCCCACTGTCTGTTGCCCAGTTTTCAGTATTTTTTTGCAGCCTGTTGTCAACCTGTATACCCAGCTGAAACTACTTTTGTTTGCCTTCATTTCGCCTCAGTTGTATGAAGAAACCGTGATTGTTCTTATTGTATTTCTTGCTTCCATTCACAGTTTCCCGTAGCGAAAGTGAACTAGTCTTGCTATGACCTCTTGGATCTAGACCTATGAGAAAGTGTCGTTGTGATTCTAAGAGCTAGTTTATTGTTGTTCATAGCTGCTTGAGCATTTGCTTTCGTTATATGGTTTGAATTTCAGTATTTCCTGTGTTGAAACGAGTGAATCTTAAGGTGTTCTTTTGATTATTGGACAAAAACTTGTTTTCTTTCGCTTGAAATCGAATTCGAAATTATACAATAGCTTTCTTTTTGTAATACATCAACATTAAGGAAGAAGAAAAGAAATACTTTCATTGTGCATGTGCATTTTGACAGTTTGCATGTCGATTTAGGAAAAGTGCATCAGTGTGTGCTCTATGATCTGTTTGAAAAGATGATGTCTTTCTTTTCCTTCAGTAGTTAAGATTTTCATAAGTTGAAAGAATTAAAAAAGCTTGCTTATCATTCTTAGACTGCATTTAGGAGTTGTATCATACATCACGTGGTGATCCATAAAGGCAAACTGCTAAGAAAGGTCAACCTAAAAAGAACTGAATTTATCTAACAACGCTTTGAAACATAACGAAACACAGTAGAGGTCTAGGTAGAGACGTGAACCGGCGTCGTTAAACATAGTGACTGTTGATCTCTACGAAGGTGGGTGATTCCTCCTGAGGGACGATAGCACTAATACAGACTTGTGCTCCCGCGTACCGTCACGTATATTGGGAGACCCCTATAGGAACAAAGCCTTTATCCATAGGAAGCCGTGTCGGCCGCCCTACTGATCGCGATGCAGTGAACACAGCATTCACGAAGATCGACCACTCGTACCGTAAAACGTATTCTGTGGTTTCGTGAAAGGTTTGGCACACCCTCTGCCTAGAACTCCAGAGTAGTTTCTTTTGGCATTTTTCAAACTCTATAACTAAAAAAGTCCATCCGAGCATTTGTCACTTCGGGCTCGTTAATACATCAAAGGAGACTAGAGTCATCTTTAGCTTTTTCTCGACTCTTAAAAAGTGAAAAAGCAAGTTGTGTCTAAAGCGTCGTCATATAAAATTCATTCTAAGCGGAACATAATCACCCCTTATTCCTACGTTGATCTTTAGGTTGAGAACATGGAACACACCAACCAAGGGATTCCACATGATGGGACCCCTAGCCCTTTCTCCTCTTGGGGAGAAGTTGGTGCGCCCCACATGGCCACATTGTCGCTTCCAGGACTGACAATTGGCCTGCCAGTTTGGCTATTCTCAACCACTGTAGTTCAGAACACCACGGTTCCTGAATAGTCGAGTCAACAGTTAGACCAGTCTAGAGCTTCCCTCCAGCCTTCCACTTCTTATAAGCCTTCCTCCGATCCTTCTTCTTCGAAAGGTCAAGCCGCCGAAAGCGGAGCTCCCATAGAAAAGAAGAAGGAAAAGAAGAAGAAAGAGAAGAAGCAGAAGGAGCCAAAGGCGCCTAGTGGCAAGCAAAAGGCATCTAACAAAAATCCACACACAGCATGGACCGGGCCCAAATCGCCATGTGTCATATGTAAAGGGGACCATCTCCACCGTGATTGTCCCAGTATTCCCTGGATACTAAGGGACTGGTCCCCTCGTTTGCACAGTTCGGAAGCGTCAACCTCTGACAACCAGGTTGAATGCTTACCGTCGACCAACGAAAGTGAAGGTTCTAGATGATGAAGGGGAATGAGATTCCCCTGCGAACTATGTGAAGGCAGTCACACCCTCCGCTGTTGTCCCTTTTTAGACGAAGCAAAGAGAGTTTTGGAAGATCAACCGGTTGCACCGTTGCTACTTCCTCCTGGATACCAAAAACTCGCGCCAAGTCCTTCGTTGGTCGAAAATACAGCTGCCCCGCTCATAGGGCCAGCTGAAGTGTCAGTCACTGAAAGTGAACCTACTGAATCCGGATCGGACGAAAGTCCAAAGGTCGAAACGGCAGTTGACCCGGTTCTCCCTTCAGAAGTTTCATCTTCAAATACCACAGTCACTGAGGATTCGTCTTCAGCTGACACCCCTACCGAAGAGAGTAAGGATGACACTGTCCAGATTCTTTTCATCCACACCGATTCTGATGAACATCAGGGCAATGTTCCCACTCCTTTATCGTAGGAAGGAGCATCGTCAGGGTCATACCCGGCCGTATATTCGGTCCCACCACCAAGCAACCTGGTTGTGTCCTTTGATTGGAACCAACTAGGCAGACCCTGGTTACCAGCCAATATACCATTTAGAATTATAGTCCAAATATACAAAATGGTGATGGCTGGTACTATCATTGATGAAGGGGCATCTGTGAGTATCCTGTCCTCTATTGCTTGGAAAGCACTGGGTTGCCCGGCGCTTTTGCCCGAGATAAGGAATCTCTCGGGTTTTGACAAAGGAACCAGTCGACCATTAGGGATTCTACCTAATGTGCCTATTACCTTGAAAGGGAAGGTTGTCAAGATGAACTTGATGGTTGTCCAAGGACCCTTGGATTATAACCTACTCCTTGGACGAGACTACATATATTGCATGGAAGCAATAGTCTCCTCACTCTTTCGAATAATGTGTTTTCCATACGAAGGAAGAATGGTCAAGCTTGTAGACCAACTTTCATTTCCGGGATCATGCATCGCAAATAGTCACATACCTATCCTGAATGGTCTATTTGATCAAGAAAGGTCTCTACCTCCGGTTTTTCTTCCTGATGAGTGCGAGTGATTCGGGAAAGTAGGGCCGGAACCCAGGGGGCATGCATCCTGGTCTACTCTAGAGGTAGAAAAAACCTTGGGTGTAAAGTAGAATTTCCGCGGGAGAATATGACTAGTCCGTACCCCGTCCCCCCCTTCATCTTCGTAAAACAAAAGGGCTGGCAAGAGCTCTCATGCAGAAGAAGGGGCAGTTAGGAATGGGGTTGTTCTGGAAAAAGATTCTTTTGTTAAAGTTATGTGGGAGGACGGGGGCTCGTTACTCACCTTTGTCTAAATAAGTAGGCTCTGCCAAAGAAGGGGATCCGTTTGCGGCAGCAAGTAGTAACCATCTTTGGGTAAAAGGCAAGACTCACCCATTAAAACAAATGTTTTAGAGGATAAGTAGGGGCAGCCTCCAAAGAAAGAGATTCTATTGCTGCAACAAATTGTAACCATCTTTGAGTAACCTAATGATAGACATCACCGTAGAAAGTTTCTGTTTGAAAGGATTAGCAGAATGATCTTTGGATAACCTGAAAGAGGTAAGCCTCACCCATTGAAAACAAGGGTTTTTGACGGACAAGTAGGGGCGACCTTGAAATTAGACTTACACCTGGGGGCATGCAAACCTCTTGGAATGCAAGCACGGGCGGCTATTTTGTTTTTTAGTTTTTTAGGTCCTCCCTTTAAACCTGTAGGTCTAACCCGTTAAACTCGTAGGATTAGCCGATACCCAGCTTGCATAAAGAGAGGGTATGGAGTAAAGCGTAGTGAGATGAAGCTCCTTAAAAAATAGCGAGCTCTAGGAGACCTTCCTACTTTATGACTGGTAAAAACGAGCAGTTTTGGCAAAGTTCATGCTCGTTAAAAAAATAAACGCAAACACGAGCAGTTTTGGCATAGTTCGTGCTCGTTAAAAAATAAACGCAAAACCGAGCAGTTTTAACGCGGACTTCACGCTCATTAAAAAATAAACATAAGCATGTGAGCAAGCTTCCCCCCTAGAGTTCAAGCTCATCCAGAAAAAATGAACTGGTAAATAACCATTTGAGACCGTAAATTCATCAGCCATAAAAGCCTTGGTCGTGTTTGTGCACCGTCACCTCCACTTTTCATTTGGCCAATCATTCACATCCACTTGATTGTTTACCTATTTTGAGGAACATCTGCGAAGAGTGATTTCACCTAGCCATCCTTGTAATACTGCCGTGATTGGAAAATTCCAACCTGTACCTGGAATCTGCTGCTATCCTTGTTTATCACTCGTTCCTCAAAATACGAGTCTCCTTTGAGCTCTTTTCACTGACTCGTAAAATGTGAAAAGTTTGCCGAGTTTTGGCCTTCCAGCTCGTTAAAAGGACAGGAAGAGCTATCCCTCCTCTAGATTTTAATCTTTTTGGACCTGAGGGATTATTGCACAAAAAGATCGAGCGCTTGTCTAGTTCGACTCGATAAAGATATCAAACATTCATCCCTTTTGTATTGTTTTATACTTTTTCAGACTTAAGGGATTAGATGACGAAAAAGGACCCCTGGAGTCCACTTTATGTACCCTTTTCAGACTCTCTAAAAATGAAAAGGACCGAGTTGTCTTTGTCGCTGGGCTCGTTAAAAAATTAGATAGCGACAAACTTGTCTTTAGACAAGAACGAGTTTCCCTATCGTTAAGCTCGTTAAAACATAGCGATGGGCTTGCCCGAAGGGCAGGTTATAGAACAAACATATGTTATCCTCCTCAAAGCTTGACAAAAATAAAGAGGTACTGGTCAGAAATGACTGGGGAAAAAATTGGGAGAACCTCAAAGCTTAATGGTAGCAAGTCGCTCTTGAACATGACACTTTTGCCTCCGTAAATATCGGGTTGGGTTATTATCATTCACCGGTCCCTTCACCATGGTCTCGCCATACCATCCATACATGGGGTAATGCTACCGATCCATCACATCAGTGTCATTATATGTTCAAGAGATGTCATTCAGAAAGTGTCAACCGGGTCCCATCCACTACCATACATCATCTTTCATCCTTCCATGACCGCCACCCTGAATCATAGTTCACAGATCGTTTTCACCATCATCACTAGCTCCGTTCCGTGTCACTGATGTGGGATTCATTAAGGCCCTCCTTTGACGGATCACTTCTTGTCGACATCAGCTCATTATCCAAGAAGTTGATCTAGGAACACCCCCTCAGTACTTTGAAGCTTGCATGCCTCAATGGCAAGTTTCTCACTTCCGGCGATAGGTATACATTAATGACCTTCGACCAGGAGACTTTGCGTGGTGTTCGACGTCAGATCCTATATTCACGCCACGTGAATTGTGCTGCAGTACCTTGAGGGTCATCATCATTATCGGTGATTCCTCTCGCGCTTGTTAACAGTTTACATTATTGACTGGTAATCAAGCGATGTCTTTCCATGTTCGACTTCAAGAAATTCTCACATGGATCGACTTGTACTAGAGTGAAGATCGGACAAGTTTGAAGACCCCGGATCTAGTTTCATCCATCCGGGCTACGATATATATTCAGGAGATAAAAACATAGACATGTGTAGCAGATGATCATCCTACTAAAAGGATGATAATTAAAAGCAGAGAATTATCAGTCTATTATCAGACGATCGTTTGTTTATGTACAGCAAATGTATTTATAAAGCTGAGCATGGGAAATGCCCGCATCAGCTAGATCATGAAAAGAAAGTTTGAAAAGATAATGTATTGTATTGTATTTTGTTATAGGTCACCTCCCGACGATTGAATGAACTTCGGATCCTCCTAATAAAGCATTTCACCCGATAAACAACCTCATACTTTAGGGGGAAACTGTTATAGACATTTTTGTGCCTTACATCATAGAGCATGAAATGTCAATAATCTAAGGGATCCAAAGTCCCTAGACATGTTGTTCCTACCCCTAGAGGAACAAGGTCAGAAAACCACAGCACTTCAGATCAGTTCTCCACTGAAAAACACTAAAAAACAGGTCAATTTTGGATCAAAGCAACTACTCCACTAAGCATCTGCGCTGAATGTCAAAAGCTCTATGGTGTACCTGCACTGCATAGCAAGTGCAACAAAGGCTACCTGCGCTGGGCGTACTTTGACATGTGGAAGAATCTTTTCTCAATGTGCCAGTGCCCAGGAAGCTTCCAAAATGACACTTGAATCAAAAGATTCGCCTAATGATGAGTTAAGAGCTTCTAAAACTCCAAGTGGAAGGTAGAAACTCCGAGTGGACTCAAGGACTGAAGAAACAACTGGAGTTGAAGAGGACAACAAGTCACACATCAAGCTGACTTATCTTCACTCCAAAACTCTATATAAGGATCTCATCCCATGGGATCTGAGGCCGGAATTTAGTGCGAAGAATTGCTGTTGGTTTACAGTTGTGAGCATTGGGTGATTGCTTGAGGGAGGTGAAGAAGAGATTTCTCTCCATCGGGAAGGTGATGCTGGATTGGACCTCTCATGGTTGTATCACCGCCTGAACCTTACTTCCATATATTAATAAAGCATTTGAGGTTCTTCTATTCGCATGTGTTTCAATGATGTATTGTCTTACTTGCGTATTTGATTTATGCTAATCCTTGAATCATTTATGAATGCATGCTTCTTGTAGTTTCCTTTCTTTGTCTTGTTTGCAGGATCTCGTGTAGCTGGGCCCGTGAAAAGACTTGGAGCTGGGAGCAAGCGGCAAATAGAGGAGATTGGATCGACCATTTGCGCAAGACATCGGTAAGTGGATCTCTTCCTTTTATCTCTTGCATGTCATAAAGAAGTAACTTTAGATAGCTTTGCTTTCAGCTGTTGCTAAGGAACTGTCACCCTTAGAGTGGGTTAGGGTCATTCCGAGTTGGATACTTTCCCCCACAACAGCTTGAACCGTGCCCGTTTATGCTGTAGTGTGACCGCGCCCACGGGTCGCCCACCCACCGTGCACGGGTCGCCCATGGGTCGCTCGTCCCTCGCCGGGTCCGCCCATCGTCGGGTCCGCCCATTGTTGGGTCCGCCCAAGTGTCGGAGGTTCGCCCATCCGCTCGTCGCACTGCCCGTCGTCGTACCAAGGAGCGCCCGTCACCGTGCACGGGGCGCCCGCCCATCGTGCACGTCTGCCCGAGACTCGAGGGCGTTACACTCTCCTCCACCTGAAGTCGTTGTCGTCCTCGACAACATACCATCTCAGTAGCTCTCTACCAAGATCGTCATCAACAGGAAGTCACCTCAATCATGCGTCGTCCTCATGTGAACTACTTCCATGATATTCCAACAAATACCAACACATCTCTGTGCACTTTGCGCCCCCATGTCTGAACTAGCTGGGTAGCTAATCCAACCGTCACGTCCAAACCATGAGAATGCACATCCTCATGTCACCATCAGTTGTTCCTCAAAGCATCCTGTCACATCCTGAACTCGACCAAGAGTCCACTCCCATAATCCATGCTCAGGTCCATGAAAACTCCATCCATCTTACCTGCAACATGCTGTCCATGATGGTTGGTGTCGATGTGCAAGTGAACAGCCACATCTATCCCAACATCATCATGTGCGAAAAGAAGTTGAGTCTCGGCTCAACCCATCATCATCATCATCGTGACCCCATCACCTCAAAGTGTCTCATCGATCCTCCACACCAAGTCACTCTTCCAAGCCATGCCCATACATGTACTTTGGAAGTATGCATCCCATACTGCATCAAAGTCACCTGACCTCAGCTCCTCAATGCATCAAACCTCTAAGTCACCATATATGATGTCCCAAAAGTCACAACGATCTCATGTCATCATGAGCTCCTCCACCAAAGGTCCACCAAGACTATCTCTTGGTCTTGGCCATGAGAAGTCCATCTAATCATCATCCAAGTAATCAATCTTCGGTTTAGTGAACTCGGTCACCAACCATACCACCATGTCATCACGAGTCCCTTCTCCATAACTCCTCCACCAAGGTGTCCATCAAGACTATCTCTCGGTCTCGGCCATGAGAAGTCCACCCAGAGGTGTGCCCTTCAACCTGTCCATGAGTCTTGCCAGGCACTTAGCCAAAGTGGCTAAAGAATGACCCAAATCATCCATAATGCTCATCGAGTTCCACCCTTGTCACGGGCCCTTGCACCTTCCATCTCAAGGTAGCAAGCAACCTCAACAAGTCCTTCAGCAGGTAACAACCCTTGCTTCTCCATACAAGGTTCCATCATAGTCACCCATGGTAAGATGTCTCCATGCTTAGACAAGCTGACCTCGCCCTCTCCTACACATGATCCATTTACCAAATGTCCAAATGAAACACAAGTACCAATACTTACTTTATCAATACGAGGCTCCTCCATATGAGTGACCTCACCCATCCATGTCGATAAGCTGCACGATCCTGGTTCAACTTGATCACCTTCAAGTTCTGCCTCCATTGGGTCCTCATCATCATGTGGTTCTTCCATGTGAGTGTCCATCCATGCTGTCAACCTGTATGACTCTGGTTCAACTTGATTAAACTCAAGTTCGGCCTCCACCATATCCTCATCATCACATGGTCCTTCCATATGAGCATCTCCATCGGTCCATGTACATGAGCTGCATGATTCAGGCTTAGTTTGATCATCTTCACGTCTAACCTCCATCATAGTTAAGTCCTCAACATTTTCGGCCACCATGACTTCCTCTTCCCGGTCCGCAATTTCATCTGGTTCCATTGCCTGATCGATTTGAAGAAGTCCATCTCGTCCAAGCATCACATCAATGCCATCTGTATTTATCACCACGAAGTCCAGCTGACCTCTACATCCTTCCAACTGTACGGGTACATCTTGTATAAAGCCTACTGCCAAATTCCAAGAGGTTATCCCCCAGTTCTCCATAAAATATATCAGCCCCACTTCTTCTACTAACCATGTCGATATAAGATTATATGAGCCACCCGTGTTTGCCAATGCTTGAACATATTTGCCACAAATCTTCAAGGTTACAAAACCTCGGTTGTTCTCCATGACCTTATCTTCACCTGTTAACCGTTACGAGCAACCCTGCTCACCAGCTCTGACCGAGCTCTGATACCACCTTTACTTCGGTAAAGGTGTGTAGCAGTTTCAACACCTGAATGAGCAACCCTGCTCTGATACCACCTGTCACGCCCCCAAGTCTACGGTTAATTTTTTTCCGTGCTCGGTGGGGTGCGGCACCACCGAACGTTCACTTTTTAACAAGTTCACACTTATGGACTACGCCTTAACCAATATAATCAGCTTTAAACCGATGTAAACATGCCTTTTCTTATAATCATGAACATTAATCTTCATAAATCTTCATATCCATTCTTAACATCATTATATGCAATTAAACCGAAAGACAATTGCAAACAACAATTTAGAATGGGAGGGGCAACTCCCGGTAAAAGTCTACCCGATATAATATATATGAAAACCTTAAGTTTACAACAAGTGTGCCGGGCAACATCCGCGGCCAACACTTAAAATAATACAATCTTACAGCAATTACATGTACTAACGCAATAGTAAGAGGGCGTTCCCACAACCACCGAGATTCTTACTATTCGTTTCTACACAAATCCGTGTATACGATCCTCCTCAACCGTGATCTCTATCACATCAACCAAGCCAAGATATGCGAGAACCCTTTATTCCTCATGCGCATGAGGAATGCGCATTTCTTTCAAGACCTTCGCACTTTACCCTTGTCTCTTATGCGAAGAGCTCATGAGCGAAGTTCGATGGATGAAATGAGGCTCACTTCCATCCATTTATACGTTGCCTTCCTTATGTTTACAAGGGGGCTGCTTCACTTTATGGCCGACCCCACTCATGAACATATAAAGCCCACGTATCATGTTATTATGTTATATTTTATTCTTATTAATTAACACTCCATATAATATCCTTCCTTTTCATGTTTTAAAGGGGATGCTCCACTCACGGTTGCCCCCGTCATTTACATAAAAGCCCCCACATACTATATTTTATTTAATTAACCCACATACGTGGGCAGGCCTCCATTAACATATGCTTTATGCGTAAATTTGAAGAGGGGTGTTCAGCCTTAAGGCTGAACCCCCATATCCTTCGCCCAACGCCCTTAAGCCCATATTTATATGTCGGCCTCGCCTTCCTTATATCGCATATAATTAAGGCAGCAATACTTAGTTTTATTTCTAAGTGTTTCTCGTTGAATTTCTTCACAAGCCTTGCCGCATTATGCTCGGCCATCCATCCTTCGCATAACCGCATCCGCTTGTAGCATAACTGCGCCCGTTCGCCATTGAACCGTGTTCGCCCGCCTTGAACTGCGCCTGCTCGTCGTGCTGTTCATCAGCTCATCGTGCACCCACGTCCGCTGCTTGAACCGCGCCCGTTTATGTTGTAGTGTGACCGCGCCCACGGATCGCCCACCCACCGTGCACGGGTCGCCCATGGGTCGCTCGTCCCTCGCCGGGTCCGCCTATCGTCGGGTCCGCCCATTGTTGGGTCTGCCCAAGTGTCGGAGGTTCGCCCATCCGCTCGTCACACTGCCCGTCATTGTGCCAAAATGCGCCCGTCGTCATGCCAAGGAGCGCCCGTCGCCGTGCACGGGGCGCCTGCCCATCGTGCACGTCTGCCCGAGACTCGAGGGCGTTACACTGAGGGAGGGAGGGAGCCTACATCATGATTAATATGAGTCTTGGTGAATTTCACTGAGATGGCATGTTGTCGGGACGACAACGTCTTCAGGTGGAGGAGAGTGTAACGCCCTGGCAGTTTGGGCAGGGCGCGCTCCACACTTCACACGGCGGAGGCATGACCCGCGGGCGAAACGGGCAGGGCGACCCGTGCACGGTGACCCGACGGGCGGTTGGCGGACAGCGGTTGGGCGCAGTCACCCGGTAAGGCAGAGGCTTGGTACGCGGGTGCGGTCACCCGACCGGGCAAACGAGCGCACGGGGATAAGTTCGGACAGGCGAACGAAGGACCGGGCGACATATTGGATGGGCGACCCAAGGGCGCACCGCACACGATGGGCGGGCGACCCATGGGCGACCCGCGCCGAAGGACGAAACGACCGGGCGATGGCACACGGAACGACTGTGTGAAAGGCGCAGGCGGGATTCGGCAAGGCGCGACGGAACGAACGCTGCAGCGGGCGGAAGTATGTATAGTGGGCGACCCGGGTGGGCGCCCCGCCATGCGACGGACGACGGGACAGCGGACGACATGAGAGCGCAGCGAGAACGTGCGGCAGGCAACGTGAACGTGCAGCAGTGCGACGAAGGAACGAGCCAGCAACGACATAAGGGCGCACTCATATACTTAGCGAAATAATGCGATGGGGGTCCGAAGTTTATAAGGGCGTAGGTCGACCTTGCCTTTAGGCAAGGGCCGACCTGCCCATAAGATAATAAAGGGCTCCAACGCACGAATTCGGGGGTCGGCTTGGGTGTTGACACCCCTCAAACAAATGAGCAAGGAAGCGTATATATAGGTTGACGCTGAGGTTCATTTGAGGAAACAACGCACTTCGCTCTCTCTTGGTGTTCGATCTAGAGACAAGAAAGACGCAGAGTGCGCATTTCTCATGCACCTTGGTGAATAAGTGCGCAGTTCAGAACCGGGGATAGTTTGGAGGTCGAACAGTTCACGGTGACGACAATTTGGTGCAGAAATTGATTCGGCAGAGTTCTAAGAGGCTCGGGTGAGCTCGCTCTGAACCGAAGGAAATTTGGTATCAGGTTGTAACGACATTATTGCCTTTGTTGTAATTATTCTAAGTGTTGGTCGTGGGCTGCTCGGCACACTTGTTGTATTAAAGAAAAGGTTCATAATATATTGGGCGAACTCGTTCGGGAGTTGCCCCTCCCATTATAATTGTGTGTCAATGTTATGTGACCAATGTTCTTGTTCCTTTTATTATCGTCTTTGTTGTGTCAAGTTCATGAACCACACATTCTTTTGATCACAATACACCTCATTTCATTGGTCACACATTTATCTAACACTCAACAAGTTATGCTTTAATCTATCAACATACATAACATTACTAGATTTAACATTTTCTTTTAGAAAAACAAAAACTTTACCCTTAATGATAGCAGGTGTGTCATTTCCAAAAGTGACATTATTTTCTTTCTCTAAAGAATTATATGAAATAAGTTTATGTTTATCACCTATAATGTATTTTGAGAATCCGCTATCAATGTACTATTGATTTTATTGTCCTTCTGTGAACAATGTTATGCCAAAACTTTTAGACTATAACTCCTTCCTTTTCCATACCTTAGAATTTGTTGATATTTGCTCTTTTGGAGATGTTGGCTATAATTTTCTCCTGCATTCATATTCTTCATGTACAAAGTTATTGAAAAATGAGCATTCAATTTTATCTTTAAGAGCTGAGAAGTTATTATAAGTGTTCTTCTTGACTCTTGTCTCACTCCTTTGTTTTCTTTCTTCTCTAGTCATTATGGTTTTGTATGCAACACATTGAGTAGCCTTATGACCAAAATTATGACATGAGAAACAATGTGCATTAAAGAAGAAATTTATGTGACCATAGAATCTTCTGGTGTTGTTTACCTTTTGACTGGTGCTTCTGTTGTTGTTCATCCTTGGATTAGAGTGAACATGATTTAGCTGTGGAATTTCTTTATTCTTTTTCCGAGGACGGAAGCTTTGCTGACTGGTTTTTGCTGCATTTAGATAGCTTCCGGTGGTGGATGAACACTTTTTTGTTTGAGATGTTTCTCTAGTGTATCCAAGACCTGTCTTCACAAAAGGAGAGTGTTGTACCTTGATAATTTCATCTAAGGTTTCAGATACTTTAGAAAATATAAGATTCAAAGTTTTTATTTTCTCAAGTTCCTTTCTTAGACTTACTACTTCACATTCTAACTTCTCATTATGCTTTTCCTTTTCTATGAGTTGATGCTTCAATGTATCTATGGTTAATTTGTTTTCTTCTAAGAAAAGTTTGAGGTGAGTAATTTCTTCAAAGAAATATTTTTCCTCTAAATCATCCACACATTTATCATTAGTCTCATTAGTATTTTTCTCAAAAGCTATGAGTAATTTAACACCTAGAACAAATTTTCCTTCACTATTTGACAAGCCATCACTATCTTCAAAAGTATAATAACTTCTTCTATTGTCAAAATGTCTCCTATTACCTTTTGTAGTATCATTCCATTTTTCATGGTTATCTTTATGAGGACATTTAGCATCATAATGACCAACTCTACCACAAGCAAAACATTTGAAGGGAAGCTTACCCCTGAACCTTCTGGTGCCCACATGAAGTTTCTTCACAAAATTCACCTCATATTCTTCTGATATATTGTTATGAAACCAGCTCACAAAAGATAGAAAAGAGAGATCCACGCCTTAGAATTCAGCCTCTTCGAGGGGGCAACCTCCTTTACATTACATAAATGAACAATTCTTGGATGATACAAATGAAAATACCTCCTTTCTATATATAGGAGTCTAAGTGGTCCCAATACAATCAAAGCCTACATAACAATAATATTGTAGGGCACAAAAATAACAATAGTGGGCTTCTATGTGGCACAATAGTAACAATATGGGCACTACATGGGTACATCAATATAAATAAGGGGTATAACTACAAGTAATGGGGTAATCACTAGTATTATAGGGACCCAACATGCCCCTCTCCTTCAAAAAAGTGTTGTCCTCAACGCTTGAGTAGTTCAGGATACTTCTGCATAAAATTCTCATCCTCCCATGTGGAATCTTCAGCGGATAAGTTCTTCCACTTGATAAGGTACTCTGAAATTGATCGATTTCGTAGCTGTCGAGTTCTTGTTTCTATAACTGCTTCCGGTTCCAATATAATTTTTCCTTCTTCGTCAAGTTCTGGCAATATTGTTTGAACTGGGAGCTTGTCGCCTATAACCTTCTTTAAGCATGAAACATGGAAAACTGGGTGCAATCGAGAAGCTGCAGGAAGCTCCAATTTGTATGCCATAGTACCAATCTTTTGCAACACCTTGTACGGACCATAATACTTTGGTGATAATTTATTATCCTTCTTAGCTTGCTTGAGGGACATTTGCTTATATGGTTGTAGCCGTAGGAATACCCAATCACCTACATCAAAACTTCTTTCACTGCGATGTTGATCTGCCTGTTGTTTCATTCTATTTTGTGCCAACACAAGGTTATCCTTTAAGAGTTGGAGGACTTGTTGTTGATGTTCGATGTGATGTTCCACTGCCTGAACCTTAGAATTTTCTCTTAAATATGATGTGATGGATGGTGGTTGATACCCATAAAGTGCCATAAATGGGGTCATTTTTGTTGCTGTATGAAAGGAAGTGTTATACCACCATTCAGCCAGAGGCAACCATTTGACCCATTGTGTCTGTTTATCAGATACAAAGCAACGAAGATATCCTTCCAAACATTTGTTTACTATCTCAGTTTGCCCATCAGATTGAGGATGATAAGATGAGCTATGAGCTAACTGAGTACCAAGACAAGAAAATAATTCTGTCCAAAAATTTCCAGTGAAAATGGGATCTCTGTCACTTACAATAATCTTTGGGTTTCCATGTAGCTTTTGAATTGTTTCCATAAATGCAGTAGAAACTGTACTGGCTTTAAATGGATGTGATAATGCACAAAAGTGTGCATACTTGGTAAGTCTGTCAACTACCACCATGATGACACTCTTTCCCTCAGACTTGGGTAAACCTGTGATAAAATCCATTGAAACCTCCTCCCAACGTTGGCTTGGAATGGATAAAGGTTGTAATAGACCCGGTGTCTTAATTGTTTCAACTTTATTTTGTTGGCAAACCAAACATTCTGCCACAAACTTTTGAATATCTGATTTAAGGCCATCCCAAAAAAATTCCTTCTTAACCCTGTGGTAAGTTTTTAAAAATCCTGAGTGCCCTCCTAAGGGAGAAGTGTGCAATTCCATAAGAATCTTTTGTTTTAGCTGGGAATTCTTACAGAGGTATAAGCGATCTTTGTACCATAACGAATCATTTTTCCAGCTAAATGTATCAGACGTACTGGAATCTTGTTGTAGCTTTTGAATAAGTGCCCACACTTCTTCGTCATTCTTCCATTCCTCCCTTGCTTCATTTATCCAATCTGGTTGGATAATAGAAATGGCACACAACAATGCTTCCACATCCTCATCCTTTCTTGAGAGTGCATCTGCCACCACATTTTGCTTCCCTTTTTTGTAGATGATTTCAAAGTCATAACCCAACATCTTTGTGACCCACTTTTGTTGCTCTTCAGAGGATAATCTTTGTTCTAAAAAGTATTTAAGGCTATCATGATCTGTTTTTACCTTGAAGTGTCTTCCCATTAGGTAGGGTCGCCATTTCTTAAGTGCATGGAGTATTGCCAACATTTCCTTCTCATAAATAGCTTTGCTTAAAAACTTTCCCTTGATTGGACGACTTTCAAAAGCAATGGGTCTTTCATCTTGCATTAGAACAACACCAATTCCATTTCCTGAAGCATCACATTCCACAATAAAGGTTTTTGTGAAGTCCGGTGTAGCTAAGACCGGTGCTTGGCACATTGCCTCTTTAAGATGTTCAAAGGCCTTTGTTGCTTCCGGAGTCCATGAAAATGCATCTTTCTTCAATAATGTTGTTAGAGGTGCTGCTATTCTCCCATAATTCTTAACAAACTTGCGATAATACCCTGTCAACCCAAGAAATCCGTGCAAATGCTTTATGGATGTGGGGATTTTCCATTCCTTAATGGCTTTAATTTTGCTAGGGTCTACCTTAACTCCTTCATGAGATACAATATGACCCAAATATTCCACCTCCTGGACTCCAAAGAAACATTTGGATCTTTTGGCATATAATTGTTTCTCCTCCAATAGTTGTAGCACCCTGTCAACATGTTCAACATGATCCTTCCAAGACTTGTTGTAGATAAGTATATCATCAAAAAATACTAACACAAATTTTCTAAGGAATGGTTTGAAAATTGAATTCATCAAACCTTGAAATGTTGAAGGTGCATTGGTAAGGCCAAAAGGCATGACCAAAAATTCATAATGACCCTCATGAGTTCTAAATGTCGTTTTCGGAATGTCTTCAATCTTCATTCTGATTTGATGATATCCTGAACGAAGATCCAACTTGGTGAAGTAAATTGATCCATGCAATTCATCCAGTAATTCATCAATGACAGGAATGGGGAACTTATCTTTAATAGTGAGCTTGTTGAGCTCCCTATAATCCGGACACATGCGCCATGATCCATCCTTCTTGTGCACCAATACTACTGGAGCAGAGAAAGAACTTTGACTCGGTTGAATTATACCAGCCTCTAGCATTTCTGCAACCATACGTTCAATTTCACTTTTTTGGACATAGGGATATCTGTACGGCCTGATGTTTGGAGGAACACTTCCTGGAATCAGATGAATAGCATGATCATGATCACGCATAGGTGGGAGACCTTTGGGAGTCTCAAATACCTTGGAATGATTGTCCAGGACTTTTTGGAGATCTGGAGAAATAGATGATTCTAATGTGGAAACATCTAGCGAACATAATTGTGCAATTACACCCCTTTGCTCCTTTTTTAGAAGCTTTGTCATACCATTAGAGCTGATTATCTTTCCTGGTTTCCCTGCAATACCCCTTAATTCAACTTCCTTTCCTTCCATAGAAAATTTCATGAAAAGTTCTTGAAAATTAAAAGCTATTGTACCCAAGGATTGTAGCCATTGGACTCCTAGTACAACATCAACACCTCCCATTGGAATGGAAAGCATTGGGCTAGTCAATACATATTCTCCCATGGATAGCTTGATATTATGGCACTTTCCAGAGCAATTTATTGTTCCTCCATTTGCAATCATCACTTGACACTCTGGTGCTGGATATAGGAAGCAATTCAATTCTTTTGCTACCCTACAATGAATAAAATTGTGGGTGCTTCCTGAATCAATCAACACTATTACCTTTTTCTTCTTGATTTGTCCTTCTATCTTGATGGTTTGAGGAGTGGTAATTCCCGCCAATGCATTACAAGATATGGTTGGATTTATTTGTTCTTCATCTAGGCTTTGTTCCTGGAGTATATCTTCTTCTTTTGACCTTTCTTGCTCCTTTTCTTCTTCCTCTTCACAATCTATGTAGAATAATTTCTTCTCAGCACACTTATGACCCTTTGTGTATTTGCTATCACAATTGTAACAAAGCCCTTTTGCTCTTTTTTCTTCCAATTGTTGTGGTGTCAACCTTGTAGGTTGTGGAAGACTATGGGCAACAACACTTCCATCTTTATAGTTGTGAATGGTATGCTTCCTAGTTGCCATAATTTTGCTTTCCATTTTTCTTGCTAACCTGAATGCCTTCTCTAATGAATCAGGTTCCCAAAGGCGAACATCATGTTGGATATTATCCTTTAAAGACCCTATGAACACATCAATCCTATGCTCCTCTGGAATATCTTTTACCCTTATGTTCAATTTTTGGAACTCCTCAATGTGCTCCATTATTGAACCCTTTTGTTTGAGACTTATCAATTGGCTAAAAAAAGTGTTGCTTTTTGTATCCTCATAATGTGCTATCAATTCTTCCGTAAAAATTGCCCAAGTGATAAATTGTTTATGAGAGCAAAGCCATTGATACCATACAAATTGATTTGGTTCCAAATATAAAGTTGCCATACGTACCTTTTGTGTGTTTTGCACATTATTGAGATCGAAGAACTGCTCCATCTGTAATATCCATGTGGCGGGATCCTTGCCATCAAACTTCCTCATATCGATTTTTGGAATATGGTGGGTCTTCGATCCAACATTAGAATCTATGGAATCATGATTAACATTACTTTTGTTCACATCATGAGTTTCCTTTACAACCTTTTCACCATTAGTAAGTATCTCTTGTAGAAAATTTGTCAAATCTGTCTTCAAATCTGCCATGTCTGTCTTCAAATCTGTCTTCAAACTTGCCATGTCTTTCTTCAAATCTGTCTTCAAATCAGTCTTCAAATCGTCCATCTTAGATTCCACGCCCTTGATCTTAGCATCTGTTAGCTTTTGTGAGCGTGACATTTGTTGCACTTGTTCTTGTAATTTTGATATATCATGTAGCATTTCTTCCTCTTCTTCATGAGTCATGCTAGAGCTTTCAGGTTCCTTACTAGGATTTTGCATTTTCTTTCCTCAGGGCATCAGTTACCGATAATAATGCTTTACTGGCCCTTTGAATTCCTTCAAACCAAGCTTATGCAAAAATAAAAAATAAAAACTACACACCTTTTTTTTACTTTGTAGAAGCCTGATATTGAATCTGATGTACCTCTGTAATTTCGAATCATCCAGTTCTGAAATTGTGATTTGTAGTAGCTTTCTGTGTCCTCTTTCCAATGCCACTAGTCTGAACCAAATTGGATTCTCCAAGAAAGAGTTATGCACAATCTCCCGCAGTGACCTGATTATAGACTGGTTCAGTAGAGCGAACTTGTATGAAGTTCCACGTGTCACTGTTTCAACCTTTGAATCTGAAAAATATATAAAAGAAAACTAAATTTCGTCCTCTTTCTGTAACTTCTTACGAAATTTCAATCCGATGCTCAGAAAGAAAGTTATGACGATTTTTCCCAGGTCACCTGTTTTGAGTGTAATTCAGAAGTCTGCAAAAAGACCAACTTCCTGAGATCATATCTCCGAACATATCGCCCGAAAAGATCTGAAATTCGGACCCAAGGTTCAGCGCGATTTCTTCTCAAATGGGTTTTTTTTCGACTTCTGAAACGTCATAGAAAAAAGGTTATAGCGAAAATTCCACGATGACCTGTTTGGAGCAGCGAAACCCTAGAATCCAAAGCTCTGATACCAAATGTTATGAAACCAGCTCACAAAAGATAGAAAAGAGAGATCCACGCCTTAGAATTCAGCCTCTTCGAGGGGGAAACCTCCTTTACATTACATAAATGAACAATTCTTGGATGATACAAATGAAAAACCTCCTTTCTATATATAGGAGTCTAAGTGGTCCCAATACAATCAAAGACTACATAACAATAATATTGTAGGGCACAACAATAACAATAGTGGGCTTCTATGTGGCACAATAGTAACAATATGGGCACTACATGGGTACATCAATATAAATAAGGGGTATAACTACAATAGTAATGGGGTAATCACTAGTATTATAGGGACCCAACATATATATCCTAATTCCTTTTGTTCTTCCTTTTCTTTTCTTTTTGCAAATGCTTTAAATGTGGCTTCTCTAACTTCTAAGGAACCTCCTTTCCTCATTTCAAAATTATTCAAGATTTTGTGAATTTGAACAACAGTAAGAGTATGCAAATCATTCTTCCCTTCAATGGCAAACAAATTTGACTCAAATTTAGGAGTTAGAGATCTTAAGATTTTCTCTACTAAAGTGGTGTCCTTTATTTCTTCACGCAGATTTTTCATGTGATTTACAATATCATCTATACGTAGAAAGAAACTAGAAATAATTTCACCATTATGCATTCTGAGAGTTTCATATTGAATTTTGAGAGTTTGAAGTTTAACCCTTTTTACCTTGGTATTGACTTCATAGCTTTGAATGATTTTGTCCCATATTTCTCTTGTTGTGTTTAACTGCATAAATTTTGCAAATTCTGATTCTATTATACTTCCCAATAATGAATTCTCAACTTTCGCATTGGTTTCATACATCTTCTTTTCTGCTACATCTGTGGGAACTATGGTTGGATATTGGTAACCTCCTTCCACAATTTCCCAAACATATGCTCCAAGGGACTGAAGATAGGATTTGGTTCTTGTCTTCCAATATATTAAATTATTTCTGTTGAAGAGTGGTGGTCTGATAGATGTAGTTTTGTCTTGATTTCTCATCTTTGGAGATATTCCTTCAAGAGATCAAGCATATTTTGAAGGAGATACTCTGATACCAATTGTTGGGAAAAATACTAAGACGAGGGGGTGAATAAGTATTTTAAAAACTCACAATAATTATTTTATTTTCTGAAATATACATGCGAATTTACTGAACCCAACTCGTGTATGTACATGATTGTTGTAAAAGAAACTAGTGTATGCCTAGTAAACTTATAAAACAACTAATTCTTTATCTGTTAAACTTGAAACAAAATGTAAGATATTTATCAAGCATTTGATGAGCAATAAGAAGGTACAATAAAAAAAAATAAAGTATCACACATAAGAAACACACATGAACAATAGGATTTAATGTAGATACCTAATGTGGAAGAAAACCCCCACTTCTCTTGTCTCAGTCCTCAAACTTATTAATATAATTTTTTTTCACATTATTGTACTGGTGCAGACTCATGCTAGTACGTAGACACCCACCTAGTGAAGCCTACAACCTTCACACATTCTCTAGCTCCTATTGGAAGGGAGCTCTAACCCCCTAATCTGAAGGCTCCAAACCTCAGCAACATCCGTGGACCACGTTTCATGTTGGCTTATTGGGCCCTAACCTAAGTTCGGAAGAGTTATTAGCCAAACAAATCCCGTAGCTACCAGCCCTTTCGGCAACAGCCTGCAGAGCATGGACTAAGGCCTCACCCGAGGTAGTAGGGGAGTGTGCTGGAACTAGGTTTCCGCACCCTTGGGATGTCTTGATGTGGTCTGGAGGGGTTGTGAACCGTTCTATGGCCCCGCGCCACTGGGTACTGCTATCGGGCTCTCACGTAGATCCACGCATATGCCCTTTCTTATTAACCAAATTATCACAGATCTGAGCTTGTTATTACATTCTTTAAGCAAACATTTAAACTTAAAACCCCATGCACACAATTATAACAGATGATGCATAAATTCAGAATATAAGAAATAAACAAATTGGCAAGAAAACACACAATGATTTAGAAATTATTATCTTTATTGATCTTCATTTCAATACAACCAGATCCGCCCTGCACACTCAGCTGCAGCAGTCTGCGCACACAACTGCGGACTCTACCAGGCCTCTGTGCACATAGCTGCAAAGCCTCTACCTAGTCACCCACACCCTTGACTCGGACTTACAAACGTAAAAAATTCTATCTTCACAAACCCATAGCACTAAGCTTCATCCAAAACCCCAACTACCTTCTACCCTTAGAGTCTCGCTCTATTTATACATTCCCATGGTTCGCGGACCATGGGCAGGCTAACTTACTTCCTATTATTCTATAGTATTTCTTCGGTGGACAACCCTTTGACTTGGTCTATTACATTTCGCGCTCCGCGTACTTCGCAGAGTCCTTACCATACCTTTCCCAAAATTGCTGGCTTTGAGCCCCAAAACCATTACATGGGCCCTCTGCTACCCAACAGTCCCCTAACATAATCATTGTGACTCGTCTTGAGTCACTCGGCTGGTGTGGTAATCTTCACACGGAGGTCGGTCAACAATTTCTCCGCGTTTCTTGTACTTGCAAAAAACTCTGCCGCTATCCTTTTTACTTGTTCTATGTGAGCTATTGATGCATCCGTATCGCTTGCAACTACCTATATGGGATCATATACCACCTGCATGTGCACTAAATTTTCTTCGATGATTGTGGAGACCGTGAATACTTCATCAAGCCAGGGCTGATGCGTTCTTTAAGCACTACCTCCTTTTGCCACGCGACGTCAACTTGTGCCTTGAGAGCCTGGGCCTCCTTCATTTTAGCCAACCACTGCATGATAGCGACCATCTGTGCAATCCCTCAGACTATGTCATAAGCTTGCTGCAAATCCCACTTTCTGGTTTCTACATGTTGTATGGTTGGGTCTTCTTGGAGGGAAGTGAGAGTAAGGAGGCATTGATCTAACAGTCCCAAACAATCTTGGACAACACGCTTTATCATTTCCAGCCCTGCTTGAATTTCGCCACGGCACTGCTTTCAAACTTCCGAGGGTGTGGGTGGTTGTTCCTGTAGTCTTAGCTCCATGATTTTCAAATTTAATTCCCACTGAACCTTCATGGCCTCCTCTTGGGCCGTATAGAATCCGGTGACCATGGAATGGATCTTGTCGATTATTGGAAGTTCCACTGGGACAACCAAATCTGGTATTTTGCTGCAAGCCGCCGCCATGGCTTGTTCTACTTCCTGGTTGTGGGCGACCAAGTCATCACGTTGTAGGCTGACCTGCTCTAGACTTATCTTATGCTCCATTAAGAGGTGGAGTGCGCGGTCTTCCTTGGCACACAGCTCAATGGTGACACCATCCTGCAGTTGGTAAAGGGTTTCACGAGGTAGAGCAGTCAAATTCAGCCCCCAACTTCGCACATCCCCCTCTAGTTCTACTAAGACAGCACCTCCTGGCAACGCTAAGGTGTTCATTGGGTTGGTGCACACCATCTACTCAATTGCGGCTGTATCTTCTGCTAAATTTAGGATTACCCCGCTCGAGGTCGCACCTGTAATGCCTACAACTGTGCTCAAATCTCCCCCAACATAACTTTCTACTCTGTGATCAGTTCCATCAACGCATTAGTAGGGACATTACTCACCTTTTTGCTATTGTCAATCTTTCTCCAAAGCTTTTACTGTTTTCGACTTTTTGCGTGTGTGTGGTGATTCCTTGTTGTGTGGGCGATTGACCTGGGTTGATTCTGTAATATGGTCCGTGCACTCCTGTGTCTCCTTTTCCTGTTACAAGTCCTGTTCTGAGGCCATTTCCTGCTCTGTCATGATATCTTCGACTATCACTTCCTTGGTTGCCTCTAGCTGTGAAGCTGCCTATTGTCCCTGATGTGTCTTCCCTGCCAATTGAGTGAGTCACTACTAAATTTCCTTTTTTTGTTGTTGTGCTGCCATTCTTTCTAGTACTACTTGGTCTGAGGCGCACCACTCTGGAGTCCATGCTGCCAATACCTCGTAAATAACATCGTCCGTTTCAATGAACGGAAGCTTGACCCATGCTCGCTTTGGATCCTTCTGTGCTAGGATATATATGTTATGCATGTCCGCTTTGAACTCGGTCGTTCTTTGCAAATTTTTGTATACCATTGGAGACATCTGTGGCCTGCGAGTGATCCGTGTCTGGATACTCCCCTCCATGAAGGTCCAAAAAACCTTGATTTCAGAAGCCCTCGCTACGTCCTTTATAGCCCAAAGTGAATGGGTTCTTGCCATGGTACTCATGGGGTTTCTAGTAGCTAAGTGTTTGCTGGTCTTCACTAGTTCAAATCTTAGATACCCCAGTGTCGTCCACAGGTTGTTAGAGGAACATGTAATTTTGATTGGATCCCTTCCTTCCACTTTTAGTTTAGTACCAACGTCAGGGCGGCAGATCTTTTCATATCTAACTTGAAATTCCCGTCTTAATGGGTCTTTTCCCGCTCCTCCCTGTCGTAACTCAAATTTCTTGTCAAGAATAGTGGTGTTAATGGTCACCTCTTGACCTTTCTATGCAATAGCGCAACCCTTCAGACACAACGTGATCTTGCGGACCAAATGACTCTATACAGAACCGGTTTTCCGCGCCGGCCTCTCGCGGACTTGTTTATAGTTCGGTGTCTTCTTTCAACTGCTTAGGGTGCTGAGGTTGTGCTTTCTCCAGCTAGTCAAGTGGTTGCACTCGCGGTACGATGACTCAGCTTTCCTGCTAGCCCGGGCTGCGAGCACCTTTTCAGTGCCTCTGTAGCCGCTATCTATTCGTCCACTATTGTGTGGGGTGTATCCTCCTATAGGTGCGGGCACAGCCATGATAGCAAGGTCACGGCTCGTTCTGGTTCTGCGAGAGACCCGACCAGGCTTGATTCCCTTATGTATAGGTTCGCGCATTTGTCATAGGCATCGCTACGTTTCATCTTGCTGATTTCCTCTAGCGCACCTTCCTTTCTTAGCTGCGCCCATGGTTCATTGATTTCGCGATCCTACTGCTACCCCGCTTACTTTAAGCTCCCTCCTGTCTTATTGTTAACAATCTCATCTTCGACTCCCTTCCAGTATAGGCCCATCAAACCCATGGTATTTGCAACTTCCTAATGGGTCATTTTACCGGGTGGACGTTTTGCGTGCATCCCCCTGTTCCCCTCCTAACTTTATCGGATTGTAGGTTGGGTATCTACAACATACATCTATAGCCTATACTGGCGATGGATGCTTACCCTGTCTGGCCTTCCAACCTGTACGTGCATCTACCTTCGACATCCGCGCCACTTTTGTAGAACCATCGGGCATGTACTCCATTTGTGAGCAATTTTCACGCACGGTGCCTTCGTGGGGGCATCCTGCAGCTTTTGTCTCAGATTCATCATTTCGCTATGGTCAACTAGCTCCTCCTCCTTCATGGCATCCTCATCAACGGGTCGCTCCCTAACATCCTGTTACAATTTAGTGTCGTTACCTCATGCAATTGGTTCTGCCATTGCTCAATATCTTCATTTGAGTCTGATGTGTAGGAACTATCACGGTCCCATGATATTCTTCCATCCGATATCGAATTCACTCGGTCTTGATCCTATGTTGTGAGCTGGTAGATATAGTCCAATTCATCGTCACTGCCCTCGTCACGCACTGGATTAGTATAGCATGCCCCTTCGGCTGGGTCCAGAAGAACCACTACGCAGAGAGATATTTTTTTGAATATCATTTTTCGTTTCTTTAGGTTAATGACTCCATTCATCTTCATTGCCCAGTCTATCCCTAATAATGCAGGATATGGGTTACTGTCATCCACAATTTCTATGACCTCAAAGTCGGTTTGTGTGCTTACACCATCGATGTCTATTGTAACTCCTTGCAATCTTCCCATAGGCAAGATCTTCTGTTGGTTCACCATCCGTAATTGGATAGGAGACCATTGTAGTGCGGGCCTACCCATGTGCTCCTAGGTCTATTTAGGTAGGACATTCATGTCTAACCCTAAGTCTAGAACGACCTGATCCATCTCGTAGTCCCCAACTTGGGTAGTCAATTGCATTGCTTGCCCAGTGCACAACGCGCTTGCCTAGTTTCCAGACCATCCAAGGTTCATCTGATCCTATGCACCTAGTTATCAACTCTTGTAATCCTTTCACCGCGTTATTATCCCGTAGCAGCTTCATGCATGTTTCTAGGAAGGTAGTTAGCATAGATGTATCCTTCTCCGGCTTCGTTTGATCCTTGCTACCCAAAGTAGAAGCTTTCGTGAAGCTCTTCTTAGCTTCCATAAATGTTTCCTTCGCGCGTGCCAAATCAAATTTCGATTGTTTCGTAGGGGCCTTACGAACCCATGCATCCTCTTCTGGTTTCTTCCCCTTATCTTCTCCCATAGTCGCACCACTTCTGAGCATCATAGTAACGTTAGGGTCTTCCTCACACAGTTCAGCCTTCATCATTTATACATTCTGAGTGGGAGTAGCCGGAAGCACCCATTTTTCCCGCATCTGAGTAATTAGCGTGGGGCAATCGACTACTTCGTGGTAAAATTGGTAACAATATGCACTATAGGCTCTAGTTGGGTTTGTGAAATCACACGCGTAGTGCCCCGATCCTCCATAATTATAGCGGATTAATTGTTCCCATCCACATCTGGGTCCCATTCCCCCTCGCCCCCTTCTGTGCCCTTGTAATCCACCCCACGCTATTATTGCGTCAGGATCTTCCCACACACCTCCATCTGCATCATATAAGCAGGTGTTCGATCCATCAACATCTCATAACTTCGGCAATTTCTTTCATCGTGACCCATTGTCCTACAAAAGTTACAAAATAAACTACTAGGGTAGGGGTTTTCCTCAGGTTCTGCAATAGATGACAGTTGTCCATGGCATGCTTTCCTCCTACCTGACAGATCGTGCACCAGAGTGCAGGAGCCATGCTTGGCCCTACTTGTACCTCTGGTCGAGATGGTATGGGTCCCCCCACCAGTACATAGTTCTTGAAGAGTGGACAATTATCCTTATCATGACCTTGGCCCTCACATTTGATACACCACACCTCTTTGCGCACTTTTGACCATGGTGCCTGTCCTTGTTTCAAACTTTGCATCTCTAGACATAGGTTTTGTATTTGCTCGTGGATTTGCTCAGCTCCCAACCCCGGATCCTGTATTGGTGTTTCATGCAACCTCATTTCTATTTCCAATGCTTCAACTTGGGTTGAGATTTTTTGTTGTGATAGCACTGTCCTTAGATGTGGTTTCAAAGATGCCACAAACCACACATAGTGATGCGCATCCGTCAATGTCATGTTAGCCTTGCGGATTGTTCTTTTTAGTCTTTGATCCAGATCCTATGGGGTTTCACCAGGTAACATCGGGATCTCCTTGAACCCAATGACTGACTGCGTCTCTGATTTTGGCCGACCAAATTCTTTGTTCAATGCATCCTGGATTGCCGTTATTCCCGCATTTAGATGATCGCTTGAGTACTTTATATACCACGTCAACGCGACGCCCTGTAGTGCACTAACTAGAGTATGCTTTTTGATTTTATCAACTATTATGCCTTGGGCTTCCCATATAACCTTTACCACAAATCCAAACTGTCCTGGTTCCTCATTTCTTACACCCTTGAATACCAGTAACTTGACTGCACTTGCCATCCCAACCTTTGGTGGTGGCAGAGGAGGGGTGGGTGAAGATGGATTTGATGTAGGTGAAGTAGGTGACGACATGGACAATGGTGGTACTAGTGGAATGCACTGCTTAATCAACCAGACTTCACTTCTCAGAGACAACCCCTTGAGCTCTTCCTTGCTCTGTCGTGAAATAGAAATCAAAGGACTGTTCTCTAATCCTTCAGTTCCTTAGTAGCCTCTTCCACTCTGCATTATGCTAGACGTTAATGAATCTGCATAATCCATTTTTCACATAACAACATTTTAATCCAAGTATTAAACGATTTGATATCATTACCCCGCAGTCCTTGGAGGAAGTGCCTTTCTGCTTCACTATAACTCATAGTTGTGTCTATCATGAACTCAGTGATAAACCCTCCTATTATCTGATCCAAGCAGTGATCTACTACGTGTGCAATTTTGTCTTTAGATGCTTCTAGCCTGCGCACTAATTCTGGCATCCACATAATGGGTTGATCTAGTCTGTACCTTCCCACGTTATCAACTAACCTCACGATCCACTCGTACAACTCTTTTGAAAATGACATGAAGAAGATCTCATGGATCTCTATGTATATGTAACGATCCAACCACCTTTCTTCTAATATCTGTGGATTTCTGTTTTCCTGAACCACGAACTCGTGGAGTTTCTGATCCAACCACTCTTCAAGCTCTTTCTTCATAGGGTTCCAGTGTTTTGACATTATACATACCTTAGGCAGATCCCGGTCCTAGCAACAGAGCCATTTGTTGCCTTATTGGGCCCTGACACAGGTTCGAAAGAGTTATTAGCCAAACAAATCCCACAGCTACCAGCCCTTTCGGCAATAGCCCGTGGAGCACGAATTGAGGTCTCACCTGAGGTAGTATGGGAGGGTGATAGAACTAGGTTTCCACACCCTTGGGATGTCTTGATGTTGTCTAGAGGGTTCGTGAACCATTCTGTGGCCCCGTGCCACTGGGTGCTACTATCGGGATCTCACGTAGATCCACGCGGACGCCCTTTCTTATTAACCAAATTATTACAAATCTGAGCTTGTTATTACAATCTTTAAGAAAACCCATGTGAGCAATTATAATAGATGATGCATAAATTCAGAATATAAGCAATAAACAGATCTATAAGAAAACACATAATGATCAGAAATTCTTATCTTTATTGATCTTTGTTTCAATACAACTAGATCCGCCCTACGCACTCAGCTACAAGGGTCCACGCACACAACTACGGACTCTACCAGGCCTCTGTGCACACAGCTATAGAGCCTCTACCTACTCACCCACACCCTTGACTTGGACTTACAGAAGTAGAAAATTTTGTCCTCGCAAACCCATAGCACTAAGATTCATCCAAAACGCCAACTTCCTTCTACCCTTAGAGCCTTGCTCTATTTATACATTCCCATTGTCCGCGGGCCATGGGCAAGCCAACTTACTTCTTATTATTCTATATTATTTCTTGGGCGGACAACCCTTTGACTCGATCTATTACATTTTGTGCTCCACACACTTCATGGAGTCCTTACGATAACTTTCCCAAAATTGCAGGCTTTAAGCCCCAAAACCATTACATGCGCCCTCTACTACCCAACATTTCATAAATTTTCTCACTGGATCCACTTGCTTTAATACATCACAACTTGTATACCAACTGAAGCAAACACAAACTTAGTTCAAACACAACAATGTGATCACTATAACCTGAACACATAACTAAACTCAAAATACTACATCAACACACAAAATAAACTACAACCCTGATGATAGGCCAACATGTATATGCTACTACACTTAAGGACACCCGTGTGTATACACTCCGTTTTGTAGAGAAGCCTTCTTACATCTCTCAATATACTAAAAACTTGTAATTCTGAATTAGACACAAAGTTGACTAGAGTTATTATGAAATATTTTGTTAGCTTACAAAACCCTCATACAGTTAACAACATCAATAATCTTTTCAACCAATCAACATGTAACCAAATTCAACTTCATCATTCAATTGGTTCTACTTCAGACATTATCACTCAACTTGGACCAACATGAGGACATCATTGACAAACAACAAATATATAGTAGCAATGATCAGGTTGATCAGTCATTTATGAACATAAACCCTTCCTTTATATACATGACTTTGAAGAAACGAACCCACATGTATATGTGACTTCACCGAGACCAACTTACATACACATCTGCAAATTTTGACCTAAAATTGTGTAGCTCTTTAGAACTTCAGAAAGACCCAGCCATTATATTCAGATATAAAAACATGTGTCAATAGTTAGATCTAGTCAATCCATGAGCAGATCATACAATGGAAAGAAATTTCAAGTCTCATGATCTTGATCCACCATTGTATTCATGGGTGCATAATTATTTCAAATCTATGTGTCAACTATGGCCCTTATAATGAAAATATACTTTAGATTTAAGTATTCATCAAAACCATTTCACATGCACACTTAGCACTTTGATATTCACCTCCTTATATAGTTAGAGCCTTATCCAATACCATGGGTCAAAACTACACTAGTGTTGGTGGTAATCTTGGATGGGATCAAGCAACCATTACTATGCTCAATATTGTGGCTAATACCATGGTAAGGACCCTTGTTATTCTTAAATTAGTGCACCAACATGTACGTAATTTTGCTTCTTTTTACTTGCATGTATATGTGACTTGGCCTTGATGAACCCATGTATAGATCTTCAAATATTCACCTTTATCAAACCTCTGATTCTAAGATGTAAACCTTTGTCCCATCATTTTGTTAATTTGTTCCATCACTCTATCACCTTTGAAATGACCTGCGGATTCATCTAGTTACCATATACTTGTTATGTTACAAGTGAGTTTCCATCAAGGATAACGCATGCATCATAATGCCAAAAAGTAATAGTACTTTCCTAATAAAGACACATTCATATATCTAAAAGAATCATTAATTATCTTGCGAAATAGTTCAAATAGAAACAATAATCATGAAAACAAAAGACACATTTTTCAAATATGCATATTAAATCCAATGAAATAGGTCATTATCATTAGTATGTATAAATAAAATCATACACAGCAAACAATGAAAGAATAATGTTGCAAGCATTCATGACATATGCATGAAAGTAAGCCAGCTCCATGAGATTTTAATTATAAAGTGAAATTCCTAAGATACACCATTACGTTGTTACAACACTAGTTCCAATAGTGGAACGTTAAGCCACTACTTGCTTCTCAAAAGACTAATATTCTCTCCCATGCCTAGCTTGAGATTCCAAGGTGAAAATTCCCTTGCTTGAGCTAAGAGGGTGTGTATATAAAAAATGATGTGACTCTTTATATTCCCTCATGACTCTTGATATCCCATGTGACTTTTCAAGTTCCTATGAAACATTTGAGCTTCTACATCCATATTCACATTCTATGTGTGACCCTTGGGCTTCCACACATTTTACATTTTTTGAATTTTCAAAATACAATATTACATTTCCACAATTTGTGGAAAAATCCATGGACAAAATATGGATTTTATGGTGACATATAGAGAAACCATGACCTTGATATGGTGACATGGCCACTTATTGTGGTTTATCAATGCCAAGTTTTTTTTCTTCTGTTATCTTCACATCTACATCATATATCTTTCTTTCACTTCAACTTCATCCTCCAAGGGGCTGGTTGTGATATAGATTCTTCCATGTGAGCTTGATATTAATTCAACAACATTTCGGTGTTAGAGATTGGGAGCCTCTTCAAACTAGACAAATTCCTACTTTTATATATCTTTCTGAGATTATGAATGATCTAGATCATTCTCGAGAAGGTTGGATGGGTGGTGATATGATAGCAAGGTACTTACACTTTCTCAATGGTTTGGAAATCATTTTGATTTTTCTATAAAAATTTACACGTTAATATTCACCATGTCATGTTCATTATGATGTCCCTTTATATTCATGTACCTACTTTGAACCTTAGGTTAATACACCTTAAAGAAAATAAGCCATGACAAACATTAGAATAGAATAAAGTAGATAGTGATTTGTATTGGCATTTGGCTTATACTTGTCAGAATAACATTTTATTTCAGCAACAATACCCACAATCTTATCTTTCAACTTACAGAATCATGTCTATCCATGAACTTGATTTTCTATTTTTCATCTCCTGAATCAAATTATGGTGTGGCCCTCCCATGATTCCAAGGTCTCCATAGCAAGAGATTTTAGCAACATTTTTTTGAATAAACTTAGGAGACATGAAGTTTTGAACCAATGTTCTTAACTATGCATGGTGATCCCCTTGTTGAAATAAAATATCCATAGGCCAATCATTCTTTCATTTCATTCAAAACACAAATGTTACCTAAAATCATTAGCACCATGACATCTGTATGACCATTTCAACACATCATCCAACAAAACAAAACTAAGTGTAACAAAGCTCAGTATTGTTAAGTGAACCGCCGTCAGCATTCCAACCATTGTAGCAGTTGAAACATGTTTACAATAGCACATAAAACACGGTGAAGTTGAGGAAAATGGTCATAAATCTTGTAAATATGACCATTTTTCCAAGTTGACAAGAAATGTAACCTTTATGAATATGTGTTCTGTGAGGATAAATTTTCTTTTGGAATTCTTAGTATATCATTATAAAGAACCCTTCTATTGTTTAAAAAATTCCATGAAAGGTGACTAAAAATTAGTGGCAAAAGATGTCTAAAAATTCTTTTGAACACTTACACCTCATACTGACCATGTAGGAGAAGTTGTTGTAGCATGTGATCACGTTTTTCCTGTAGGTGAGTTATCTCTTGGATCATAATTGTGTTGAGAAACGTAATGTCCTTGTATTGAAAGTGAATGGATACTTTTCCTAAAACAATATCCCCATTGTGAAAGATGGAAACTTCACCACCAACATTAATATTCATTTCTCTAGAAAAAAAATTTGTTTCACCTAGAAATACTCATATCACATTAGTTGTTATATGCACGTCTGACACCATTTGCATTAATGTATCAACCGTAAGTATAAATTCACTAATTGTGTATTCAAAATTCATATAATTCAAAATGTAATCACCCTCTAACTGCCATGGAATGTGAAGAAATGAGTACATACATGATTGTGGTACTATGTTAGCAATTAATTCCATATGTTCAAAGATGTAAGAATGTTTTTTCATGTCAATACAAATCATTATATTCCTACTAGGTGGGGATTCATCAATAATTTTTCTAATAGAATTGGAAAGCTTACACCAATATCTCACCAATAAGCTCTTGTGTCTTCACTACTCATCCATATATAATGTTTTCAAATACATTCCCACATACTTCTTTGATGTGATTCAATTCTTGGCCAATTTTTTTTTCGGCCATCTTCCAACAACTGAAAACATAGTTGTATTTGGGTCTTCATGTAAAACATTGATAAATGATCCAAGATGTATTCATCTACTACCATGTGTGTGTGTGTATATGTATATCTATATATATATATATATATATATATATATATATATATATATATATATATACACATATATATATATTTTAAATCAACAATTATCTATCCCACATGCATCATGGACAACTTCAATACATGACTGACACACCATCTTCCTATTTCCTTTGATGATGATGATGTTCTTCTGGTAGTCTTTGAATCTTAAATCATGTGTAGTTGACCTCCCACAATTATGAATAAACATTGGAATTATATAATAATAAAGTGAGTTGAGAGAGAGGCACAAAGTTTTAATAACTAAAACACTTCATTGACAGTTCATTCCCACTGATGTTATTCTTTTAATAAGGTTTTTAAATATATTTTTCAATTTCAACTAGGAAGACCTTCACTTTTTAATGAAGTGGTTTCTTTTTCTTTTCTTTCCTTGAAAAATGGAAGGATTCCCTTTTCTTTTTTTCTTCCATCACATAAAAAAATTGTATGGAATGTTACATAAACATAAATAATAGATATAGGTGAAAAAGTTCTATAAGGCATGTAGGTGTTGATTAGGAAATTGGGGTGAAAAAAATCATATGTTTAAGGCAAGATATTTTAGTGGGGCCAAGGAAAGCAGTATCAAAAAAATTGTGTCAACACATAGGAATGTGGAGATATGAAGGAATTTATCATGATCACCCAACCAATTTTACAAGTTGGCCTAATAAGTGAACATAAAAACACTAAATAAAGGATAGATGAGTTCATCTTATGAGTATATAAGAAATAAGATATATGAGGTGCAAAAATAGCGTTGAGGAATTTTTTTGTAGTGATTCTTGGAATTTCAAAGTGGAAGCAAAAATGTGATTTATGGGTAAGTGAGTCATTTTGGAATTTTCACTATAAATTTTCTTCTGGAATGTTCTATACCATGAAACCTAGAGGAGCTAGAGAGAAAATCATGTACCTATGGTTATAATTCCATACCTTGGTTCACTATAATTTTTGATATATATGCTTTGAGGAAGTTGGGTTTTCGAATTCCCTTTAAATTTATTTCAAAAAAGTTAGCTTTACATTTTTACAATAAATTTTATTTTAGTATTTTTCAAAACATGAAACTTGGAGGAGCTAGAGACACAATCTTCATCTGCATGTTTTTAAAATTACAAATATTAGTTCAAAATAATTTTAGAGATATGTTCTCATAAATTTAGGCTTCCTAAATGCTCCTGGAATTTACTTCAAATAGGTTAACTTGATATTTTGACTATAGATTTTCTTTTAGGATGTTTAAGAGCATGCCACTTAGAGGATAAATATACAATATTGTCAGGTAGTTTTGGTGAATTAGCCATCTAGAAATTTTACTATAGATTTTCTTATGTGAAGCCTTATATTGTAAAACATGGAGGATATAGAGGGAATATCTTCATGTACCTGTGTTAGGTCCACAAGGCACTGACACACCCCCTCCTCTTGTCCACATATATAAATCAAGCATGGAAACATTTCCCTGGAGGTCGATGCAGCTAAAATTAAGTTAAAAACATATCATGGCCACAAAAAAGAAACAAAAGAAAAAGAAAATCACAAAATGAAAAATTTGGTCAAGACATTTAATATAACATGTGAGGATTCAAAACCAAACATGAGATCTATCCTTTATCATTGTGGGCATCACCATGGTTTATAAGGCCCATGAGTTCCCTTCACATCATTAATGGAACTTGTGCACGTCCCAACCCCTAGTGGGAGATGAACTGGCCCACCTTAAGTGAGTAATAATTGCTTTACATCATTCACAATATGGTCTTACTTCATAAATAATCGATCAATAATACAAAGAAAAATAAGAAATAGAAAAAGGAAAATAAAGAGGAAAAGAAAAAAAAATGGTTGGGTAAATCATGTAACCACAATTACTCCCTCCTCACATTTTTACACCCGATATGTGGACTTCCTAATTATTGATATCCTTATACTCATGGCCTTTGGCCTTGATACCCTTGTGTCCCCATCCATTTCATCATCATTCATATGTCACCTATTAATTTAAATATTTACTAGGGAGATGTCATTCCACTTAAGGATTGGAAATGCATAATATGATTGCTTATTAAGCACTCCTGCATAGGGAGGTATCAATAATTCAAGATAAAACCCCAAAATTGGAAGAGAAGCCTCATATGAAGACTCAATTTATCCTTGATAATAAGAATGGTCAACTTAGATGAACTTCTAGACCTTGGTTGGAGATAATTTCATAGTTATTCTCTAGAGAAGTTGGGCTTCTTCAATGCTCCTGAATCTACTTCAAACAAGTTAGCTTAGAATTTTCTCTATAACTTTTCCTCTAGGATTTTCATACCAAGAAATCTTGATGAACTATATAGAAAATACTAATTTAGTTATGGTTCAAATTATAAATATTGGCTTACTGTAATTTTGAACATATGCTTCGAGGAAGTTGGGCTTCCTAAATGCTCCTCAAATCTTCCTTAAATAAGTTAGCTTGGTATTTTCACTATAAATTTTCTTCTAGAATGTTTTGAAAATTGAAACTTGGAGGATATAAATAGAATATGGTCATGCACCTATGGCTCAAATTTCAGATCTTAATTTCTTTTAATTTCAGAGGTACCTAAAATCTACTTCAAACAAGCCATGTTAGCATTTTTGTTGTAACTTTTCTTCTGGGATGTTTCATACTTTGAATCTTATAGGATACAAATAGAAGATATTTATGTACAGATAATTAAAATTTCATGCCATAGTTTAGTATATTTCATAGATATGATCTAAGAAAGTTAGCATTCTTCAATGATCCTAAAACATGCTTTAAATAGGTCAAATTGACATTTTTTCTATCACTTTCTTCCTAAGATGCTTTATACTCTAAAATATATAGGAAATGGAGAAAATATATCTAGGTATCTATGGTAGAAATTTTAGAAATAAATTTACAAAATTTAATACGTCGCATGTTGTGCAAGTTTCTTCTTTGGAAGAAGCCAAAAGCAACAAGTTTTGGAAGAAGTAGACCTAATGAAAGAACGAACAAGTAGAGTTGCAGACGGAAGAAGAAACTAACAAACTTAGTGAAGGAAAAAGTAGCTAGTAGACTTAGGTGAAAGTAGAAGCAAATAATAAAAATTTTAAAAAACAAAGAAGAATTGGTGAAGTATGTTGGTGTATACAAAGCAACAAAGGAGTTGTTTTATCTTGTAGGTTGGTTCCTAAAAAAATGCATATGGGAATGGTGTCTCTTGTAGGTTTGTTCCTACAAAGTAGTAGAGGGGATCAATGTATCCTATAGGATGGTGCCCACAAATCAATAGAGGATACTAGTGTCTCTTTTATGATGGTGCCTACAACGTACCAAAGAGGATCAATGTCTCCTCTAGGTTGGTGCCTACAAATTGGTGTAATATTAGATTGGTACCTACAAGATATTTCATATAAAAGACTTTTAGTGGTTTTTTCATGTAAGGTTTCCACATATATCTAGTGTCACTTGTTAAGTTCATGATATTGGATTTTTCTGATGTTCAAATGTTTAAATAAGTAAAAAAATGTTATTTTATTGGTTCACCCCCCACCTTCGTAGTATAATTTTGAATCTAACATTAAATTCCATCACAAAATGTATTATGAAGAAATCAACACAAGACTCTTAAATAAAACCAAAAATAATTGAGAGATTAAATGCATAAATAATATTGAATAAAAGATTGTAGTATTTCAATTAAAAGGCTCACCTTCTAAAGTTATAGTGAAAAATCTAAAGAAAAAATGACTAGAAAATAAAAGAAATAATGTAAACAGGTAAGAATGAAGTTGTTAAAGTATTAAAAATTAAAAATTAATAGTTAAAACAAAAAAATATTTCTCAAAGATTTGCAAAGAATAAATTGAAAACTCCTAAACCAAAAAAAGGGGTACTTCGATAGGTAGTAGACTTGACACATCATTGTTATGACTTTGAAGATTATTTTGTAAGGTTATTCATGTCCCCTTCCATAAGTTTGATCACATTTATCTATTCTTAGCCAAATGACTTACAAAATGCTATTTCTGTGAAAAAATGATAATTGTAATAAGGGTAAAGTTGTACTAAGATAGTGATTTTAGTTAATTTGTTAGAAATAGCTTATATTATTAACATCATGGTGGATTATATATGTTATGTGACTATCAATTTATTGAAACTTGATCTATCATTATAGATTGAGTTCCACACATTGGAGTTCAAGCATTATGTCTTTGAATCTGTTATCACTCAGGTTTTCCCAGAAGTTGTAAGAAGGGGAAAGGAGGCCGAGGTAACCAAAGAGCAATCTTTTAGATATAGAATCTAGCCAATCTGTATCCAAAGAGGGCTCTCTCTTTATGATTTATCTTTGTTTTTAAAGGTATTAGGCTAGTTATGAAGTTTAAGGGTTTTGTTTGAGTTTGGGTGGTGAGATTCAATAGAACAGAGAGGTAAGACAGAATAGTTCAGTCCATTGGGCATGATGGAGTCAAAGAAGAAGGCTTTCTGGACTTGGTTTCTTAACAGAGGATGGCTTCACAGAGCAAGGTAGTCAAACATGGAAAAAATAGAGATTGGAAACAGATGAAATGGTCTCAAATGGGTGAAGGGCAATTAAGAATCCTTCAACCTATTGAAAGATGGAAAATGGATATTACTGATAAGGAGTAGTTAAGAATTCTTTATCAAATAATCAACATGAAAGAAACAGGAAACATGGGCAATTAAGAGTTCACTGTTTATTCTAATTCTGAAGAAAACACAAAGAATAATAAAGACTGAAAACAGAGTGTAATCAAGCATATTCTGAAATTAACCTTTTCTTTATCATTCAGATTATGAAACACAGATGATATAATAAACAAGAAAACTGTAAAACACAAGATATAGAGGACTTATTGATCCAGTGGTTGATTCAAGAAGTCTGTGACAAGTCCTCTGCTTCAATTCTTCATCCAGTAGGCCAAAAAATAGTTGATTCCAACAACTCTTTATTCCAAAATTCAGTATTACAGCAAATTCTAGGAATCCACACACTGCCCCTCAATACTCTAATGGAGGGGGTATTTATACAACAAATATCTTAGAACAACTGTGAGATAATATTTAGGATTTAACTAATAAGAGTTTACAAAAATAGAAACAGCTAGTCCTATGATAGGAAAAGGGTAAACTGGTGTTGTGCTGGAGGCAGGCTCTTTAATTCGGCTTGTGTAGTAACTCTGCTGGCTGACTTCTTAACTTACTGCTCTGATCATTTCTTTAATCTTCTCTAACTGATCTGATACACTTTAATGCTGAACTGATACTCTTTAATTGTGTTTTGACTTCTGCTCATCGTTGTCCATCATGTTCTGGTAAAACAAAAACAACTAACGTGTCTTCTGATCATCTTTCCTCTAGCAATTTGTGTCTCTGAAGGCCCATTGGTTAGGGTAGCAAGTATCCCTATATATAATTTATTTCTCTCTTCAGCAAGCTCGGGAGTCCCTCTGTTTGGTTTAAACTGTATTTAAAGAGGAAGAAACTGTTAAATGGAAATTTGGTTGAGGCCGCGAGCTCATTGCTAGAGCTTTTCTGGTCAGGTAGTGGTGGAAACTGGAGCAGACATTTTTTCACAGGAGTGCGATTATGCAAAAAAATATAGTAAAAATGGTGTTTTTTCGGTTTTATTGGACAAAACGAAGTTTTGGAGGGAATTTGTGATTTGAGGGATGGATGACATAAGTAGTACGGATGACTTCAGCTGGAGTACGAGGGCAGGTGACATCAGCGGAGGGTGGTGGTAAGCGGTTTTTCCCGCACCGCTTTTGGGGCTAGGCGGTTTTAGGCGGAGGGCAAGCGATCACGCTGAGAGCATGATGCGTGGCAAAGTACGGGCGCCAAACCGCCGGACCCCCGTGAGTTAAACATCGACCGAAAGGTAGTTGCGATATGGTTTATCAACCGTCGAATGGATGGGCAATAATTGGACAGTGGACAGTGCATGGAGATGGCGGGAGGTTTAACTTGCGGGGCCGATGCAATAAACCAAAGTTTTTAATGGTTTTCAGGCACAATTTTATTGGTCCGCGGGGTGTTTGGTTATTAATTAACCAGGGGTTAATTAATCCCATGATTTGCATGGCAATAAGGTTATTAACAAGTTTCAATTAAACTCGTTAATCCCTATTTAAACAATGATACGGTCGTATTCGACTAGGGGCGGGAATACTAATATTTGGGGTTTTTCATTATATTTACATAATACAGGGTTGGGCAAGAACATTTACAAGGGAGTTATATAATAAAAGTTAGGGTTAATATGAATTTGAAATAAAAAGCGCTAAGTTTACAATGTTAGGAGTTTTACATTAAAAACTTAGGCCAAAGGAAAAAGGGGTTTATATGAGGAATATGGCCAAATTCCTAAGTAAAAATGGGGTTTTACTTAGGCAATCGTTGTGGAATGGAATGAGTGATTTTATGAGGGATATTAAGAACAGATTCTTAATATTTGAGGGGGGAAATTAGTAAATGACTTAGGGAAAAACATGAAGGGGAGTTAGTTATGAAACGTTGTCTCGCTTGAGCTACATCAAGTAAAACATCTGCCACTGTACTTGTGATAGAAGTGAAAGTTAACACTTTTGAGAAACATAATCCATCACAGGTATCATTCTGCAACACCATCTACCTACCCTGCCTACTTGGCCTAGCATTTTTTCTCCTTTCTTTGGGTGCACTTAGACTGGAAAACCCTTATCAACTTTTCTTTTCTTTGCATAGTAAGCCTACCTAAGTCTGTACTTATTACTTCCAAGGGCTCAGATTAAACTGTTGAGTTCCTTTGCTTCTCTACCTATCTACTTATCTGCCAAGATTAAACAGTTTGGTCAGATTTTTATTCTCTATCTCTAAAACAGGAAATTCAAACATGAACTAGCCAAGATTGAGTTGTTTGGCCATTCATCGATTGTGGCATAAATTAAAAAGCTGCACACAATGCTTATTTACATAAAATGAAAAAGTAGTGGCATTTTCGACTTGCACACTTTCTTGGTCTTTTTTTTTGGGGGGGGTTCATTTCTTTCACTTTTTTGACCATTTTATTCTTTTTACCCTTCGATTTTTCTTTTAGGGCATACCCACTTTACATTTTTTACATTTTTTGATTTTTTGATAATATGGAAACCATTTGCAGCAAGGAAGGGGATGAACATATTGCAGAGCTCAACAAGTCAATCATGAAATATGACACCTATTGGTATAGGAGTACAACAGTGGCTCCACTTGGGGATGGCTTTCCCTGGTGGAAAGTCAAGAACAGTAGGTCAAATGGCCTTTTGAATAACTCTGACTTTGCTATGAAATTTTCTTCTGCTAGTTGCTTTATTGCATATATGACAAAACACTTGTGAAGCTTAGGGCTTTCTCTTCGGGCTTCAACTGTAGCAAGTTACTATCCAATCCAAACTATGACATTATTAAGGATATAGTATGTACATGTTAGAGTCAGAATGCATTAAAAAACTAGATGAAAGTAATGTTTCAGCATTCGACCATTCACTAGTCCATCTTCTGTTTCTGTACCATCTAGGCTCTTCAAAAAGTAAGTATTGTTCCCTTGCAATGCATGGATGATAAATGGCCCTTTCCACAGGAAGTAAAACTTCCCATGTTTTCCTTTGTCTTCTCTCTTGGAATCCCACCTTAGAACTTTGTCTCCAAGGTAGAAGTCTTCTTCTTTGGTCCTTTTATCAAATATTCTCTTGAGTTTTTCTTGTAACACTTGGGATCTTTGGTGCACTTCTTCTCTGATCTGCTGCAAATGGATGGTCTGATTTATTCTCCTTTGAATGTCACTGGGTTCCGCCTGAGCTTCTTGCAGTAATTTCATTACAGGAACTCCTAAAGATGAAGGAAACACATCCTCCACATCATAAACTAACTCATAAGGGCCAGTTCCAATAGATCTCTTTGTAGTAAGTTTGTCTGCCAATAGTGCATTTGTAAGTTTCTTGTGCCAGTTTTTCTTGTTCTCTTCCAACAATTTCTTAATAATATTAAGCATGATTTTATTGGAAGACTCAGCTAGACCATTACCTTGAGGGTAACAGGTTGTGGAATGGCCTAAAGTAATATGGTATTTGTTACAGAAATTTATCATTTTCTTGGACTTGAAGGCAGCAGCATTATCGGTTATGATATTTTCATGACAGCCAAATCTAGACAATATGTTGGTTTCTAAGAATCCTATAATCACTGTATCATTGGCTTGTCTAGAAGGAATGGCTTCTATCCATTTGGTGAAATAGTCTGTGGCAGTAAGAATCCATTTGTGTTGGCCAAAAGAGGAAGGGTGTATTTCTCCAATGAAGTCCAAACCCCATTGTTGAAAGGGATTTTTAGTGGAAATTGGTCTCAAGCATAGGGGTAACAGTTTCCTTTTTCCTTAAAAAAATTGGCATTTGTGGCAAGCAATGACAAACTTCTTTACATCATCGAACAAGGTTGGCCAGTAAAATCTAGCCCTTAGGATTTTGTCTGCAGTTGATTTCCAGTAAAGGTGTCCACCGCAGTCCCCTGCATGAAATTCTTTGAGAACTTTGTCAGCTTCTTCTTTTATTAAACAATTCAATAGAATACCTTCATGATTTTTCCAAAAAAGAGCAGTATCAAAAATAAATAATTTTGAAGCTTTCATCTTTAAAAACCTTTTCTTTGTTCTGGATAACCCTGGAGGAGCCTATAGGTTTAGTAATACTGAGTTATATCAGCATACCAAGGTGATTCTAAGAAGGCCTGGCTGATTTGTGGAGTCGCCATCTCCTGTTCATTATCTAGTTCACTAATATCCAGGGCTTGAAAGTTTGTTTTAGTCATGAGTTTAGCCAATCCCTGTCATTTTATCAGCTTTGTAGGTTTTATTTCAATATCATACTCTAATATATTAGCTATCCATTTACCTCATTTGTCTTCAGTTCCATCTTGAGTTAGGATATCTTTGACAAAAACATTTGGTACATAAGCTACTACATGGGAGTACAATATATAGACTCTGAAGTCTTGAATAGCTTTCACCAGTGAAAAAGCCTATTTTTCCATGATTTTATAATTCAGAGGTGCATCTCTAAGTGCTTTGCTGAAAAAGGGTATGGGTTTTTCACATCCTTGATCATCTTTTTGCAGTAAAATAGTTGTTATAGTGTGTTCTGATGCAAATGAAAAAATTATGAAGTCTTTATCGAACTTTGGACTCGTAAGGACCGGTGTTCTGGTCAAAGCCATTTTGATTTCTTCAAATGCTTGTTTGGTTTCTACTGTCCATTTAACCTTTGAATCCTTTTTTAACATATTGTTCAACAATCTAATTAACTCAGCCAAATTAGATATGAACCTTCTCAAAAAGTTAATCTTTCCTAGGAAAGCTTGAAGTTCTTTAACATTTCTGGGGTGGGGTATTCGCAAAATACCTTCTATTCTAGCAGGATCAATTTTGATGCCATCTTTGGAGATGATATGGCCTAACAGTTTGCCTTCTTCTAGATTAAACAAAGACTTTTTAGGATTTAATGAAGTACCATACTTTCTACATTTTAAAGACACTTGTCTTAAATGATCTAAATGTTGCTGATCTGATCTAGAAAACACAATGAGGTCATCTAGATATATAACCAGAAAATCATGAAGTTCTTTTGCAAAAGCTATGTCCATTTCTCGCTGAAAGGTTGCCCCTGCATTCTTAAGTCTGAATGGCATTTTAACATATTTGAATGTACCCCATGGTGTTGTAAATGAAGTGTTTTCTTGGTCATCAAGATGAACTAGGATCTGATTAAAACCTGAAAACCCATCCAAAAGTGAAATCCTAGAAGCACCTATTATTCTTTGTAAAATATGATCCATCTTAGGTAAAGGGTAATTTTCCTTCAAAGAAACCTTGTTTACATTTCTTAAGTCAACACATAATTTGATTTCTCCTATTTTCTTCCTAGTAGGCACTAAATTAGATACCCACTCTGAAAATCTGATTGGAGCAATTATCCCTACATTATGCATTCGTTTGATTTCTTTTTCAATTAAAGGAAGCAGTACAGGGTTGATTTTTCTGAGCTTTTGTTTGAATGGTTTTTTATTTTCCTTGAGGGGTATTGTATGCTGAATTACAGAGGTGTCATAAGATTTCAGGTCTTCATAGCTCCAGGCAAAAACATCCTGGAATTCTTTGATCAGTGCAACATACTTAAGTTTTTGATCAAGGGGCAAAGATTTTGATAGTTTTACCATTTTTGGATTCTCCTTAGTTCCTATGTTGTAGTCTTCAATGTCTTCTTTTGGAGGTTCCATCTGAGGTTTCTTTGGAATATCATTGAAATAAAAGAGATCTTCCAAAGGAGTTAATCCTTTGGGCAAATGATTGTCTTTCAAATTGATAATTTCGGATTCTCCTTCAGTGATCTCATCAACATCTGTTTCTTTAAGATCTTGTATTTCCTCTTTGGTAAATTTCATTGGATGAAGCATTTGAGTTGCATTTTCTGCTGAAATGTCTGTTTCTATCTGATTTGTTGGTTCAAATTCACTAACTGTATCTCCATCTAGGTTAGTGCTAGAAAATTCTTCTTCTAGGGTTAAAAAATTGTTGATCTCGTTATCACTGTCAAACACTTTCCAGTTCTTTACATTATCAGGTATGGTTGGCCTGTGTCTAATTTCAGCTGTGAATTGATGATTTGGTTCAAATGGTAATTTACAGGTGCTGGCAAATATTGCTAGGCTATGGTCTTGCAAGTTATGTTTTCTCGGGATTTTTGCAAGTTGAGTTTCCAGAACTGTATTGAGGATCTCTATAGTTGTTCCTCTGTATTCTCTTAATCTAGGATCATTTGTTAAGAACCTCCATTTTATCTGTTGAATGATTAAATCAGAATCTCCTAGGATTGACACTCTAGTTGCTCCTAATTTCTTGACCAGTTTAAGAGCTAGAAATAGAGATTCATATTCAGCCATATTATTAGTGCACCTAAAGTTTAACCTGTAGGCATGACCGTCAGCATGATTGTTTTCAAGATTGTGCACCCAGACCCCTGCTTCAGCTCTTAATTTGTTCACAGAACCATCAAATTCTAAGTAACAAAGGATTTCATGTTCATAATTAATATCTGGAGTTTCAGGGATCTGTTCAATAGGGAGATCTGGTTTTTTAGTTTTTCTGGTTTATCTGATGTGTCATGATTTTCAGAAATTTCTTGTATTTGAACACTAGACTTTGCATTTGTAAATTTTTCTGTTTCATCTGCTAAAACTTTTATTTCATGTGGGGATCAACTTCAACATTGTAAAGGATAAAATAATCCATATCTAAATGTACTGAGTAGATAGGGAAATTTTGAGGTTTCTCTGTATAGTCTCCTGGGTTGACCAAACACTGAAATAGTAGCATAAGACATGTCTAGCTGTAGAGATCCTTGAAGCCTTGCACCCCAAGATCTAGACAATAACATGCCATACTTTGGTGGAATATCAGCTACCACTATGTCCATTAAGATGGTTTTGGTAGGATATTGGACTAGCGACACACTTAAGTCTTTGGTTAAACCCAAACATTTGACCTGACTTGAATCAAAAGAGAAAAGGTCCTTATATGGCCTGGTGATGTCAAGGTCTAACCTCTCCATTACAGATTTAGGCATTAAGTTATGAGAAGCACCAGAATCAAACATGGCATTATGAAGTATTTTATATGTATGTTTAAACCTACATAGAATGGAGGAACTTCTTCCTCTACTATTTTTGCATTTAATCTAGGGCCAAATATCAATTCAAGCTGGTCGTCAAAAACATTTAATGAATCTTCGTTCACAAAAATTTTGAGTGATCTGCTGATTTGACTTCTGTAGACATCATGTTTAGCCAATTCTGATAATGGAACATCTATATTTAGTCTGCCTACTTCTGTCTCAAGATTGAAAGGTTTTTCGGTCTGAGTTTTTGTATTCCGGACAGTTGGATTTCCTTCGTTTCTCTCCTCTTCAGGAGTGGGATTATGGGCTGAAGTTTTTTCCAAATCAAGTTCTAGAGGCTCTTCTACATTTCCTTTAGAAGGAATAGAAGTGGAAGGTTTTCTAGTAGGTGGCTGATTGCTTGATACATCTTCAACAATTGGGTTATTAGGGTTAGGACCTATTCTAGCAAGAATATGTATGGGGGGGTTATTGCTCTTACCTTTGTTAGGCTACTTGGTATTTTTCTGTACTAGTTTCAGGGACATCTATTCTTCTGCTCCTCATATTGTATTGTTTGTGGACCTCATAAATGGTTGTATCATATCCCTCCCAAAAGTCAAATGTTTCACCTGACTGAGCTTGGAATTGTTTAAGAATGTGAGCTTCTTGATCCTCTTGAGTCAAGAAAACTTGTTGTTCATTGTTGAGTCCCATTAGATTAATTTGAGTGTCTTATGTTGGTTCATCAGAAGTTGAGGCTTCAGCATAATTTTCTTGAAATGGGGGCCTAATATTTTGGTTAGGCCCTGTCTTTGGTTCTTTTTTGGTTCTTCCTGAAATTTGGATTTCTCCCAGTATTGCTTGGTTGACCACCCCAAGGGGATTTTCTCTCGGTTATTTCTACTCTATCTCCAAGTCTATCCATTCCTTTAATAATAGCATCTAATTTTTGTTCAAAGGCAGAAGGTTCTTCTTTGAAAGGTGTCCTTCTTTCAGCTATGGCTCTAGATCATTTAGATATCAGGTTGGCCTCAACACTGACAGCTATACTCCGCATCTCTTCTAAGTTTTGAGGAGCTCTTTCCCTAAGTTGGTATGCCATATCATAATCAAATGCATCAGGGAATTTGATCAATGCCAGATCTGGAGGAGGTCTGAGATTTCGAGGAATAGCATTGTAGACATTATTGAATCTGGTACAGTAATCTTGAACAATTTCTTTTGTGCCTCTTCTTAGGTTTTCATATTCTGATAAAATGTGGAGAGGATCTTTCTTCTTTTCCCATTTGTTAAAGAAGGTCTGATAAAGAGCTTGTGGGTCATTGATACTATTTGCAGGGAGGGCTCTAAACCATGTTCTAACATCTCCAGTTAAAATTTAAACAAATACTTTCATTCTAACATCATCACCATCAATCTCATAACTTTCAAAATAGTTGGTCATTTTATTGGTATGTTTTTGAGCTGTGTAAGTGCCGGTACCTTCAAACGAAGGGGTTTTACTTTGATATTCTTGGGGCATAGCCCCTGGATTGGCAGGTAAGAGCAGGGGAGTATATCGGTTTGCCATGGTTGCAGAAATAGTTGTGACAACTAGAGGAGTAGGGATAACAATGGGAATGAGAGTTGTAGATGGAGGAGTGGAGAGGGTAGTTTGAGGGGTTGATGGTGAACTTGGAGAAGCTGTAGTAATCACAAAAAGGTTTGGTGTTCTTTCAGAGGTAATCTCAGATTGAATGGAGTTCTGCAAATGTCTGTCAAGGTGTGAAGTAACAACTTCAATCTGCAAATTTTCAATAAATATTGGATTTTGAACTGTGTGGGTTAACCCAGATTCTGAAAAGGTCTCAAATAAAGAGTTTTCAAAATTCTCATGAACAGGTTTGTCCTCAGGGTAGATCCACCTCACAGGACAGGATCTTGATCTGTATAGAGGCCAAGAACTAGCAGAATTTTCTTGGCTCTCTTGTCTTCTAAGAATCCTAGGAATCAGATTAGGATTTTCAAACACGGGTGGGGGATTAGGATCAGGGTTTAATCTAGTGTAATGAATCTTTTCTGAGGCCAGGTTTCTAGGTGTGTTTTTGGTTTTTTCTTGAAATAGATTTGACAATACAACATTAACAACCTCTTCTAGGAGATTTTAGATGTGGGAGTTTTGAACTTTCCTAAAGACTTATTTGAAAGGAGGAACTGATCAAGTAATTTGAAACTAAAGGTTCAATCTATAAACTAGACCGGAGATAGACTGAAGCAACATTTATTTACTTCTGCAATTGCAAAGAAAAAGCATTTCAAAGGCTACATGGCTAACCTTAGGCTCCGTCTGTAGCTTATGAAGTAAACAATAGTAACAAACAATTATTCTGGTCCCTAGTGGAGTCGCCAATGATGTTATCACTCAGGTTTTCCCAGATTTTGTAAGAAGGGGAAAGGAGGCCGAGGTAACCACAGACCAATATTTTAGATACATAATCTAGTCAATCTGTATCTAGAGAGGGCTCTCTCTTTATGATTTAGCTTTGTTTTTAAAGGTATTAGGCTAGTTATGAAGTTCAAGGGTTTTGTTTGAGTTTGGGTGGTGAGATTCGATAGAACAGAGAGGTAAGATAGAATAGTTCAGTCCAGTGGGCATGATGGAGTCAAAGAAGAAGGCTTTCTAGACTTGGTTTCTTAACAGAGGATGGCTTCACAGAGAAAGGTAGTCAAACAGGGAACAAATAGAGATTGGAAATAGATGGAATGGGCTCAAATCGATGAAGGGCAGTTAAGAATCCTTAAACCTATTGAAAGAGGGAAATGGATGATTATTGATAAGGAGTAGTTAAGAATTCTTTACCAAATAATCAACATGAAAGAATTAGGAAACAGGAGCAATTAAGAGTTCACTGTTTATCCTAATTCTAAAGAAAACACAGAGAATAATAAAGACTGAAAATAGAGTGCAATCAAGCATATTCTAAAATTAACCTTTTCTTTGTCATTCAGATTATGAAACACAGATGATATAATAAAAAAGAAAACTGTAAAACACAAGATATAGAGGACATATTGATCCAGTGGCCGATTCAAGAAGTCTTTGACAAGTCCTCTACTTCAATTCTTCATCCAGTAGGCCAAAAAATAGTTGATTCCAACAACTCTTTATTCCAAAATCTCAGTATTACAGCAAATTCTAGGAATCCACACACTGCCCCTCAATACTCTAATGGAGGGGGTATTTATACAACAAATATCTCAGAACAACTGTGAGATAATATTTAGGATTTAACTAATAAGAGTTTACAAAAATAGAAACAGCTAGTCCTATGATAGGAAAAGGGTAAACTGGTGTTGTGCTAGAGGCAGGCTCTTTAATTTGGCTAGAAGCTGTCTTCTGTAGTAACTCTACGCTGGCTGACTATCTTAACTGTACTCTTTACTTCTGATCCGATTTCTTTAATTCTTCTCTAACATCTTTATCGCTGATCTGATACACTTTAATGCTGAACTGATACTCTTTAACTGTGTTTTGACTTCTGTTCATCGCAGTCCATCATGTTCTGGTAAAACAAAAACAGCTAACGTGTCTTCTGATCATCTTTCCTCTAGCAATTTGTGTCTTTGAAGGCCCATTGGTTAGGGTAGCAAGTATCCCTATATATCATTTTATTTCTCTCTTCAGCAAGCTCGGAAGTCCCTCTGTTTGGTTTAAACTATATTTAAAGAGGAAGAAACTGTTAAATGGCAATTTGGTTGAGGTTGTGAGCTCATTGCTAGAGATATTTTGGTCAGGTAGTGGTGGAAACTAGAGTAGACAGTTTTTTCACGAGAGCACGATTATGCAGAAAAATATATTAAAAATGGGATTTTTTTCGGTTTTATTGGAAAAAACGGAGTTTTGGCGGGAATTTTTGATTTGAAGGATGGATGACGTAAGCAGTACGGATGACATCAGCTGGAGTACGGGGGAAAGTGATGTCAGCGGAGGGCGGTGGTAAGTGGTTTTTCCCGCACCGCTTTTGGCGCTGGGCAGTTTTGGGTGGAGGGCAAGCAATCACGTTGGGAGCGCGACACGTGGCAAAGTACGGGCGCCAAACTGCTGGACCCTCGTGAGTTAAACATCGGCCGAAAGGCGGTTGCGATATGGTTTATCAAACGTCAGATGGATGGGCAATAATCGGACGGTGGATGGTGCATGGAGATGGCGGGAGGTTTAACTTGCGGGGCCGATGCAATAAACTAATGATTTTAATGGTTTTTGGGCGCAATTTTATTGGTCCGCGGGGTGTTTGTTTATTAATTAATCGGGGGTTAATTAATCCCATGATTTGTGTGGCAGGAATGTTATTAACAAGTTTCAATTAAACTCGTTAATCCCTATTTAAACAGTGATACGATCGTATTCGACCGGGGGCGGGAATACTAATATTTGGTGTTTTTCATTATATTTACATAATACGGGGTTGGGAAAAAATGTTTGCAAGGGAGTTATATAATAAAAGTTAGGGTTAATATGAATTTGAAATAAAAAGCGCTAAGTTTACAATGTTAGGAATTTTACATTAAAAACTTAGGCCAAAGGAAAAAGGGGTTTATATGAGGAATATGGCCAATTTCCTAAGTAAAAATGGGGTTTTACTTAGGCAATCGTTGTGGAATGGAATGAGTGATTTTATGAGGGATATTAAGAACAGATTCTTAATATTTTGAGGGGGAAATTAGTAAATGACTTGGGGAAAAACATGAAGGGGAGTTAGTTATAAAACCTTGCCTTGCTTGAGCTGCATCAAGTTAAATATCCGCCACTGCACTTGTGATAAAAGTGAAAGTTAACACTTTTTAGAAACATTATCCATCATAGGTATCATTCTGCAACACCATCTACCTACCCTGCCTACTCCTAGCATTTTTTTCTCCTTTCTTTGGGTGCACTTAGACTGGAAAACCCTTATCAACTTTTCTTTTATTTGCATAGTAAGCCTACCTAAGTCTGCACTTATTACTTCCAAGGGCTCAGATTAAACTGTTGAGCTCCTTTGCTTCTCTACCTATCTACTTATCTGCCAAGATTAAACAGTTTGGTCAGATTTTTATTCTCTATCTCTAAAACAGGAAATTCAAACATGAACTAGCCAAGATTGAGCTGTTTGGTCATTCATCAATTGTGGCGTAAATTAACAAGCTGCACATAATGCTTATTTACATAAAATGAAAAAGTTGTGGAATTTTGGACTTGCACACTTTCCTGGTCCTTTTTTTTTTAATTTTATTTAGGGTTCATTTCTTTCACTTTTTTGACCATTTTATTATTTTTACCCTTTGATTTTTCTTTTAGGGCATACCCTCTTTACATTTTTTACATTTTTTTATTTTTTGATAATATGGAAACCCTTTACAGCAAGGAAAGGGATGAACATATTACAGATCTCAACAAGTCAATCATGAAATATAACACCTATTGGTATAGGATTACAACAGAATCCATGCATCATGTCTTGAGATCCATTACTTGTATGATCAATGTATTTTGATTGATCCATATCTACTTACACAGAAATCTCTGTCACGTTTCTGGGAAACCATGTCAGAATATTTAGATATATGTCAACAGGATAAGGAATACCAAGAATACCACATAATTTCTATGGTGCCCACATAACTAAATCACATACTTGTTAGCATATGGTGTGTATGTGGTGGCTTGGGTGCAAGCAATATGGACAAAAGGTCGACACTTGATATAATTTCTTCTAATACTGGCTGAATTTATCCTTCATGTTCTTTTGGTGTATCATTTATCTATTCGTAGATTGACTGTTTCATAAGTTTCCCCGTTTTCCTAAAATCATCATGTTTTCCTTCCAAATCACCCTGACCCTTTTTAGCAGGAACAAATTTCACAACAAACCGTCTTTTCCACTATCGGAACTGTAATACCTTAGAAATTACAAAATACACTAACGGCAGTTATAAACGATCATAGTGCTAATTCCAAAAAATTACATTATCATTGGATTTACAAAGGGAAATGTTAACCCCAGACATACACTATCGACCTGACTTTCAAAGGAATGCACTATACGCATTAACACTATCGGCACTTTAACTATCGGCCTTCCGATAGCCTTTTCCTTGATGTGATAATAGGTGAGCTCTCAGCAATCACTATCGATGATTTCAATACACCAATGTTGGGTTCCTCCTGCTCCAGTCTTGCGATGCAATAAGCCTCGTGGACTCGACAACCTTTCCACCCTTCTCTATAGTATTTTTGGTTTGAGCTATCGGAGTTTCGGTCTTCGGCATTTCCAAAGGTTCTTCCCACTCTACTGTGGTTCTTTGATGTGATAATGGTTTGAACATGATATGGGTATGAGCCAGATTTAATAAAATATTAAGTCCAAAACTTCGTTCAGCTAAGTAATTTCACGGTTTCCCTGTGTAAAATAGAGTTTCCACTTGGAAGTTCAAAAAAGCTTATAATGGAAACCAAGCATGCCAATATAAGGGAAAAACACATTAACAAGCTTAAAGAAAATATTAACAAGAAAAATAGAGTTGAATCACCATTAACAAGGTTCAGAAGTAAAGAATCGCAACCAAATATACATGAAAATTCTAGTTGACATAGAACCATAAATTCAGATGCAGAGAGAGAGTTTCCAAGATGACAATGTCTCTGGGATCAACTAACTCAGAGAAGTCTTGTTGTTTCCTTTTTAAAATAATAGATAAAGCCCACTCGGTCCTTATCCCTTTACAAAAGCATGCCAATTACATAAAGTGATTAAAGCAATTATCCATAAAGCTTACTACAACTTATCCATAAAGAAATTATTACAACATGATATTATTCTTAAATTTTATCCTTATTCTAAGCTAGAAAAGCATGGAAATTAATGGCTAGAGGACCCCACTCCTTTGCCTGTAGATTTATTTATTTATTTTTGGAATAAGTTTGAATATATGTTTCTCCAAGTTGCATGCTCCTGCATCAGACTCTTGAGGACAAAATTCTTCATGGGCTCCTATCCATGAGCTCATCTATAAAACTGCCCAGTTTCTGTAGCATGTTTTCTGTAACCCAGGTAGCTTCAGCATTGGCTAATCCTTCCATTTTACCAAATACTGGAATTACTCTCATCCTCTTGTTTTCTTAAACACCTTCTTGTCCAGAATTATTTCTGGTTGCAATTCCTTTCCTGTGGGTAACTGTTTTACCTAGTCAATCTCTTGGGTCTCTTTATTCTTTTATGTATTATTTGCAGTTTCACCTTCATACTTGTACAGGTTAGCAACATTGAAAATTGGTGATATTCCAACATCAGGGGGTAACTCAATCTCATAGGCATTTGTAGAAAATTTCCTCAATACTCTACACGGCCCAATTTTCCTGAATTTCAATTTGTTATACTCCCTCTTTGGAAACCTTTCCTTTGTGAGGTGTGCTAAAACTAAATATCCAACTTCAAAGTTCACCTCTCTTCTTCTCATGTTTGCTCTGGTTTTGTACTTAATGTTACTATCCTGCAGCTGCTATTTTACTTGTTCATGTATTTCTTTCATTTCTAAAACAAAATCTTCTCCCTCTGCACTTCTCATTTCATCGTTTCCCAAGTTTATTAACTCAGTTACTCCTCTTGGATGCCTTCATAAACAATATGGAATGGACTTTGTCCTGTACTCCTGTTAGGTGTGATCCAGATCTTGGAGGGAGGCCCCCAAGATCTAAAAAATTGAAATGGATCTTGGGGTAGAGAGACCCCCAAGATCTGAAAACTTGAAATGCCAGAAGAAAAAGAGGAGAATGTCCAATAAACAAAATCACAAAGAAACTTTTTTATTAAAACCGATAATAACTGTAAAGGCTACATTGTGGCAGACAATCTGTCCTTTTAAAAAATATGGCTTGTTACTTATAGTATTTTTCAGTTACGATACCATGGGTCAATTTCATGGAATACCATGGGTGGATTTTACAATACCACGGGCCGATGGCATTTACAATACCATTGGTAAATTCCATGGGTCGATGAATAATATGGGTGGATGAGTACCATGGGTGGATTTTACAATACCACGGGCGGATTCCATTTACAATACCATGGGTAAATTCCATGGGTCGATGAATAATATGGGTGGATGAGTACCATGGGTTGATGCCATTTTCCATTCAGATCATTCCTCCCTCCTTAAGAAGAAATGGTCCCCATTGCGTAAAGTTCCCTCCTGCGAAGCCTTTGTGGAATATGAAGAGCCACTGAAGATAATGGTTTTATGTGGTTAACCCAAAACCCTGATAAATGAAGATCCAAGGATAGAAATACCCTATAATGCTTGTGACCAACGGTGATTCTGACAGTGTGTGGCCTAGCAAATGGACTTCGATGACAAGGATTTTATGCGGTTGACCCATAACCATGATGTTGGTTGCTGATGAAGTAGCAGGTGCCTACATAGCCTGGGGTGGGAGGGCACATCTCCAAATAACCCAAGCAAAATGTTGCTATGTTGAAACTGATGAATGTGAAGCAGGTGCCTACTAAAGTGGGGTGGGAGGGCATGTCTCCAATGGGAACCCACTCCGAATGCTGCTCCATAATTAAAATGCACATAACTCAGTCAATATAACTTAGAATATTTATTATAACCTGTTTTTGGAAGCAGAAGGATCATTTTCCATCTTTCCATGAGTTGGAAATCCTTATCTGGACACTCTGAGATCTCAGATTCATGCTGCAACAGTTCCGCATTCACAGAAATTATGATAAAATAACTGATTTTAAATCAGTGATATCTCCCACTTCCGGACTCCGATTTGACCCTTTTTTTTTTTTGAAATTGGGTGATTTTTCGAGAGGAATCCAGTTCTGGTATTTTTTTTTGTAAATTTTGTACCAAATGTTTCAGATCTAATCTACAAAGTCCCCACCCAAAAACAATCTTGCAAAACAATGAAAAAAGAAAAATTCTTCCTGCTTGACCCAAGAAAGTGCTCTATGGAGGTTGTAGCACATGCCTGAAGTTTGTTGAATATTGCTGCAAAATTTGAAACTGAAATATGCATCAAACCCTCATTCCCATGGAATCATAACCTTCTCTGATACCACTGATCCGGATCTTGGAGAGAGGCCCCCAAGATCTAAAAAATTGAAATGGATCTTGGGGTAGAGAGACCCCCAAGATCTGAAAACTTGAAATGCCAGAAGAAAAAGAGGAGAATGCCCAATAAAAAAAATCACAAAGAAACTTTTTTATTAAAACCGATAATAACTGTGAAGGCTACAATGTGGCAGACAATCTGTCCTTTTACAAAATGTGGCTTGTTACTTATAGTATTTTTCAGTTACAATACCACGGGTCAATTTCATGGAATACCATGGGTGGATTTTACAATACCACATGTGGATGCCATTTATAATACCATGGGTAAATTCCATGGGTCGATGAATAATATGGGTGGATGAGTACCATGGGTGTATTTTACAATACCATGGGCAGATGCCATTTACAATACCATGGGTAAATTCCATGGGTCAATGAATAATATGGGTGGATGAGTACCATGGGTTGATGCCATTTTCCATTTGCATCAAGGTGAGTCATTATATGGATATACAACTTGTTCCAACACTTGATCCCATTGCTTTGGATGTTCTGCAGTAAGACTCCTTAGAAGATTTCCAAAAATCCTGTTCACAACTTCAGTCCGTCCATCAGTTTGTGGATGATAGGTAGAGCTGAATCTTAGTTCAATTCCCAACTTCTTCCATAGTGTCCTCAAGAAATTTCCAACAAATTTGGAGTCCCTGTCTGAGACAATACTTTTAGGAAATCCATGCTATCTTACAACTTCCTTAAAAAACAAATTAGCAATGTGTGAAGCATCATTAGTTTTATAACATGGAATAAAGTGTTCCATTTTTGAAAATTTGTCCACTACAACAAAAATTGAATCATTACCTCTTTGAGTCTTTGGTAAGCCCAAAACAAAATCCATACTTACCATATCCTAAGGCCTATCTGGAATTGGTAATGGAACACACAAACTTGTGTTTTGGCTCCTTCCCTTTGCATATTGACAGACTTTTCAAGTTTTCACATACTTCTCTACTTCAGATTTCATTTTCAACCAGAAATAAAATATGTTTAACTGCTCATAAGTCTTCTCTACACCAAGATGTCCTGTAAGTCCTCCACTATGTTTCTTTTTTATTAAGTTCTACCTCATAGAACATTTTGGTATGCACAACTGATTTCTCTTAATTTTTTAGTCCATTTTGTAAGAAGTAATCCAACCATTTACTCCTATCCACTAAAACAGGATTTTTACAAGCTTCAAATGCCTCTTTAAAATATGGATCTGCTTCATATAATTCTTTAATAAAAACAAAACCTAACACTTGGATTTAAATCTCTTGAAATAATACACTTCTCCTACTTAAGGCATCTACAACTTTGTTTGATTGGCCATTTATATGCTTCAAGACAAAACGGAAACCTTGAATATACTCTACCCATTTAGCATGTTTCTAGCTGAGCTTTGGCTACTGCATAATATACTATAGTGCATGGTTATATAAATAAAGTATGAACTCCTTTGACATTAGATAATGCCTCCATTTCTTCAATGACTACAAAACTGCATAGAACTCCTTATCATAATAAGAATACTTCTTTGAATCATTTAGTTTTTCACTAAAATAAGCTATAGGTCTATATTCCTAGCTTAATACACCTCCAATAGCTTCTTAGCTGGCATCACACTTCACTTGTAAAGGTTTACTAAAATCAGGTAGAACCAAAATAGGATTTTCAGTGATCTTCTTCTTTAACACTGAAATTTTTTTTCTGCTTCAGCAATCCATCTAAATGGTTGTTTATTTTTCTTTATGGTCTCAATAATAGGAGCATTGATCTTACTAAAATTCTTGATGAATTTTCTATAAAAACTAGAAATACCATGAAAACTTCTTACCTCAAAGACACTTTTAGGTGAAGGCCACTCCATGATTTCCTTGGTCTTCTCTAGATCCATCTTCAGCCCTTCAGTAGAAATAACAAAACCCAAGTACACTAGCTCTTCTTTCATGAATGAACACTTCTTCAAATTCAACAATACTTTGTTGTAGCCTTTGTAAGACATAATTTAGATGTCTTATGTGCTCCTCTTTAGACCTGCTGTAAACTAATATATCGTCTAGATATACTATTACAAATTTACCAATAAACTCTTTAAAAACTTCATTCATGAGTCTCATAAACGTACTTGGTGCATTTGACAACCCAAAAGGCATTACTCTCCACTCATACAATCCCTCATTGGTCTTAAAGGCAGTTTTCCACTCATCCCCTTCTCTTATCCTTATCTGATGATATCCACTTTTCAGATCTAGCTTTGAATAATACTTTGCTCCTCTCAAGCAATCCATTAAATATTCAATTCTAGTAAAGGAAATCTGTACCTGATTGTGATTTTATTGATGGCTCTTGAATCTATACACATTCTCCAGCCTCCATTTTTCTTTGGAATCGACACTGTTGGTACTGCACAAGGACTCAAGCTTTCTCTGATCAGCCCTTTGTCAAGCAATTCTTGCACCTGCTTCCTAACTTCTTCATTTTCTGTAGGAGTTATTTTGTAAGTTGTTTTGTTAGGTAGACTTTCTCTAGGAATCAAATCTATATGATGGCTAATTCTTCTAATGGGTGGTAACTCATTGGGCAAATCATCAGCAATAATATCACAATAGTTCTCCAACATTTCTTGAATTTCAATGGGTAAATCAGAAACTTTAGTAGAAGTCATTATTACCTTGGGCTTGCAAATTACAAAAAAATTTACCCCATTCTCTTCTATCTGCTTCAAGTATTCATTTCCTCCTAGTAATAGAGTTTTTGGATCTGTCTTCTTTCCTGATGTATTTTCTTCTTGTAGAGGTAGCAACGTATGATTGACACCATCCTTTCTAAACTTGTAGGTGTTTCTTTCCCCATCATGCATAGCTCCTCTATCATATTGCCAATGTCTTGCAAGCAATATGTGATGCACATCCATTGGCATCACATAACATGCAATTTTATCTTTATACTTACCTAACTGAAACTCCACTTCACACTGTTCATTCACTAATAGTTTATGTCCCTTTTGTAACCATGACACCTTGTAAGGTGTTGGATGTTTCATTGTCTTCAGCTTCAATTTCTCCACCACTTCTGTAGAGACCAAATTACCAGTGCTACCACTATCAATGATCATCTGACAACATTTCCCTTGAACCTTACACATTGTTCTGAATAAAGTATTTCTTTGTGATGGTTCAACTACCTCCTTTGCTGGCTTGAGCAAAACTTTATTAACTACTGTCATCACTCAGATTTTCCTAGAAGTTGTTGGGAAGAGGAAAGGGGTCCGAGTTAACCACAAACCTACTTTTAAGTACAAATTCTAGTCAATTTGTACTCAGAGAGGGCTCTCTCTTTATGTTTTAGCTTGGTTTTTAAATGATATTAGGCTAGTTGTGAAGTTTAGGGATTTTGTTTGAGTTTGGGTGGTGAGATTCAATAGAAAAGGGGTAAGACTGAGTAGCTAAGTCCATTGGGCTGATGGAGTCAAAGAGAATGGCTTAACTAGAATTGGTTTCTTCATAAAGGATGGTTTAACAAAGCAAGGTAGTCAAACAGTGAACAATTAGAGACTGAAAGATGGGATGGGCGTAAAGAGTTAAAGGGAAACTAAGAATCCTTTAACATACTTTAAATGAGTAGAATATGACTAACCATCAGTAAAGAGTGGTGAGCTCCAGTATTGTAGCAATAATGCTACAACTCCCGGGGCTTCCTATCTCTATTTTTATCAACCCGGTAGTTCGTACAAACTTGGAAGCGACGGTGTTGTATGCACAAGTACTAGCTCTTGTCGCAGTTGTCACTTGGTCAGATGGCACAAGTCCGCTAGGGCTCAAGCCAACTTCTATATGCTCTCAGAAGAAGATTTCTAAATGATGGACGAAGGCTATCTCAAAGGAAATTAATCTATTTTGCAAAAATGAACTGAAAGCCAACCAAAACATGGAAACCCTAGTAAACCCTAATCTGACTAGTTTAACCTCTATGATGCAATAGTGAGAGTGCAAATGTCTAAAAATGATGTCATTACTTCTAATGATGTGAAATGCATGAACTTAAACTACTTTTATTGAAAAGAACATGTTTTTGTATTTTTGCTTAAATGGTTGGAGTGATGATGATTTTGTTTCTTATTAGGGTTTGACTGTGCAGGGGTAGTGTGAAGGGAACGAAAGCTTGGGAAAGGTCAGGGGGGCTAGGAGAGGTTCCAGGGGATCTCTAACATCATCCCACAGAAGTTCCACACGTTCAGATGCTCAGCAACCGAGTTTGCAGGCTTCTACAGGATGTCTACAGGGGATCCTACAGGAAGTCTCGGGATTTCTACAGGAAGGTCTGTGGTTGGAGTTTTGGGTGATGGAGGAGTGGAGGAAGTGTATGGGTGAATAGGTAGGATGGAAATGAGGCTTGTGATGGCTCAGGAACAGAGAACTAAAGTGGAGAAAGAGTGCATGCATGGATCTATAATTAAAATAACTATGTGGCAGCTTGCATGAAAGCATAAGACTGCGTTTTTTGGTGGTTCGTACAGCCCACACCCCCAATCTGTAAACAGAGATGGCAGCGAGTGCACTATCAACCTTTTCTTGACTCTAATGAATTACAATCCTCCTCCTCTAATCTAAACAACTAAAAGCACTTAAACCATAAGCTAATCCTACTTCAATCACACGAAACAAATCAAATCAACAGACTGGAAATTCTAAATGCATGTCAAAACAAAGGAAATAAAGTGCTGCAAGGAAACAAGTAACGATACAAGGAAGAGGAGGTCTATTGCTCTCAGGTTGGGCCCTAACCTGAGAGCTATAGCTCCCTTAAAAACTCAGAATTGAATCCAAAGCTGCCTGCCTTTATTGAATAATCATGAGTCTAACATCATGCCAAAACTGGCTTACAAAAAGACTAATTGGCTAACCAAATTGACTAACTAGCTAATCCCAAAAAATGACTAACTGAAATGAGGTCTTAAGCCCTCTTATTTATACAATTTGAGGACCCAACATCCCTCCTAAAATTTAGGGACTTGGCTGCCCAAGACTTGTAGTTAACAGCAGTCCAACTTGACTTGCTTGGCTGCCCTTGAGCTGATTGATTCGGTGGCCCTTGAACTCCGAGCTGATGGTGGAGAATTCGAGGTAAGGGCCCATAAATGAGGGGGACACCTTCCTACAAATCCTCTAGCTTGTTCTCCCACGAATTTGGCTGCCAAGTACTCATTAAGACCTTCAATTTTGTCTCCAAGTTGACCAAGAAGGCTACACAAAGCACCCATTAGACTTGTTGGCATAATGACTAACCAAATTCACTCTATTAACATAAAAATAATCAAAAACATGCAATAAACAAATGAGAATGGTGGACTAAGCCAAATTAGGAGGTTGAATGAGCCCAAATAATGGTACATTTTTGGGGCTCATCATCACCCCCCTACTGAAAGTGTTGCTCATCCTCTGAGCAACCAATCTCTCTCCTCGTCTTTGATGGCCCTGGTGGCTTCTTTGGCTAACATCTCAGCTGATTCCTCCTTTGGCTTCCCTCTTTTCAACCTTCCTGTAGAAATAGTTCGCTGGCTTCCTGTAGAAACAATCCTCTGTCTTCCTGTAGAACAGTCTGCTAACTTCCTGTAGAACCAATTTCACTGATTTTACTTGCTTGGCTGGGGGTGATTTTCCTTTCAGCTTGGCTGTGGCTATCCTTCATCTTCTCCCCTTCTGCTCTGTTTCCAGACTTCCTGTAGAAGGTCCTGTGTCAACTGTTTTGGTCTGCATGGCTGAGGGTGCCTTCTTCTTGAATTGTGCTGCTAGGCATGGTGAGAATACCCGTGTGACAGTGTCACATTTTTCATCATCATTCATCACTGCTTCATTGAGATCTTGATCTGTCTAGACAGATCTGAATATAGAGCCGAGATGTAACCCTTGTTATTTCTGCACTATATACACAGTCTTCTTTCTCCATCTAGGATACTGCGTTTCAGGTATGCCGAGCTTGTAATTGCTTCAGTGATAGATTTAGAGCTACTTTTCACACTAACCATATAACAGCCACAAAAAGAAAAAAAAGTAGTTTATATGTGCACAGGTGAGCGTTACAGTGGTTTATCATTATCATGTGGAGCATTTGTTAACAGGAACCTTGGAAGAGAATGTGATGCAACGCTATTTGAAAGAAATTCCGTGTATCCCACAAGCAAACCACCATTCTTGACCCACAGGCAGACTGGTTTTAATTGTCCCCACTTCAACCCAGCTAGTTCACCACCCTTTAAAATCTCATGAATGGAAATGGTATTTTTGAGCCTACCTTTCTTCAAGCTTCACTGTGTCCTGCTTGGCTGTGGGTGATTTTCTTTTCAGCTGGGCTGTGGCAGCCTTCATCTTCTCCCCCTTTCTGCTCTTCTTCCTCACTGTTAGAAGGACTGATATCTTTGGCCAAAACTCTTCATTTTTGTCCAACAGTTCAGTTCACCACATGACATAATCTCAATACGTTCATCCACCAATGGTCCTGGACATCCTTGCAAGTTAGTTATCACGACATCCTTCCCAGTAGCATATTTTCCTGTGTCTTCATTGCCATTCTCATCCAATGAGGATGTTGATGGTCCTTGCATTTCTGGCAAAAAAACATCCTGCTGAGTAGCCTCTGTTACACATCTCAGTGCATGATCTTCATTTATTTCTCCCAATATTGGAATTGAAATAGGTTGTTCTGACTGTCCAGAATCAACATGTTTTTCTTGAAAAGATGCAATAACAGTTGTGTTGTGTCTAGCATCATTGTCTGACAACACCATGTCCCTTGGATTTTCATTCATCCCACCTTGTCGTGTATCCTCCATCTCTGTCAGACTGCTCCGGAAGGCTATGCTGTATTTCCTGTAGAAGACTTCACCCGTTTCCTGTAGAACGTGATTCGGCCTTTGAGTGAGCCCGATGCACTAGAGAAATTCGAAAATAGGTAGGAAACTCAGTGGAGGTCGATAGATTAAGCCGATTGTGGAAGCAGAGGATGTATACTTTGAGTGAGCATGATGCAAGTGCAAGTTGACTAACAGCTGAGCGCTCAGATTTCTGCATGATTTTTGGAGTGAGGTGGCACATACGTGTGCTGGCTTATGCGACTGTTTTGCAATCATGAACTGCAGTGGTCACTATTTGTTCTCTGCTTGAAATCTCATCGATTCAGTTGCACTGGAGTTAGACTGCACATACTGTCCGTTTTTTGACTTTCGCGTGCATGGCTGACCCATGCATGCTGCGTGACTTGCTAGAGAACTGGACATCAAGTGAACCTTCCTAAATTTGTGGCTTAATTCCATCACTCCATTCGTTCATGCAGTTCTTGAATTAGATTCATGCAATAGAGGAATAGGTTTTGTCACGTACCTGAAGCCAAACGGCTTCTTGTGAAGCTTCTTGCTACTGCATGCTCTGATCCTTTGATTGCATGAGGCTTGGCTAATGATTTTTGATTTCTTTTCCTTGTGCAGGTGTCCTCTGGCCGGATCTGAACTGCATGCAATCGTTTCCACGTTCAACTCTGCCCGTTCAAGCTGCTGCTGTTGCATGGTCACAAAACCAGAACTTCTTTTTGCCATTTCTCCAAAACGGTAGATCGGATTGATCTGAAACTCGGTGAGCATGTTCCTACCATCATTATGCATCTCCCATAGCAAATTCGTGATCAATGGATGCACGGATTTTGAGAAAAATAGAAAATGGCTGAAGATTTCAGAGCTCGATTTCTCGGAAACCGTGCATCGGAATCGGCTGAAACTGCTTGGGTAGGCTACTATCACCCATGTGCATGTCCCCATGAAACAGGTTTTAAAACGGATGCACGGATATGGAGAAAATTCAAAAATGGCAAATGGTGATGGAGGCTGATTTCTTGGAAACCGTGCACCGGAATTGCATGAAACTGCTCAGGCATGTTGTCATCAACCTTGTACAATTCCCCATAAAACGGTTTGTCAAATGGATGCATGGTTTTCAAGTTATGGCATAAACAAATTCTGCTCTATGTGTTTTTGCTTCAAGGCACTTTGCATTTTGGTTGCATGGTATGACAAAATGAATTTTGGCTGTGATGCAGGTATGGAGATGATGGAGGAGGAGTTGGAAGATTGCATGAGGGCTTCTGAACCCTTGAGGAAGCTACCATGCTTGCCAAACCACTTTTTGAAATGCATGCCTAGTTTCCCACAATTTCTACAGGAAGTTCCTGTAGAAGCACAATGAGAAGAACAAGGAGGGAAAAAAAATGATGGATAAAGGCAAGGGATGGATACACAAGTGCTTGTAGGCCTAATCAATAGATTCCCACCATTAGATTCACTTTTGAAATTGGATTTGGCTCGTCCAAAGGTTCTACAGGATGTTTCCTGTAGAAATACAGAGCTTCCTGTAGAAGGCACAAGAAAATTCCTTTGACCTTGATTTGAGTGCTCCTCCTGTCATGAAATGTCCTTCTTGCAACCTGCAATGTCACTGCTGCAACATGAAATTATTCAATGGAGATTAGCTTTATTTTTCTTTTTCTTTTTTCTCCTTTTTTTTTTGAAAAAACAACTAGGGCGCCTCATGGAGGTTTTCACCCTAATTGCCTGCCCTGGGCGCCTCCAAGGGAGGTTTTCACCCAGAGATCTTATTCTCTTTTCTCTTTTTTTTTCAACCCATTGACCGCCTCATGGAGGTTTTCAATCAATGAGCCAATCTAAGGCGCCTTCGAGGAGGTTTTCACCTTAGATTTCTATTTTCCTATTTTTTCATATATATATATATATATATTTCTTTTTTCTACCCTACCCTACTTGAAAAACAAAATCGTTCTCAAGTATAAGAATGCTTCCAATGGAGCCATGTGCACATCAAGAGTAGAGACAAGATGATGTGAAGGCTCGAAATGCATGCTTGGATAAGTATCCAGATCTCAAAGACCAAATGATCTGGCGTTGAAGGGATCAAACAAAGCTGAGGAAGAAAGTACTGCTGCAACTTAGTGACCTTCTGAAACCATATCTCAATATAGCTTTGATATCCTTGGTTCTTTTGCTGATCCGGATCATTCTTCATGTCACCTTCTATCATGACCTTCGGATCTTCCTCTTTTTGTTGATCTTTCTCTTGAATACATGGAAGATTTGATGGTAACCATGAGGGATCTTTCTTTATCTCTGCTTCTGATGTCTTCTCTTCATCAAGTGCAGCCCATGGTTCTTTGATATCCTCTTTTGAATCTTCTTTTACTGGATGTGCTCCTTCAATGCTTTCAAGATGATCTCTTTTTTGCAATGCTTTCCCTGAGCTATGGTGAAGATCATTGAGCTCAAGAGGAGTCATTTGCACATGTTGTGCCTCAGCTTTGCAATTAGGTTGAGCTACTCCATTGTATGGCTTTTGAAATGGTACGGGTGGTTGAGTGGAGGTGTGAAATTGAGATGGAGATGGATGGCATTGTGGTTGGGTAGGCATGTGGGGTTGCCTTGGTGGAGGAGGAGGCGATGGTTGTGGATGAGTAGGTGGTGGAGGAAAATGAGCGGGACGAGAGTTGTACTGGGGCCTCCACTCCTGATAAGGTGCATTCCACTGAGGTTGTGGCTGAGCATAAGAGTGAAATGAATGAGCAACTAGTTGGGCATAATATGGATCTATGAAGGAACAAGGAGGAGGTGTGAACCAGGAAGGATGAGCAGGGGGACCCCAAGAAGGCATGAAAGTGGCTTGATAGGGGTCATAGTAGGTCTCGGATGTCCCTTGTATTTCCTGCTAGTAAGATCTAGGTTCATGTGGCCTCCTTTGGTTCATATAATAGAGTGGTTCAGTGGCTCCTTTAACTCTTTGATATGCAACTTTAAGTCCAGGCAAGGAAGGGCACTGATTTGTAGGATGGTATTCTTCACAGATGAAACACACTTCTAGGGAGTGCATTGGACATTCGTTCCTAGGATGCTTTCTAGTGCACCTAGGACAAAAGATGACCAAAGCCCTCTTGGCTTCCTCTTGCTTCTGTTGGATCCGCAAGGTATCCAGTTGCATGGCAAGAAAGTACCTCATATCACTCTTGAAATCTTTGATCTGATTTTCAAATTCATCTTTGGACAAGATGTTGCTCCCAATATTTCTGCTTGTAGCCATTTGCTCCAGAGGAATGTTTTCTTCTTCTTCTCCCCTAGAGGTTCTTCAGATATGTCTTGATGTCCACCCTGGGGTTCTTCAATCGCAGCCATCGAAGAAGAGAGAATCTTGGCTGTGTGAAGCAGTGGGGGTGTTGTGTAATCATTTTTCTAACTTATCTCTACTCCTACAAGGCATGAAATGAAATCTTTTTGGTTGATTTTTGTTTTTTTCTACTTCTACTTGCAAAACTGAAATAGATTGAACTGCAACTAACTATCTTGCTAAAATGAAAATGCGGAATTGAAATGAAAGCAGGAAAGGACTAATCTATTTTGCTCAAATGAAATTGCAGGAATGGAAATGCTAGTCTACGCTTGCAGAATTGAAATGCTAATCTACGCTTGCAGAAATGAAATTGCGGAATTGAAATGCTAATCTATGAAAGCAAGAAATGCTAATTTATGAAAGCAGGAAATGCTAATCTATGAAAGAAGGAAATGTCTATGCTACTTTTGCAGAATGGAAATGAATTAAACTACTTAGCAGAAAGTTGTAGTAGAAAATAGAATAATAGCAACAATCACCAATACTCTGTCGCTTCCCCGGCAACGGCGCCAAAAATATGGTGAGCTCCAGTATTGTAGCAATAATGCTACAACTCCCGGGGCTTCCTATCTCTATTTTTATCAACCCGGTAGTTCGTACAAACTTGGAAGCGACGGTGCTGTATGCACAAGTACTAGCTCTTGTCGCAGCTGTCACTTGGTCAGCTGGCACAAGTCCGTTAGGGCTCAAGCCAACTTCTATATGCTCTCAAAAGAAGCTTTCTAAATGATGGACGAAGGCCATCTCAAAGGAAATTAATCTATTTTGCAAAAATGAACTGAAAGCCAACCAAAACATAGAAACCCTAGTAAACCCTAATCTGACTAGTTTAACCTCTATGATGCAATAGTGAGAGTGCAAATGTCTAAAAATGATGCCATTAGTTCTAATGATGTGAAATGCATGAACTTAAACTACTTTTATTGAAAAGAACATGTTTTTGTATTTTTGCTTAAATGGTTGGAGTGATGATAATTTTGTTTCTTATTAGGGTTTGACTGTGCAGGGGTAGTGTGAAGGGAAAGAAAGCTTGGGAAAGGTTAGGGGGGCTAGGAGAGGTTCCAGGGGATCTCTAACATCATCCCATAGAAGTTCCACACGTTCAGATGCTCAGCAACCGAGTTTGCAGGCTTCTACAGGATGTCTACAGGGGATCCTACAGGAAGTCTCGGGATTTCTACAGGAAGGTCTGTGGTTGGAGTTTTGGGTGATGGAGGAGTGGAGGAAGTGTATGGGTGAATAGGTAGGATGGAAATGAGGCTTGTGATGGCTCAGGAATAGAGAACTAAAGTGGAGAAAGAGTGCATGCATGGATCTATAATTAAAATAACTATGTGGCAGCTTGCATGAAAGCATAAGACTGCGTTTTTTGGTGGTTGGTACAGCCCACACCCCCAATCTGTAAACAGAGATGGCAGCGAGTGCACTATCAACCTTTTCTTGACTCTAATGAATTACAATCCTCCTCCTCTAATCTAAACAACTAAAAGCACTTAAACCATAAGCTAATCCTACTTCAATCACACGAAACAAATCAAATCAGCAGAATGGAAATTCTAAATGCATGTCAAAACAAAGGAAATAAAGTGTTGCAAGGAAACAAGTAACGATAAAAGGAAGAGGAGGTCTATTGCTCTCAGGTTGGGCCCTAACCTGAGAGCTATAGCTCCCTTAAAAACTCAAAATTGAATCCAAAGCTGCCTACCTTTATTGAATAATCATGAGTCTAACATCATGCCAAAACTGGCTTACAAAAAGACTAATTGGCTAACCAAATTGACTAACTAGCTAATCCCAAAAAATGACTAACTAAAATGAGGTCTTAAGCCCTCTTATTTATAAAATTTGAGGACCCAACAGTCCTCCTAAAATTTAGGGACTTGGCTGCCCAAGACTTGTAGTTAACAGCAGTCCAACTTGACTTGCTTGGCTGCCCTTGAGCTGATTGATTCGGTGGCCCTTGAACTCCGAGCTGATGGTGGAAAATTCGAGGTAAGGGCCCATAAATGAGGGGGACACCTTCCTACAAATCCTCTAGCTTGTTCTCCCACGAATTTGGCTGCCAAGTGCTCATTAAGACCTTCAATTTTGTCTCCAAGTTGACCAAGAAGGCTACACAAAGCACCCATTATACTTGTTGGCATAATGACTAACCAAATTCACTCTATTAACATAAAAATAATCAAAAACATGCAATAAACAAATGAGAATGGTGGACTAAGCCAAATTAGGAGGTTGGATGAGCCCAAATAATGGTACATTTTTGGGGCTCATCAAATAGCAATCAAGAATTCTTCACTAAATGATTGAAATGAAAAACTAGGAAACATGAGAAATCAAGAATTCACTGTTTATACTAGTTCAGAAGAAAACATTGAGAATAATAATGATTGAAAACAGAGTGCAATTAAGAAAATTATGAGTTATTCTTTTTTGTTTATCATTCAGAGGTGAAACATAGATCATATTTTAAACAAGGAAAATTGTAAAACACAAGGTATAAATGAACTTATTGATCCGATGTTTGATTCAAGAATTCTGAGAAAAGTCCTTAGCTCCAATTCTTCATCTAGCAAGCCAAAAAGTTGGTCCAATCAGCTCTTTATTCCAAAATAGTCAATGTTACAGCAATGTCTAAGAATCCACACTCAATACTCCAATTGAGGTGGTATTTATACAAAAAATCTTTACAAAAATATCTCATAACAGAGTGAGATATATTCTAGTGATGACTAATTATTTTTACAGAAAAATAGAGACACTTAGTCTCGAAGATAAGATAAAGGTGAAATGATGATGTGTTGTTCCTATTCTTGTTGAATGTGCTAGAGGCAGGCCCTTTTATTTGGCTTGCTGTTGTCCTCTTTAGTAACTCTGTGCTGGCTGCATTGTTTTGACCAATACTTTTCACCGGTTCTGATACACTTTGACCTATTTGACCTCTCTTCATCTTTGTTCATCCTGCTGTTAGAAAATTATATATTACGGAGCAATGGAACACATAAAATATTGCAGAAATATAAACACAGAAAACACATAAAAAAAGAGAGACACAGATATACGTGGTTCATCCAGTTTAGGCTACGTCCACCCCGAATAGCCAGTCCTTCCTTTCTATTATCCAGCAAAATGAAGGGACACAACTTACATAGATCCACTATAATATCCTCTGTTTTCTCTCACAGTCTCGCCTCTCTGTTTCTCGCTCAGAGAATACACATCTATTACACAGCCTCAAATACAATGCCCTCATACAAAGAGAGGGGGTTTCCTTCTAGGGCAAAAAACCCTAAACTAAACATAAGTTCTATCGTTAGATCATCCGCCTAATGAACAACCCAGATTGACTAGAAATTACTATACTTTTACAAGGTAATTTTACATCTATTTTTGGCTTCAGGGGCGCTGCCCCCGAGCCCCCGCCGGGGGACAAGTCCCCCCCTCACCCCCCTGCATGGAGGGGTGTACAAACTTCCTGGGGTATACATCCGGCTAAAACAAAAGACCTCTAAACAATCATGCTCCACACACAACTCCTGCTATGGTAAAAGCCCAACATTTACATTTTACCAAAAGTAAATTTACAAAATTTTCAATATGTCCCCCTACCATTTTTGCTCTGTCAACTTGTGTTTCTGGAGTTTCCTTAGAGTATCATCAGCTTCCGTATACCTGAAAAAATTAGACTGGAGTTGAAACATATGCTTTACCTCATGCTCAATATAGAATAAGTTCTCTAAGTTGTCATAGAGAACTCGGCCTGTGGGGAGTGTTTTTATTCCTGATGCACTTGTTGATTAACTAGCTTGATCTCCAGCATACTTATTCAATTTATCTACATAATTAATGTGCTTCATTAACCTGTCATTGATCAAAGGAATTGGTAGCCCTTTATTCTACAAAACTGTGAACTTTTCCATAAAGGAATTGATTTCCACCTGCATATCTTGGCATCTTCTTTCTAGATTTTGCATCAAAGTTCTTTTAGTTAGCACCCTTTTGATTTCCAAAATAGTGTCAGTCATGTCTGGGATGCCAAGTGCTTCCAGTAGTTCCCTGTTTCTGTTATTCACGAAATGTATTAGCCTGTTGGCCAATTCAAGCATTTGTCCTAACTCTGCTCTTGTTATTTGAATTTCTACATGTGCTGCTGTCACTAAATCAATTTGTTCATAAATTACCTGGATAGATGCCCACACATCATTTATAGATTGAATGATGTTGGCCCAAAGGATTTTCTTGATCTCTGCCAGGGGCTTATCAAAAGTGAGCTCTTTCTCTAATGCTTTAACTTTATTTTCTAAGGCTTTAATCTCCCTGGTTTTTTCTGCAATACTTATTTTTGAAGCATCATACTTCTTTTCTATATTGGCCAATTGTTCTTTTGCTCATTTTAATTCTATGACTTGTAATCTCATTTCTTCCATGGCCTTTGTCAATTCTTCAGTGTTCATATTAGTATTGTTGCCTATTGTTGTTCCTGTTGTTGACGTACCTGTGACTGCCTCTGCTGTGGCTGCTGGGACATTTGGAGCTACTGTTGTTCCAAGTGCAGAAGGGACTGCTGTTGATGTACCTGTAGGAATTACTTCAGGAGGCTGGGAGGTTGAATCTCCCTGATTTTCCTTCAGTGCCTTCTCTAATGCCTGCTCTGTATCATTTAATCTTTCATTAAGTTTTAGGAGAAGGTCCATCATATCTTCTTCTGATTTCTATTGTATAGCTTCTGCTATTTGAGGATGCCTTGAAGGAGGCAGTTTTAGCTATTTCCTCAGGGCAACAATGTCCTCTTCTTTCTTTTTAATCAGAGCATGTATGCCTTTAGCATCTTTGGGATCATGTCCCAATCCAATGATGCTTTCTTCTAATTATTTAATTTTGTTATCCTTGGCTAGGGAGGAGGCTTTTTCCAAGTGAAGTTGAGAAGCTATATTATCCAAGGAATTTTGTAGCTTGTGAGCCATCATTTCTTTGTCAGTTAGTGTGGAATAGACCATTTCCCCAGTTTGCTTGTGAATTTCAATATGGTCCATAGGATGAATATCTTTGGCTAGGACCTCCAAATTTGTTCTGATGAAATCTGCTGTTGACTGGGGTTGCTGCACCTTTGGCTTAAAATAACTCATTATCATTTTGTCGTCTTTAATATCATAAGCTATCATCAATCTCTGCTAGTTTGAGGGGGGCATCTTCAGATACTAATTATAAATTTGAAGCCTTACTGGATCATTCTTGGCTTTTATTTCTGTAAATGTATTCTTAATGTCTGATGCCTGTTTGCTTTGTGGCCTGGTGGATGATACTTATGCACTGTGTTGCTTTTCTAGTTCTTGCCTCTGTGAGCTAAGATATGTTTCTCCCATTCGAGAATTTTGTTGGCTCATTGCCCTTTCTTCTTTGTGGATGTCTATAGTCTCTTTCATCATTTCCTCTTTTGACAGAGGATTCAATCTTTTTCTTTTAGTCCCAGGCTGTTCCATGGGTCTGCTAGCAGGAGTAGTGGTTTCCCTGTCCCTCTTCTTGCCTCTTTCCTCATTTAGAGGAGTTTGCAACACTGGAGTTTCTACTACTTTAGTTTTAGGTGGAGGAGTTGGTTCTTGACCCTGTTCTTTGGACTTTTCAGGCTGATCTGTCATTGTGGGCTGTTCTGTGGTCTCTATTTCCTTCCCTTTAGGTGTGCCTGTGGCTGGTATGTTGACTTCCAATGGAAGATGTTGAGAAGTTCCAGCAATGGATGCCCCCTTTTCTAGCCCTTGAGATAGCTTGAAAAATACCTGCCGAAAAGAATCTAGGTCAAGGGTTTTCTCAATATTTCTCATAGTATTTTCCATCTTTTCCTGTTCACTAATCTCTTCTACTAGGGTCCCTTCTACCCATTCATCCTCATTTGCAAACTGTTCAATTTCTGGGATCTTATGATGTATATAAACTGACAGCTTGTTTCTTACCCTTCTGTCACTTATGAAACCATTTGCGTCATATGGCACCCACCAGAAGCTTTTCTTCAATCTAAGGTGGTATTGTAAAATATTTTCAACTTCTTGTCAAGCATCCATAGAATTGATGACAAAAGGGCCTAATTGTTTTTTGATGTTCAACTGAGCCTTTTTCTTTGCATTAAAAAAGTGGCTTAAGTCTGCATTTATGATCTGTCTGAAATATTCTATTGCAAATAATATCATGGGCACATATTTAGGCAATTTGAAAGGGCAAAGTTCACACTCATACATTCTAATTTCTGTGTGATTTTCATATAGATACCAATCACCTATCTTGTACTGTTTAGAGAGCTGCATAATCTTCTTCATGTCACCCGTGATCCTAGGAGGGGAAACTCCTATCAATAAAGTGGTTGCTATATGTACAAGCCAGTCAATGAACTCATCATAAGTGTAAGGGGACTCACTGGTTTTATGGAAGATGGAACTCCAAAAAATCACAAACCTTCGATTTCCTTTTGAGTCCAATTTCCTGATGGGGAAAGAAAAGCTATTTAGCTGAGGATACAACAAAAGATGGTATATAAAATATGTATATTTGAAGACTCCTTCCCTATCCAAACTTATGAATTGATCATGGATTTTGTTGGCAATGAAAGTGGCATAGTCATATCTGACAGCAGGGGGTTGTCCTGGAGTAAATATTGACATTAAAACTAAGGTGATGTCATCAACATATTCACTGGAATTGAATGCCATGATCAGGGATATCATTCCAACAATGAGTCTGCTAGTGTTAGTGAAAAAGGTCTGCAGATAAGGAGGTGGACCTTTAGTCTGGTGCTTTGGCAGCATGAAGGTCTGAGCAATACGGCTTATCTCTGATGTGGGAAATTGAGAATATTTTTCAAGTAGATACCCCATGGAAAGAGGAGCAAGGGGCTCAGTGGAGTGGAACTATATCATTTCATTAATGGACTTAGCAGTTATGGGAAAAAGAACATTCTGGGATGGGGAGATAACTGCCCTGTGGACAGGGTCATAGTTGGCATATAATGATGAATTATTTCTAGGAAAACATGTATTGAGGGGAGGAAATACATGGGAAGATTAGATTCCCACAGTCCAAAGATGTCAGACTTGTTTAGATAGCTTTCTTTGAGTTGGCAGAAGGTCTGAAGACGGTTCCTATCACTAGATAAATATTTTATTTGAAAATCTTTATCTACAAGAGGCAAATAATCTAAGTCTTTGTGATGTGCATTTATGGGTGAGACATTCAGGGCTATATGAGTTTCCATGTTTGGTTCTTATGTATTCAAACTGGAATTGGGGCTTTCTGGGGAAAAAATGGAGTAAACAGCAAGCTTAGGGTCTTTTCTATTGCGATTACTAACTGTTTTTACCCTGAATTTTGGCTTTCGCTGGTAGAACTCTCAGTGGAAAACATAAATTGTAGGTTTACAGGGTAAAACGGATAAATACCTGGACTAAGGAGGAAAACTGTGTACTTCCAGGCTGAATGACGTACTACGGAGCATGATACTGAAGTTTTCTTGGCTAGGTGTCGGGCTGAATGCTCGGACAGTCGACTGAACATTATTTTGCATGGAGAACAGTCTATAGAGGATAATGGGAAAATGACGTTTTTATCATTTATTTAATGAAATTTGGGATTGGCGGGGCTTTTTGGCATTTATTAGGCAGATGACATCAGTGTGATGGGACCTGTTTGTCGTTATGCGGAAGGTGGTAAGCGGTTTTCCCCGCACCGCTTTTGGGGTCAGGTGGTTTCAGAAGGAGGTACAACGGAAAACCACAGAGCGATTGCGACTTAAATCGAGGCGGAAGGGTGGTCACGATAGGATCGTCGACCATCGGATGAAAAGATAGAGATCAAGCGGTTGACGAGTAACGAAGTTCGACAGGGTGTTAATTTGCGGTGGGCCCGATATATTAACAACGTTAAATTGTATCGGGGGAATTTTTATTGGTTAAGGGGTTGGTTATTAATTAACCCAGATGCTTAATTAATCCCACGTGGCGTGGCGGGGTAGGTTCTTAATAAGTTTCGGATAAACTTATTAATCCTTATTTATATAATGGTTGTATACCATCGGGGCAAGAATTATATAGAATGTGGGGTTTTAATATATTTTACAAATTACGGGGAATGGGTAATGTTTTTGGGATTCATATAATAATAGTTAGAAGTTAATATGAAATCGAAGTGAAAGTGCCAAGTTAAAATGTTAAAGTTTACATTTAATAGTTAGGCTAAAGTGTGAATAAAGGGTTCTTAGGTCATATTATGCATTATTTCTAGGTAAAATAGGTTTTTTTACTTGGAAAAACTTTGTGAAATGAAATGAATAGTTTATGGATGATACTAAGTACTTAGGCTTTTAAATCATTGGGTCGAGGGTCCAGTCCCTCCAGAAGTCAGAGAAATGCTCTGAGCCCCTTTGATTTTCCAAGACCTTGATACTTAGGGGAAATTAGTGAATGACTAGGGAAAAATGTAAGGGGAATTAGTTATTTATCCTTGTTTTGCTTGAACCGCATCAAGTATAATGTATGCCTTTCACTGGTAATAAAAGTAATGATCAACACATTTGGAAGCATTTTAATCACAAGTATCATTCTGCAACATCATCTACCAACCCTACCTACTTTAGCCTGACATTTTTCCTTCTTTATTAGGTGCACTTGGATTGGCAAACCCTTATCACACTTTTTCTTTTACATATATAAATCTATCTAAATCTAACCTTATTACATCTAAGGGCTCAGATTACACTGTTGAGCTCCTTTTATTCACTCTACCTATCTACTTATCTGCCAAGATTAAACTGTTTGGCCAAATTTTATTCTCTATGTCTATAGCATGAAATTGAAAGATGAAAGAGCCAAATTTGAACAGTTTGACCCTTCATCAATTGTGGCATAAGATTAACAAGTTGCACGCAATGACTTATTACAGAAAATGAAATAGTAGTGGCATTTAGACTTACACACTTTCCTGGTCTATTTTTGTTTGGGGTTCATTTCTTCTCATTTTTTCGACCATTTTATTCTTTTTACCCTTTGATTTTTCTTTTAGGGTATACCCTCATTACATTTTTTATTTTTATTTTTATTTTTTGAGAATATGGAAAACCTTTGCAACAAGAAAAGGTATGAACATATTATAGAGCTCATCAAGTCAATCATGAAATATGACACCTATTGGTATAGGAGCATAACACTGACTCCACTTGGGGATGGCTTTTCCTGGTGGAAAGTCAAGAAGAGTAGGTCAGATGGCCTTCTGAATAACCTTGACTGTGCTTTGAAATCTCCTTCTATGGTTTCTTTATTGTAGGTATGACAGTAATCCTTTTGAAGCTTAGGGCCTTCTCTTCGGGCTTCAACTCCATCAAGTTACTATCCAATCCAAACTGTGACATTACCAAGTATATAGTATTTATATGTTAAAATCAGAATACATTAAAAATTGGGATCATAGTAATGCTTCATCATCCAACCATTAACTGGCCCTTCTTCTGTCTCTATGTCATCCAAGTTCTTGAGATAGTAGGTATTTTTCCCTTGTAAAGCATGGATAACAAAAGGTCCTTTCCATAGGAAGTCAAATTTCCCATTTTTTCTCTTGTCCTCTCTCCTGGAATCCCATCTTAAAACTTTGTCTCCAATGTAGAAGTCCTCTGCCTTGGTTCTTTTATCAAATATTTTCTTAAGTTTTTCTTGTACCACTTGAGATCTCTGATATACTTCCTCTCTGGTCTGCTGCAAATGGATGGTCTGATTTATTCTCCTTTGAATGTTATTGGGTTCCACTTGAGCTTCCTGAAGCAGTTTCATTACTGGAACTCCTAAGGATGAAGGAAATACAGCCTCCATGCCATAGACTAATTCATAAGGACTAGTCCCAATGGATTTCTTTGTAGTAATTCTGTCTGCCCATAGTGCATTAGTAAGTTTCTTGTGCCAGTTTTTCTTGTTTTCTTCCAATAATTTCTTAATGATGTTAATTAGGCTTTTATTGGAAGACTCAGCTAGACCATTACCTTGAGGGTAATAGGCTGTGGAATGGCCTAGAGTGATATGGTATTTATTACAGAAACTTATCATTTTCTTGGATTTAAAGGCAGCAACATTATCAGTTATGATCTCCTCAAGACAATCAAATCTAGACATGATGTTGCTTTCTAAGAATCCTATAATCACATTATCAGTGGCTTGTCTAGAAGGAATGGCTTCTATCCATTTGGTGAAATAATTTTTGGCAGTGAGAATCCATTTATGTTGGCTAGAAGATGGAGGATGGATTTCTCTAATGAAGTATAAGCCCCATTGTTGAAAGGGGTTTTCGGTGGAGATTGGTCTCAGGGGTAAAGGTAGTAGTTTTCTCTTGCCCTCAAAAATTTGGCATTTATGGCAAGCAGTGACAAATTTCTTTACATCGGTGAACAAGTTTGGCCAATAAAATCCAGCCCTCAGGATCTTGTTTGCAGTTTCCTTTCAGTAAAGGTGTCCACCATAGTCTCCTGCATGAAATTCTTGGAGAACTTTGTCAGCTTCTTCTTTTACTAAACAATTCAATAGAATACCTTCCTGATTTTTCCAAAATAAAGCATTATCTAAAATACAAAATTTTGCAGCGTTCAGTTTTAAGAACCTTTTCTTTGTCCTGGATAACCCTGGAGGAGCCCGCAGGTTTAATAATACATAAGTTATATCAGCATACCATGGTGAATCTAAGAAGGCCTGGCTGATCTGTGGAGTTGCCATCTCCTGTTCATTATCTAGTTCATTAATGTCTAGGGCTTGACAATTTGTTTCAGTCATGAGTTTAGCCAATCCCTTTTATAAGCTTTGTAGGTCTAATTTCAATATCATATTCCAATATAGTAGCAATCCATTTACCTCGTTTGCTCTCAATTCCATCTTGAGTTAAGATGTCTTTGACAACAACATTTGGCACATAGGCTATTACATGGGAATACAATATGTAGACTCTAAAGTCTTTAATAGATTTCACCTGTGCAAAGGCTTGTTTTTCCATGATTTTGCACTTTAGAGGTGCATCCCCAAGTGCTTTACTAAAAAAGGCTATTGGTTTTTCACATCCCTGGTCATCATTTTGTAGTAAAACACTAGCTATGGTGTGTTCTGATGCAAAGGAAAATATTATGAAATCTCTATCAAACTTTGGACTTGTGAGGACCGGTGTTCTAGTCAAAGCCATTTTAATTTCCTCAAAATCTTGCTTGGCTTCAATGCTACAACTAATACTATAATTCTTTTTCAACATATTATTAAGCAATCTAATTAATTCAGCTAAATTGGAAATGAATCTTCTCAAAAAATTAATCTTTCCTAGGAAAGCTTGAAGTTCTTTAACATTTCTGGGGTGGGGTATTTGTAGAATAGCTTATATTCTAGCAGGATCAATTCTAATACCTTCTTTGGAGATGATATGGCCTAAAAGTTTTCCTTCCTCTAGACCAAACAATGACTTTTTAGGATTTAAGGAAATACCATATTTTCTACATTTCAAGAATACTTGTCTCAAATGATCCAAGTGTTGCTGATCTGATTTAGAAAAAACAGTCAGGTCATCTAGATATATAACCAAAAAAACATGAATTTCCTTAGCGAATGCTATATCCATTTCCCTCTGAAAGGTTGCCCCTGCATTTTTAAGCCCGAATGGCATTTTAACATATTTGAATGTACCCCATGGTGTTGTAAATGTAGTTTTTTCCTGGTCATCAGGATGAACCAAGATCTGGTTATAACCTGAGAACCCATCCAAGAGTGAAATACTAGAGGCTCCTACCAGCCTCTATAAAATGTGATCCATCTAGGCAAGGGGTAGTTGTCTTTCAGAGAAACTTTATTAACATTCCTTAAATCAACACATAATCTGATTTCTCCAGTTTTCTTCCTAGTGGGTACTAAATTAGACACCCAATCTGAAAACCTGATAGGAGCAATTATTCTTGCTTCATATATTTGTTTGATTTCCTTTTCAATTAAGGGCAGAAGTATAGGATTAATTCTTCTAAGCTTTTTCTTGAATGGTTTTTGGTTTTCCTTTAGAGGTATTGTATGTTGAATTATTGAGGTGTCATAAGATTTCAGGTCTTCATAACTCCAGGCAAAAACATCCTGGAACTCTCTCATTAGCTCAACACATTTGAGTTTTTGGTTAGGGGGCAAGGATTTGGATAACTTCACTATTTTAGGATCATCCTCAGTTCCCAAATTATAGTCCTCAATATCTGCTCTTAAGGGTTCCATTTTGGGTTTCTTAGGAATATCATTGAAATCAAAAATATCTTCCAAAGGTGTTAATCCCTGAGGCGAATGATTGTCTTTTAAATTGGTTAATTCAGATTCTCCTTCAAAAATTTCATCAATATCCATCTCTTGAAGTTCTTACATTTCTTGTTTGGTAAATTTTGTTGGACGCAGCATTTGAGTTGCACTTTCTGCTGAAATGTTTGTTTCTATCTCGTTGGTTTGATAAAATTCATTTACTATATCTACATCTATGTTTATGTTACAAAATACATCTATGTTTATGTTACAAAATTCCTCATCTAAAGTAAAAAAATTGTTAATCTGCTTATCACCATCAAACACTTGCCAGGTTTTCAAATTGTCAAGTATAGCTGGCCTATGTCTAATCTCAGCTATGAACTAATGATTGGGTTCAAATGGTAACTTGCAGGTGCTGGCAAACATTGCCAGACTGTGAGCTTGCAAATTATGTTTTCTTGGGATTTTGGCAAGCTTAGTTTCCAAATATGTGTTGAGAATCTCTATCACTGTGTCTCTATAATAATTCAGTCTTGGATCATTTGTTGAATACTGTCCTTTTATCTGTTGAACAATTAACTCAGAATATCCTAAGACAGACACCCTAATTGCTCCTAATTCCTTAACCAATTTAAGACCTAGCAAGAGAGCTTCATATTCTGCCATATTGTTGTTGCAGCTAAAGTTTAATCTATAGGCAGGGACTTCAGTGTGGTCATTTTCAAGATTATGCACCCAGACTCCTGCCCCTGTTCCTAATTTGTTAATTGAACCATCAAATTCCAAGTGCCAAAGAATTTCATGTTCATAATTTGTGTCAGGAGTCTCAGGAATCTGTTTAATAAGGAGATTTGATTCTTTTCTTTCTTCTATTTTCTCTTTGGTGTCTGATGTCTCATTGTTTTCAGAAATTTCATGTATTTGAACACTAGATTTATCATTTTCAATTTCTTTTGGTTCTGCTAAAACTTCCAATTTAGTTGAAGGATCAATTTCAACATTGTAGAGAATAAAAGAGTCCATATCAGAGTGAACTGAGTAGATAGGGAAATTTTGGGGTTTTGCCTAACTACTTACAATGTACTTCATTAAGGTTTCTCTATACAGTTTCTTGGGTTGACCAAATACTGAAATAGTAGCATAAGACATGTCAAGTTGTAGAGATCCTTGAAGCTTTTCACCCCAAGACCTAGACAATAACATGCCATATTTCGGTGGAATGTCAGCTACTACGATGTCCATTAGAATTGTTTTGGTAGGATATTGAACTAGTGACACACATAAGTCTTTGATTAAACCCAAACATCTGACATAACCTGAATCAAAGGAAAAGAGGTCTTTATATGGTTTGGTGATGTCTAGGTCCAACTTCTCCATTACAAATTTAGGCATTAAGTTATGAGAGGCGCCAGAATCAAACATGGCATTATGAAGTATTTTATCATGTATAGTCAGACTCACATAGAAAGGAGGGATTCCTCCATCTACTGATTTCCCATTCACTTTAGGGCCAAAAATCAATTCGGGCCTATCATCAAAAACATTTACTAAATCTACATTAACAGTGATTTTGAGTGACTTGTTAATTTGGCTTCTGTAGACATCATGTTTAGCTAGTTCAGACAGTGGAACAACTATTTTTAATTTTCCTACTTCAGCTTCCAGATTAAAAGGCTTTTCAGACTGAGTTCTTGCATTCCGTACAACTGGATTCTCTTTTTCATCAGTGTTCTCTGTGTTTTTCTCCTTTTCAGGAGTGGGGTTATGGGCAGAAGTTGTTTCAACATCAACTTCTAGAGGTTCTTCTACGTTTCCTTTAGAGGGAATAGAAGTGGAAAGTTTCCTATTATTGGGTTGATCATTTGACACATCTTCAATAATTGGGTTAGATGGGTTAGGGTTTGTTCTGGACAGAATATGTACAGGGATATTATTGGCCTTACCTTTGTTAGGCTGCTTGGTGGCTTTCTGTTTATTAATTTCAAGGACATCTATTCTTCTACTCCTTAGATTATATTGTTTATGGACTTCATAAATGGCAGTATCATATCCCTCCCTAAAGTCAAATGATTCACCTGACTGAGTTTGGAATTGTTTTAGAACATAGGCTTCTTGATCATCTTGGGTCAAGAAAACTTGTTCTCCATTGTTGAGTCCCATCAAATTGATTTGGGTGTCTTTTGTTGGTTCATCAGAAGTGGAGGCTTCAACATAATTTTCTTGGAAAGGGGGCCTAAGATTTTGATCAAGGCCAGGCTTCCCAATATTCTGATTTTGGTTCTTCCTGAAATTTGGATTTCTCCCAGTGTTGCTAGGTTGTCCATCCCAAGGGGATTTTCTTTCGATTGTTTCTACTCTATCTCCTAATCTATCCATACCTTTGATAATAGCATCAAGTTTTTGTTCAAAGGCTGAAGGTTCTTCTTTCAAAGGTATCTGCCTTTCAGCTCTAGCTCTAGCTCTTTTGGATATTAGGTTAGCTTCAACGCTGATAGCTATACTTTGCATTTCTTCTAAGGTTCGAGGAGCTCTTTCCCTAAGTTGATATGCCATATCTGAATCAAATCCATCAAGGAATTTGATCAATGCCAAATCTGGAGGAGGTCTAAGGTTTTTGGGGATAGCATTGTAAACATTATTAAACCTAGTACAGTAATCTTGTACAGTTTCCTGTGTTCCCCTTGTTAGCCTCCTGTTGCAACAGGTGTTCATTTTTCATGATTAACATTTTTACATGCCAAATATGTCATCTTTCTTGCTGCAAGGTTCCATATTTCCAGAAGAGGCCAAAGAAGAGACCATGAAAGTGTGCTAGTCTAAATGCAACTGCTGTACTCCAATTTTGATGAGTTGTTCCATTTTTGAAGATTTTTTCAGTTAAGGGAGGGCCAAACAGCTTAATCTTGGCCTCCCTAGGTTTCAATTTCCTGTTTTAGAATATAGAGAATCATTATCTGTCCAAACAGCTTAATCTTGGCAGATTTGTAGATAGGTAGAGAATCAAAGGAGCCCAACTGCTTAATCTGGGCCCTTGGCAGAAATAAGTGTAGATTTAGATAGGAGGATAGTCAAAAGAAAAATTGTAAAGCTGGGTCTGCAAGTCTAAGTGCACCCAAACCAAAAAGAAGAAAAAATGTTAGGTGACTAGGCTGGGTAGGTAGCTGTGTGGTTGCAGAATCATGGCTTGTGATCCATTTCATGTTGTCAAGTGTCATATTTTTTCAGATCACAAGTTGGAGGCAGTTTTGCATTTGGAGGAGCTCAAGCTGGACATAACTAACTCCCCCTTCTTCTTCTTTCCCAAATCACTTACTAACTTCCCTGAAGAGGTCAAGATCTGCTTGATTCCTCTTAGTTTCATCATTTTCCATTATATTTGCCTAAGTAAAGGTCCTCTTTGCTTAGGAGTCCTGTTGTTTCACTTTATGAGTCACTTTTCCCCCAAAATAGCCTAAGGTCACATACTTAGTGCTTTCTGGTCACCTCCATATTAACTACTAATTCTATTATATAGCTCCCTATCTATCTCCCTTTCCCCTACTAAAACTATGTATAAAATTCCCCTATGTACATATTCCCCATCCCCGGCACTATAGCCCTATTGTATAAGTTCTGGGAAGTAACAGTCCATCTAGGGATGTTAATTAGCCCATCCGTGTCCTAGAGTTACTCTGACATCTGGTCAGAATAACAAACAGTTCCCCTAACTCCTAACCCTGAAAAACCTATTTTTCCGCCTTTATTCTAAAGTTTTGCCTCTAAATGTCTACCTCGGTTCGCAAAACCCGCAAAAACCTACTTTCCTAATGTTTTAAACCCCCCCACCATACAAAAAATTAAATAAACGCGCCGCAGGCCCTGTCCCTTATCCCTCCGCTGCCTCATCCATGCCGCCGGCCGTCCAATCGTTCACGCCCAAGATCTACGGTGGGCGGGCCTCCTCATATCCCAAGCTGCCGATGTTTAGCGTCTGGGAGATGGGCGGTTTTCCCACCGTACTCCCACCATGCTTCACCCTCCCGGCTGTGGCGGAGCCCCCTCTGACAATACCACTTTTGCTCCAAGGCGGTGCGCCCCGAAACCGCTTACTGCCTTCCGCACTCCTACGTCAGCACCACGTCATCGCTGACGCCATCAACCTACGTCAACCTCATGCCATCTCACTACCAAGTCACCCTGCCACGTCACTACCACCGTGTCAATGCTGACGTCATCCACCGTACTGGGTCCCACCCGTTGATGTCATGCTGACGTCATCACTCAAAAAGGCGTGAAAGGCGAAAATCGTGCTTAGGAAGCCCAGATTCAAATTCTGAGGCAGTTTTTCATGCGCGATTAGTGCCTAGAGCTAATCGCGCATGGCTACGGGAAATGGGCCAAAATGGAAAGCCGCTAATCGCGCAGCCCCCAACAAGCCCGAAATGCGCAGAATGACCCATTTTTCTTCGCAAAGCATTCAGAAAGGAGCAAAAAAAAGTTCTAAAGGAAAAAGAGGGCCGAACATCGGCCATTAAATATTGATTTGACAGTTTCAGTACCACAACACATCAAAGAAGCGGCAAAGAGTATCAGTGAAGATTTTTTAGGGGCTCGAAGCAGCTGAACATTGATGAGCCCCCCCAACAAAGTCAAATAAAGCGGTGTAAGCCCATCCAAGCTCTCAAATCACAGTTAAGGCTTTTTAATGCCGCCGAACAGCAATGGAGCAGAGACCCGTGCACAGTTATTGCAGAAACACTGCACCAAGCCACCGAGGACAACACATTAACTCAGTTTTGATACGGCTGCCCTCAGCGCAGCTCAAAGATATTTCCTTGCATTTATTTCTGGATAGGATTAGGTTAAAGTAATCATTTTTCTTTCAGACCTGTTTAGGTCAGCTGTAATAGACAGTTTTGGATAATTTTCCCTATATATACCACCCTCTGTATTGTTTTAAAGGGTTGGTTGGTTGAGAATTTTCAGGAGAGACTCGCACTGTATACCTGACATGTTTTCTTTAACCAAAGACTGCTGAAAGCTTGGAGAATGGACTGTTTGATGTGTTGTTAATGGTTTCTGGAGACTGAATGTTGGAATTCTTGTGCTGCAACATGAAACAATAAGTGCCTCTTACTTCTATTTTCATTGTTATGTGCTCATATCATACATGTATCACCATCTAAATAGCAGAAAGAAAGATTAGCTTAGAACTTGTTTAACTGCACTCTATGCTCAATTTATGTTGTTTATCTATGTTTTCATCTGAGCTGAGTTAGAAATGAATATGAATTCCCTGTGGCTCATATTTACCCTAATTCACCCATGTTTGACAGTTATCTAGGGATTCTTGACTGCCCCTAGATAGAGCTCATTCACCTTTCTCTGTTAAGCTGATTGAGAGATTCTTAATTGCCTCTCGTCCCTTAGCATTCATTCCATCCTTTAAACCTGAAACATTGTCTTATGTGCAGCTACCCTGCTCCATATTTCTCTCTTGTGACCAAGAAAACGCACCAGCAGTCCTCCTCCTCGACTCCATGCCCAATGGTTTGAAACTCTCATACTATACCTGCCTCTTTACTTGAAAACATCAATCATCCCACCAAAACTTAAACAAAACCCCCTCGAACTCAATACCTAGCCTAAAATCATCTTCAACAAAGCTAAATCAGAAAGAGAGAGCCCTCTCTGATTGCAGGTGGGCTAGAACCTGCAGTCCAAAGATTGGTTTGTGGTTACCTCGACCGTATCCTTTTTGAGCTGACCAAAAGGACAACTTGAGTGATAACACCCCTCTTCAAGGCTTCGTACTCTGACAAAATATGAAGAGGGTCCTTCTTCTTTTCCCATCTATTGAAGAATGTCTGATAAAGAGCTTGCAGGTCATTAATAATATTTGCAGGGAGGGCTCTAAACCATGTTCTGACATCTCCAGCTAAACTTTGAACAAATATCCTCATTCTAACATCATCAGCATCAACCTCATATATCTCAAAATAGTCAGTGATTTTCTTGGTATGTTGTTGAGTTGTGTAGGTGCTAGTGCCATCAAAAGGAGTGATTTTTCTTTGATAGTCTTGGGGCATAACCCTTGGGTTGGCAGGTAAGTGCAGGGGCGTGTATCTGTTTGCCATGGCTGGAGGAGTAGTGTTGTTGGGAAAAGTATCCAATACGGAATGACCCTATCCCACTCTAAGGGTGATAGTACCTCAGCAACAATCAAAGCAAAGCTATCTAAGATTTCTTCTTTATGAAAGTAAAATAGGGGAGACAGAGATCCACTAACCGATGTCTTTCGCTAATGGTTGATCCAATCTTCTCTCCTTGCTGCTTGCTCCCAGCTCCTTGCTCTTTCACTGGCCCAGCTACACCAAGATCCTGCAAAATGACAAGAGAGGGAAACTACAAGAAGCATACATTCATAATTGATTCAAGGATTAGAATAAATCAAATACACAAGTATAGCAATACATCATTGAAACACATGCATATAGAAGAACCTCAAATGCTTTATTAATGGAAGAAGTAAAGTTCAGGAAGTGATACAACCATAAGAGGCCCAATCCAGCATCACCTTCCCAGCAGAAAGAAATCTCCTCTTCACCTCCTTCAAAGCAAATCACCCAATAGTTCTAAACCCAAACCAACAACAATTCTTTACATTCACAAGATTCCAGCCCCCCTAGACCTCATGAGAGAGATCTATATATAGGGTTTTGGAGAAAGGATGAGTCAGCTTGAGAGCTGGCTAGTGTCCTCTCTCACTTCAGTTATTCTTCAGTTCTTGAATCCACTTGGAGGTTCTTTCTTCCACTTGGAGATCTAGACCCTCTTACTCATCACCAGTCGAATTCCTTAATCCAAGTGTCATTGTGGAAGCTTCCTGGGCATTGACACCTTGAGGAATGACTGTGCCACATGTCCAAACTCGCCCAGCGCAGGTAGCCTTCTTTGCAGTTGACATTCAACGCAGGTAGATAGTGGAGCAGTTGACATTCAGCGTAGATGCTCAGTGGAGCAGTTGACATGATCCAGAATTGCCTTGTTTTTGAGTGTTTTCAGGTGGAGAACTTCTATTCAGTGCTGTGGTTTGCTGACCTTGTTCCTCTAGGGGTAGGAACAACATGTTTAGGGACTTTGGATCCCTTAGATTATGGACATTTCATGCTTCATGCTGTAAGGCACAAAAATGTCTATAACAGTTGCCCCCTAAAGTATGAGGTCGTTTATCGGGTGAAATGCTTTATCAGGAGGATCCGAAGTTCATTCAATCGCTGAGAGGTGACCTGTAATACAATACAATACAATAAATTATTTTTCATTCTGCTTTCATGATCTAGCTGAGGCGGGCATTCCCATGCTCAACTTTATAAATTCATTTTGGTACATAGAACAGACGATCGTCTAATGGTAGACTGATAATTCTCTGCTGAAATTATCATCCTTTGAGTAGGATGATCATCTGCTGCAATGATGTACATGTCAAATGTCTTTATATTTCCTGAATATATATCGCAGCCCGGATGGATGAAACTAGATCCGGGGTCTTCAAAACTCATTCGATCTTCACTCTAAGTACAAGTCGATCCATGTGAGAATTGCGCTGAAGTCGAACATGGAAAGACATCGCTTGATTACCGGTCAATGACATAAACCGTTAACAAGCGCGAGAGGAATCACCGATAATGATAATGACCCTCAAGGTACTGCAGTACAATTTACGTGGTGTGAATATAGGACTTGGCGTCGAACACCACGCAAAATCTTCTGGTCGAAGGTCATTGATGTATACCTGTCGCCGGATGTGAGAAACTTTCCATTGAGGCATGCAAGCTTCAAAGTACTAGGGGGGGTGTTCCTAGATCAACTTCTTGGATAATGAGCTGAAGTCGACAAGAAGCGATCCGTCAAAGGAGGGCCTTAATGAATCCCACATCAGTGACACGGAACGGAGCTAATGATTTTAATGGAGGTGAAAACAATCTGTGACATATGATTCAGGGTGGCGGTCATGGATGGATGAAGGATAATGTATGGCAGTGGATGGGACACGGTTGACTCTTTCTGAACAACATCTCTTGAACATATAACGACACTGATGCGATGGATCGGTAGCATTACCCCAAATGTGGATGGTTTGGCGAGACCATGGTGATGAGACCGGTGAATGAAACAACCCAACCCGATGTGGTACGGAGGAAAAGTGTCATGTTCAAGAGAGACTTGCTACCATTAAAGCTTCGAGGTTCTCCCAATTTTTCCCCAGTCATTTCTGACCAGTACCTCTTTATTTTTGTCAAGCTTGAGGAGGATAACATATGCTTGTTCTATAACCTGCCCTTCAGGCAAGCCCATCGCTATGTTTTAATGAGCCTAGTGATAGGGAAACTCGTTCTCGTCTAAAGACAAGTTTGTCGCTATTTAATCATTTTAACGAGTCTAACGACAAGGAAAACTCGGTCCTTTTCATTTTTAGAGAGTCTGAAAAGGTACAGAAAGTTAACTCCAAAATTCCTTTTTCGTCATCTAATCCCTTAAGTCCGAAAAAGTATAAAACAATACGAAAGGGATGAGTTTTCGATAAATTTAACGAGCCGAATAAAACAAGCGCTCGACCTTTTTGTGCAATAATCCCTCAGGTCCAAAAAGATTAAAATCTAGAGGAGGGATAGCTCTTCCGGTCCTTTTAACGAGCTGGAAGGCCAAAACTCGGCAAAATTTTCATATTTTAAGAGTCAGTTGAAAAGAGCTCAAAGAAGACTCGTCTTTTGAGGAACGAGTGATAAACAGGGATAGCAGCAGATTCCAGGTACAGGTTGGAATTTTCCAATCACGGCAGTGTCACAAGGATGGCTAGGTGAAATCACTCTTCGCAGCTGTTCCTCAAAATGGGTAAACAATCATATGGAGGTGAACGATCAGCCAAATGAAAAGTGAAGGTGGTAGGTGCACATACGACCAAGGCTTTTATGGCTGATAAATTTACGATCACAGTGGTTATTTACCGGGATAGATTTATCTTTTATTTAAAAATGAGCTTAAACTCTGGAGGAAACATTGCTCACTGCTTTTATTTATTTTTTAACGAGCATGAAGACCGCGTTAAAACTGCTCGAATCTTGCGTTTATTTTTTAGCGAGCATGAACTTTATGCTAAAACTGCTCGAAATACCAGTCATAAGATAAGAAATGTCCCCTGTGAGATCTCTATTTTTTAAGGAGTTTCATCTTCACTAAGCTTTACTCCATATCCTTTCTTTATGCAAGTTCGGAAACGACTAATCCAAAAAACAGATAAATAACCATTCTTTGCTTGCACTCCAAAAGGTTTGCATGCCCCCAGGTATAAAATACAATTTCAAGGCTGCCCCTCCACCTTCCCACCTCTACTTTTCTTTGGGTGTTCACAGCTACTTGTCGTCTTGCCAGTCTAATGTTAACGATACTTGTCTTCTCGTTATTTTTAACGGGTCTTATGCGATACTTGTCTTCTCGTTATTTTTAACGGGTCTTATGCGATACTTGTCTTCTCGTCGGCCCAACTTTTAACAGATCTTTCGCAAGATCGCAAGAGAACAGCTACTTGCGACAAGAGAGTAGCTACTTGCGACAAGAGAAGAACACTACTCAAAGACAAAACATTGGTGTTATTGAGGGAGGCTTACCTCTTTCTGGTTACCCAAAGATTGTCTCATTAATCTTTCAAACAAAACACTTCCTCGGCAATGTCTACCGAAATAGACAAGGGTGAATGACCTTTGTCAAACACGTAACTTTGACAAAAGAATCCTATTCCAGAACAACCCCTCTTCCATCCACGGATGGGGTACGGACTAGTCATATTCTCTCACGGAAATTCTACCTTATACCCAGGGTTTTTTTTGCCCGAAGCAGACCAAGATGCATGCCCCCTGGGTTCCAGTCCCCTCTTTCTGAATCACTCGTACTCATCAGGAAGAAGGACTGGGGGTGGAGACATTTCTTGATTGAATAGACCATTCAGGGTTGGTATGTGACTATTTGCGATGCAAGATCCTGGAAATGAAATTTGGTCTACGAGCTTGACCATTCTTCCTTCGTGTGCAAAACACATTACTCTAAAGAGTGAGGAGACTACAGCTCCCATGCAATATATATAGTCTCTTCCAAGGAGTAGGTTATAATCCAAGGGTCCTTGAACGACCATCACATTCATTTGAACGGTCTTCCCTTTCAATGTAACAGGCACATTGGGGAGGATCCCTAATGGTCAACTGGTTCCTTTATCGAAACCCGAGAGATTTCTTATCTCAGGCAAAAGCGTCGGGGAACCCAGTGCTTTCCAAGCAATAGAGGAAAGGATACTCACAGATGCCCCTTCATCAATGATAGTGCCAGCCATTACCATTCTGTATATTTGGACTGTGATTCTGAATGGTATACTGGCTGGCAATCGGGGTCTGCCTAGTTGGTTCCAATCAAAGGACACAACCAGGTTGCTTGGTGGTGGGACCGAATACACGGCCGGATATGACCCTGACGATGTTCCTTCCTGCGATAAAGGAATGGGCGCATTGCCCTGATGCTCGTCAGAGTCTGTGTTGATGAAAAGAATCTGGATGGTGTCATCCTTATTCTCTTCAGTGAGGGTGTCATTTGAAGATGAATCTTCAGTGACGGTGTCATTTGAAGATGAAACTTCTGAAGGGAGAACCGGGTCAACTGCCGTTTCGACCTTTGGACTTTTGTCCGGTCTGGATTCAGTAGGTTCATTTTCAATGACTGACACTTCAGCTGACCACTTGAGCGGGTCAGCTGTATTCTCAACCAACGAAGGACTTGGCACGAGTTTTTTGTATCCAGTAGGAAGTCTCAACGATGAAACCGGACGATCTTCCAAAACTCTCTTCGCTTCGTCTAAGAAGGGACAACGGTGGATGGCGTGGTCTCCTTCACACAGTCTGCAGGGGGATCTTGCTCCCCCTCTTTGTCTTGAACCTTCACTTTCGCTGGTTGACGGTAAGCATTCAACATGGCTATCGGAGGTTGATGCTCCCGAATTGTGCAAACGAGGGGACCAGTCCCTTAGTATCCGGGGAATACAGGGACAATCTCTATGGAAGTGGTCTCCTCTACATATGACACATGGCGATTTAGGCCCGGTCTGTGCTGTGTGTGGATTTTTGTCTGATGTCTTTTGCTTGCCCCCAGTCGCCTTAGGCTCCTTCTTCTTCTTTTCTCTTCTCTTCTTCTCCTTCTTCTCCATGGGAGCTTGGCTTTTGCCGGCTCTACCTTGCGAAGATGAAGGATTGGGGGAAGAGTTATAGGAAGTAGAAGGCTGGTGGGCAGCTCTAGACTGATCTAACTATTGACTCGACTGTTCAGGAACCATGGTGTTCTGAACTACATTGGTTGAGAATAGCCATATTGGCAGGCCAATTGTCAGTCCTGGAAGCGACAATGTGGCCATGTGGGGCGCACCAACTTCTCCCCAAGAGGAGAAAGGACTAGGATTTCCATCATGGGGAATTCCTTGGTTGGGGCGTTCCATGTTCTCAACCTACAGATCAACGCAGGAATAGGAGGTGATTATGTTCCGTTTAAAATAAATTTTATAACGACGCTTTAGACACAACTTGCTTTTTCACTTTTTAAGAGTCGAGAAAAAGCTAAAGATGACTCTAGTCTCCTTCGATGTTTTAACGAGCCCGAAGTGACAAATGCTCGGATGGAATTTTTCAGTTATAGAGTTTGAAAAAGGCCAAAAGAAACTACTCTGGAGTTCTAGGCAGAGGGTGTGCCAAACTTTTTGCAAAACCACAGAATACGTTTTACGGTACGAGTGGTCGATCTTCGTGAATGCTGTGTTCACTGCATTGCGATTAGTAGGGCGGCCGACATGGCTTCCTATGGATAAAGGCTTTGTTCCTATAGGGGTATCCCAATATATACGCGACGGTACGTGGGAGCACAAGTCTGTATTGATACTTATCGCTTCACCGTGGAGGAATCACCCAACCACTCAACGCTAAGATATCACGTTTAACGACGCCGGAACACGTCTCTAGCTTAGACCTCTATGTGTTTGCGTTATGTTTCAATGCGTTGTTATGTAAATTCAATTTATTTTAAGGTTGATCTTGTTTAGCAGTTTGCCTTTATGGATCACCACGAGATGTATGGTACAACTCCTAAATGCAGTCTAAAGATGATAAGCAAGCTTTTTCAATCTTTTCAACTTATGAAAATCTTAACTACTGAGGGAAAAGAAAGACATCATCTTTTCACACAGATCATAGAGCACACACTAATGCACTTTTTCCTAAATCAACATGCAAACTGTCAAAATGCACATGCACAATGCAGGTATTTCTTTTCTCTTTCTTAATGTTGATGTACTACAAAAAGAAAGCTGTTGTATAACTTTGAATTCAATTTCAAGTGAAAGCAAACAAGCTTTTGTCCAAAATCAAAAGACACCTTAAGATTTACTTGTTTCAACACTAGAAATACATAAATTCAAACCATATGACGAAAGCAAAAGCTCAATCAGCTATGAACAGCAAACAAACTAACTCTTAAGATCAAAACGACACTTATCACAGGTCTAGATCTAAGAGGCCACAGCAAGACTAGTTCACTTTCGTTATGGGAAAATGCAAATGATGTAAGAAATACATAAAGAAAAAATACAGTTTCTTTATACAACCGAGGCGGAATAGTGGCAAAGAAAAGTGGTTTCAGATAGGTACATTGACTGATAACAGGCTGCAAAAACAAGGATGAAAACAGGGCAATAGAAAGCAGAGAACCCCAGTTGCACAAGGCCTAACTGGTTCAACGCAGGTAGTACACTGTCAGTTTGACATTCAACGCAGGTAGCCCCTTCGGGACCTGCGATGAAATGTAGACTGCCTTCACAGTGCCTACAATGAAGAGATAAACTTTCGTTTTTCTCAGGTTCTGGGTCACAGATTGCTCAAAAATCAACAGTTTTTGGCCAAATCAAAAGCTATCAAATAAGTACACACTAAAGGATGAAAAGGAGGATGAAAAGCTATCACTAAGAGCTATTCAGAGTCCTTGTGGATCAGCTCTTCAGATCATAAACATGCCCAGAAACTGAGCTAGAGTAGCCGCCCTCTACTTTGCATTTGAAAGATCCAAATGCAGTTCGATTCGGTACTCCCTGTGTTTAGGAAATGAATAGCAAAAACACAAACAACCAACAAGATACGATCCCCAGCGGAGTCGCCAATTTGTTTTTGGGAAAAGTATCCAATACGAAATGACCCTATCCCACTCTAAGGGTGATAGTACCTCAGCAACAATCAAAGCAAAGCTATCTAAGATTTCTTCTTTATGAAAGTAAAATAGGGGAGACAGAGATCCACTAACCGATGTCTTTCGCTAATGGTTGATCCAATCTTCTCTCCTTGCTGCTTGCTCCCAGCTCCTTGCTCTTTCACTGGCCCAGCTACACCAAGATCCTGCAAAATGACAAGAGAGGGAAACTACAAGAAGCATACATTCATAATTGATTCAAGGATTAGAATAAATCAAATACACAAGTATAGCAATACATCATTGAAACACATGCATATAGAAGAACCTCAAATGCTTTATTAATGGAAGAAGTAAAGTTCAAGAAGTGATACAACCATAAGAGGCCCAATCCAGCATCACCTTCCCAGCAGAAAGAAATCTCCTCTTCACCTCCTTCAAAGCAAATCACCCAATAGTTATAAACCCAAACCAACAGCAATTCTTTACATTCACAAGATTCCAGCCCCCCTAGACCTCATGAGAGAGATCTATATATAAGGTTTTGGAGAAAGGATGAGTCAGCTTGAGAGCTGACTAGTGTCCTCTCTCACTTCAGTTATTCTTCAGTTCTTGAATCCACTTGGAGGTTCTTGCTTCCACTTGGAGATCTAGACCCTCTTACTCATCACCAGTCGAATTCCTTGATCCAAGTGTCATTTTGGAAGCTTCCTGGGCATTGACACCTTGAGGAATGACTGTGCCACATGTCCAAACTCGCCCAGTGTAGGTAGCCTTCTTTGCAGTTGACATTCAACGCAGGTAGACAGTGGAGCAGTTGACATTCAGCGCAGATGCTCAGTGGAGCAGTTGACATGATCCAGAATTGCCTTGTTTTTGAGTGTTTTCAGGTGGAGAACTTCTATTCAGTGTTGTGGTTTGCTGACCTTGTTCCTCTAGGGGTAGGAACAACATGTTTAGGACTTTGGATCCCTTAGATTATGGACATTTCATGCTTCATGCTGTAAGGCACAAAAATGTCTATAACAAGTAGGTGTGACAGATGGTTGAACCGGGATAACGATGGGAATATGAGTTGTAGATGGAGGGGTGGAAGGGGTGGCTTGGGGTTGAGATGAACTTGGAGAGGCTGAAGTGATCACAGAAAGGTTTGATGTTCCTACAGAGGTAAGTTCAGATTGAATGGAATTCTGTAAATTTCTGTCAAGATGTGAAGTGACAACTTGAAGTTGTAAATTTTCGATGAATAAAGGATCATGAACTGTGTGGGCTAACCCAGATTCAAAAAAGTTACAAATAAAAAGGCCTCAAACCATTCATCAAAAGGTTCTTCCTCAAGGTAAATCCACTTCACTGGACAGGATCTTGATCTGTATAAAGGCCGTGAACTAGCAGAACTCTCTTGGCTATCTTGTCTCCTTAGAATCCTAGGGATCAGATTAGGGTTTTTGAACACAGGGGATGGATTTGGATCAGGGCTAGCTCTGGTGTAACAAGTCCTTTCTGAAGCCAAGTTTCTAGGTGTATTTTTGGGTTTTTTCTCTAAATGGGTTGGGAAAAACAACTTCTTACAGTTTCTTTAAGAAGCTTTAGATATGGGGTGTGAACTTTCTTAAAGACTTATTGGAAAATAAAAGGAACTAATCAAGAATTTGAAACTAGATGTTCAATCCATAAACTAGACCGGAGATATACTGAAGTAGCATTCATTTACTTCTACAATTGCAAAGCAAGAGCATTTCAAAGGCTACCTAGCTAACTTTAGGCTCCGTCTATAGTTTATAAAGTAAACAATAGTAACAAACAAAATGTTCAGATCCCCAGCGGAGTCGCCACTATGTTATCACTCAAATTTTCCTAGAAGTTGTTGGGAAGAGGAAAGGGGTCTGAGGTAACCACAAACCTACTTTTAAGTACATATTCTAGGCAATCTGTACTTAGAGAGGGCTCTCTCTTTATGATTTAGCTTGGTTTTTAAATGATATTAGGCTAGTTGTGAAGTTTAGGGGTTTTGTTTGAGTTTGGGCGGTGAGATTCAATAGCAAAGGGGTAAGACTGAGTAGCTTAGTCCATTGGGCTGATGGAGTCAAAGAGAATGACTTAACTGGAATTGGTTTCTTCATAAAGGATGGTTTAATAGAGCAAGGTCATCAAACAGGGAACAATTAGAGACTGAAAGATGGGATGGGCTTAAAGAGTTCAAGGGCAACTAAGAATCCTTTAACATACTTTAAATGAGTAGAATATGACTAACCATCAGTAAAGAGAAATCAAGAATTCTTCACTAAATGATTGAAATGAAAAACTAGGAAACAGGAGCAATCAAGAATTCACTGTTTATACTAGTTCAGAAGAAAACATTGAGAATAATAATGATTGAAAATAGAGTGCAATTAAGCAAATTCTGAGTTATTCTTTTTCATTTATCATTCAGAGGTGAAACATAGATGATATTTTAAACAAGGAAAACTGTAAAACACAAAGTATAGATGAACTTATTGATCCGATGTTTGATTCAAGAATTCTGAGAAAAGTCCTTAGCTCCAATTGTTCATCTAACAAGCCATAAAGTTGGTCCAATCAGCACTTTATTCGAAAATAGTCAATGTTATAGAAATGTATAAGAATCCACACTCAATACTCCAATTGAGGTGGTATTTATACAAAAAATATTTACAAAAATATATCATAACAGAGTTAGATATATTCTAGTGATGACTAATTATTTTTACAGAAAAATAGAGACACTTAGTCTCGAAGATAGGAGAAAGGTGAAATGATGATGTGCTATTCCTATTCTCACTGAATGTGCTACAGGCAGGCCCTTTTATTTGGCTTCTTGTTGTCCTCTTTAGTAACTATGTGCTGATTGCATTGTTTTGACCAATACTTTTCACGTGTTCTGATACACTTTGACCTGTTTGACCTCTCTTCATCTTTGTTCATCCTGCTATGGTAAAAGCCCAAACTTTACATTTTACCAAAAGTAAATTTACAAAATTTTCAATATGTCCTCCCACCATTTTTGCTCTGGCAATTTGTGTTTCTAGAGTTTCCTCAGAGTCTCATCAGTTTCTGTATATCTGAAAAAATTAGGCTGGAGTTGAAACAGATGCTTTACCTCATGCTCAATATAGAATAAGTTCTCCAAGCTGCCATAGAGAACTCAGCCAGTGGGGAGTTTTTTTATTCCTGATGCACTTGTTGATGAACTAGCTTGACCTCTAGCATACTTATTCAATTTATCTACATAATTAATGTGCTTCATTAACCTTTAATTGATCAAAGGACTTGGTAGCCCTTTATTCTGCAAAATTGTGGACTTCTCCATAAAGGAATTGATTTCCACCTGCATATCTTGGCATCTTCTTTCTAGATTCTGCATTAAAGTTCTTTTAGTTAGCACCCTTTTGATTTCCAAAATAGTGTTAGTCCTGTCTGGGATGCCAAGTGCTTCCAGTTGTTCCCTGTTTCTGTTATTCAAAAAATGTATTAGCCTGTTGGCTAGTTCAAGCATTTGTCCTAACTTTGCTCTTGTTCTTTGAATTTCTACATGTGCTACTCTCACTAAATCAATATGTTCATAAATCACCTGGATAGATGCCCACACATCATTTATAGATTGAATGATGTTGGCCCAAAGGATTTTCTTGATCTCTGCCAGGGGCTTATCAAAAGTGAGCTCTTGTTCTAATGCTTTAAATTTCTTTTCTAAGGCTTTAATCTCCCTGGTTTTTTCTGCAATACTTATTTTTGAAGCATCATACTTCTTTTCTATGTTTCCCAATTGTTCTTTTTCTCATTTTAATTCTGTGACTTGTAATCTCATTTCTTCCATGGCCTTTGTCAATTCTTCAGTGTTCATATTAGTACTGCTACCTGTTGTTGTTCCTGTTGTTGATGTACCTGTGACTGCCTCTGCTATGGTTGCTGGGACATTTGGAGCTACTGCTATTCCATGTGCAGAAGGGACTACTATTGATGTACCTATAGGAATTACTACAGGAGGCTGGGAGGTCGACTCTCCCTGCTTTTCCTTCAGTGCCTTCTCTAATGCTTGCTCTATATCATTTAATATTTCATTAAGTTTTAGGAGAAGGTCCATCATATCTTCTTCTGATTTCTGTTGTACATATTCTACTGTCTGAGGATGCCTCGAAGGAGGCAGTTTCAGCTGTTTCCTCAGGGCAGCAATGTCCTCTTCTTTAGTTTTAATCAGAGCCTGTATGCCTTTAGCATCTTTGGGATCATGTCCTAATCCAATGATGATTTATTCTAATGATTTAATTCTGTTATCCTTGGCTAGGGAGGAGGATTTTTCCAAGTGAAGTTGAGCATATGTATTATCCAAGGAATTTTGTAGCTTGCAAGCCATCATTTCTTTGTCAGTCAGTATGGAATAGATCATTTCCCCAGTTTTCTTGTGAAGTTCAATCTGGTCCATAGGATGAATATCTTTGGCTAGGACCTCCAAATTTGTTCTGATGAAATCTGTTGTTGACTGGGGTTGCTACACCTTTGGCTTAAAATAACTCATTATCATTTTGCCTTCTTTAATATCATAAGCTGACATCAATCAGTACTGGTTTGAGGGGGCCATCTTCAGATACTGATTATAAATTTGAAGCCTTACTGGATCATTCTTGGCTTTTATCTCTGTAAATGTCTTCTTAAAGTCTGATGCCTGTTTTCTTTGTGGCTTGGTGGATGATACTTCTGCACTGTGTTGCTTTTCTAGTTCTTGCCTCTGTGAGCTAAGAGATGTTTCTCCCATTGGAGAAGTTTGTTGGCTCACTGCCCTTTCTTCTCTGTGGTTGTCTATAGTCTCTTTCATCATTTCCTCTTCTGACAGAGGATTCAATCTTTGTCTTTTAGTCCCAGGTTGTTCCATGGGTATGTTGGAAGGAGTAGTGGTTTCCTTGTCCCTCTTCTTGCCTCTTTCCTCAATTAGAGGAGTTTGCAACACTAGAGTTTCTACTGATTTAGTTTGAGGTGTAGGAGTTGGTTCTTGACCCTGTTCTTTGGAATTTTTAGGCTGATCTGTCATTGTGGGTTGTTCTGTGGTCTCTACTTCCTTCCCTTTAGGTGTGCCTATGGCTGGTATGTTGAATTCCGGTGGAGGCTATTGAGAAGTTCCAGTAATGGATGCCCCCTTTGCTGGCCCTTAAGATAGCTTGAAAAATACCTGCCCAAAAGAATCCAGGTCAAGGGTTTTCTCAATATTTCTCATAGTATTTTCCATCTTTTCTTGTTCACTAATATCTTCTACTAGGGTCCCTTCTACCCATTCATCCTGACTTGCAAACTGTTCAATTTCTGGGATCTTATGATGTATATAAACTGACAGCCTATTTCTTACCCTTCTGTCACTTATGAAACTATTTGGGTCATATGGCACCCACTAGAAGATTTTCTTCAGTCTAAGGTGGTCTTGTAAAATCTTTTTAGCTTCTTGCTAGGCATCCCTAGAATTGATGACAAAAGGGCCTAACTGGTTTTTAATTCTTAGCTGAGCCTTTTTATTTGCATTACAAAAGTGGGTTAAGTCTGCATTTATGATCTGTCTGAAATATTCTAGTGAAAATAATCTCATGGGCACATAGTTAGGCAATTTGAAAGGGCAAAGTTCACACCCATACATTCTAATTTCTGTGTGATTTTCGTATAGGTGCCAATCACCTATCCTGTATTGTTTAGAGAGCTGCAGAATCTTCTTCATGTCACCAGTGATCCTAGGAGGGGGAATTCCTATCAATAAAGTGGTTGTTGGATGTACAAACCAGTCAATGAATTCATGGTAAGTGTAAGGGGACTCACTGATTTTATGGAAGATGGAACTCCAAAAAATCACAGACCTTCGATTTCCTTTTGAGTCCAATTTCGTGATGGGGAAAGAAAAGCTATCTGGCTGATGATACAACAAAATATGGTATATAAAAGATGTATATTTGAAGACTCCTTCCCTATCCAAACTTATGAATTGATCATGGATTTTGTTGGCAATAAAGTGGCATAGTCATATATGACTGCAAGGGGCTGTCCATGAGTAAAGATTGACATTAAAACTAAGGTGATGTCAACAACATATTCACTAGAATTGAATCCCATGATCAGGGATATCATTTCAACAATGAGTCTGCTAGTGTCAGTGAAAAAGGTCTGCAGATAAGGAGGTGGACCTTTAGGCTGGTGCTTTGGCAGCATGAAGGTCTGAGAATTACGGCTTATCTCTGACGTGGGAAATTGAGAAGCTTTTTCAAGTAGATACCCCATGGAAAGAGGAGCAAGGGGCTCAGTGGAGTGGAACTATATCATTTCATTAGTGGACTTAGCAGTTATGGGAAAAAGAACATTCTGGGATGGGGACATAACTGCTTTGTGGATAGGGTCATAGTTGGCACAGCAATGATGAATTATTTCTAGGAAAACACGGACTGAGGGGAGGAAATACATGGGAAGATTACATTCCCACAATCCAAAGATGTCAGCCTTGTTTAGATAGCTTTCTTTGAGTTGGCAGAAGGTCTGAAGACGGTTCCTATCACTAGATAAATCTTTTATTTGAAAATCTTTATCTGCAAGAGGTAGATAATCTAAGTCTTTGTGAGGTGAATTTGTGGGTGAGATATTCAGGGCTATAGGAGTTTCCATGTTTGAATCTTATGTATTTAAACTGGAATTGGGGCTTTTTGTGGAAAAATGGAGTAAACAACAGGCTTAGGGTATTTTTTATGGTGATTACTAATTGTTTTTACCCTGAATTTTGGCTTTCGCTGGTAGAATTCTCAGTGGAAAACAAAAATTGAAAGTTTATAGGGTAAAACTGATAAATACCTGGATTAAGGAGGAAAGATGTGTACTTGCAGGCTAAATTACGAACTGCGGAGCACGATACTGGAGTTTTCTTGGTTGGGTGGCAGGTTGAATGCTCGAACAGTCGACTGAACGTTATTTTGCATGGAGAACAGTTCACAGAGGATAATCGGAAAATGATTTTTTTATTGTTTATTTAATGAAATTTGGGTTTGGTAGGGCTTTTTGGCATTTATTAGGTGGATGACATCAGTTTGATGCGACCTGTTTGTCGTTATGCGGAAGGTGGTAAGCAGTTTTCCACGCAACGCTTTTGGGGTCAGGTGGTTTCAGACGGAGGGCAAGCGAGCATGCTGGGAGCGCAACGCGTGGCGGAAAACCGCAGATCAATCACGACTTAAAGTGAGGTGGGAAGGGTGGTCGCGATAGGATCATCGACCGTCAGATGAAAAGACAGAGATCAGGCGGCTGACGGGTAACGAAGTTGGGTGGGGTGTTAATTTGCGGTGGGCCCAATATATTAACAACGATAAATTGTATCGAGGGAATTTTTATTGGTTAAGGGGTTGGTTATTAATTAACCTAGATGGTTAATTAATCCCACGTGGCACGGCGGGGTAGGTTCTTAATAAGTTTCGGATAAACTTATTAATCCTTATTTATATAATGGTTATATACCATCGGGGCGGGAATTATATAGAATGTGGGGTTTTAATATATTTTACATATTACGGGAAATGGGTAATGTTTTCGGGATTTATATAATAATAGTTAGAAGTTAATATGAAATCAAAGTGAAAGCGCCAAGTTAAAATGTTAAAGTTTACATTTAACACTTAGGCTAAAGTGTGAATAAAGGGTTCTTAGGTGATATTATGCATTATTTCTAAGTAAAATAGGTTTTTTACTTGGAAAAACTTTGTGAAATGAAATGAATAGTTTATGGATGATACTAAGTACTTAGGCTTTTAAATCATTGGGCCGAGGGTCTGGTCCCTCCAGAAGTTAGAGAAATGCTCTGAGCCCCTTTGATTTTCCAAGACCTTGATACTTAGGGGAAATTAGTGAATGATTAGGGAAAAATGTAAGGGGAATTAGTTATTTATCCTTGTTTTGCTTGAACTGCATCAAGTATAATGTATGCCTTTCACTGGTAATAAAAGTAATGATCAACACATTTGGAAGCATTTTCATCACAAGTATCATTCTGCAACATCATCTACCTACCCTACCTACTTTAGCTTGACATTTTTTCTTCTTTATTAGGGTACACTTGGACTGGCAACCCTTATCACACTTTTTCTTTTACATATAGAAATCTATCTAAGTCTAACCTTATTACATCCAAGGGCTCAGATTACACTGTTGAGCTCGTTTTATTCACTCTACCTATATACTCATCTGCCAAGATTAAACTCTTTGGCCAGATTTTATTCTCTATGTCCACAACATGAATTCGAAAGATGAAAGATCCAAATTTGAACAGTTTGACCCTTCATCAATTGTGGCATAAGATTAACAAGTTGCACATAATTATTTATTACAGAAAATGAAATAGTAGTGGCATTTAGACTTGCACATTTTCCTGGTCTATTTTTGTTTGGGGTTCATTTCTTCTCATTATTTTGACCATTTTATTCTTTTTACCCATTGATTTTTCTTTTAGGGTATACCTTCTTTACATTTTTTAAATTTTTTGATTTTTTGACAATATGGAAAACCTTTGCAACAAGAAAAGGTATGAACATATTACAGAGCTCATCAAGTCAATCATGAAATATGACACCTATTGGTATAGGAGCATAACAACCACCAAAGTTTCTCCTCTCTCTGGTATATTTTCTTCTTCTGTCATTGCTGTTGTTGTTGCTTCTCCCTCAGCTTGAGCAACAATGGCATTCCTATGATTTGTTTATGCTTTCTCTAAACACTCAAAAGCTCTGTGTCCCAGTTTTTTACATCTGTAACATCTTATTTCTCTTCCTCTTCCTTTGCCTTCTCTTCCTCGAGAAAAGCTCCCTCTACCTCTTGCATCACCTCCTGTGGGTGCCTGTTAGGTTGAGCTACTGCTAGCTCCATATTTAGGTGCTATAGATATTCCTATACCACCTTGACTTCCCCTTCCTTGCAAAGTACCTCACCCTCTGGCAAACTACTTCCTCATGAGTTTTTCTTCAACTCTCAGTGCCATCTGATAAGCTTCCTCTACTGTTTTAGGAGACAGTGTACTTATCTCATCTTGAATGTCCATCCTAATACCATTCAAATATCTAGCCACCTTCTCATTTGTATCCTGAGTTTGTCTAGCTCTTATGCTTACCTTATAGAATTCCTTTGTGTACTCTTTCACTGACATAGACCTCTATCTAAGATTCTGCATCTGTCTGAACAAGGTTTGCTAGTAATTAGTTGGTAAAAGCTTACCTCTTAGCTTTTCTATCATTCTACTCCAATTCTTGATAGGTTGCTTGCCAAGTCTCTTTCTTTCTGCCTGCACTCCATCCCACCAAAGTGTTGCATGGCCTTTTAGCTTGGTGATAGCAAATTTTACTTTCTTCTCATCTTTTGTTTCTTCATAGTCAAAGAATTTCTCCATGCCATTAATCCAGTCTATCAATTCTTCTAGATTTAGTCCTCCTTCATATATTGAAACCTTGGTCTTTGGCCTAGTTATGGATTTCAACACTAACTGGAAGAATCTCATCTCAGGAGTAACTGCTACAGCTTCCTCCTCTGTAGCTTCAACCTCAGGCTCACTAACATCTCCATCATCTATATTTCTCCCTGTTGTTAATGCATCCAATCTAGCTTGCATTTGTTGCACAACTTCCATCACTTCAGCATTTGCAACTAGTCATCCTCTTCCAACTCTAAAAGACATATTAACTTTCCTCATCCTGCTTTTGAGATTCAATTCAGTGTCAACAGGTTCCTCTGCTACCACCAATGGTGGCCTAGGTGCAGGCAATATGGACAAACGGTCGAAACCTGATATAATTTCTTCTAATACTAGTTGAATTTGTCCTTCACATTCTTTTGGTGTATCATTCATCTATTGGTAGACTGACTATTTCATAAGTTTCCCATCTTTCCTAAAATCATCACGTTTTCCTTCCAAATCACCCCGACCCTTGTTAGCGGGAAAAAATTTCACAATAAATCTTCTCTTCCACTATTGGAACTATAATCCCTTAGGAATTACAAAATACACTTATGGCAGTTATAAATGGTCAGAGTTCTAATTCCCAAGAATTACACTATCGACGGATTTACAAAGGGAAATGTTAACACCGAGACATACACTATCGACCTGACTTTTAAAGAAATGCACTATATGCATTAACACTATCAGCGCTTTAACTATCGGCCTTCTGATAGCCTTTTCCCCAATGCGATAACACGTGAGCTCTCGGAAATCGCTATCGATGATTTCAATACACCAATTCTAGGTTACTTTCACTCCGGTCTTGCGATGTGATAAGCCTCGCAGACTCGACAACTTTTCCACCCTTCTCTATAGTATTTCGGGTCCGAGCTATCGGAGTTTCAGACTTCGGCGGTTCCAAAGGTTCTTCCCACTCTATTGTGGTTTTTCGATGCGATAATGGTTCAAACCCGATATGGGTATGAGCTAGATTTAATAAAATATCAGTTTCAGAACTTTGTTAAGCTAAGTAATTTCACGGTTTCCCTGTGTAAAACAGAGTTTCCGCTTGGAAGTTCAACAATGCTTATAATGGAAACCAGGCATGCCAATGTAAGGGAAAAACACATTAAGAAACTTAAAGCAAATATTAACAAGAAAAGCAGAGTTGAATCACCATTAACAAGGTTCAGAAGTAAAGAACCGCAACCTAATATACATGCAAATTCCAATTGACAGAGAACCATAAATGCAGATGCATAGAGAGAGTTTCCATGATGACAATGTCTCCAGGATCAACTAACTCAGAGAAGTCCCATTATTTCCTTTCTAAAATAGTACATATAGCCCACTCGGACCTGATCCCTTTAAAAAAGCATGCCAATTACATAAAGCAATTAAAGCAATTATCCATAAAGCTTACTACAGCTTATCCATAAAGTGATTATTACAACATGATCTTATTCTTAAATTTTATCCTTATCCTAAGCTAGAAAAGCATGGAAATTGATGGCTAAAGGACCCCACTCCTTTGCCTGTAGATTTTTTTATTTTATTTTTGGAATAAGTTTGAATATTTTTTCCTCCAAGTCACATGCTCTTGCATCAGTATGAGCCACTTGGAGGAATAATATTACCTGTCTGAGTGGTTAGAGATTGTCACAACACTTTTATTTAGTAAGAATAGATTTCAGGGAAATTATCCTTTAAGAGTGTGTTGAGAATTCTATCAAACCAGTACCATTGGATGGAAATTGGCCATGGCATTTGATAAACATTATTATAATATAAAATCAAATAAAAACAAACTAAGTTACGATGATAAAGGACTTGTTGAATTGAATTTATTGCACGTGTTGACCATTTGATGTCCACATTTGGAATTTGTTCACTTTAAGGAATGAGCCCAATTTTTTAGGAGTTTGTTGTAACAAATTAAGGAATTTTCCCATGGTTAGACTTAAGATTGAGACTTGAGGTTCATGGTTTTACATAATACATGATATGAGCTCATGGTTTCACTCTAGCTCATGGTATTATATATGCAACATTAGAGACATATTTTCCTATATAATGAGGAAACTCCTTGAATTGTTATTCATTTAGAATCAAGAGAAAAAGAATTATCCATTTTATTCTAAGTCTATTATTTTATACTAATTATTCTTTTGTGGTTTAAAGGAAAAAAAAAGGCTATAGCAATCAAAGTAGTGATCATTGTGAAAATGAAAATTTTCTAAATAGGTATGAGTTAATTTTTATTTCTTTGGCTTCCCTAGTAATATTTATTTATCTACTTAGAATAAATGAATTTATGAATTTTTTTCTTTTACATAATAGTTGATTAATAAATATTTTCACTTCTTTTGGATTATTTCCTTTATAAATTTGACCCCTTTCAGACTGGCTAGTCTATTTTGTATTCAATTTTGATGGTTTTCTTATTAGTTTGGGCATAAGAAGACTTCAAAATTTCATCAATGACACATCATCGAAAAAAAGGGTTACTCTATCAGTTAAATCTATTAGAAAAGCAAATGAAGAGTTTCTTTAATTGACTATAATGTTAAAAAAATTAAACCATAAAATTGTTCATTCTAAGTACATACATAAATATAACTAAAGTATATTAGCAAAGAAAACAAATAGAAATGAACTCATAACTCTTTAGAAATTTTAACTACTCACAATGACTTTCCTCACTTTGGTTCCAATAGATTTATTGGGTTCTCCTAAAAACCATGAAACATAATTCAATAAAAAAATAAGAGACACTTAATACAAAATGATTAAATGTTTTCTACATTATTTTCAACAACAACAAAAAATGAAAGAGATGTCATATTTATATAGAAAAAATACCTCAAATATCACATATATAATACCATGAGCTAAAGTGAAACAATGAGCTCATACCATATGTTATATAAAACCATGATCATAAAATCATGTTCTAACGTGAGACCATAGAAAAATTTCTCAAGTTATTATAGAAGACTCCTCAAAAGTTTAGCATATTTCTTAATGTCAGAAAATTCCACACATGTTGATGTCAAGTTGTCAATATTCATGATAATTTTCATGCAACAATTCCTATAGCATTCTAACTTGGTCAATGTTTTCTCAATTTTATATTATGAACCCATTTTAAAAATTTTAGTGTTTATATACATCCAATGGCAGTAATATGATGAATTTATGGGAAATCTTTCAAAAGATATTTTCCCCTAGTGTTTTTCATCCTAAAAAGATGAATTATAATAATCTCTAATGATCCATGGATGTGATAATATTCTTCCAAGTGACTCACATACGCTGACAAGTGTGTTATGTGTTGGTATAGATAAATCAATGTTGATGTTTCATATTGACAATCACCCAACATGCTGACACATCTAAATGAACTAAGAAAATTCATAAGATATGTGACAAAAATATGAGTGTAAGCAGATAGGTATGAATCAAAGTAGGCAAATCCACATGCTAGTACATGGATATAAAATCATAATGCAAATATTCCAAGGCATGGTACATGAAATTCAATTTGTGGTGCCCAACCTATAATCATGATTTAATTCTCTATAAGTTGTTAGGAATGTTGTAACTGTATTTGAACCTACTAATATTTTCCTCTCAAAATTCGCGAGTTTTCATTATATTTTTTTCATTGTTGTTAAAAAAAAATATTTAGTACGCATGATTTCTATGAAATTTTCTCTAAATCAATAGTGCTTAAATTAATGATGTTATGTAGTATTCTTCTTGAATGTGCACAAAAATAAACCACTTTAGGTTGTGGATGAAAAAAACCCTAACAATAAAAATGGCTATTAAACAGCGTGGATCTGCAACAAATGATAGAAACAAAACCTGCCAAAACCCTGATCTATGCAACATAACTAGTTAAACAACAAAGTGGAATAGTAAAATAAGCGTAAGTAACTCCACTAATCCAATGGAAACCAGATATACAAAGAATATATTTTATTAAACAACACCTGTGAAGGGAACAAATAGTGTTACCAGTGCCCCTCTATGGGATGGGTTCTTGGCTATCCTCAAATGTCTTCAATTTCTGTAGAGTCTCTCTCCTCTATAATGTGTAAAATCATCAAACAAAATGTTTGAGTTCAATGAGATCTCAAATGAAAAAGAATATGGTGTGCGACAATGATAATAACCAGAGCTACAATAGTGAGTGCAACAATGAAAAAAATCAAAAGTCAAGAATGAATGGAAAACCCTTCTATTTATAACAAAATATTAGGTTATCCTCAAATAATGAGCAATAATAAAATACTATTAACACCATTCCAAAATTAACCATTTGGAATATTTTATTATATTTGGTTAGAGGGAAGAAGTATTAAAGTTTTACTTAGAAATAAGAAATAAATAAATGATTTAATTATCATCTCAAGAAATATGGTTAAGGAATAATAAACAAATAATGATTTATTTAATTATTCCTATGGAATTTAGTCAAACTTGACAAGGAATAATAACTAATTAATTATTCCTAGAGAAAAATAAGATAATTAATTATTTATCTATTTATTTCTCATAATTGGGTCAAATGTGACAAGGAATATTAATAAACAATGGTTTAGTGAACTATTCCTAGAAGATAATTAAATAAATAGTGATTATTTAATTATTCTTCATGGGTTTGATTATAAATGACTTTAAAAATGTGGTCTATTAAGTAATTTCTCACAGTGAAAGCAATTTTACTATGGTAAAATTGGCCCTACATGGCGTACTTCGATCCATCTAGTACATTATGGCTAGATAATCATTTTTTTGTGATAACAATTGATAATTGCAATTATGCACTCGGGTGTTAACTCGAATGATTGTTGCAAGAATTTGTTGAAAAATCACACTAAGTAATTGTGTAAAACCTTAGTTTTCACCAAATTCAATTGAATAGCCAAAAGGGGCTTTAAAATTGGCATCAAACAATGGTCATTGGGCCCACTACAAATCTTCAGTCAATGCATGTGCCAACACTGTTAGTATGAATATTTTCAGATAGTGTACCAAAAACCCTCACTTTAGTCACTGGTGATAAATAACCCTAACAATGGTGGAAAACCCCTGCTATTGCTCTTCTAATATGCAAAACATCCTTTAGAAACCGTGCAAAATATGACATGCAAATAGAACAACAAATAACAATACACAAAATAAAAAAGACCCAATGGAACATAAATGATTTTTATTATTATTTAAATGAAATAAAACTTATTACAGCTGATTAGGAGAATATGCATACTTAGATATAAAATATCCCCCTCTGTGGGATGGGTTCTTTGTTACCCCGTGCTTCAGCTACAACTCTTTCTCTCTTAATGGATGCAGTGGAAAAAAGGAAATGATAATGGATTGAACTCAAAAGTGAGAGCTTGAATGCTATAGGATGATAATGAAGATGATTAAATGGTCATGTGTAGAGAGTGATGAGGAAACCCCTCTACTTATAATAAAATATTAGGATAGATCTAGATTTAGAAAAATAATAAAAAAGTGTTAGATGAAATCAAGATCTAGTAGTTAGGAATATTTTATTATATTTTAGAGAGGGAAATATTATTCGAAATGGTTAAATATATTTATGTATTAAACTAACTAAAAAATAATGATTTATTGAGTTAATTTAGAAAATGGTTAAAGTAATTAACAAATAAAATTGATTTATTAATTTCTTTGAGATATGGTCAAAGTGACTCTAGAGATAATTACTAAATAATGATTTAAATAATTATCTTTTTGTTACCTTGGAGACAGTTCATGGATGCAAGGGAACCAATGCCTAGGACATCAAAATAAATTGATGAAAGATTTTAAAATGGCTAGTTGGAGTGAGAAATATCATGAAAACTGCAATGAGTAATTTAGTTCAAAATCCTATCTTTAAAAACCAGATTGACCAAGATAAAAGACAATTGCAATATTTAAAGTAAAGAAATGGCTATAGGACATATGAAGAGGGACAATGCTTCATGCTTAAGGAATTTAATAATATTAACCTAAACCCTGTAGGAAGAATGTTCAATAGACTAGAAGTGTGAAGGAATTCCTAGCATGGTGGAGCACACATTAAGACCTTTTCAAATAAAAAAAGGGAGAACCTTCCACATAAATAAACAATTAAAACTTAAAAGGATCCATTGCTACATTACACCCATACAAGTAGAATAAAATATTGACAAATGATAAGACATGAAAATAAGAACATATTTGCAATGTACCCCAAGAACTAGAATCAAAAATGGTTTTTACTATTCAGTTTTTGAGAGATTTATCATTACATGCCTCTTCAAAATTATCAAGCTTTGAACCCTTACAAAATTCTAGTTTTGGACTTTTATCCTCTCCTCATGTTAATTATTCTTGATCAATTATCGAATTGATTTTAAAATAATTATACAACTATTTATTTTTAAGAGGATTTAAAAATAAAATAATGAAATCATAAAATATTAATTTAACATTACACATATTATATAAATAACATATATAATATTAAATTGAGTCTCAAATATAATACCACCCCCTTTTACAATGTTTATATTACATATATTGAGTTTTTTTTTAATAAAGAAAAAATATAAAGTTTGTGTGGGATCAGTCTTTATTAGATTCCACATCAACAAAAATTAGTATTTTTTGGAAAACCCCATACCACTTCTAAGGGGTTCCCTTTGAATTCTTGAAAAATGCATGGACCATCAAAATGACGATGATTCGTTGATCTAGCGATTGAAAAATTCTTCTTTCCACCCATTTTGAAGGGTGACCTTATTTTATCTTCCATGCAATTTACTCCCTCTGAATCTTGTTGGATCTGGGCATAAATATTGTGGACCATCGATTGTTTCTAGAATTTAGGAGAAAATTAACTTGGGGTCTTATTGACCTAGCATTCTACTGAGAGACTAAAGATATAAGGATAAATCTTATTGCTAACAACTACAACTTCACCTTTCGAATTTCAGGTTCATTACATGACAAAGCAGGATCATTGTATATGGAATTTGTTCAAATAAGTTGTGTGGTGTCAGTACAATAGAAAAAATAGTATTTAATGCCACAATACATCCACCATGAGACACCCTTAGTATTAGTGTGCTAATAAAGGATTATGTTTCAGCTCCCTATCTATATATATATGATTTGTAAAACCAATATCCAACATGGGTTGGGTGAAGCCCTTTGTTACACTAAAAAATGTCACCATGACTATTTGCAGTTAGTATGGCTCCATCAACTGTCATACTATCCTCCTTGGCAAGTCTCATGCCTCTGCTTTCCATGTCAAACTCCAAGAAAGAGAGAAAAGTAATTTAAAGTCAATTATCTCTGGGTACGCATTTTCTCTCACCTGCGTGGATGCAACCCAAGTTCACAATACCTGCGTACTTGTACGCTCTGTCTATAAAGCATGGGTGTGTACTCCTGTAAAGGTCAAAAGGCACAAGTTTCACTCCAAAAAAGTTACTTGTGGTCATTTCTAGAGCATTCTAGAAGCTTGTTTGACGTGTATGGAGCGCCTCCAGAAGGTTCATGTATCCCTATGGAAGAGGAACTTATCCCATCAAGAGGGGAGCTAACCCACCCAAAGAGGGGCTTATCCCATTGATGGTGGACTTGATTAACTTCCTCTACAGCACTATAAATACATGCATTGGGCCAGAGGGAGGAGAGGTTGAAAGTTGAACATTCCTAAGGGTAGATGCTGCTGAGATTAGGACTTCCTTGTAGAAGCTTGTGAGGAGAGATTGTCATCCTTCTTGTTTCATTTGGAAGTGGGTGAGCTGATCAAAGTAAAGGAAAACTCTTGTTGGACCTTGGGAGGAACTTGCACAACACCAAGGCTCAAGTTGTAATGGTTTCTTTTGTTTCCTATTAATACAAATAAGTCCATTCTTCTCAACAATTTGTTATTTATGAGTTGTTTCATATACTCCTTGGTCTGTATGTTAAATATGTTTTATTTTATGAGATATCCAGGTGCTATTTAATCGTTTGATTGTTAGTGAATGCAGGTTTCGAAGAGAAGGAGGAGCTCATCCAGATCGACGAGGCTGGACTACTACAACAGCGTTGGACTACAGGTAGGATCTAAACACTTGGTTTCTTATATGGTAAATGCATATTTAGAGAAGGATTGTTCTTAATTGTCTTGTTTGTCACTAGAAAGCCTTAAGCTTCTAGGGAGGTTGGTTTTGTCCGCAAAATTGACTCTTTCTGCATGACACCCTTCATCAATATGTATAAGTAGCCATGCCATCATATCACTTTGACGCATTGAGCACTAATATCAACTTCTTCATAGATTCGACATGGAGTCACAAATTCCTTGAATCTATGATATGTGAAAGTCTCCCTGAAACTTATGTATTTTTAACCTTTATTCTTTCTTCTGCACACTGAAACAACTTATAGAAACTAAAATTTAAATTCTTAGGTTGAGATTATTTATGTGCAGGCCCCCTACCTATATATAGTGATGAATTCAATCAAGTGAAATAATATTTCCAATGGTACTAGTCCAACATCTTAGTGCTCGGTTAGATACCATTCTTCCCCTAAAGTTTGAAAATAAAAACAGACATGCACCATATAAATTGTCCAGATGTAAAATTTTATACATACCCCCATCGTGACATTTGTTGCTAACTAAAGAAGGTTGCGATATAATCTATGATTGGGTCATAAAATTTATGAAAGAAAACAACAACTTCCTTTTCTTTGATATTTGTAGTGGTTGACTAATGCAAATGTTCCAATAATAGTTTCCTAGGACTGTTAGAGATATTTTATTTGATAATCAAGTAACCATCATTTTCTAGTCCTTCAATTTGGGATTCTGAGATAATATTCATAGGAACGAATCATTTAATATTGCTTACCTTTGTTTTCTAGACCTCGTTGTATTTCTTCCAATAGGAGACTTCTTTATTATATCCTTCATGACATTTACCTGTGAATAATTTAGTTTCAAAAACTGCTTCGAACTCTTCCTTTGAATAATACGAGTCATAAATTTCACCATATTTTGAAAAGCCTAACCCTTCATGTGAAACATAGGAATCATAAAGTGGAGAACCAATAAAATGTGTGAAATAGGAACTTTGAGGGTTAGTTTGCAACTCAATAATATCTTCTTTTTTTTAGCAGAATTGCTTAGGAAAATCATAAATGAAGACATTTTTGAAACCCCAAAAATGGAACACTCAAAGTGAAGCAAATTGGTGAATATTTACAGCCAAACACTCTTTCTTGTCACCTTCAAGAATAAATTATAAATTTTTAAATAAAAGTCATGGAAGATCCTTCAATTCCATCCTCGACAAAATGCTAATTGATGTTGTAACCTGTGGAGATAGTTCTTGGTTGCAAGGGAACCAGTGCCCATGAAATCTACAAGATTGATAAATATTTTAAAATATATGGTCAAAGAGTGAGGACATGAAAGCTACAATGATTAGTCTAGTAATGTAAGGGCTCAAATTTTGAAAATTATGGGTCTATGTAATGGAGAAATCTCTCAAAAAGCTGAGTAATAGAAGCAATTTTTGTTCCAATTTTGGGTGTACTTGTAGACGTTGTTTTCTTTCTTGTATGTTCCATTTCATTTATGTTATTCCTCTCTTGGAACATTGTATGATGTAGCAGGCATTTTAAGTTTAACACTCATGAATTTACTTATTGGTACTCATGTTGTTTAAATTTGAACAGTTAATAGGTGCTCCACTTCTAGGAATTCATGCACTAATTCATAATTTTTTTCTTGAAAATTGGATTCTTGATTACCTAAGTTGTAAAACCATTCTTCTTTTCCTTTTCCTCTAGACATATTTTAATCCAAAATTCTGCAATCCTCATTGTTTATGACCACTCCGGTTTTGAATGTTAGGGTTTTGAATTAAGCCATTCATTGCAGCTCTCACGGCCTTTCCCTATCCGAAACATTCACTAAAACATTTTTATGCATTCTTGTGGATTTCCTAGGAATAATTTCCCTTTTGGCTAGGATTTCTCCACAATAACAAAATATATTGGCACCATTGTCAGGGATAAAAATTAAAAGATATTCACTAGATTTTTGTTGGAAATTTTATAATTGATTCTTAAGGGTGACAAGAGTCAGTCTTTAGTTGTAAATATTCACTTGTTTGGTTCAATTTGGGAATTCTTCTGTTGGGTTTTAAATATGGTATCCCCTAAATTATCTTTTGACAAGTTTTCTTCAAGGAATGAAGAAATTATTGAGTTGCAAGCTTATCTTGTACATTTTATTGGTGCCCTTATTTTCAATTATTATGATTTAGATCAAGGGTTGGGTTTTTCTAAAGATGGTCCAATCTATGACTCACATGAATCAAAGGATAATTATGGTGTGGTTCTTGAAAAAAATTACTCATGGTAAAAATGGAAGGTGGTGACCATCGATAATATTTTCATGAAGAACCAAAAGTTAAAAAACCAATAAGTGACCATGGATTCCCTATGTAAAAAGACATGTTTTAGGAAATTATCGAAGAAAATGAATCTATTAATTTCTCTCATCAATTTTATGACCCAGTAGAAGACTATATGGAAATTTTATTTTCTTGGTAGCCAATCTCTCTTCCTAGGTATGTTCACTGTCATGTGGACCAGTTTGCATTGCTCTTGTTTGTGTTTACTTTTATTCTTAAAGTTCAGGGAGTTGGTGTAAGATCTAACACTCAAAATTTGACATGGTATCACTGGAAGACTGAATTTACTTAAACAAAATTAGCCCTATATATAGGTAGGGTATTTTGTACATAAATAATGTCAACCAAAGAGAATTTAAGTTATAGTTTTTATATCTGTTGAATAAGGGAAACAATTCTAGTTGAAATAGGTTTTGAGAGATTTCAGACTTTACAATTTTCAGATTTAATATTTTGACTCCATGCTCAACAAGGTTACTAGTATGCAATTTCTCAGTGTCTTGTAAGCCAAGACACTATCCCTAGTTGGAGCTGATGTTGTGGCTCAATTTTGCACAGTGTTGGGTAGCAGAAGCCTCACGCAACAGTCACAGGGCTCGAAGCCTGGAATTTTGGGTAAAACCAAGGTAAAGAATCTGCGGGATGCGTGGAGTGCAATTTGTAATAAGTCAAATTCAAAGGGGTAGTCCGCCCAAAAATAGTGTAAAGAAATGTAAGTTGAGTTGGCCTGCCCATGGATAACAATCCATGGAAAGGTATAAATAGAGCGAGGCTCTATGGGTAGAATAGCTAAGTTTTGGATCTGAGATGTAATGGGTTTTTGAGGAAATCATTCTGAAAGCGTCTGTTAGTCCGAGTCAAGGGTTTGGGTAGTGGATAGAGGCTCTGCAGCCGCGTGCACAGAGGCCTAGAAGAGTCCGCAGCTGTGTGCGCAGACCCCTACAGCTGAGTGCACAGGGCAGAACTAGGTGTAAGGGTGATAAAGTGGAAATAAAGATAAGTTTCTTCTTAGAATTCTGTGTTAAATTTGAATTATCACAAATCTGCTCTTTTCTATGGTTAAATGAAACTATTTTGATCTGTGCGCATCTACTTGCTGAATACTTGTGAAAATCTGGGTTTTATCCTAATGCGCGAACTGAATAAATCTAATAAACGTTTGGTAAAAGACCACTCTAAAGTAGAATCCGAGTTGCAATACTTTATCCACTAGATTAGATCTATAAACTACGCGAGGTATTTAGGATCCACGTGAATACAGCTCAACGCGAAGCTGCAGAACAGGGTGTGAAACCTCCACACCACATCTAGACATCGCAAGGGTGCAGAAACTTGGTTCCAGCACCCTCCCCTGCTACCTCAGGTGAGACCTCAATCCACGCTTCGCGGGATATTGCCGAAAGGGCTGGTAGCTGTGGGATTTTCTTGGCTAAATAATTCTTCTGAACCTGGCTCAGGCCCATATAAGCCAACACACAGTGAACTTGTTGGATATTTTTTCAATTAAGGATGTTGATGACTAATATTGTAGGCCAACAAAAACTATAGAAAAGTGGGTTGCAGGCCCAAATATTTAAAAGGCATAAAAGAGGTGCAGTTTCTAGGTGGATCCTCGCATGTTTGAACATTGAAGCCATCATAAGAAACTATGAAAGGGTAGAGTGCACGATATTTATGAGGAGGTCACCCCACAAAATTGGCAAAAAGAAGAAATTGTTGATCATTAAATCGACAGCTCATATTCATTACGACGGCTCAAGCCCATTTTTCAAAACTGCCAAGGGTACCCATGAGAGAATGGTTTCCAATTTACAAGAAACCACTCATGGTTTTGCACTTGGATAAGTCGGGTCCACATCCTTTTATTTCAACTCTAACTTTATATAATAATATGTCACATTATAGATTTTGGGAGCAGGGTTTTTAATTTTGTAAAATGGGATCATTTTCATAATATCATATATTATATGCATGTGATATTATTTTTATTTAAATTTTGTAACCTTTATTATTAGATATAAAACAATTTTATAACTATTCAAAGAGTTAGTCTTTATAATTGATTAGACAGTTAGTTAATCAAGTCTTAGGGAAAGGATAAAAGTCCAAAGCTAGAATTTTGTAGGGTTCCAAGTCTATAAGTCATGAGACTAATGTAATGGAAAAATCTCCCAGAAAATGAAGAATAAAAACCATTTTTATTTCATTTCTTGGGGTAAATTGCAGCATTTGGTCTTTCTTGTGCTTGGCATTATGTTTTTCTTCTAGTGGTATGAGTGTAATGTAGCAGCACTTGATTTAAATCATATTTATGAATTTACTTGTAATTAATGATACTCATGTTTTTGGTTTGAATACCTTAATGGGTGCTCCACCATATCAGGAATTCATCCATCTATCTTATCCTTTGCATGATTTTATTTACATGGTTTAAACTAATATTCTTAAGTGCCTTTGTGATCAAGCCCTATCTTTCTCATTTTTACTTCTAGCCATCTCTTTTAAATTTCAAACATTGCAACCCTCACTTATCTTGGCCAATATGGTTTTTAGAGATAGGTTTTTGAACTAGAATTAACATTGTAGCTTTCATGGTCTCTTTCTCTAGCCACATATTTTAAAGTTTTCATTAATCTTGTAGATGTCCTAGGCAATGGTTCCCCTACAACCGAAGAACACTCTCTAGAGTGACAACATCAACCACCACATTTTATAATTCTTATAATAAATGTATAAATATTTTTTTTTATTAAAAAAATATATGTAAAGTGTGTGCGGGCCTGGTCTTTTTTAGATGCCACATTAGTGAAAAAATAGCGATTTTGGAAACCCACTATCGCTTCTAAGGGGTCCCCTTAGCAATTTTTAAAAATGGGCTTGACTCACTAGATTATGATCCATTGATATAGGGATCAATTATTTCCTCTTTCCATCCACTCCAAGGGGTGACCTTATTGCAGGCCAGGACTTTGTTAGATGCCACATTAACGAAAAATTAGCAATTTTTGGAAAACCCAATATCGCTTTTGAGGGGTGCCCTTGGAAGTTTGGAAAAATATGCTTGAGTTGTTGGATTATGAGCCATTGATATAGGGATCAATGATTTCCTCTTCCCATCCATTCCAAGGGGTGACCTTATTTTATCTTCCATGCAATTTACCCCCTCATAATCCTTTTGGATCTGGGCATAAATATTGTGGACCATTGATTGTTTCTGGAATCTACGAGAAAATTAACCTGGGGTCTTGTTGACTTGGCATTCTACTGAGACACCAGAGATATAAGGATAGATATTATTACTGACAACTACACCTTCACCTTTCGAATTTCAAGTTCATTTTGTGACAAAGAGAGATCATTGTATATGGAATTTGTTCAAATAATTTGGGTTGTGTTTGTACCATAGAAAAACATAAGTATTTAGTGCCATGATACATCCACCATTATACACTCTCAAAATTAGAATGGTAATCAAGGATTTTGTTTTGGTTTCGAATATATATATGCTTTATAAAACCAATATCCTACATGTGTTGGGTGAATCCCATCATCAATATGTATAAGAAACCATGCCCTCATATCGCTTCAATGTGTTGAACACTAGCATCGGCTTCTTCATAGACTCATCCCTTTGATTTTGCCCCTTATGTCTCAAACTCCATTGTGATTGTAATTGGTACACTTCGATGGCAATGTGGCATGAAATAAATACCTGGAGATTGGGCCTTGGACCTAAGATTTTTAGGAAAAGTACCCGTCGACCATATTCTTCATTTGCTACATTTAATTTGTCATGGAACATGAATATGAAATGATATTGAAAACAAACTAGCATTACTAAAGCCATGAAAACCATTTAATATATATTGAAAACCACCCCTGTCCTTTTCACATGAATTTTATTTCTAGCTGGAGCTTGTTTGAGTGAGACACACGAAGGGAAACATGTATTATAACAAGACTTAATGAGGCTCTACATAGACTCCATGAGACATAGGGGTGACTCATCTCTGATGCTCTGAACAAGGGTGACTTAATGATGATGCCATATTGGAAAATTCCAAGGGGATCATCAAAACATGAGTAAATATTGGTTTCTCATGACAAAAGTTAACACATAAGTCGATAAGTGAAAATAAAAAGTCTTGTTAGAATATGAGCTACCCATACGAAGAGATTCGATTTTAATATGCAACAAAGTGACACCTCATGGAAAAGAAGGCTTCCCAATGAAGTTTCAAATTATAAAAAATAAAGAGAGACCCATTACAGAGCTTGATGAGAGCTTTCTAATAGTGTGAATGGTTTTTCAAACCGTTGTAGTTTTCTCATAATGGTCAAGGGAAAATTTAGGGTTTTCCTATAAAATGGCTTGTTTCCCTCAATTCCAATTCATTTGTGCATTGCGTTGTTGGAGAATCTGGAGAGGAGGAGGGTGTTGTAAAACTTAGTGAGCCTGTAGTGGAAAAAAATCAAGGGAGATATTTGGATGATTTTTTGGAGTGCCATTCTGTTCCATGTTTTCAAATAAGGGTTTCGAGCATCCAGCCCTACGGGAGCAAGATTCTCTAGAGGATGATGAATAGATTTAGGGGCATATGTTCCCCCTAGTCTTATATTTATGGTTGTAACATGATATGGACATGCCATATGCATTTAGAAAAATGGATGCCAAATTCTTGTATAGATGTACATAACATGTTTATGTACTTTGTGGTGTTGTCACCATTTTTGGTTATGGTTGTCTTCTTATGGGAAGACTGGATGAATGGAATGGAATGAAGGAAATGGTGCATTATTGATCTCATGTGGTACTACATATATGACTCAAGTGGACTAAACTTATGGGTTCTCATATATGGTGTCACCATACCAATGAGGGGCTTCAGGTATAATGAAATAATCCTCACCTAGACGACACTGGGGTTGGACAAAAACAATGTCTAAGGGATTAGGTTATTGAGGTAAGATGTAGTAATGATTAAATCGATCATCCCAATGGTGATATGGAGTGAGATGGGACTCTAGAGGCTCTTTTATATGGGGAAGAATAGTGGTACTAAAGTCAACATTTCTAGATGCACGAGGAGAGCCGGAGAGAATTACTTCTCCTAGACTCTCAAAAGTGGATGCCCCCTTATACAAACATTATGTGGAAATGCTATGAGCACAAGGTGGATGTGGTTCAAATTTTTAGGTTTGAAGTAAGGGGTTATTGAATCAATCATCATTATGGGATACATGGTTCACATATGCATCATTTGTAAGGGGAGACATATGACAAGTGCATTCAAAGTCCACTAATGTTGATATTGAAGTTTCTTTAGAGCATGGATCTAAAGAAGCACATTCAAAATATCATAAACAGTTTGAAGAATTCGATCTAGTTGTGGATGATGATAGGTAAATAATTGGTATGAAAGTGTCTATAATTTCAACATCAGGAGGAGGAATCACCATAGTGGGTTGAGTAGCATCCTATCCTAACAAAAAAATGGTGCAAGGATCCATAGGTAGAGGAGGAAGGCCATTGCAATTTGTGTCTATTTAAAGAAGAACATTGAGGGTAACAGTAAAGGTGTATAGGTGGGGAAAATCATGAGAATAATGTTTGTATGTATCACAAAAAGTGAAATGGTGGTTGTGGATAAAGATTTATTTTTCTTGGCAGACTCAAGGAATTTGAATTTCACCTTAGGGACATGAAGGTTTAGCCGAATCCCTGATTCTATGAGGATTCCCTTAATATGGGGAAGATCAAAGAAATTTTTAATGGAATGACCATGAAAATCACAAAAGTGCATGGTGGGGTAGGCTTATGTGTTTTAGCAAGAGTGGTTGTCACTTGGGTTTCCTTATCCTTACCCCCATTTTTGAGGCTTTCCCCCCCTCTCCCGATGGTTTTAAAATAGGGGTATATTCCTACTCAGGTTGTTGTGGAACTGAAATATAGGTAGGGGTGGTGGAAACAAGTTGTGCTGGAGTAAAAGCCATGTAATGCACGAATTAGCTGAGAGGGGTGTTTGCAGAAGGATTGATGTACCAGACTGGGATCCCCAAAGTCATGTTGGAAGACTCAACATAGGAATTACATGAGTGGAAAATATTCTTGGTGGGAGGAATAATAATTGTATTTGACCAAAGGGATGATGGTCAGGAGCAACTACTCTTGAGGGATCAATTGAGTCTTGAGCAACAGGTTGTTAGGGAGATAGCTGCTACAAAGCTAGCTTCTTGGAAGGCATACCACACTACCTTTTGGTGGCCTATGATGCTTGAAGCATGCAAACTATAAAATATCTAGGCTTAATGGGAATAGGCAGTGGGCCATAATATGCCCCTAGCAACAAGGAGACTTTATAGACCCCAAGGGGGATCTCATTCAAAGAAGGTATGGAAATGTTTCCCACCATCAAGGATATTACATTCTAAGGAGATGTATGGGATTGAGGATTGTAGTATGTTAGTTGGTCGATGGTGACGATATTCCCATTATGGGGGAAGTTCATGATGCAAAAGATGGAAGTTAATACCACTTTCATAACATACATTAAACTATGACCAAGCAATAAGTTATAGTCATGTGGGCTGTTGATAAATTCAACATCAACCATGACCTATTTGTCAGGAACTAAGACATGACATTTTTGGTAGAGACCAAGAGGTTGCGAGGGGTGACCATCATATGCATGAAGAGTGAAGCTAGATGGTTAAATGTCCAGAGACCCAAGTTTTTTCTAGACAATTGTAGCCATTAGGACATTGGATGCACCTTCCTCCATGATACACCATTGAACAATGACGTTCTTGATATAAATAGGCATCTGGAAAGCAATAAAGGGAGGAAGAAAAGGATGATCCGCAATGTCAACAACATAAATGATCATATGATTATATGAAGGGTCCATAACAGCCAAAGAAGATAGTAGATATTTTCATTGTGATGGGAACATATGGAGAGCCTATAGTGTTGATATAGCAACAAGATATTTTGATAATTCATCTACTAAATTGTAAGTATGGGTGATGCGAGAATTGGCAACGTTTCAATGTAAAATCCCTTTGGTGATCTTTGGGTGAACCTCTACCTTAGGTAGAGGGATTTGTAAGGTACCGTTTGGTGATGAAAGAGGCTTGGTGGAAACATCAGGTTGAGCATTGGTCGCTAACATTTCAGAAGGTTTGTCATATTAGTGCGAATGACTCTAGAGGTTGACATTTTCAAAATTCATCATGATAATTTTATATGATTCATTCCTAGGCTATGAAGGAGGAGGAAGTGGAGGATTTTGACCATCTTGGGAGGCCACATATCCTTAGTGAGTGAATGGGTTGGTTAACAACGTCGATTTCATGGAAGGAGTAGTAGATGGAGCGATAGACTGCTTCCCTCTAAAGGAAACTTCCTGGTCTTCCCATGCGTTGTGCATCTAAGGGCGAACGAGACACTTTTCATTGTAATGGCCATTAGTACCACACCAAGCACAAGGTTTATTGGTCCTAAGAGCCTTGTTCTACTTGGGTTGTCTTCTTTGTTGCTAGGTTGTGGGGATGGATTAATCACCCTTATTTGGATTAGGTTGTTGACCTTGGTTCCTTGGGTTTACTTGAGACAATTTATTCTAGTTACATTTCCCCTTGTTCCTTCTCTTGGGATTTGGGTAAGGGGAAAAATTTTGAAACACATAGAATTGGTCTTAAGGAGGTTATTTTTATTGCAAAAAAGGTGGTTGGGGCATGGGAATTTAAGGTGTTGTTGCTATTAGGGCTCGAGAACTAGGTGGTGCATATGGGAAATAATAATTCACATCGATGTTTGGGTAACCAAGCTAAATAAGATTTGTCCCTAGCACTATCTAATGTCGATGGGTAAATGCGTATGACATACTCATGCCTTGGTAAGAGTGAATGCATGAAGGATATATAGGAGGATAAGCATATGTGGAATTGGTACCCCCTGAAGTTGAACATAACTTATAGGAGGTTTAGAGTATGGTGATGGTTTAGGGTAAGATATGGACCCAATGATACTATTGGTGGCATGATATTCTCTTAGTGCGGAAGAAGTACCAAGTCTAGGAGGATTGGGGAGGACAATATATACATAACCTAAATGGTCATATATTAGATAATATTCCAAAGTTATCTAGAGATCTTCTTCCTCAATTTGAGGGAAACATGAACTGAAATATTTAGCAATGGGGACAAATAGAGTTCATAAATATAAGTCCATGTAGACATGGGCCTCAAATTTCATAGCATTAAACATGTTTCTCCTTTTGTGCCATTCTTATACATGATCAAAAATGCAAGTGGAAAAAGTTTGATGGAAAGAAGATAATATTTCAGTATTAGTGTTATAGTGGAGAGGTAATTAGAATTATGATAGAAAGGCATTGGCTAGATTCACAAATGTGGAATGAGAGGCATGTGGCTGGTCTACATACCATTTTCTAGCAACTCGGGTGAGAGTGTGTTGGAAAAGGCATAGACGAATGAAGTCCTATGTGATATAATTGGAAGAGCACCACATATGGAATGAGAAAACGTGGTTGGTGGGATCCTCTCCAAGATTCCCTTCAAATTTTTGGAATATCTAAGTGAAGTTTGGTTGACATAGGTGGCCAAAGATGGTCATGAAGAAGAGGACCATTAATAAGATGGATGAGATTAGGGAGAATCAAACCAACCATGTAAGAGAGTAGGGGTTGATGAACATCCATACTTGAAGAGGTTATGATATTTCCTCCTTAAGGGATATCCTATTTAGGACCAATGTTACCACTTGGGTTACCGCCAGCTGCATTAATGCCTAACATGGTAATGACTTGGGGTTAAGAGGATTCAAAATATGAGGATGAAGTAGTAGAATTAGAGGAACCAAAGTCTAGATGTGGACTAGGTGGAGGGACCCTAACTCGTTGAGCAAGAATTAAAGGATGTCCTAATGGAAACTAACAGTGAAGGCCACAAAGTCTCTATGACAAAATCCTAGTGGGTGCAATGGTGTCACGATGAAATGAAACTTTGAAGGATAAAGGGTAAATATGAAGAAAGAGAGTAACAAAGAGCAAGAAAAAACCTAATGTAGTGGTTCAATGTGCCAACTAAATATAATGATCTGCTACTATAATTTAGGAAAATACGTCCTATAAAATAAAAATGACCTATAGCTGAAATCTTATCTACTCCTCAAACAAGTACTAGCTATAATGTTTTAGATGGCCTTCCAAACAACTTCTTACATGCAAAATTTTATCCCTGCAAGAAGAGAAGTTGAGGGGAAGGTAGCTTAGATGGATGGTTGTTTCTCACAGCCACCTATATACGGTTTTTTCCTAAGAGTGGCCACTAAGTTACCTCCATTCCATGGGGGCACATGAATCTTGGGCTTTTGGGTAGTCAACCGCTACCATGGGATTCTTAGCCTACATGTTTGGTAACCTCAAGGAGAACTACTTGCACCATGACCTAAACTTAACCCCCTCTCAAATGGGTTTCTAGCATTCCCTTATTTTTACCATGAGATTGTGGAGGGTTTTCAAGCTCCCTATAAGGATAAATTTTATATCTTAGTGTAAATGATTGATGGGTATTATTGGAAGCCTTTCCCACTGATCCTAACTTAACTAATAGATTATTTCCCCTACTTCGCCAGTGGGCTTAAATTAATGTGTATTGTTAAGATATTAATGTGAAGTGTTTAAAAGTTTTAGCTTGGCGGTGTTAACCAAGTTATCATTTGCTTAAGGTGTGAGTTTGTGTGTAGAAATGTGTGATTTAGTGGGTTAATTTAAAGCATGTTTTATGATTCCAGTGTTGTCGATAAAAAAAGTGTACAAACTACAAATGATACTGAAAATGAAAAATAACATAAAACAATGTTAAACATGCAATTCCCCACCTAAAAATTCCTTGAAGCAGCAAAGAAAAAATGATGAGAAAACAAGTAACCCAAACAAAGTGAAATACAAAAAAAATGAAATTTTTATTGTGACTAGTATTGGTGGCCAAAGCTACTAAAACGGTGGAGCAAAAACCAACAAAGTGAAGTGGCTAAGATCTAGAAAAAAGCATAAAATAAATTACGTAAAGAAGGACACCTAAGAGGATCTTAAAGAAGAAAAGAAACACAATCTCCAAATGGAAACTAAGTGATTCAAGTCATTCCTAAAGGGACTAAAAAATGATGGGAAGATTGATGGAAAACATTTATTAAATGTTTTGCAACCTAGACTCCGCAACTAAATAAATTCTCTACTAAATGGTAGAGGTGTACTATAAACCCTAAGGGGTTGTTTCCTTCCTCCTAAAGAGACAAAATAATAATATATTCTCAACCTAGAGATGAATAGCAACAATGGAGAAACCCTTCCCAACACACACACATAACCCTCAAAAAAATCCTAAAAAATAAAAAAAAAAAACTGGAGAAAAGGAGACATCATAGGTTCTGACATGTTTCCTCCAATATAGCATAGGTTATGGCCCTAAAGCTCCGTTAGACAATGCATATAATCCCTCAAAAAATGTGCTATGTCTCTGACACTCCTTCTTCATAGATTTAGATAAGAAGTTTCATCTCCTGTGCAAATAGTACCTGTGACCTCCAAAAAGGAAGTGAAAACCCAAAAGTACCAAAATTTTTCTAGAAAGTACTAAAATAAAAATAAAAAGTGAGAGAAAGAAAAATGATGAAATTAGTTGAAATAAAAGTCACAAGGGCTAGGAAGGATGGTGCGCTCTGCAACTTCCCGCGAGGGTTTTGGTTAGGGTTACTGTAAGCCCTCCTACAACCACCTGAAGCTACCCATGCACCTGAACCGTCTGTTACCTAACCCGGATTTTATAGCACCATCTGTTGTTTTCAATATGACCTCGAATACTGTCGGTGATGTTATGGAAACGGAGGAGGAGGTTGACTATTCTGAGGATCTGCTCCCCTCACAGGTTATTTTTGGTCGACCAAATTTCAGCTCGTCTTCTGCAGGCCCTAGCCTTTCGCCGCATCCATCGCCGCATCTCTCTCCTGTGGTCACTCTCCCGGATCCCCACCCTCCTCACCTGCCTGAAGGTTCTTCTCCTCACGCGCCCCCGGGCCTGGAACTCCCCCCTTTGTCTCCAGGGACCCTTCGCTTCCTGTCGACTGTCATACCCCTGTCACCTTCTTTTGATCCTCACCCTCTGTCCACCTCATTCCTGGCCGCATCTTCTTCTGGACTACCCCCCTTGTCGACGGTCGGGCCCTCTGCCCCCATCCACTCACCCTCGGGTTGTTTTGAAACCCCCGCCGTTAGGGTCAGCTCATCGAAGGCGACCCCTCTGGAATGCTCCCCGGACCCATTGGCGGACCACCCTTCAGCTCCGCGTTCGGGAAAGAAAAGAACCAGGTGCGTCAAAGCTACTTCCAGGGACATTTCTATTCGGTTTGGAGAGACTTCGGCTATTGGGGAGGCTGCCAAAATGGCGAACACCATCCTAGTTGGGCATGTTCGAGGGCGTGCATATTCGGCGGCCCGGCTCACCCTCTGGGTGAAGGAGATCTGGGGAGGGGTTCTTAAGGAACTCCCTGAGGTGCAAGTTCTGCCCCGAGGCTGGTTCACCCTGCATTTCGCCAAGGAAAATTAAACTGACATGGTTCTAGCCAAGTACTAGCACATCGCGATGGCGCTGGTGTTGTTAAAGAGATGGAGCCCCCTCTTCGACCCTGAACGATAACAAATAGGGGTTGCGCCTTTATGGGTTCGTCTGCTTGGGCTCCCCCTACAGTACTGGAGTGAAGAAGTCTTCATTCGCATCGGGAACGCACTGGGATCATACCTCGACCATGACCGCACTTTTGTGGAGTCCAGGAACAGAACGCTTGCTCGCATCCTTGTTCACCTGGACACCCGCGAAGGCTTGGAGGAAAAGATTACTCTTCACTGGGGCAGATTCACGCGGGTTCAGATTCTGGACTATGAAGGGGTGCCATTCAGATGTCGTCGATGTCACAGAGTGGGTCATATATTCAAGGATTGCCCTCTCAACAAAAAACAAGAAGATGCTCCTTTGACATCTACCATTCCCTCGAGGACCATATCTCCGGCCGCACAACGCTCTCCGGCTGCGAGCACCCCCACCAGCATAGCTCAACAGGCACATGGTGCAGCTCAATGCACTGTATCAGCGCCGGTCACCAGATCTCGGGCAGCCTCAGCAGCTACTACTGCTCCGGGTACTTCTCATCTCTCTCCTTTGTCTTTTTACTCAAATGTTCCCTCTTTGCACTCTCCCTCATTGTCTGTTGCATTTTGTACATTGCCCACCTCCCCGGCCATTGCACCTTCTGCGCCCTCATCTCATAAGCTTCCCTCGCCATCATCCTCTCCCTCATCCTCCCGGGGATCAAAGCATAACTATAATCTTCGCCCTCGTTCCCACACCCTAGGCTCACATCTGAAAATTGTTGGATTGGGCATCTCATCACCAGGGTCGAACCCTTTATCTGCTCGGGGGAGAAAATCTCATATTACTAAAGCTATCAGGAGAGCAGAAGCCGAAGTTGCCACTGGGCGACAATCCACTATCGTTGGGGTTCTTAGAGCGATGAATACCCCTGGGAACCTTCCTCCATGAAGTGCCTTTCCTTCAACTGCAGAGGCCTGGCTAGCGCCTCCAAGAAGCTAGCCCTGAAACGACTGTTTGGATCTTCTCCTGTTGATATAATCCTTCTCCAGGAAACCCTTGGCCCTGCCGACTCCATATCTGCTTCTCTCTCCTCCATCACCCCGGGATGGCAATACACGGCGATGGACTCCACGGGTCATTCGGGGGGTCTTGCGATTGGTTTCAATCCAGCTACTATAAGGGCTCATGGTACATGGGGGGACCTGGATTCATGGGACTCGACCTCTTCTCGGCCGATCTGGGTAAAAGCCTCCGGGTTATTAACATTTATGGACCCTGCCATCATAGAGAATCCTTCTGGAATCACCTCCTGAATTTATCTATCTTCACAGCTGAGAATATCATCCTGGGGGGTGACTTAAACTTTTCACTGGGCTATAGCGAATCCTGGGGGCTATGGCACAGATAGACTCGATAACCGAATATATGACCGACCTCCTGGATCGCCATGACCTGCTTGATGTTCCCATGAATAAACCTCTCCCCACCTGGAGGAACAGAAGAATTGGAGAAGCTGCCCTGGCACGCAGGCTAGATAGATTCATGATGAAAGGTACTCTGTTTCAGCAGCTTCATCATTACAAACAATGGGTCGGTTCTGGAGGAATATCTGATCACCATCCTATCTACCTGGAGATTGCGGGTCCTAACCAAAAACCAAAAGCCCCCTTCAAATTCAACCATAGCTGGTTACAGGACCCATCCTACATTAAGTTGGTTAAGGACTTCTGGATACAACATCCGATTGACAGAACAGACTCACTGGCAAAGGGCTTCTGCATGAATCTATCGCAGCTCAAACATCTTACTATCAAATGGGCCAGAGAAAAAAACCATAAGGAGAATTCTGCACTAAAGCTCATAGAATCAGAAATATCCACCCTCACAGATGACAGAGGATTGGGCTTTACCACAGCTGAAGACAAAGCCCACCTGGTGGATCTTGAAAACCAGAAGCTAAAAATCTTGAGGGAGCGAGAAGAATCTGCCAGACTTCGTAGCAGAGCTACTTGGCTAAAAGCCGGAGATGACAATACTCGCTTTTTTCATAATTATGCAAAAGGCAGAAAGGTAAAGAACACCATTTGGAGCCTCCCTATGCCAGATGGTGGTGTAGCAGACACTTTCCCCAAGCTCTCACAGCTGGGATCATCCCACTTCAGGAACCTCTACAAACAGCCACCAGGTGCAACTATTGCAGATATCATCAACATTGCTGGTCACTTCCCCAGATTTGTAAATGATGAAGAAGCGGAGAACCTCTTTGATCCAGTGACACCTGCAGAACTTGAAAGCACCATTAAGTGGTTCAAGAAGGATCGAAGCCCGGGGCCAGACGGATGGACCATCGAGTTTTACATCACCTTCTATGAGCTAATTAGCAATGATTTACTGAGGGTGGTAGAGGAATGTAGAGTATCTGGATCGCTATACAATGCTATCAATTCAACTTTCATAGCTCTAATCCCCAAATCTGATTCCCCTTCCTCTTTTGATGATTATCGTCCCATCTCCCTCTGCAACGTGCTCTACAAGATCATTTCCAAAATCATAGCAAATCGCATCCGTCCCATCTTGTCTCGTCATATCGCTCCTCAACAATTTTCCTTCCTCGAACACCGACAGATCCATGAAGCCATTGGAGTGGCTCAAGAAGCCCTCCATACTATCTGGACCAAGCATCACAAAGCCATTATCTTAAAGATTGATCTAGCCAAGGCTTTTGACCGGGTCAGTTGGCTCTATCTCAAGATGCTTCTCATTCATCTGGGGTTCCCTAATAATTTCATCACTTGGATCATGGCCTGTATCACCACTCCCACCTTCAGTGTTCTGATAAATGGATCTGCATCCCAGTTCTTCCACTCTGAACGTGGTCTTAGACAGGGTTGTCCTCTGTCTCCCCTCCTATTCCTGATCGTCATGGATGGCTTGAGTCGCCTTATTGAATCGGCTAAGAGAAATGGGGATCTTTGTGGCCTAAAAATTACAGATGACTGCTTCCTCACACACCTTCTTTTTGTAGATGATGTCCTGATCTTCCTTGATGGCAGCATTCGAGATTCTCGCTCCTTCTCAAACATTATCTCCCTTTTCTCATCCGCCACAGGGATGCTTGCCAACCACTCAAAATCCTCAATTATTCTCTCCAGAACTTCTATCCATGAATCACAACTGGCCCATCATCTATTTCCTTATAGCATCCATCCCTTAGACAATGGCCTCAAATATCTGGGTTTCAGGATCAAGCCTGTCAGCTCAAAGATCATGGACTGGGTTTGGCTAGTCGCAAAATTGGAGAAGCGCCTCAATATCTGGAGCCATCGATATCTCTCCCGAGCTGGCAGACTTGTACTGGTAAAAGTTGTCTTGGAAGCGACCCCGGTCTTCTGGATGGCTCTTGCCTGGATCCCGCGAAGCATACTGACCAGGTTACAGCAAACTTGCAATAGATATCTGTGGAACGGAAATCAGGATAAGCGCATATATGCTTGGGTCGGATGGAAAAAGATCACAACACCAAAAAAATGGGGAGGATGGGGCCTAAAAGATCTTCCTACATTCGCTCAAGCACTCGCGGCAAAAATGGGATGGACCTTGCTCACTGGTAACAATCTATGGACCGTCATTACATATCATAAATATATTTGGCCTCTCCATATCTTGGATTGGATTCGCCTCCCAACCTGGCCAAAATCTGGCATATCATCAGTATGGAAAGCTCTGCTCAACTCTATGCCAATTATCAGGGATAATTTGGTATGGAAAATCAATGACGGAACTCTGGCTCGTATTGGTTTGGACCCATGGAATGGTAGTGGCGGTAGGCATATTCTACCCGAAGCTCTCATCCGTCATCTTCACTCACAGAACATTAAAGTTTTGGCTGACATTGCAGATCCTCAAAACTCTTCCATATTCAACCAGCGCTGGAAATCAGCAGCCCAGATCAATATCCCTCCCCTCTGGCACTAGGACTGGTCTGCATATATCATCGCATTAACAGATTCGCATATCAGGATCAAACAAGGGCAGGATGAGCTCATATGGTATCACTCGGAAAACGACATCTACACTCCAAAGTCTGGCTACCTCACTTTGATATCACACAAGGTTCCGGACACTATCTCATTTTGGTGGAAATCTGTTTGGAAACTCACAGCTCCCCCCAGGCAAAAAATTTTCTTCTGGTGCATATTAAAAGGTGTTGTCCCCACTGGGGAATATCTCATGCGTCGTGCAGTCCACGGACCGACCTGGTGCACCCTATGCAAACTCACCTCAGAATCGAGTGCTCATCTGTTTATAAACTGCTCTTCATTAAAGACATTATGGCAAGCTCTATCAACCTCTATACAACACTCTGGAAAATGGGAGGGAGAAGACATAATTCGAACTTGGGAAACTTGGTACTACAACCACAAAAACTCCAAGCTACAAAGTCTGCCTGTCGTCATTTGCTGGTATCTATGGCTTGCCCGAAATCGATCGATTTTCGATGATAAACCTGTAAACTGGCCGCATCTTACTGCCCTCATCACTTCGGCCTATAACGAGTTGCCTGAGCCGCCTCAGCCTAGAGCTCGAATTCCGCACGACCCTCCGAGAATTGATCACAACACTCCATGGGCTTACTTCGATGGCGCAGCCCAACAACAGGGCTGTGGGGGAGGCTTTCTATTATACATCAATGAACAGCACTTTTACAAAGAAAAACTGGGTTTGGGATCTGGCACTAATAATTTCGCTGAATTGATCACACTCTGACACCTCCTGCATTTTGCATTAGGACACAACTGCATGCATATACATATATTTGGAGATTCGAAGATAGTCATTGATTGGTTCAACAATACTACTGTATGCCACACACACACTCTCAGCTACATATTGGATGATATAAACATTCTAAAGGCACAATTCACTGATATCTCTTGCCAACATATCTACAGGGAATACAACAGCAGTGCCGACCAACTATCCAAGGAGGCCACGACACTACCCAGAGGAGAGTGGATGATCCAGGAGCAGCGTGGACCAAATGCATACCAATACTACCATCGTCCATATATAGATACACACTATCACAGGGCAGCCAGCCCATGAGATGCAGATCTGAAAATGATACTTTTTGGAACTTATTGTACATAGCTGATAATACTACCTACTTGCAGCCCTGCGTGGCAATATGTATATATATAACAGATCAACAATGAACATCCTGCGTGATGATTTTTGCTTTTTGAACAGAATAGATATATAGCTATACCCAGATGTGGCAGAAGAACTTACAACATATGCAAAATGCATCTACAATATGTAATTTTTCAAAGATAATGAAAGATTACGATTATTCTAGTGGAAAAAAAAAAGTCACGAGGGCTTTGAACATTTATACCAGTGCAGTTTCCATTTGTTAGTATGAATATTTGCAAAATGTGTACCAAAATCCATCACTTTAGTTACTGGTGACAAATAACCCTAAAAACCATGGATAACCTGTTAGTTCTCTTATGATTTGCAAAACAACTGTTAGAAACCCTACAAAATATGGCATGCAAATAGAACAACAAATAGAAACACATAAAATAAAATAGAACCAATGGAACACATATCATTTTTATTATTATTGAAATGAAATCAAAACGACTACTCTTGATGAGGAGAATATGTAGACTCATATATATAATATCCCCCTTTGTGGGATGGGTTCTTTGCTACCCTGTGCTTCAGCTGCAACTCTTTCTCGCTTAATGGATGCAGTAGGAAAAAGGAAATGATGATGTCTTGAACTCAAAAGTGGGAGCTCAAATGCTATAGAATGATAATTATGATGATGAAATGGTCATGTGTAGAGAGTGAGGAAGAAACTCCTCTATTTATAATAAAATATTATGATAGCTCTAGATTCAGAAAAATTATTATACCAAATCAAGATCTAGTCGTTATGAATATTTTATTATATTTTAGAGAGGGAAAGATCATTTGAAATGGTAAAATATCTTTATTTACTAAACTAACTCAAAATAATGAGTTATTGAGTTAATTTAGAAAACGGTTAAAATAATTAACAAACAAAAAATGACTTGTTAATTACTGTAAGGATATATGGTCAAAGTGAGTTAGATATAATTACTAAATAATGATTTATCTAATTATTCTTGGATGATTTGATCAAAAGAGGTTAGAAATAATCATTAAATAATTATTTCGAATGAATAATAAATAAATAATGATTTATTTAATTATTCTTATGGGGTTTTGGGTTTTAATAAGAAATCATCTAGGGAAATGGTTCTCTAAATTGTTTCCTAATGTGAAAGTGGTTTTTAATGTGTTAAAACCCATACTGCATGGTGTATTTCGATCAAACTGGTAGAAAATTTGCTAGGTCATTATTTTTTAGGTGATAACAACCACCCAATGTGATTAGGTGATTATCATTTGTCCAATACAATGTCCCTAAGCCATATTGGATGGAAAGCCACACAAAGAATAACACATCCTTTGAGATCCGATGGGATCCAATGACCTAAGAAATTTAAAAATGATGGAGGATATAACATATCAGATGGGAATGTAGAGCCTTGATATAACCTCCATCGCCAAGGGAAATTTTAAGGATGGAAAATTTTCTTGAAGTTTAAAAACATTGGTGAATCTCACTAATCCCTAATATGAAAACTATAAAATGTTTATTGATATATTTGTAAAATTATTCAAATTTATAATGAGTGTATATATAGTCTCTATACAATGTTGGTGATTTTTATGGTAAAATAATTTTATATTCTAAAATTTGGGCGAATCATATTTTATAAAATTGGAAATTGACGAATCTTTTTTGTGGGAAATCATGGAAAATTAATCCACTGGGTGAACATTAGCCCCTAAAATTTTCCATGTCCATCGCCACTTGATGAGATCTAAAAACCAAAAAGCATGCAGATCAATGATGCACATGATGCATCAAATGACAATGTGGGGTCGATTTATAGGTTAGACTTGACCTAATACATAAGATGATATACATTGTGCTAATTGGATGGCTCACATTCAAAAAATGGTTATTCACATTTAATTCATCACCTAAGCCTAATAATTACCAATATGGTGGTGTACTAGCGAGTTAATATATATTACATAGCTCATTAATAAAACTAATTAGATCACATTAAACTCCTATGTTCACTATACACCACCATTAAAGAATAGATTCCACCATGCCTTTGAGTTTCCATAATTGCAGTAGGAAATAGAGAAAATCAAGCCTTAGGAAACTAGTAAGTACCCTTGAGCTCCATCATTAATGTTATAATTCCACTTTATCAGTTTTATTGGAATTGGTAGGGTGAAAATGGTTCACAAATCCCATGAGGAGGCTCTTATTAAAGAGTTGGCCCAAATTAGAGATAATTAGGTAGTCAACGCTGACATTTATACTCAAATAAGACAATTAGAACCTAGCATTTGTCATTTTAGCTAAAAAAATTCTTATTCAAAATCATATTGCTCCGAGTAACCTTAACAACTATGCATTTTAACCATGACACCATTCTGCTACTGGTAGCTAATTTTCACCACCCATTAGGGAATTTAGTTTATCCATCCAAAAACTATTTTTTTCTAGAAATATTTGAACAAGATTTATCTAAAATGCTTAATTTACCTATTTTTGGAATGAATATAAATGATAAAAAATTGTGTAAAGAACTTATCACCTAGGCTAAAGATGAGAAGTTGAAATTCTTACAAAATTTACTTAAAACCAAAAAGAAGTGTGAAAAGTCACATTTCCCATATCAACAAAATCACTTAAGCCCTTGTATCAAACTATGGCATAACTTTTGGTTATTGCCTAGGGATATTTCTAGATCTTTCTAAAATGGACGAATTGGTGTTCATGTATTTGAGGGAGACATTGGAAAATCCAAAGGATGCTGTTTTTCATTTCCCAGGTTACATAGCTAGACATATTTACATGCATTTTAGTATAGTCCCAACCTTATAGATTTTTAGAAACTATGAGGACTTGCTGCATTTTATCATGTTTAATTATCATGAGTAGTTTGTTAGTACAAAATTGGTAGAAAAATTGAGAGATCAAAAGCGAAAGGAAAGAGAAATTGAGGCATGTACTCTAATTTTTTACCCAGGAAGGATCTGTGGAAGTTATGCAAAATACATTGATTGTTTTCTATTCTATTTGTGAGTAAAATTTCTAAAGAAGATGTTGGGTGTGGAGCCTAATTATCTTATTTATTTAGAGTATCACCACATTGGACCCCATTTCGTAATGTGGAAGCAACACTGCTCATTTATGCACGCCGCCAGGGGGGTCCAGGGGTGCTTTTAAAATGTTGTAATTTCATAGTCAATCTGGGCCGTTCATTAGGCGGAGATATGATGGTAGAAGTTATGTTTACTTTAGGTTTTTTTTTTCCCCTAGAAGGAAACCCATTGCTATATATGAGGGAATTGTATTGCGGCTATGTAGATGTGTATCAGAGTGAGAAAGAGAGAGGAGATTGTGTGAGAGCAAAGAGGAAATTACATCAGATCTGCTGTAGGACTAGCTATTTCTCTGTGGACATAGACCAAACTGGGTGAACCATGTGTATCTATGTCTCTCTTATTTTATGCATTTTTTATGTTTATATTTCTGCAGTATTTTGTGTTCCATTTCTATGTAATATATAATTTTCTAACAAATGGCTCTTGATAAAATATCTAAAGATTTCAGGAATATATTACACTTAACCATAGAAACTAGAAAAGGTGATTCATACCTATTCACTAATTATTCTGTAATTTGAATTTATGGTTTTGAAGGAGAACCATATCATTTTCCCAAACTCATTCACACTGAGTTTTTTACATTGGAAGTTGTAAGGTAAAGAATGAATGCCACTGACTTTCATTTAAATTGAAAGACTGGAACAAAAGTGATTGTAATTCCCTTTGGTATATGTTCTTTAATGATTAAATAAAACTCTTATCTAAAAATTATTGAAATGGATTTAGTGTCATATTATTTAGAATCTTTTTTATCATGGAGTTATGATCCCTTGTGTTGTTGGGAAAAGTATCCATTCAGAATGCCCCTATCCCACTCTAAGGTGTGATAGTGCCTTAGCAACAAACAAGGAAAACTATTTTCGTATTCTTCTTTATGAAATGTAAATGGAGAAGAAGGATGTAACTAACCTGTGTCTTTCGCTAGTTTGTTGATCCACTCGTTCTCCTCTTTGTTCGCTTCCCGCTGCCTGCTCCCTCACTGGTCCAGCTTCACCAAGTTCCTGCAAGATCACAGAAGAGAGAAACTACACAAAAGACATAGATTTACATTCATAACTAGTTTAGGATCAGATATAAACTAAACATGCAAATATAACAAAGCATCATTGATATACAAGCATATAGGAGAAACTCAAATAGTTTTATTGATATGATAAGAAAGTCCAAGAGGATATACAACCAAGTGAGTACCGATCCAAAATCTACCTCCCAGCAAAGGAATCCCTTCCTCTCCTCCAACAAAGCATAAATCACCCAATGCACTAATTTCAATCTCAAACCAACAGCAATTCTCTGCAAAGTACAAAATTCCAGCCTCCTGGATCTCTGGGATGAGGGATCCATATATAGATGTAATTAGAGAGGATGAGTCAGCTTATGTTTTGACTTCTGGCTTCTCTCTGTCAGTTCTTGCTTCCACTTGGAGGCTGAGAGCCTCCTACTCATCACTGGTCGAATTCATTGAGGCAAGTGTCATTGAGGAAGATTCTGGAAGCTTCCAGTGTCTGTACACCTCACGGAATGATACTGCCATTTGGAATTTCTCGCTCAACGCACCCTGGTAGTGCATTTAGGTGCGTTGCAATGCACCTAGCTAGTGTACTGGGGTGCATTGCAACGCAGGCAGCTAATAGAGCATCTGAATTGATCCTGAATTGATTGTTTCTGAGTAGTTTTTGGTGGAGAACTTATGGGAGAAGCTGTCATTGGTTGACCTTGTTCCTTTAGGGGTAGGAACAACTCTTTTAGGGACTTTGGATCCCTTGGATTATGGACATTTCATGCTCAATACTGTAAGGCACAAAAATGTCTATAACAGTTTCCCCCTAAAGTATGAGGCCGTTTATCGGGTGAAATGATTTATTAGGAGGATCCGAAGTTCTTTCAATGCTGGGAAGAGACCTGTAATAAGATACAATACAATACCTTATTTTTCATGATGTTTTCATGATCTAGCTGAGGCGAGCATTCCCATGCTCAACTTCATAAATTCATTTTTCTGTACATAGAACAGACAATCGTCTGATGGTAGACTGATGAAATCATCATCCTTTTGGTAGGATGATTATCTGTGCTGCAATGCTGTACATGTCAATGTCTTTATTTTTCCTGAATATATATCGCAGCCCGGATGGATGAAACTAGATCTGGGGTGTTCAATCTCGTCCGATCTTCACTCTAAGTACAAGTCGATCCATGTGAGAAATGTTCTGAAGTCGAACATGGAAAGACATCGCTTGATTACCAGTCAATGATGTAAACTGTTAACAAGCACGAGAGGAATCACCGATAATGATAATGACCCTCAAGGTACTGCAGTACAATTCACGTGGTGTGAATAAAGGACTTGGCGTCGAACACCATGCAAAATCTTTCGGTCGAAGGTCATTGATGTATACCTATCGCCGGAAGTGAGAAACTTGCCATTGAGGCATGCAAGCTTCAAAGTACTGAAGGGGGTGTTCCTAGATCAACTTCTTGGATAATGAGATGATGTCGACAAGAAGTGATCCGTCAAAGGAGGGCCTTGATGTATCCCTCATCAGTGACACAGAATGGAGAAAATGATTTTGATGGAGGTGAAAACGATCTGATGATATATGGTTCAGGGTGGCAGTCATGAAAGGATGAAGTATAATGTATGGTAGTGGATGGGACACGGGTGACTTCTCTGGATGACTTCTCTTGAACATATCGGCGACACTTATGGATTGGTAGCATTTACCCCAAAGGTGGATGGTATGGCGGGACCATGGTGATGTGACCGGTGAATGAAACAACCCAACCCGACTCAGGCACGGAGTGGAAGTGTCATGTTCAAGAGCGACTTGCTACCAATAAAAGTTCTTTGAGTTTCTTCCCAATTTTTCCCCAGTCATTGCTGACCAGTACCTCTTTATTTTTGTCAAGCTTGAGGAGGATAACATATGCTTGTTCTATAATTTTCCCTTCGGGCAAACCCATCGCTATGTTTTAACGAGCCTAGCGATAGTGAAACTCGTTCTCGTCTAAAGACAAGTTTGTCGCTATTAATTTTTTTAACGAGTCTAACGACAAAGATAACTCGGTCCTTTTCATTTTTAGAGAGTCTGAAAAGGTACGTAAAGATAACTCCAAAGTTCCTTTTTCGTCATCTAATCCCTTAAGTCCGAAAAAGTATAAAACAATACAGAAGGGATGAATTTTCGATAGTTTTAACGAGCCGAACAAAACAAACGCTCGATCTTTTTGTGCAATAATCCCTCAGGTCCAAAAAGATTAAAATCTAGAGGAGGGATAGCACCTCCGATCGCTTTAACGAGCTGGAAGGCCAAAACTCGGCAATCTTTTCATATTTTACGAGTCAGATGAAAAGAGCTTAAAGAAGACTCGTCTTTTGAGGAACGAGTGATAAAACAAGTAGCAGTTGATTCCAGGTAAGGGTTGGAATTTTCCAATCATGGCAGCGTCACAAGGATGGCTAGTGAAATCACTCTTCGCAGCTGTTCCTCAAAATGGGTAAACAATCAAATGGAGGTGAATGGTCGGCCAATGGAAAAGTGGAGGTGACGGTGCAAACACGACCAAGGCTTTAATGGCTGATAGATTTACATTCACGGTGGTTATTTACTGGAGGATAGTTCATTTTTTAACGAGCTTAAACGCAGATTGAAACACTTGCTCGGTCTTATGTTTATTTTTTAACGAGCATGAACTATGTGCTAAAACTGCTCGATAACATGGTCTAGTTTTGATTTTTTACCATAAATAGCTTTGCCTTTTCAAAGATAGTACTGTACCCTCAATTGCTGCATCAAACTAGTTAGAAATGAATAACATTTGCTTGAAAATGAGATTAAAACACTAATATTTCACTTTGAACTACGTAAAAAGCAATTAAAAAGTGTTTTTACCTCTCATTCTACCATTTCATTTGAACTTGGTTTGTTGGAGCTTTGGAGGTGCCTCTTCCCCCTTGATTTTCATCAGCTGATTTCGAGAGATTCTGTGGACAATTCTCGGCGCCATCAGGACCAGGTAGGAGCTAAACCTGAGCTCTTTCATTTCATGGTTTCCTTTCTGCATTTTGTGCTTCATTCTCTGCTTTTCTGAGCCCCTGGGGTTTGATGGGGTCGTTATGCCATCAGCGCACCTTGGGCACTCGAAACCTGCGCTGAATGTCAAGCAGTATGAAGGCAGTTTGACCTTCAACGCATGTGGAACACTGTGCAAGTGCGCTGGGCGCAGAAAAGGATTTTGTTGCACAGTTTTTGATGAAAATTTTTGCCTGTTTCTCATCAAAACCAGGATCTTACTCCTCTCATGTTTGTTTTTCAGATATCTTGGAGAAAAATGACCCTTACATGGCGAGAAAGAGAACATGAAGAAGAGGACATGATCGTCCTACATGATCCGGTTACGGTGAACGCGCTGCGGAACTGTGGTCTGCTGAAGTTCTTCCGCATCTCTAGCATGAGACAGCAGATCAACCTACTGTAGTATTTGCTCGATGCTTGGGATCCTATCAATCAAGTTTTCCAGATTAGGGGAAAATCTATCCCCTTGACTGCAGTAGACATTTACTTCTTGACTGGCTTGTCGAGGCGGGGTGCCCCCATCTCTTTGTCAGGTTCGGCCCGAGGGAGTGACTCTGTGAGAGATTATGTCCGCTAGTATTGCAGGGAAGGATCTCAGCCGAGTAAAGATGGCAAGATCATCATCCGTGACATTACTGACAGGTCCCTTAGGTCTATCCTGTATACTTTTGGTAGGATGGCCGGTAGTGCGTCTCTTCATGTAGCCAACAAATCCTATATGCAGCATGCCTTGGAGTGCCTCCAACTAAAAATATTCAACTGGTGTGATGCAGTACTTCTTGTGATGAAGAGTCAGTTGACCAAGGTAAAGGACAGGAGGCTGAAGAAATTTGGGTTCGGTTCTATTTTGACCGCCTTTGCCTTGGAGAAGATACCACTAATGCAGCCACAATACATTGCTCTTGACTTACCTTCTCCTACTGAACCACGCATGCAGAGATGGGTTGACCATATGTCTAGGCATGCTGGTCAATCTCAGATTTCTATTTCTGATACCTTCTTCAGGTGGTTTGATCGTCAGGAGATGGTCTATTCCGAGTATCCATATGCTGGCATGGACTTCCGGGGTGATCCGGATTTAGTACTGCCGGATGGCAAGCAGTGGGGTGCTATTGGTAAAATATTCGACCATATCACTATTTACTGTTTTTATTTATAATGTCCTTGTGCTTTATTCTATCAAGACTTTAATCAAACTCATGTGTACATGCAGATGTTGGTCCTGTTCGTCCAGTAGTTCGCCTGAGAGTGCCAGCCGCTGCCCCAGCAGGAGAGGCTGCCGGGAGGGTTATTCTTCGCGACCTTGATGTGGCCGAGACCCTCACAGTTGTGCAGGAGCATGTTGAGAGCCTTACTCTCGGTATTCCAGATGTGAGGATCGACGAGTTACCTTTACAGTTGTAGCGGCATACTACTGGTGTGCCTAGACGATGGATTCGTCTCTTACGCATGATCGCACAGGCTGTGACGTGCTATCATGAGCATCACTAGACTAGGGTGCCCCCTAGCATTTTGAGTTTTTGGGTCACGTGACCGATTTTGTCTTGGTTACAGAACATTATATGTAAACCATAAACAGTTATATATATATATATATTGATTTTCGGGGTTTTATTCTGGTTGAGTTATATGATCCACATGTAAAACATTGATGATGTGTTTCTTTTTATAAATGTCGCAAATTTCTATCTAACACATAGTTTGCTAATGAGTCGGTTAATGTGTTTAAGTTTCTGGAAATATGTTGGTATGGATTGCGAACGGAATATATACCATTGAGTTGTAGTATTACGAGTTGTGAGTCTAGCCTGACGATTAGTCGGCATATACCATGGGTGATGGCATCAGAGAGCAGTTCTATCAACGCGCTATACTCAGCGATGTTATTCGTTGATTGACCGATACATACACCTCTGAAACTTACTAACTCGCCGCTTGGATAAAAAATGGCCCAGGCTGCGGAGGACAGGTTCCGCGAACTACGACTCGCTCCGTCGGCATATCCAACACATGTCTCCAAAAGGTTTGAAATCGGCAATAAATGTAAAAAGGTGGATTACTTGACCAAAACGAACACTTTAGCAAAAACAAAATACAACAAAATCATATTGGTTACTATTTAAGCATAGTAACGCTTGAGGTACAACCCATTACGAGGTTGCGCCAGTGGAATTCTGTCATAATCCATTAACTCATAGGCTCCTTTTGCTAACACTCGTTTAACAATGTAGGGGCCCATCCATAAAGAATTGAATTTACCTGCTCCCAATTTATCGGATTCTTGGTCGTAAAGCAAGACCAAGTCACCTTCTGAGAAGAAACGGGGTTTGACATTTTTGTCGAACTGCGCTTTGACTCGTTTCTTATGGGCTTCGTTAGCCAAAGCGGCATCACGATGGGTTTCATCCAATTGGATTAATTCCAAGAAATGGGCCTCTTCCTCTGAAGTTCCGGGGAGGAGATCGATTGCGAGTTTAAGAGACGAAATTTCGCACTGGACTGGTAAGACTCCATTACAGAGAATTCACTATATCTGTGTCTTTCGCTAGTTTGTTGATCCACTCGTTCTCCTCTTTGTTCACTTCCAACTACCTGCTCCCTCACTGGTCCAGCTTCACCAAGTTCCTGCAAGATCACAGAAGAGAGAAACTACACAAAAGACATAGATTTACATTCATAACTAGTTTAGGATCAGATATAAACTAAACATGCAAATATAACAAAGCATCATTGATATACAAGCATATAGGAGAAACTCAAATAGTTTTATTGATATGATAAGAAAGTCCAAGAGGAGATACAACCAAGTGAGTCCCGATCCAGCATCTACCTCCCAGCAAAGGAATCCCTTCCTCTCCTCCAACAAAGCATAAATCACCCAATGCACTAATCTCAATCTCAAACCAACAACAATTCTCTGCAAAGTACAAAATTCTAGCCTCCTGGATCTCTGGGATGAGGGATCCATAGATAGATGTAAGCAGAGAGGATGAGTCAGCTTATGTTTTGACTTGTGGCTTCTCTCTGTCAGTTCTTGCTTCCACTTGGAGGCTGAGAGCCTCCTACTCATCACTGGTCAAATTCATTGAGGCAAGTGTCATTGAGGAAGATTCTGGAAGCTTCCAGTGTCTGTACACCTCGCAGAATGATACTGCCATTTGGCATTTCTCGCTCAGCGCACCCTGGTAGTGCATTTAGGTGCGTTGCAACACACCTAGCTAGTGTATTGGGGTGCATTGCAACGCAGGCAGCTAATAGAGCATCTGAATTGATCCTGAATTGACTGTTTCTGAGTAGTTTTTGGTGGAGAACTTCTGGGAGAAGCTGTCATTGGTTGACCTTGTTCCTTTAGGGGCAGGAACAACTCTTTTAGGGACTTTGGATCCCTTGGATTATGGACATTTCATGCTCAATGCTGTAAGGCACAAAAATGTCTATAACACCTTGTATATAATATTGAATACAAGAAAGCAAGTAGGATTACCAGATTATACCGACAATCCTAAACTGAAAAATATAAAAATTGGCTAGTATGGGCCCTTTCTCTTAGTATGATCAAAGTCCAATTTGTATGTAGGTAGCTAAGGAAGTCATGACTAAATCAATTCAAATTGATTCAAACACTATTGAAGGTAATATGATTCAATCATTTGAAGAGGTGGGTGTTGTGGGTGGGAAAACCCTAGGGCCTTGGGTTGAAAACCCCAATAGAGCATAGGGCATACAGAAGCAAGAAATGTGCAAACAGACAATCTAAATCCTTAAACTTCTAAACCGGGAAGCAGTGGTATTCCCTGGAGGTCCTACGTACGTTGTCGATCTTGTAGGGTCAAAACCCTATTATTCTTCCGATGCATTTAAAACATGTAACTTATTCAAGCAAAGCATATATGATAACAATAATAGAAAACATGTTCATGATATATATGTTAGAGAATATAAGAAAATGAATAATTTAATATAAGATTTATAAGCAAATGAAAACATGGATCAATGCACGAACATGATAAATATCAGGAATAGAGTAGCATTTCTTTATTGATGTAAACTAAAGGAAAGCTAGAAAACTACAACCGGAGTCTTCCTCCAGCTCCAAGCCGAACCATCCTCCGAAATCCGTCTTGTCCCAGCCTCAACAATCCTCATCCATCGATACACACAAGGATGTCATAAGAGGCATGAAGGACATCCAAAAAGAGGAAACAAATGTTTCCTATCACTTGGGGAGTGTAGGAGACAAAGGGATCTCTTTAGACTTGATCAGGGATCAATCAACTATAATATCAATATCTCATCTCTTCCCCCTTTAGGCCTTCCCATGCAAGTTTATTTATACTTCTCCAAATTAGTTTTTTTCAGTTGGGAAACAGCTGGGCCATAGGTGTAGTGCCCACTCTAGTCTCCTGACCCTAATACGACATTATCTTAGACACTCTATTCTTCGAGGACCTCAGATTGAGGATCTGGACGCATGACACTATTATTAGCGATTGAGATATTCATGGTTGTGATGTTATGAATGCTTTCCATTGATATTATGGTAGCATGAATGGTTATGTATCTTATCTATCAGTATTCTGATGATTACAATATTAATAGTTAAGTTGGTCTCTATTTGAAATTATGATGAGGGTAGTAAAGAATATGTATGCGCTCTACTAAAAGCATAATGAGGATAAATTTTATGGATAGGTATATTTCTACGATGTTACGATGTTGATAGCTTAATGAATATGTATGTTTCCATTGATGATTATTGATGATAGCCATGAGGGGTGTGTCCCTACTTCCTTTAGTTCAGACTTACAATGGACAATGATGTGAATGACCAGGAATTGTTAATGATGCTATTATGATAACTGACTAACATTGAGAAACCGTGTTACTGATGATTATTGAGTATGGCAGGAAACCATCAGAAGCACTCGCATATGACATGTCGATGACACCTGGTTTGATGAAAATTTATATTACTTTATCTTTGAAAGTCTAAGTCGATCTTGGAATCTGCCATATATGTTTAACTATATTCTGATGATATATTAATGGTTGCAGGCACAGATTAGTTGCTTGACCGAATGACTCACATATGGGTGATGGGGTTGTACAAGTGGATGGAACTACATGGGAGGGGTGGTACAGAGTCCCTGATCTCACCCACTAGCACTCCCGCCGTGACTTGGGTTGGAAGGGTTGAAGCACCTTCGCCTTGAAGATCACGATGCCATGAGGGCAGGTTCCAAAGTTGGGTCGCTCATGAGGAATTTATCGGGGGGTGCGCATCAAGGCGGATTCCTTGATCCCCGACACCATTAGTCTCACTATAGCAGGCAACATAAGAGATGATAGTGGTCTATGATGTTGCACTATATTTTCCCCTCGTAATCACTGGATGCTTGAAGGGCAAGTGGTGTGGCACCCTTGGAACTTCAGGGGAATTTCTTGAAGGGCACGACCAACTTGGCACCCTTGGCATCACAAATAAACTATTAGGTGTGGCACCCTTGGAACTTCTAGGGAAGTTCTTGAGGGGTACTACCAAACTGGCACCCTTGCCAGCACAAATAGACTATTAGGTGTGGCACCCTTGGAACTTCTAGGGAAGTTATTGAAGGGCACAACCAAACTGGCACCCTTGACATCACAAATAAGCTATTAGGTGTGGCACCCTTGGAACTTCTAGGGAAGTTCTTGAAGGGCACAACCAAAGCTTGGCAGCCTTGGAATCATTAAAAATAAATAATAATAAATAAATATAAGCAAGGAATGAAAACTAGGTAAATTTACATCAAGGGTAAATGATGATTAGAAACCAATGTCATTAAATCAAAAATAAAACTTGGAATAAGGAGGATCATAGGAAGAATTAAAATAGAGTACCTTAAAAACTCTACCCTTCCCATTTTGGAAAATACTAGGAAGATTATGTGGTTTAATTAGGAAAAAGGGGAAAGACAAACCTAATGGTAAGGATAAAGATTAATCCTAAACTAATTTAAACCTAATTAAAAAAAGGGGGAGGTGAATTAAAATGAGAATAATAAATTAAATTTAGAGAAATGTAGAAAAGTTCCATGTGTCAACAACCAACATAAGAATATCCATCTAGGAGATAACCTGAGTTAAATTAGGGAGTAGATTGGGGATAAAATCTTGACTCATTAATTGACTTCAAGTAATGAACACAAATTAAGGAATAAAAGGGGGGAATAAAGAGACAACTAGGAGAAGAAATAGGAATCTTGTTGAGGTGAGGAAAATATTAGTTTTAAATAAAAATTTAAGTAAATAATTTTGGGAGACCCTTGATGTGAAAATGACACATGGGTGGGTGAATAATCAAGCTATTGAATTATAAAAAAAGATAATTAATTATGCATGACATGACAAGTGTCACCTATGAGGACTCCTATAAAAGAAGGGGCAAGCCATGGGAGAAGGGACTTTTGGAACCCTATGGTTGGATGGATGAGGTGTTATGAGAGCAGTGATTACGAAGCTATAGTGAGTTTGGTGAGGTAGAGGATTTAGAGAGGGGACTCTTGAGCCAAGGTGTGCTCTCCTCTACTAGCTAGTGCTTGTCTCCATTGTACAACTCCATTGCAGCTCGGGGGTCCTCGGGGAAGAAGAGTACCCAAGGAGTAGGCTGGGAGGTTAACCGGTGGGTCTTCGCATTCGGTTCAAGTGCGTCATCATTCACTCGCGGATGTGACCAGCTACAAGAGAATACCAGCAACAGCAGAGCAAGTGGAGTCTCGCCTTCTGGTGAACGGTACATATGTATTTCATTACTATTGATCTTAGTTAAACGTATGAAATGTTATGATATGTTTCCTGAAATGTGTGGCTGGTATGTGTGTGCTAAATAAATTTGAATTTCAATGCGTTCTTTTCTGGTTGTATTTGCTGTTTTAAAAAAATAAAATAAAAAAATGTGTATATAGTCTCAAGGTGGTCCTCACAACAGGCTATAGTAGGTGAGTAACAGGTAAGACCCATAAAATCCTCTCGAATTTAAGGATATTTAGAACTTTTTAGTGTTTTAACACATATACGCAGGTTGGGTATATACTAACCTACGTGTACATGCTTTTAACATAGGGAAAAGTAGCGTATGGGAAATAAAACACTATTTTTTACAATTTGGACCAAGTCTAGAAAGGAAGGGTTGCCCTAGGCCATAACTAGAGCATTAGATCTACCAAGATTGGTAAATGGTGCTATAACAGATGCCCCCTAATATATGAGGTCAGAAGGGGTACATGATGGCCGAAATGTATTAAGTGTATAGAAGGAATCATGCCAAGGCTGGAGAGGAGTTCACTAGAATTTAGCCTGCCAAGCCAATGAAAGAGACTAGAAAGGAATTATTGTCTGAGGCAGGCATACCCATGCTCAGAGATAATAAAGCATGTCTGCATGTCAAGTAAAAAAGCAGATCCAATATGCATACAAGTATAAAGGAATTGAAAATGCATAATGGATCATCCAATCATATCCAGATAAGTACATGTCTCAATATCACATATAAAGAACTAATCAATGACGCTAAAGTAGGAAGCTGATCACTGAAGTCATAAAGTTGTCCAAAGAAAGTACCAAGTCAAATGATGGAACAAATGGTACTACACTGCAACTCGAGTGCCAACATATAGGACCTCGTTGTAAGGAATTGCAACATATAAGGTGGATGGTGTCAATTAGAAAAAACAGGGGCAACTGACAAGTGAACCAAGAAATCCTGATGCAACCCCGAGGTCTTCTTTGATCATCGTGGTACATTTCTACACAATGGGAATAAATGATCTAAATTCGACCATGTGAGAAACTGTTTGATTACTAGTCATTGATGTATACCATTAACAAACTAGAGACTACTCACTGATAATGATGGTGAGAGTCAAGGTACCCAATACAATATAACAAGTGTGAATAAATGAGTTGTAATCGAACACTTGGAAGAATCTATTAATCAAGAGACAATGATGTTTTCCCATTGTCAATACCGAAAGAGTCTGCCACCGATGACTACAAACCCTAAGGTATTGCCAATTGGATTCTAGATCTTGTTCCCAAAGCAATGAGCTGAAGTCGATGGGAAAATATCTGCAAGAAGGAAGGCATTAAGGCATCCTTCGTCAAGCCAGCATGAGTGTAACCCATAGGTGAATAATGTGGAGGGAATCAGAAGAATAAATATGTAGTAACCCAATCGAAGCATGTTTTTGGTGTGCATAACATGTAGCTAGCACACGATAGAAACCCTTTGGACCAACCAATAATGATAGATGACATAGAGGAGGAATACACCAATAGGGTCAAATGGAAACCAAGGTACTGCACGAATACCAATGTGTGATAATGAAAGTTGATGTCGAACACAAGGGAAACTACTCAATCAAAGACCCATGATATTGATTGATGCTGAGAACAATGTGATCTATCAATGTAGGTTTTAACCCCATACAGAAATTACCTTCATACGAATTCTAAAACATAGAAGATAAACAATAGCGAGAGCATAACACATAAAACACATATACATAGAGATTTTACCTTGGATCCAGAAATCGAGACTATCAGCTTGATTTTTCATTATGTTCCTTTCAATGTTATAATACATATTTATACATGCCTAAGCATCCAATACCATGAACCAAAAACCATCACGTCCAAAACCATGGACCAAAAATCATCGCGTCCAAAACCATGCGCAAAAATCATGCACAAAACCATAGGTAGGTCTGCCCAACCTAGGTGCACCCCTAAAACCCCTTGTGAATCGCCCCGCTACGCAATCGGCGCAATGAAGGGGGGGCTCCTTCCCCCTCCTAACCCCCTCGATTAACTACGTGGGCTAGTCATGGAAATAATATAACATAACCCAACATTATCCCACTTGTTTTTTTCTTTCCACAGGGGGCCACAAGAGAGATTAGTCATTTATCCAGTCCTGCAATGCCCATTGTTTCTCTTCACCAAGGGAACTTCTCAGAGCTCACTGATTTTGTCAATGCATCTGCAATATTCTTCAAGGTGTCCACCTTTACCAACAACACCTTTTTGTCTTCTATCATACCCTCACAAAGTGATAATTAACATCTGTGTGCTTTGTATTTGAATGATATGAAGGGTTCTTTGCCAAGAAAATTTCACTTTAACTGTCACAGTCTATCCTTATAGCTCCCTGTACTAACCCCATACTTGAACACAATCTCTCCAACCAAACTGCTTCCTTTCTTGCACGAGTGGCTGCCATGTATTGTACCTCTGTAGTTGATAGTGCCACTGTAGATTGTTTCTTACTCATCTAGCTGACTACACCTCCAAATAGGTTAAACACATACCCACTTGTAGATCTTCTCTGATCCAGATCTCCAACCCAATTTGCATCAACAAATCCACTAATATCCAATGCTCTATCCAATCCTGGTCTTCCTTGGTAGCACAAACCATAATCCCTACTGCAACGTAAATACCTGAAAACTCGCTTCTCTACTGTCCAATGCTACTTTCCTGGTTTTGACATAAAACTCCTCAATACTCCCACTGCATGTGCAATGTCTGGTCTTGTACAGACCACTACATACATCAAGCTATCGACTACACTTGCACATGGAACACAGGACATGTCCTCTTCCTCTTCTTGTGTCTTTGGACACTGTTCAGCAGATAACTTTACAATAGGAACCTTCACCGGTTTACTATCCTACATATTAAACCTCTGCAGTATTGTCTCGACATACTTCCTCTTGTTTAACCAGAGCTTCCTCTTTTCTTGGTCTCTTTTAATTTCCATGCCCAAAATATAGTTTGCAGCACCAAGATCTTTCATGTCGAATTTGGAGGAAAATTGGGTCTTCAAATCCTAGATAATTTCTTTGTGATTTCCAACCAGCAACATATCATCCACATACAAGACTAGATAAATAACATAGTCACCAATTAATTTAAAATACACACAGTGATCTGCTTTGCTTCTGGTGAAGCCACATCTCCGTATAAATGTATCAAATTTTTTATACCACATCCTTGGTGACTGTTTTAACCCATACACAGACTTCTTTAACTTGTATACCAGTTCTTTCTTACCCTTCACCACAAAACATTCAGGTTGCTTCATGTAGATCTCTTCTTCCAGATCCCCATGAAGAAATTTTGTCTTCACATCCATCTGTTCTACCTCAAAATCAAAAGCAGCGACAATAGATAACAATAATCTAATAGAAGTTACTTGGCAACAAGAGAAAAAATATCGCCAAAATCAATTCCCGGCACCTGGGAATAACCTTTTGCTACCAACCGAGCTTTGTATTTCTCCACCTTTCCTTCTGCATTTGTATTCTTCTTGAACACCCATTTTCTACCAATGGGTTTCCTTCCAACCGGCAACTCCACCAGATCCCAAGCCTCATTTTTGTGCAAAGATGCAATTTCATCAACCATGGCCTCTTTCTAGAGTTTTTCATCCTTTGAATCTACAGCTTCCTTCACAGTTATGGGATCATCATCAGTAATAGATAAAGAAAAAGTTGAACAGAAAGCATATGGACTATACCTTTCTAGCTGCCTTCTTTCTCGAATTTATCTTCTCACACCCATATTTTGTGGCTCTTCATCTTCTGATTTCTCCTCTGCTATAGAGTCTGATTCTTCCTCCTTTAGCTCAAACTCTATCTTTTTAGGTTCCTTTGGTTGGACTTAATGTTTAATAACATCTTTTACCTCTCTGAACACCACATCTTGGCTGTACACAACCTTCCTTGTTTCAAGGTTCCAAAGCTTATAACCCTTTAAACCATTCTTATACCCAATAAAGATGTACTTTTCGGATTTACTATACAACTTGGTTCATTTCTCCTTTGGAACATGTACATATGCATCACATCCAAATACCCTCAGATGTGAAAGAGAGGGTTTCTTACCAGTCCATACCTCTTGTGGAGTCTTATCCTCTAATGTTGATGAAGGTGATCTATTGACGAGGTAACATGTTGTCTCCACTACCTCTGCCCAGACTTCTTGTCCTAACTCGGCACCACTGAGCATGCTTCTTGCCCTTTCCATGAAAGTCTTGTTCATTCTTTCTGCAACTCCATTTTGTTGAGGTATATATGGAGTAGTCTTCTGCCATGCTATACCACACATCTTACAGAATTCTTCAAATTCCTTACTGCAAAACTCTCCACCATTATATGTCTTCAGCACCTTTATCTTCTTCTATGTCTGGTTTTCCACCAGAGCCTTAAATTCTTTAAACTTGTCAAAGACTTTAGATTTCTTCTTAAGGAAATATATCCATGTATTCTTTGAGAAGCCATCTTTAAATGATACATAGTACACAGACTTGACTAGTGATGGAACCTTCACAGGTCCAAACAAATCATTGTGCACAAGCTCTAATATTTGTTTCACCCTATTACCACTAGAGGGGAAACTCACCCAATTCTGCTTCCCATATACACAATTTTCATAGAAATCAAAATCCAGAGAGCTATTACTCATACCTTCTACCATACCTTTACCATGAAGTATTCGAAGGCCCTTCTCTCCAATATGTCCAAGCCTTTGATGCCACATCATGGTCTTCTCTCCAGAGACCATTAGATTTTCTGCTCCACTTTCAGGAACCACAGAACTGTTGCACCCATCAACAATTGTGCTACAATGTAGCTTGTACAGAGTTCCAATCCATACTCCCCGCATCAATACCAGTGCTCCCTGAACCATCTTGTAGGTATCCTTCTCGAACACTGTTTTTACACCTGCATCATCCAACTTGCTTACAAAAATCAGATTTTTGGCCAATGCAGGAATATGCAGAACACCCGGAAGTGTTCTAACCCTTCCACCTTGCAATTTCAACTTTACTTTTCCATGACCAATGATTCTAACCTTCCTATCATCCCCTAAGAAGATGTCACCACCATCGTATTTCTCATTGTTGGGTCCCTATAATACTAGTGATTACCCCATTACTATTGTAGTTATACCCCTTATTTATATTGTTGTACCCCTATTACCCCCATATTGTTATTTCTGTGCCCCATAGAATCCCTCTATTGTTATTTTTGTGCCTTTATATTATTATTGTTAGGTCGGCTGGATTATATTGTGACTCCTTAGACTCCTATATATAGAAAGGAGGTTTTGTCATTTGTATCATCCAAGAATTGTTCATTTATGTAATGTAAAGGAGGTTTCCCCCTCGAAGAGGCTGAATTCTAAGGCGTTGATCTATCTTTTCTATCTTTTCTTGAGCTGGTTTCATAACATTTGGTATCAGAGCTTTGGATTCTAGGGTTTTGCTGCTCCAAACAGGCCATCGTGGCATTTTCGCTATAACTTTTTTCTGTGACGTTTCAGAAGTCGCCAAAAAAACCCATTTGAGAAGAAATCACGCTGAACCTTGGGTCCGCATTTCAGAGCTTTTTGCGTGATATTTGCGGAGATATGATCTGAGGAAGTTGGTCTTTTTGCAGACTCCTGAATTACATTCAAAACAGGTGACCTGCGGAAAATTGTCATAACTTTCTCTCTGGGGATCAGATTGAAATTTCGCAAGAAGGTGCAGAAAGAGGACAGACTGTAGTTTCATGTGTGTGAGTTTCAGATTCAAAGGTTGAAACAGTGACTCGTGGCACGTCGTACAAGTTCGCTCTACTAAACTAGTCTAAAAGCAAGTCACTGTGGGAGATTTCACATAACTCTTCCTTGGAGAATCCAATTTCGCTCAGACTTGTGGCATTGAAAAGAGGACGCAGAAGGCTACTACAGGTAGAAATTTCAGAACTGGATGATCCGAAATTACAGAGATACATCAGATTCAATATCAGGCTTCTATAAAGTAAAAAAAAGGTGTGTAGTTTTTTTTTTTGAATTTTTCTGTAAGCTTGGTTTAACGGAATTCAAAGGGCATAGTAAAGCATTATTATCGGTAACTGATGCCCCGAGGAAAGAAAATGCAAACACCTAGTAAGGAACCTGAAATCTCTATCATGACTGATGAAGAAGAGGAAGAAATGCTACATGATATATCAAAATTACAAGAACAAGTGCAACAAATGTCACGCTCACAAAAGCTAACAGAAACTAAGATAAGTGGCATGGAATATAAGATAAATGGCGTGGAATCTAAGATAAAGGGCATGGAAGATAAGATGGAGGATTCGATGGCAAATTTGAAGATAGATTTGAAGACAGACATCGAAGAATTGAAGAAGTTGCTACAAGAAAGGGTCACTAATGGTGAAAAGGTAGTAAAGGAAACTCATGATGAGAACAAAAGAAATGTTAATCATGATTCCATAGACACTAATGTTGGATCGAAGAATCACCATATTCCAAAAATCGATATGAGGAAGTTTGATGGCAAGGATCCCGCCACATGGATATTACAGATGGAGCAATTCTTCGATCTCAATAATGTGCAAACACACAAAAGGTACGTATGGCAACTGTATATTTGGAACCAAATCAGTTTGTATGGTATCAATGGCTTTGCTCTCGTAAACAATTTATCACTTGGGAAATTTTTACGGAAGAATTGATAGCACATTATGAAGATACAAAAAGCAACACTTTTTTTAGCCAATTGATAAGTCTCAAACAAAAGGGTTCAGTAATGGAGCACATTGAGGAGTTCCAAAAATTGAACATAAGGGTAAAAGATATTCCAGAGGAGCATAGGATTGATGTGTTCATAGGGTCTTTAAAGGATAATATCCAACATGATGTTCGCCTTTGGGAACCTGATTCATTAGAGAAGGCATTCAGGTTAGCAAGAAAAATGGAAAGCAAAATTATGGCAACCAGGAAGCATACCACTCACAACTATAAAGACGGAAGTGTTGTTGCCCCTAGTCTTCCACAACCTATAAGGTTGACACCACAACAATTGGAAGAAAAAAGAGCAAAAGGGCTTTGTTACAGTTGTGATAGCAAATACACTAAAGGTCATAAGTGTGCTGAGAAGAAATTATTCTACATAGATTGTGAAGAGGAAGAAAAAAAGGAGCAAGAAAGGTCAAAAGAAGAAGATATACTCCAGGAACAAAGCCTAGATGAAGAACAAATAAATCCGACCATATCTTGTAATGCATTGGCGGGAATTACCACTCCTCAAACCATCAAGATAGAAGGACAAATCAAGAAGAAAAAGGTAATAGTGTTGATTGATTCAGGAAGCACCCACAATTTTATTCATTGTAGGGTAGCAAAAGAATTGAATTGCTTCCTATATCCAGCACCAGAGTGTCAAGTGATGATTGCAAATGGAGGAACAATAAATTGCTCTGGAAAGTGCCATAATATCAAGCTATCCATGGGAGAATATGTATTGACTAGCCCAATGCTTTCCATTCCAATGGGAGGTGTTGATGTTGTACTAGGAGTCCAATGGCTACAATCCTTGGGTACAATAGCTTTTAATTTTCAAGAACTTTTCATCAAATTTTCTATGGAAGGAAAGGAAGTTGAATTAAGGGGTATTGCAGGGAAACCAGGAAAGATAATCAGCTCTAATGGCATGACAAAGCTTCTAAAAAAGGAGCAAAGAGGTGTAATTGCACAATTATGTTCGCTAGATGTTTCCACATTGGAATCATCTATTTCTCCAGATCTCCAAAAAGTCCTGGACAATCATTCCAAGGTATTTGAGACTCCCAAAGGTCTCCCACCTATGCGTGATCATGATCATGCTATTCATCTGATTCCAGGAAGTGTTCCTCCAAACATCAGGCCGATATCCCTATGCCCAAAAAAGTGAAATTGAACGTATGGTTGCAGAAATGCTAGAGGCTGGTATAATTCAACCGAGTCAAAGTTCTTTCTCAGCTCCAGTAGTATTGGTGCACAAGAAGGATGGATCATGGCGCATGTGTCCGGATTATAGGGAGCTCAACAAGCTCACTATTAAAGATAAGTTCCCCATTCCTGTTATTGATGAATTACTGGATGAATTGCATGGATCAATTTACTTCACCAAGTTGGATCTTCGTTCGGGATATCATCAAATCAGAATGAAGATTGAAGACATTCCGAAAACGGCATTTAGAACTCATGAGGGTCATTATGAATTTTTGGTCATGCCTTTTGGCCTTACCAATGCACCTTCAACATTTCAAGGTTTGATGAATTCAATTTTCAAACCATTCCTTAGAAAATTTGTGTTAGTATTTTTTGATGATATACTAATCTACAACAAGTCTTGGAAGGATCATGTTGAACATGTTGACAGGGTGCTACAACTATTGGAGGAGAAACAATTATATGCAAAAAGATCCAAATGTTTCTTTGGAGTCCAGGAGGTGGAATATTTGGGTCATATTGTATCTCATGAAGGAGTTAAGGTAGACCCTAGCAAAATTAAAGCCATTAAGGAATGGAAAATCCCCACATCCATAAAGCATCTGCGAGGATTTCTTGGGTTGACAGGGTATTATCGCAAGTTTGTTAAGAATTATGGGAGAATAGCAGCACCTCTAACAACATTATTGAAGAAAGATTCATTTTCATGGACTCCGGAAGCAACAAAGGCCTTTGAACATCTTAAAGAGGCAATGTGCCAAGCACCGGTCTTAGCTACACCGGACTTCACAAAAACCTTTATTGTGGAATGTGATGCTTCAGGAAATGGAATTGGTGTTGTTCTAATGCAAGATGAAAGACCCATTGCTTTTGAAAGTCGTCCAATCAAGGGAAAGTTTTTAAGCAAAGCTATTTATGAGAAGGAAATGTTGGCAATACTCCATGCACTTAAGAAATGGCGACCCTACCTAATGGGAAGACACTTCAAGGTAAAAACGGATCATGATAGCCTTAAATACTTTTTAGAACAAAGATTATCCTCTGAAGAGCAACAAAAGTGGGTCACAAAGATGTTGGGTTATGACTTTGAAATCATCTACAAAAAAGGGAAGCAAAATGTGGTGGCAGATGCACTCTCAAGAAAGGATGAGGATGTGGAAGCATTGTTGTGTGCCATTTCTATTATCCAACCAGATTGGATAAACGAAGCAAGGGAGGAATGGAAGAATGACGAAGAAGTGTGGGCACTTATTCGAAAGCTACAACAAGATTCCAGTACTTCTGATACATTTAGCTGGAAAAATGATTCGTTATGGTACAAAGATCGCTTATACCTCTGTAAGAATTCCCAGCTAAAACAAAAGATTCTTATGGAATTGCACACTTCTCCCTTAGGAGGGCACTCAGGATTTTTAAAAACTTACCACAGGGTTAAGAAGGAATTTTTTTGGGATGGCCTTAAATCAGATATTCAAAAGTTTGTGGCGGAATGTTTGGTTTGCCAACAAAATAAAGTTGAAACAATTAAGACACCGGGTCTATTACAACCTTTATCCATTCCAAGCCAACGTTGGGAGGAGGTTTCAATGGATTTTATCACAGGTTTACCCAAGTCTGAGGGAAAGAGTGTCATCATGGTGGTAGTTGACAGACTTACCAAGTATGCACACTTTTGTGCATTATCACATCCATTTAAAGCCAGTACAGTTTCTACTGCATTTATGGAAACAGTTCAAAAGCTACATGGAAACCCAAAGATTATTGTAAGTGACAGAGATCCCATTTTCACTGGAAATTTTTGGACAGAATTATTTTCTTGTCTTGGTACTCAGTTAGCTCATAGCTCATCTTATCATCCTCAATCTGATGGGAAAACTGAGATAGTAAACAAATGTTTGGAAGGATATCTTCGTTGCTTTGTATCTGATAAACAGACACAATGGGTCAAATGGTTGCCTCTGGCTGAATGGTGGTATAACACTTCCTTCCATACAGCAACAAAAATGACCCCATTTATGGCACTTTATGGGTATCAACCACCATCCATCACATCATATTTAAGAGAAAATTCTAAGGTTCAGGCAGTGGAACATCACATCGAACATCAACAACAAGTCCTCCAACTCTTAAAGGATAACCTCGTGTTGGCACAAAATAGAATGAAACAACAGGCAGATCAACATCGCAGTGAAAGAAGTTTTGATGTAGGTGATTGGGTATTCCTACGGCTACAACCATATAAGAAAATGTCCCTAAAGCAAGCTAAGAAGGATAATAAATTATCACCAAAGTATTATGGTCCGTACAAGGTGTTGGAAAAGATTGGTACTATGGCATACAAATTGGAGCTTCCTGCAGCTTCTCGATTGCACCCAGTTTTCCATGTTTCATGTTTAAAGAAGGTTATAGGTGACAAGCTCCCAATTCAAACAATATTGCCAGAACTTGACGAGGAAGGAAAAATTATATTGGAACCGGAAGCAGTCATAGAAACAAGAACTCGACAGCTACGAAATCGATCAATTTCAGAGTATCTTATCAAGTGGAAGAACTTATCCGCTGAAGATTCCACATGGGAGGATGAGAATTTTATGCAGAAGTATCCAGAACTACTCAAGCGTTGAGGACAACACTTTTTTGAAGGAGAGGGGCATGTTGGGTCCCTATAATACTAGTGATTACCCCATTACTATTGTAGTTATACCCCTTATTTATATTGTTGTGCCCCTATTACCCCCATATTGTTATTTCTGTGCCCCATAGAATCCCTCTATTGTTATTTTTGTGGCTTTATATTATTATTGTTAGGTCGGCTGGATTATATTGTGACTCCTTAGACTCCTATATATAGAAAGGAGGTTTTTTCATTTGTATCATCCAAGAATTGTTCATTTATGTAATGTAAAGGAGGTTGCCCCCTCGAAGAGGCTGAATTCTAAGGCGTTGATCTATCTTTTATATCTTTTCTTGAGCTGGTTTCATAACACTCATACTCGCAGAACCACTCTCTATGGGGAGTGAAGTGAAAGGATGCACCTGAGTCAATCAACCATGCCTCATGATCTACAAGACTACATGTGTACTTGAAGAAGCCAAGTACACATCCCCACCTTCATCTGAGGTGGTTTTCGCCTCTGCAAAAGGAGCATCATCAGATCCCTTTCCTTTATCAGGAGCTTTAAATTACAGTCCCTTTTGTAGTGCCCTTCCTTTCTGCATTTCCAACACACCACCTTTACAGGTTTTCCTGGAGATTTAGATCTCCCACTCAATGAATTATTATTTTTTTTGTTTTGGGACCATCCTCATACAGACAAGGCATCATCATTCTGGCTCTCCATATTTTTCCATCTCATCTCCTCCATCAGCAAGGATGAGGCTATTTTATCAAACTACAAGGCAATTGCATTGCTACCTATTGCAATAACCAGAATATCCCATGAATTTGGTGGAGAACAAAACAAACTAATGCAATTATATTCATCTGAAATTTTGATATCAACAGATGATAAATGAATTACCACAATATTAAACGCATTCAGATGCTCTGTCACCGAGTCTCCATCTTTCATCCTCAGGTTATATAAATTTTTCCATAGGAACAATTTATTCACCAGAGACTTAGATTGGTACAGAGTCCCTAACTTGTCCCATAAAGCCTTTGTTGTAGCTTCCCCTGATACATTCAACAATACTAAATTTGAGACACACAATCGTAGTATGCTCTTTGCCTTCCAATCCAACTTATTCCATTCTTCATCGGGAACTTCCGTTGGTTTAGTACCCGGATCTACCGCGATCCACTGATCTTTATCCACCAACAGATCCTCCATCTTGAGTTTCCACAACTCAAAACTCTGACCATTAAATTTCTCGATCTCTATATTTCCACTACTCGCCATCTTCTTTCACCACCATAATCGATCTCACAGATCTCCCACTAAACAGGGTCTACCATAGGCCCAAGTGAAACCCCTTAGCAAAAAAGGCATCCCCTTGAAGCCAAAACGACTATGATACCAAATGTAGGTTTTAACCCTGTATAGAAATTACCTTCATACGAATTCTAAAACACAGAAAATAAATAACAGCGAGAGCATAACACATAAAACAAATATACACAGAGATTTTCCCCTGGATCCCAAAATCAGGACTACCATCTTGATTTTTCATTATGTTCCTTTCAATGTTACAATACATATTTATACATGCCATAGCATCCAATACCATGGACCGAAAACCATCTCATCCAAAACCATGGACCGAAAATCATCACGTCCAAAACCATGTGCAAAAATCAAGCACAAAACAATATGTAGGTCCACCTAACCTAACATAGGGTCCAAAACCAAATTTTTCCAGTGCGCTACCCCGGACCCCATAAAGTGGGGTTACCTGCACCCCTCAAACCACCTGTGAATCCCCTTGCTACGCAATTGGCGCAACGAAGGGGGGCTCCTCCCCCCTCTCAACCCCCTCAGTTAACTATGTGGGCTAGTCGTGGAAAGAATATAACACAACCCAACAATCAATAATGAAAATAGGGGAATGGTGTGGCTCTAGATCTAATCTCAGAGAAATTTTTCGTACTCGATAAGAGAAAGACCCACCAGTAAGAAGTCAATGGAGACCTTCTCAAACAATCACGAGTAAAGGAACAAATAGTTGATGTAATAACGAACATGATGCTGACAACCAGGGATGGCCGAGTGAAAAATAGGTCAAGAGACACCACAGAAAGGCTGACTCAGTTTTACTTCCCTTGAACAAAAGTGCGACTCAAATGTGACTACATGGTAGCATATGATAACTTTGTATAAGTTTTTCATGCAAGAGGCATAAGAAAACTCTCCATATGATTGGAAGAGATAACCAATCGGAGAAGTAATGAGTCAATAACAAGTTTAAGGCTCTCCTAAGTCATACTAAAGCCCATCCTAATGGAGGAAAGACGTATTTCTTGAGTTCTTTGTTCAAGGGTGACACAACTAACTCTAGCTGCCATCAATTATGGAAATAATGTCTCGTTCCTGCTCCTTTTGGGATATATATATATATATATATATATATATATATATATATATATATATATATATATATATATATATTTCTTTTTCATATTCATGAAGCCTAAAAAAGAATAAAATAATGATATAGTACAGTGGAAAGAAAGAGTGTCGAAATACAGATGCACTAGTTCCTGGGAGGGGAACATTCCTATGCTCAATGCAAGGTGACTAAATTGGTCAATGATACTCAAAGGAATGTTCCTTCCACATGTAAAAAGGCGTGTCAAGTTGCATAAACTAAGTGATTGCAAGGTTGATTTCGCAGAAGACATGGTAAAAAGGTGGTTTAAACATGAGCCCAAGTGAAGCTATCTCAAGGACAAAAGTACAAATTTTTAACATGCAATGCATCAGTACAACTCAACACAAAGGAGCCTTTAGGGTATAAAGCCAGAAAATAGCGAAGAAGAAAGAGAATGAGTCTCCAATGCATAAGTCATGGTGGGGCTAGAGAGGAATCCCGATCCTACTCAATATAGCAGCATGGGCAACATATGCTAGCAAGGATATAACTAGGATTCCCATGTAAAGGTTGGATCTACCATAATATCATGATTTTATACGTTTATGAGTGAAAATGGTTTGTGAATCAAGACATGATGGGGTCGACCCTATGGCAAAAATATTGCAGTATGGAATCTAGTATGCAAAAATTCAGTGGAAAGTGATATTCCCTAACCTATATGCCAGTAAGAAAATGATACCTACCATGATAACTACCTTAGAGACACACTCTGTCAAGAATGATGTTGTTGCATGAACAAGGTTCATGTTCCAACTCTTTAGATGTAGGCTTACTTCTCTTGTACACATCATCATACACATGTTGTTTGTTGTACCTATGAGATAATAGTGGTCAACTATCAATGCCAGAGAATCTAAGATAATTGTTTTGGGGGGTTTTTGTTTTAATTTTGAAGACCAATGAATAAAACATATGTAACACTATAATGCCTAACCTCTTGAATAATATTAATCCCAAAGTAGAGGGTTGCTATAAAACTTCACATAGTGATAAAGTTTGAATAGTGGTGAGCAGAAATAAAAAATAATATGATTATTATAGTTTTCAGATAGAAAATTAAACAATCATAAGTATGAAAACCTCTAACCGATGTTCAAAAGGTTCAAGAGAATATTCTTATGCTTACAAAAAGATGTTGATTATTTATTGATTTAGAGGGAACTAATGAAACAGACGGTTCATTAATCCATTCTCTTTAATGATTATCACTTTAGAAGCCTATAGGAATAGATTGAGACACAATTATTGCTACCTAGGTATCTCTGTAAGACATAAGAATATGAAGAAAAACATAATGTGTTACTGGAAAAACTTACAAGAAACACAAACTGTGTAAAACTGAATTTAGAATCTTCTGCTTTGTATTAAGGGTCCAAAAAAGCTAACTACATCAAATATTTACAAATGCTTCTTCGAGCGTGAACTCTCTTTCAATGGTCAACCTGGTTCAATGGTGAACACTGAACCCATAATAACTCGAGAGGAGACTTATTTATACAATAGTAGAAGTAAGAAAATATCTTAAACCATTTAAGGATTTATTCTAGGAAAAGGAAATATCTTCATGCAAGAAGATAGAGACAGCTATTGAATTGCTTCTTGTTCTCCACGTTATTTAGGTTATGTTGGCTTTGTTCTTTGATATTTTTCCCTTTAAGCTTCTTGTCTGTTTGATCTTCACACTGGAAGTCATATTTACTTATGATCTTTCATATGATACACCTTAGCCATTTTGTCTTTGCTCTGTATTTATTTATCTACCTGAGTCCTCTGTTTTAACTTTTACTGTGTAAATTTTCTATTTTAACATTTACTATGTAAAAGTCTCCTTTTGCTCTGTTTTTGGTTTAAACCTAGTTTCTTTTCGTACAGGAAAATCATTTGAATTCATTTCTCGAGAATCTCAAATAAACAAGTTTTTTTACTAGTATAAAAACTGTTTGTCCAAGTCTCCTAGTCTTCTGCTAATCACCTGCAAAATACAACAATGTATTAAGAAAAACACAGGTTGATAGGGGAGGCCATAATGGTTTCATTTAAGGTGAAAGTTCTGTGGATGGATTCCGGAGAATTTTCGGGAGGTAAACAGTGGTTAAATCGGTTACAGAGCCTTAGGGTGGCATAGGAGGGTTATATAGGTTTTACTATGTAAACGGACGAAAAGAGCGAAAGTGAGGGTTTTCACGTTTAAACAGGTAAACGGTTAACTTTCTAAAATTTGGCACAAAGTGAATAGTGGATGTTTTTACCATATGCGGGGAGTGGTTTCGGAGGCTCATCGCACTGCTTTTGGCCGTGGGGTGGTTTTTCTCTAAGGGCACGCGAGTTGATGTGGGAATGACACATACCACAAGGGACCTGAGCAAAACCATGAATTTCGCGTTCTCTCGGGCCTTTAAAGATTAGAGATCAGGAGCGTGTGATATGGATGTGGATCATTAGATCTAGGAGTAGGTGATTAGACAGCTATCACGTGGTCAAGATGCAAGGAAGGAGCAAGCGCAAAGACTAGTGGGCCCGGGGAATAATTACAAGGATTTGTAATTATTTAATGAATAAGCAAGGTTTTAAAAGTATAATGTGATGGATTTAATAAGGTGGGATCGAGGCTAAAACATAGCGGATATGAGTTAAATAGGTATATTGGCAGAGTTTAATTAGATAAAGTGAAGGGGGGAATTTATACTTAGGGTAAAGGGTTTTTTTATGGCTTTTAGGGAATTTACAAGGAGAAAATGATTTTTTCAAAGGGAAATGGGTTTCACACTAGGGAAAAGGGGTTTTTGGGTAGGAGAATGAGTTTGGAAGGTAATTTTCTAGGGAAAGGGTGAAAATGAAGGGAAAAGGGTGTTTGATTAAGAAATGATGGAAGGATGAGGAAATTAGTAAGGATGTAGTGGAGGGATGAAATGAAATGAGGGGAAGTTAACCAAATCAACTTGTGAACATCTTTTCACTTTCATAACTGCTCCTACACACTGAAACACGTGATCAAGCATGATACATGTGCATATGCCTCAATTAACTTTTTACTTCTGCAACCTTTCTTCTACCTACACATTTACTTACCCTAACATTTTCTCTTCACTTAATTGGGTGCATTTAGGCTAGCATACCCTTTATTTCCTTTTTCTTTTGAAAAGAAAACTATCTAATTCTAACCTTATAACATTCAAGGGCTCAAATTAAACTGATGGGCTCCTTATTATTCTCCACCTAACTATTAATCTGCCAATATTAAACAGTTTGGCTAGATCTCTATTCTCTAACTATAAACATGAAATTTAAAGAATGAACTATTCAAGATTAAACTATTTGAATGTCATGGGTTGTGGCATTTATGAAAAGCTGCAGACAACCATTATTTTGCATAATAAAGTAAAAGTAATGGCACTTGGACTTGCACACTTTCAAAGTTTATTGTTTTTTTTTTCTCTCTCTAACCTAACATTTTATTTTTGCCTTCATTTTTTAGGGCATCTATTCTAACATTTTCTTTGATATGGACATGTTATCAAGATATTTCCTAACATTTTTTATTCAATTTTATTTTAGTCCATATGCTAGTTTAACATTTTTTGAAAAATATTTTCATTTTTTAGCTAATTGATTCTAACTTACCAAAACCAAAAAATACTACAACATTGGCTCCAACTGGGGACTGCTTGCTCCTATAGTATGTAGAGAACCTGCATATCCATGTGCCTTATCCTTGGGCTATGGAGTCTTTTGCTATAAAAAAATCACACTGACAGCTTGAAAAGTAAAAGAAACCAGAATTTTTACAATGGTAGTATTGAAATCTACTTCAACTTCTCAGTACATAATTTAATGTTTGAGAAACCTTCCATTTATGGGGTAAGTGGAATATAGCCCCTCAAGATTTTTTATCACAAAAGTGTTGTTTCCCTTAACTTCAACTATTGCTAAAGGTCCAAACCACAGGTTGTCAAACTTGCCATGTTTTCCATTTTCTTCTCTCTTGGAATCCCATCTTAGAACCAGGTCACCTTCCTTGAAGTCCATTTCCCTGGCTCTTCTGTCAAGCAAGCTCTTCATCTTACTATAATACTTTTTCAATTTGTATTGAACTTCATCTCTGTTTTCATTTAGTTCAATAATTTGATTTATTCTCCTTGAAAAATCATCAATTTCATCTGTTGAATCCTGCAGGAATTTTAAAACAGGGAAGGCCAAATTAGTAGGGAAGATTGCATCTTTCCCATAAACTAACTGGAAAGGAGATTTTCTAGTAGATCTCTTTGGAGTAATTCTGTTTTCCCGTATTGCATAAACTAAATGGGAGTCCTAGCTCTTTTTATGATCTGCTAGAGTCTTTTTTATTACCTTTACTAGAATTTTATTTGAAGATTCAGCAAGGCCATTACCTTGTGGGTAACATGGAGTTGAATGATGTAACAGAATCTGATATTTTTGGCAAAACTCAATCATTTTAACACTAGAAAAAGTTGTTGCATTATGAGTGACAATTTGAGTTGGGAAACCAAATCTAGATAAGATGTTCTCTTCAATAAATTTGATTACTACTGAATCAATAGTATTTCTAACTAGAATTTCTTCCACCCATTTAGTGAAGTAGTCTGTTGTGGTGAGGATCCATCTATGCTGATTACTTGAAGAGGGATGAATCTCTACAATAAAATCTAATCCCCATTGGCTAAAAGGTTCTGAGACTATTGATGGAACCAGTGGAAGAGCTATTAGTTTTTGCTTACCAGCAAACATTTGACAAGGAACAAAAACTATAACCTTTCCTCCTACTTGTAAGAACAATGTTGGCCAATAAAATTCTCTCTTTAATATCTTATATGTTGTTCCTCTCCAAGCATAATATCCTCCACAAAATCCTATATGAAACTGGTCAATGATTCCTTCAATTTCTTATTCTGTTAAACATAATAACAAAATACTTAGTGGATCTTTCCAATACAAATTTGCATTTATGATACAATACATGACTGCTTTTAGTTTGAGAGTTTTACACTGGCTTTTGGAGAATGATGTTGGACATTCAAAATGGATCAATAAATTTACAATATCTTGGTACCAATCTGACAACAGAAATTTTTCATCAATGTGTAAAGGGCTGATCTGATCTGAAGGTAAAGGTTCTTGTGGATTCTTTTCTTTAGGATGAAGGGAAGGTTCTTGTGGATTCTCCTCTTCTGCAAGGACAAAAGGTTCTTGTGGATTCTTATTATGTTAGGTTTGAGAAGGTTCTTTTGGATTCTTCCCTTGTATATCTAAAATAGAATTAATTTCGAGCACTTTACATTTGGATTCAGTTAGAAGCTTAGCTAATCCTTGGCCTTTTACTAGCTTTGTAGTTTTTATAATTAGATCAAACTCCAGAATTTGAGTGATCCATCTACCTCTCTTTCCATCAAATGTTTGGTTGGGTTAAAACAATTTTCAGAACACTGTTAGGAACATAAGCAGTAATAGGAGAATGTAGGACATACATCCTGAAAGATTTCAGGGCTTGAATAAGGCCATGGGTTTGAATAAGGGCATAGGCTTGCTTCTCAATTATGTCATACTTAAGCTCGACATATCTCATAACCTTACTGAAAAATGCTATGGGTTGGTCATGGGAATATTCATTCTTTTGTAGTAGAACAACAACAAGAGTTGTTTCTGAGGCAAGGGAAAAGATACTTAATGGTTTAGTGTAATCAGAGCTAGCCAAGGTGGGAGCTTCAGAGATAGCTTTCTTGATCTTATCAAAGGCATGCATGGAAGAGATAGTCCATTTAGCTTCGTGATCCTTTCATAGCATGTCAGTTATATCTTTTACAATTTCAGCATAATTTGAGATGAATCTCCTTAAAAAATAATCTTGCCTAGAAAAGCTTGAATCTCCTTCTTGTTTCTAGGTAAGGTCAATGTTTCAATGGCAGAAACACACTTGCGATCAATCAATACTCCTTTTTTTGAAATTATATGGCCCAGCATTTTACCTTCTTTGATACCAAATAGAGACTTTTTAGGATTCAATGATATTCTAAATTTTCTACACTTGTCAAAAACCTTCATCAAGTGCTTTGGATGTTTCTGATCAAATTTAGAAAAAATAGTTATGTCATCAAGATAAATGACCACAAAGTTATTTATCTGACCCACAAAATCTACATCCATAGTTCTCTGAAACATTTCTTCAGAATTGGTCAAGCCAAATGGCATCCTAGCATACATGAATGTACCCCAGGGTGTAGTAAAGGTTGTCTTCTCTTTGTCTGTTGAATCAACATTTACCTGATTATAGCCTGAAAAACCATTAAGCATAGAAAGTCTTTGTGCTCCTGAAACCATTTGATGTAACTGATCAATTTTGGGTAAAGGATAGTTATCTTTTAATGATGCTTTGTCAAATTTCTAAAGTCCACACAGAGTCTAATTTCTCCATTCTTCTTTCTAACAGGAACTAGATTTGCAACCCAAATAGAATATCTAAGAGGGGGAATGATCTCAACATCTAGAATTTTCTTAATTTCCTTTTCTACAATTGGTAGAAGAGTTGGATTGATCCTCCTAAGTTTCTGTTGATAAGGAACTGCTTCTAGATGTAAAGGAATCTTATGTTGTATTAATGAAGTATCATATGTTTTTAGATCAGCATAGGTCCATGCAAAAACATCCTTATAAGTTTGAAGTAACTTAAGATATTGAGCTTTGATCTCAGGATCTAGAGATGCACATATTTTAATATTTTTAATATCATCATTTGTTCCAATATTGATTTCTTCTATATCATCTTGTGAAGAAATTGCACATCATTTTGATCAAACATTTTTTCTAAAGGAATGAGGCCTTTGGGAATAAAATTGTTAGACAATTAAATAATTTCATGATCAACAATTTTTGCATTGAAATTTGAAGTATAATTTCCATCTGTATTTTCATCTATTTATGTTCTATCTTCATCAATTTGTAGAACTAAAAAGTCATCTATAACCTGCAGAAAATATTTCAAATGTTCATCATCTTCAAATATCTACTAGTGTTTTAGATTGTCTAGGGTGGATGGTCTATACTTGACTTGTATTTGATAGAGTACATTGGTCTGATTAGGAATTTTAAATGAACTAGCAAAAACATATTAGGCATCTGCATGAATATTCTGATTTCTTAGAATATAAGTCAAATTAAAAGCATCAAAGAAGTTTTTAATTGAATCCAAAACTTCATTTCAATAAGACCTAAGTCTAGGATGCTCAGTCTGGAAAATATTTCCCACTTGTTTGACAATAAGTTCTGAATCAGTAAAAACACTTAAGTTTTGAACTTTTAAGCTTTTGGCTAATTGTAGTCCTAAAAGGAAAGCTTCATATTCAACCACATTATTTGTAACTTCAAAGTCAAGTTTACATGATTGGGTGATATTTTCTTTTTCTAGTGAAATTAAAACTACCCCAACTCCTACCCGATGTTTTATACAAGAACCATCAAAATCTAATTTCCATACATCAGTTTGATTTGGTACAGGGCTTTCAATTACATCTTCTATTTTAGCTTGAGTTTCATGTTTTTGGTTTGAAGAGAGTTGAAAGAAACCAAAATCCTGATCAATTGCATAAATGGGATGGTTCCTTGGCTGGTTAGTTTTGCAAACAGTGTGCACAAATATTACTTCTCTATATAACCTTATTTGTTCTCCCCCATAAACTGGAATAATGGCATAAGAAATATCCATCTCAAGAGTTCCCCCTAATTTGGCACAGCAAGACCTAGGAAGGAGCATTCCAAATTTGGGAGGGATATCCATGACAACTATATCAAGCACTACACTTTTCAATGGAATTTGGAAAAGGGTGACTACTAAATCCTTAATCAATCCTAGACAGGTTACCATTTTAGAATCAAAGGTGTACAAGTCATGATAGAATCTAGTTATGTCAGGTTTCAAATGTTCCATGATAGTTTTTGGCATGAGATTATGTGATGCTCCAGAATCAAGAATACAATTATATAACATGGAATCATTTCTCTTAAGAGTTACATAGAAAGGAGGCACTATTTCATCTATCATATCTAAGCTAGGACCAAAGACAACTGCTAGTTTTCATCTTGCAGACTAATGATATCACTTTTAGCATCAACCGAGGTGTTTTGTATCCATTTGGAGACTTGATTTTTATACCCAGGGTTTTTGGAAAGTTCTGAAAGTGGAATTAGGATTTTAACTCTTTCTAACTCTTTTTCAACATTAAATGTAGTCAAAGCATTTTTATCATTTTGAGCAGTATCAGTTGACTGATTTAATGGTCGAATAATAGTTGTTTGAGTTTCAATAGCTTTGGTACGAGGTTCAATTATTGGAGTCTCCTTAGGAGGTCTTCCAGGCAAGGTCTAGGCCTAAGGTCGTATCTCTTGTTCAACTCTGCAATTAAAAATTCAGAGAGGGCATGGTATTTAGACACCTGTGAGGATTCTTGATCTTCTTGAACCTTATTTTGTTGTGAGAGAGGAATCATAACTATTTGATTAGAATAAGTATCCACTTTATTGATATCTTCAGTAATAATCATAGTATTTTCATCAGGTTTCTGGTCATCTATCAGTAAAGGAGTGGGAACCTGTTGATCATTACTAGGTCTCTAAAGAATTTGTAATTGTGGATTCCTTCTATACTGATCTTGGTTTTGGTTTTGGGGTCTAGTAACCATTTGTTTAATTTTCCTAGGTTGAGTCTCAATATTGGAAATTCTATTAGATAGGTTTCTAAGAAGAGAAGTTATTTCATCTTTTTTAGAATCTTCAGTTTTAGTCTTAGAAGAATAGAGGAACTAGAGGCTTCTTGAATAGATTTGAGTTTTCTTTGGGCCTTTTCCTCTTTAGTTTTCAAGGAATTCAAAGTAGCCATATTTGCTTCCACCTCTATAGCATTTGTTTGCATATCTTCAAGAGTTCTTAAAGTTCTCTCTCTTAGCATTACAACAAAATCATCGTTAAAGGTTTTAGAAAACCTAGACTTAGTTGCTGCTACAGGGGGTTTACAATTAGGGGGCATCTTATGATAAAGTCTATTGAACCTTTTGATAAAATATGATACAAGTTCACCAAAGTTTCTTTTAAGTTCTTCAAATTCAATCAGAAAGTAAAGAGGATCTTTCTTTTAACCCCATTGATTTTTAAATATGTTTGTAAGCTCTTCCCAATTTCTAATTGAATTCACAAGTAACTTCCTAAACTAGATTCTTACATTTCCTTCAAGTGACTATAGAAACAAACTCATGTAGACATTTTCTTGTTCAATATTCATGTTGTCTGCAAATTCTATAAAATCTTGAAGATGGTCCTCAGTAGTGGGACCAGTTCCTCCATTATACTTGGGAAAGTATTTCAAGTATCTAGCTGGGAATGCATCGAGGTTAGTAGGTAAGACGAAAGCTGCATATCTAGCCTGTACAATAGGTTGGAATGCCATAGTAGAAGGTGGTGTATGAGGTGTTTTTGTGGATGAAGAAGAAGAAGATGATGAAAAAGAAGAAGATGAAAAAGAGGAAGAAGAAGGTGATTGAGGGGCTGTGTGACTATGTGGAGGTGAAAAAGGAGGGGATCTCTTGAATGACTTTAAAGGAGTATTAAGAACTAACTTTGGGACATGTGAAAGAATACCCTCTTTTAGTTCAAAGAGTGGATTTGAATATATAGTGATGGTCTCTTCAGGTTGTTCAAAAGTAGAAGCTTCAAGTCGTTCAGAAGTGGAAGGAAATGAATAAGTGGTAGGGGATAAGAAATCTGTGGGTTTGTATTTAGGTAAATGAACACCCAAGTCAGACTCAGTTTTAGGTGAGCCTGGTGGTATAGGGGTTTCTGGATCCTTTTCAAATGAATGAATGAGGAAAGATAAATCTAAATCAACTCCCCTATCTAATAGTTCAGAAACCCTAGGAGGTATTTATGTCAAATCAGGATCAGATGGAATATTACTAAAAGGATCAAATGATACTAACTCTTCAAACTGCAAGGAAGAAGAATATGGTTTTTGTCTCCCTTTAGAACTTGCTTTTTCTCAGAAGCTTTTCAGGATCTAACAGAGGATTAACTAAGTCAGATTTTGAATGAGATCTAGTGTGCTTAAAAGGAGCTAGGTTGGGCTAGTGGAGTCACCAGGTGAAATATTTTAACTTTCTAGACCGTTAATCACCTTAAAGGAATAGAATGAAAATCGTTGTCCCAGGAAAACTTAATGGAATTCAAATACCCGACAACGACACCAATACCTCTGAGATAATATTGGTCATCTATCAATTCCAAAGCATCTAAGATAACTGTTTTGGGGGGTTTTTGTTTTAATTTGGAAGACCAATGAATAAAAAAGATGTAACACTATAATGCCTAACCTTTTTAATAATATTAATCCCAAAGTAGAGAGTTGCTATAAAAATTCATATAGTGATAAAGTTTGAGTTGTGGTGAGAAGAAACAAAAATAATATGCTTATTACAGTTTTCAGGTAGAAAATTAAACAATCATAAGTATGAAAACCTCTGACCGATGTTCAGAAGGTTCAAGAGAATATGCTTATGCTTACAACAAGATGTTAATGATTTATTGATTCAGAGGGAACTAATTAAAGAGACAATTCATTAATCCATTCTCTTTAATGATTATCACTTCAAAATCTTATAGGAATAGATTGAGACACAATTATTCCTAGCTAGGTATCTTTGTAAGACATAAGAACATGAAGAAAAACTTAATGTGTTACTGGAAAAACTTACAGGAAATGCAAACTGTGTAAAACTGAATTCAGAATCCTCTGCTTTGTATTAAGGGTCCAGAAAAGCTAAGTACATCAAATGTTTACAAATGCTTCTTCAAGGGTGAACTCGCTTTCAATGGTCAACCTAGTCCAGTGGTGAACAATGAACCCATAATAACTTGAGAAGGGAGTTATTTATACAATAGTAGAACTAAGAAAATATCCTAAACTGTTTAAGGATTTATTCTAGAGAAAGGAACTATCTTCATGTAAGAAGATAGAGACAGCTATTGAATTGCTTCTTGTTGTCCATGTTATTTAGGTTCTGTTGGCTTTGGTCTTTGATCTTTTGCCCTTTAAGTTGCTTCTCCATTTGATCTTCATGCTGGAAGTCATATTTACTTATGACCTTTCATTTGATACACTTTCACCATTTTGTCTTTCATCTGTATTTCTTTATCTGCCTCCTCTATTTTAACTTTTACTGTGTAAATTGTCTGTTTTAACATTTACTGTGTAAAAGTTTCCTTTTGCTTTGTTTTTTGTTTTAAAACTAGTTTCTATTTGTACAGGAAAATCATTTGAATTCATTTCTCGAGAATCTGGAATAAACAGGTTTTTTGACTAGTATAAAAATTGTTTGTCCAGGTCTCCTGGTCTTCTGCTAATCACCTGCAAAATATAACAATTTATTAAGAAAAACACAGGTTGACAGGGAGGGCCATAATGGCTTCATTTAAGTTGAAAGGTCTGTGGATGGATTCCAGAGTGTTTTCTAGAGGTAAACAGTGGTTAAATTGGTTGCAGAGGCTTAGGGTGGCACAAGAGGGTTATAAAGGTTTTATTATGTAAACGGACGAAAAGAGCGAAAGTGAGGGTTTTCGCATTTAAACGAGTAAAATTTTAACTTTTTAAAATTTGGCGCAAAGTGAACAGTGGATGTTTTTACCATATGTGAGGAGCAGTTTCAAGGGCTCACTACACCACTTTTGGCCGTGCGGTAGTTTTTGTCCGATGGCATGCAAGTTAACGTGGGAATGACATGTAACCACAAGGGGCTCGAGAAAAACCACGAATTCCGCGTGCTCTCATGCCTTTAAAGATTGGAGATCGGGAGCATGCGGTATGGATGTGGATCATTAGGTTTGGGAGTAGGTAATCAGACGACTATCACGTTGTCAAGATGCACGGAGATTAGCGGCCCCAAGGAATACTTACAAGGATTTGTAATTATTTAATGACTAAGTGGGGTTTTATAAGTATAATGTGATGGGTTTAATATGGTGGGATCGGGGTTAAAACATAGCAGATATGAGTTAAACAAGTATATTGGCAGAGTTTAATTAGATAAAGCAAAGGGGGGAATTTATACTTGGGGTAAAGGGTTTTTTATGGGTTTTAGGGAATTTACGAGGGGAAAATGATTTTTTCAAAGGGAAAAGGGGTTTTTGGGTAGGAGAATGAGTTTGGAGGGTAATTTTCTAGGGAAAGGGTGAAAATGAAGGGAAAAGGTGTTTGATTAAGAAATGATGGGATGATGAGGAAATTAGTAAGGATGTAGTGGAGGGATGAAATGAAATGAGGGGAAGTTAACCAAATCAACTTGTGAACATATTTTCACTTTCATAACTACTCCTGCACACTGAAACACATGGTCAAGCATGATAAATATGTTTATGCCTCAATTAACTTTGTACTTTTGCAACCTTTCTTCTACCTACCCATTTTCTTACCCTAACATTTTCTATTCACTTAATTGGGTGCATTTAAGCTAGCAGACCCTTTATTTCATTTTTCTTTTGAAAAGAAAGCTATCTAATTCTAACCTTATAACATCCAAGGGCTCAGATTAAAATGATGAGCTCCTTATTATTCTCTACCTAACTACTGATCTACCAAGATTAAACAGTTTGGCTAGATCTTTATTCTCTAACTATAAACATGAAATTTAAAGCATGAATTAGTCAAGATTAAACTATTTGACTATCATGGGTTATGGCATTTATGACAAGCTACACAAAACCATTATTTTTCATAATAAAGTAAAAGTAGTGGCACTTGGACTTGCACACTTTTAGAGTTTATTGCTTTTTTGCTTTTCTCTCTAACCTAACATTTTATTTTTTCCTTCATTTTTTAGGGCATCTATTCTAACATTTTCTTTGATATGGACATGTTATCAAGATATTTCCAAACATTTTTTATTCAATATTCTTTTTGTCCATATGCTAGCTTAACATTTTTTGAAAAATATTTTCATTTTTTTGCTAATTGATTATAACTTACCAAAACCAAAAAATGCTACAACATGCTTCATACTCATTATGTAGTTGTATGTAAATTCCTATTCCTTAGATATTTAAATTAGTATGTACTAGCAGAAATTACTCTATGACTATTTTTTCCAATTATTATGATTCATGTGTTTTCTCCTAGCCTAGATTGGTGTTGATATTTCTAAATTATTTGTAAAGTGTGTCGTGGCATAAATATGAACATGTATTATCTATGTCCAAGTAAAATCCTTACCTTCTTGTCTCATGTAACCATAAGGAAGAATTTTCTTTTTAAACAAGTGTGTCTTGGCCTAGTCTACTAGGTACTACCAAGTATCAAGGTACATATCATAACCATACTACCTTTGTGATTAACACTTCCCGTAATTCCCTTTGCATTTCCATTTCATCCATCTACAATTACATTTCCAAAATTATGATTAGCTTGTAAAATTTCATTATAAAATTATGAATAGAGAAAGGTAAGAATCATGCAAACCTCAGTCAAATCAACCCAAAATAATGGGTTGAGAGATAATGAGAGAAGAAAAAAACAAAAGGAAAAAAGTATATGACTTCAATAAAATGTCCACCCTTAAAGACCTAGAGTTGAATTCTTTTCAAAATAAAAAAGGAATAAAAAAATAAATGAAAAATTAATATGAAGGATAAGAAGATGGTGTTTAAGTAAAATGTTGAATTAAAAATCCCTCTCAAAGGTTTGGATAAATTATATGAAGATTCCTAATCGAAAAAAGACTAATTGGACCAGAAACCTAGTTGATACTACTTTGTGACTTTTAAAGTTATTTTATAAGTTCTATAGCCCCTTTCAACAAATTACATCCTCCTTACCTATGCTCAAATAAAAAATTTATAAATATACCTTATGTGATACCCCAAAGACACATGTAAATGGGATGAACTTGTACCTCCATGGTTTTTCTAGATAAGATGATAAGACTAGATCATGTTATTTTTTCTAAATTAGATTATTTGTGTTTAAATTCCTTATATCCTACTTGAAGTTTTATTAATGATCATAGGTTGGAATGATATGCATAGAAGTTCATACACACTACCTTGAGATCCAGGACATCATCAGGTTGTCCATATTATGTAACAACCCCAGGTTAAAGTTTCATGTAATAAAGGATAATAAAGGAAAAATAAGACCAAGGTCATGGGACACATATTCCAAATTGAATGTTGGAAAAAACAATATAGTGGGAATCACTTTTGGTTTATTTATGGGTATTGAAATTGGCAAAGGAAAAGAGGCAATCATTGGAATTTATTTATGAAAATAAAGGAAAATATGAGAAAAGGAATTTGAAGGGACATAAAGTTCCATGTTAAGGAAATTAAAGGAAAAATGAATGAAAATGAAGAAAAAGGAGACACTAATAATAAAAAGGAATCATAGAATCAATTCACATCTTTTGTTAGTTTATATTTTGCCAGTTTAGTTTGGCTCTCTCCTTTCATTCTCTCTTGTATACACTCTTGCACTCTTAGAATATTATTGGAGAATTTTGGCATTCACTTGGATTTGGAGAAAGGAAAGAAAAGGAAAATTTAAGGGAAGCAAGGAGAATGTTAGATCAATAGCTTCAGAAGGAGGATTTTTCATGTAACATGTTGCATTTCTGATTTCCTAGGTGAGGTGTGAATGCATGGTACATGTATTTGTTTATTTGGCTTATTTGTTGTCATTGGCATGATTTTTCCCTGGTTTGACAGTGGTTTTAGCCTTTCCTTCCATTTTCTATATAGCCATGGTATGATGGGATTCATTCTCAATTGAGCCTTTTATTTCTGAAAGGTTTTGGAACCGAGTGAGGTGGTCTCAGGAAAATTCCCAAGGGTTGGGGGTGGAGATGGTTTTGCTAGAAGGTTTTGGAACCAGGTAATGTGGTCTTAGGAAAATTCACGAGGGTTAGGGGTGGAGATGGTTTTATTTAGTAAGCCCTTGATAGGTGGGTGGAGACAGGAAAATTCCTCAAGGTATGGTGAATAAATTTGGACGAATCCAAGCTTGGTTTGGTTTTGTTATCTCGAGGTTGATTTAGATGAGATCAAGGTAGCTTAAGGGTGGAGATGGTTTAACCTCTATATTTCTTGGTGTTTATGTCTTGGTTTATCACATGAGATCCCACATTCATGTTTGGAATATGGCACAAGGGTTATTGGATGAAATAAATATTTGGTTCAACGAAATCTATGGTCGGGTGGTATGTGGAAGTCCCTGGCTTGGTTGGATTTTGAATAAGTCAATAATATTTTCGGTCTTATTGTGATACATTCACACTTGTACTTATTATTGTGTTGATTTGATGGCTGAAATTTCATGGTTAATGTTTAGGTTATATGCTAGTTATAAGCATGGTTCTATGATGTGCTTTAGTTATGGGTCTTATTCATGATTTGATAAGTATTTGAATGGTTGATGAATTCATGGGCTAATAAGTGTTGTTGCGGCTACATGAGAGGGAATTAGAACTTCTTGATGATTCTCAGATGAAGTTCAAATATTTATGATCAGATATCCATTCATGACTTGTAGCTTACATATTTACCATGTGTTTAACAAAATGGGTATCATGTTCTAGGTAGTCTAGTTTAAGCTCTTCCTTCAATTTTGAATGTTTGGCATCGTTATCACTTTAATTATGAATATGGAAAGTTACAGACAGTTTTGGGCAGTGGTCTGAAGGATAGACTGAAAACGTGGCTTAGATCTCAAAACCACATGCACATAACTAAATTATTTAGGTCATAACTACATGCAAGTAGGCTTATGCATGTGATTGAGGCCTCATAATTGCACTCTCACCTTGTTGTGCATGCAATTGTGGGTTAGGCTTGTTAAAAGGAAATTCTAACTTAGGATCTGATCATTAAAGGTTGTGGTCCAAATTTTGGGTGATCTAGTATTCATAAGGGGTATCAATAATATTTTTGATAGTAAGCCCCACTTCCATAACTGTAACTTGGAGGTTGGGTTATGTCATAGTAACACTCAGACTCACATTTACCCTAATAGCTTGTAAAAGCAAGTAAATGTTGGAAGGGTTGGTTATAGATTGGTATCAGAGCTTCTAGGCTCAAACACTTGGACTGGATGTGTTATATGTGATTGTTATGCATGCATTCCAGTTTTATGCATGCATTGCAGTGGCTATTCTTGTCATGTATATAGTCAATGTTACAGTTGAGTTATCATGCATGATGTGAGATGTTGATAGGATGGTGTCATTATATATCCTATTTCATCATCATCTATATATATATATATATATATATGATGAAATAGGATATATAATGACATCATCTTGTACATATATATCATTATAATATGGACTAGTTTGTGCATACGAGATAGTCTCCCTTGAACTTCACTAAGGTATGATTTTGATTATTTTTATATTTGGTTTATCTACAATGGTATGTTTGCAATAAGAATAATATCAAAGATGACGAGAAAAATGGTGGATTAAAACTCACATAATAAACTAAATAGCAAGGAGATGAAAACTCTCCTGATATAGCAGATACACTTAGAAGTTTGAAGGCAAAGATAGAAGTTGCAAGGAAGATAATGACAAGATAATTGAGTCACAAGAAAGGCTTGCCAGAGCTCAAGAAAAATAATTCGAAGTTAATGCAATGATCCTTCAAAGCTTATCATATTTGTAGAGATAGAGATAGCCACAGACCATTCATGGATAAGATAAAAGGACTAATGGGGCATATGGTAGCTAGTCTCGATCAAGATACAGGTAGTACAGAGATGACATAGTCAGAGTTGGTAGATGGTTGGATACACCTAAAAGGAGAGACCATGCTTATGGGTTCTATTTTATTTCTAGTTTAGAGATACATCATTGCCATCAACGCCATCATCCTTATAGGAGGAGTGAGAAGGAGTACTTGCCAAATGAGTTCAAGAAATTCAAGCCTCCTACATTTGACGGAGAGATGAAGAAACTGAAAGATGTATAAGCATGGTTGCTTGGGATGGAGAATTTCTTTAAATTACATGATTATACAGAGAATATGAAATCTAGGATAGCTATTTCAATCTCGAAGGGAAAGAAAATATCTAGTGGGAAGATGTGAAGTGTGTAAGAGGAATCAAGATAGAAGCATTGAGTTTGCATGAGTTTAAAAGAGTCTTCATAAAGAAGTACTTGTCCGAGAGATATTATGATGGAAAGGCTAAGGAATTCTATGAGTTGAAGATGGATTCTATGACAGATGAAGAGGAGACAACTAAGTTTCTGGATTCGTTGAGGTTTGTGCCTTACCTAAAGGATGCAAAGATGAAGGTTCAAAGGTTCATCATTGGATTTCCTTTATCGTTAAAGGATTGGATTGAGTATGATGAGCCTCTGTCATTGGAGGAAGCCATCGATAAATCAAAGAATTGTTATGAGCAATCGAAGCATAAGTCTGGTACTAAGCGTGAATGGAAAGGGAATGAGAAGGCTAAAAAAAAATGGCCTCTAATGTGAGGAAGACCTCAGGATTGAGGTGAGAAAGAAAATGTGCCTCCTTACAAGAAGCTTAATGCAGATGAGAAAGGACATGAGTCTTTGCATAGAGTGTTAGTAAAATAAAGGCAGTTGAAAAGAATCATTGTAGTGTTATATTTTTGGTAAATATCATCGTAAGAAGGATTTTCCATTGTATAAGGGTTGAAGACCTCAGATCTATAGTGCTCATGAGGCACAAATAGTTGGAGATGTTTGTCATAACATTCCTCTAATATATGCATCACTTTATAATAGGAAAGTGGATCATCTGACATCCATTATTGAAATGGAAGGTAAGCTGTGTGATTGATTTGTTTCCATTTTTTTATCCTGGATCTAAATATAGTTATGTTAGTCTTGACCTGGTGGATAAGTGTGTCTTGAATAAATAAGTGCATGCAGATTATTAGTTGGTGTAGTTGGCTATAAGGACCAAGAAAATAGTTCATAATTGGGTGGGATTTTTTGCATTTGAGTTGAATGATATGCCTACATCAACACGTCTAAATGTAATTCCATTGGGTTCATATAGCATGATTTTGGGTATGGATTGATGGTTTACTCACAGGACCAAGGTAGATTGTTATGAGAAGGATATTGAGTGCTTGGATGATGAAAATAAAGTGTAGAAAAAATGCAACGAATTCACCATTCTCATACTTTTGACCATCTCTTGGATTTCTGAATGTGTTATATAGGTGGAAGACAACCTATAAAACATCAGATACCTATTAGAAGACATTTGTTCAAACTACAAACCTCCATTCTTGAAAATCATCACCTACAGAAAAAATGCAATGACTAAGTACAACGAAACTTCACTTGCATGGGTTTGGCCAAGTGTTGAAGTCTTTTGCTGGGTAAGATGGTTGATGGATGATGTTGAAAATCTCAAGTACCTTCTTTGAACCTCCATACATAAGAAGAGTTCCAAAACTTTGATCTCAAACTCTTCACAAAAACCAAGGACTTGATCTCTATGAGATCATAACAACATTGTATGAATTGACCAAAATGATGAAAAGAATAACCCCGTCTTTGATTAATATAGCATAACACTCTAACAGGTTCAAGCAAATGATTTTTATGTATAGGTATGGTTATAAATACTGCAATGAGTTGTGTTATAAAGCTCCAATAAAAGATATGTTTGTTTTCTTTTTAGGAGGATGTCATTGTAAATATTACATCAATCTATATTATAAAGATCCATACGAAGTATGTTTTGTTTTCATTCCTTTGTTGGTTATAGGTGTCAAATAACACCAAGGATAGTGTTCCCCTAGGGGGCAGGGGTTTGTATTAACCTTGGGTTCTTGTTTCATGTAATAAAGGATAAAAAATGAAAAATAAGACCAACGTCATCACGCACGTATTCCAAGCTGAATGTTGGGAAAAACACTACAGTGGGAATCACTTTTGATTTATTTATGGCTATGGAAATTGAAGGAATTGAGCCAATAATTGGCATTTATTTATGAAAATAAAGGAAACTAAGAGAAATGGAAGGTGAAGGGACACAAATTTGCATGCTAATGAAATTCAGGAAAAAATGGCGGAAAATGAAGGAAAAAAGAGACATCAATAATAAAAAGGCATCAGAGAATCAGTTCACATCTTTTGCTGGATTAGTTTTTGTCAGTTCATTTTGGCTCTTTCCTTTCATTCTCTCTCTTATACACTCTTGTGCACTTAGAGTATTCTTAGAGAATTTTGGCATTCACTTGGATTTGGAGAAAGGAAAGTGAAGGAAAAGAAAATGAAAAGTGAAGGAAATGAAGGAGAAGGAAGGAGAAGGTCATACCAATATCTTCAACATGAGGATTTTCCAGGTAACAGGTTGCATGCATGATTTCCTAGTTGAGGTGTGAATGCATGATCCATGCATTTTTTTATTTGGTGTCATTGGCATGTGTTTTTCCTAGTTTGGTAGTGGTTTCTATTTTGTCTTGTCATTTCCTGCATAACGATAGTGTGGTGGGATTCATTCTCAGTTGATGTTTGGATTTCTAGACGGTTTTGGAACTTAGTGAGGTGATCTCAGGAAAATTACCAAGTGTTGGGGTGAAGATGGAAAATCTCCGGGAATCCGTCGATAGGTGGGTAGATATAGTAAAATTCTTCATGGCATGGTGAAATTGTTTTGAGGCATCCAAGGTTGGTTTAGTTTTGTGATCTTGAGGTGAGTTTAGGTGAGATCACAGTAGCTTAAGGGTGGAGGTGCTTTAACCTCTAGATTTCGTGGTTTCTTTTTTTATCCAGTGAGATCCCACATTCATGCTTGGAATATGGCACGAGGGTGATTGGATGAATGAAAGATTTGGTTCACCCCAATATATGGTCGGGTGGTATGTGAAATTCCCTAACTTGGTTGGCTTTTGCATAAGTTAATAAGAGATATTTTCCTATTGTGATCCATAATCACTTGTATTTTTTATTTGGTTGATTTGATGGATGATTTTTCATTGTTCATATTATGTTTATATGTTATTTATAATCAGGGTTCTATGAAGTGCTATAGCTACGGCTCTTATTGATGGTTTGATAAGTATTTGGAGGGTTGATGAAATGCATAGGCTAACAAGTGTTGTTGCAACTAATTGAGAGGGAATTAGACCTTCATGGTGATTCTGAGATGAAGTTCAGATATTTATGATTAGATATGCATTCATGACCTATAGCTTACATTTTTACCATATGTTTGATGAAATGTCTATCATGTTCTAGGAAATATGGGTCAAGCTCTTTCTTTGACTTTGAATGTTTGGCACTTTTATTAGTTTAATTATGATTCAAGAAAGTTACAGGTAGTTCTAGGTAGTGGTCTAGAGGCTAACTTGAAAAAATGGCTCATATCTCGGAACCACATGCATAAAACTGGAGGATTTAGGTCAAAACTACATGGAAGCAAGCTTTTGTGTGTGTTTGGGGCCTCATAATTGCACACTTGCCTTATCGGACATGCAGTTAGGGGTTAAGCTTGTGAAAAAGAAAGTTCCATCTTAGGATTTGGTCATCAAAGGTTGTGGACTAACTTCTGGGTGATGTAATTTTTCTGAGGTGTATCAATAAGTTTTCAGATTGTAGGCCCCACTTTCATAACTAGAAGTTGGAGGTCGGGTCATGTCATAGTAACAATCAGGCTCACATTTACTCTGGGAGCTTGTAAAAGAGGGTAAATGTTGGGAGGGGTGGTTACATATTACTTCATAATACTACATGAAATTTGCACCACATTGTACCATTGATATCTAGTATATGAGGCATTTTCTCACTTATTCTTGACTTCATTTCACATTTTAAGGTTTTTGTATATGTATTATTGAGCTAGTGTATTAAGTATATGTGAAAACAATGTGTCTCATGTTTATATTTGTCACATGGTTTTATAAAATTTTCCATAAGTGTTTAACCAAGTCAACATCACTAAATCAAGATTCTTTTAGAAAGTGATTTCATTTGTATTTTATTTTCACATATGTGAAATATACCTATTGTATTTATTATGACTTAATAAATTTGACCCACTTTTGACTCTTTTTTATTTTTAATTAACCATTTAGTGAATCACTTCACTTGGGTTGACTAAATCAAACCACTAATGTGCTCTCATGTGTTTGGATAAGGGGAAGCTAGGAGTTAATTAAAAAAACTACTTTCTTTAGCACTTTGTTTGGTAAAAGAACATGGTAATTTTATGGTTATGTTTAGACACCTCGTTTCTTATCAAGAAAGATTCTCTAGCTCATTTTCAATTATTAGAGAATAAATAGAAACTCATTTCCAATTATTTTTCTAGTGTATGTTTTTTAGTTGTGAATTACTTAAAAAGAAAGTGAGATTTAGTCATCTTGGATTTCTTAATTGAGTAAAACTGAGGTGAGACAAACACCATTATATTTTTCTTTTGGTTTTGGTTTGATTTTTTTTATTCATCAAAATATTTAAGAGAAAAATGGTTATAATTTCATCTTATTGCTTTATGAACTCTAAAAATATATTCCCTTTTTTACATTAATTTCCCTAAATCTAGATCTAACCCTCCATAAGGAAATAAGAATATTAATATCAAACTACAGTCTTCTTCTCAACACCAAAAGTGGGAACAAGCCCCATCACAATGATACAAAATTTGCAACAATGGTAGAATCAACTCCAAAAACCCAGTGGTAGACAAGTTTCATCATATATTTTCAATCCATTAAATCATCTACTTCTTCATTTAAAATTTGGTCAAACTAATTTTTTTTTTCAAATTTTTCTCAACTTATTATTTTACTTGATCAATGTTTTAATTTTCCATTGAAATTCAACCAAAAAAATATAAAATAAATTTGCTAAGAAATATGTTTTTGCATCATTTAAGACCAAAATTTTATTAGTATACTTGGAATTGCTTATAAAATTAAAAAGCATTTTCTTCAACGCTTTTAGATACAAATTCTTATGATGCCAAATAAATAAAATAAAATAAAGAGAAAAGAGATCCTAAGGTTTGATTTAATAGGTCAACAAATGAATGACAAAGGTTAGAAACATAACACAAGTATTAGTATTTTAATTTTAATTAATGAAATTCAAACATGAAATTGGTTTATGTTTTAGTCCACGCATTGTGCTCCTTTTGTAATAGAATTTAGGTTATATGTGCTTCAAGGTTTTTTTGTTTAATTATTTATTGTATATTCAAAAAGGTTATCCGTGTTCACATGGAATATGACCAAAGCTTAGAGAATCAACTTTATTTCCCTCTATTTTAGCATTAAAGAAACTGAAAACCATAACTTTATCTGAACATTAACACAAGGTGTGACTTGTGTGAAAGATTTGATTAACCATGGTTTAACCCAGTCACCCTCAATTTATCAATAAGTGTTTATAGCCATATCCTTCACCCTTCTCAGGTTATGAGTCAGTTTGTGAGACAAAGTGTCTATATTACATTAAATGTTTATAGCCATAGCCTTCACCCTTCTTAGGTTATGAGTCATTTTGTGAGACAAAGTACCTCTATTACATTGATCTATAGTTGGCCTTCCACTCCCCATATTTTTGGTTTTTGATCTATAGTTGGCCTTCCACTCCCCATATTTTTGGTTTTGTTCACAAAGGAAAACCTCCATGGAAATATTGTGCCCTAGTCACAATCCTATTTGACTTGGTAATATTTTAAAGTTTTACATGGTAGTAGTGTGCCCTTGTTATTTTTCAAGGAAATAATAAGTCAATCAGGTTAACAAATTGAATAAATTTAATAAATAGAGGCACACAGTGTTGGGTATATTTTGGATGCACACCAGACCTTTCAAAAATGATTAGAGCTCCTCACATCAATTATAGATAATTTATTATCTAAACATCACACTATGGTTTTTCATGTTAATAATTTATAATCCTATGCACAAGGCTGATGTTATATTTTAAATATCTCAATATGGTCGGACTCATATGATGGTTATTTGTTTTTAACAGATCTAAAATGAACCCACATTACTTTCACTTTATTTATATTTTATTTTATTTTATTATCATCAATACTTTGTGGATCAATTTTACATTCTTAGCATTTTGTAATATTGTCACATGTTCATTATCATTCTCTTTTTATTACTCATGTCACCAAATCTAGAAGCACATTATGATTTACTATGGACATCACAATTTTTTGAGTTATATATCATGAAATTGATGTATGTTGATGAACATATAATTTTATATTGATTGATACATTAATGTTTTTGGAATATAAAATCAAACTTCTAATTAATCATTTGATATAAATAGACCTTATCACTTTGATATCAATTCTTAGAAGTCATTACCCATATCTCACTTGTGTCCTTGGCATGAACACATGAGAATTGATATATGAATGGTTTTAAGACATAGTTTCATGCAAAAAAAAGTATCTATTATTACATAATATATTTGGGTGTTATTTGTTTATTATTTCAAAATATATTTGGTCTAACTTGATTCCCATTCTCTATGAACATGCAAATAATGATAATACATATTTATTTATAGGTTATTTCATGTTGCCTTTGTTATTACATTTATTATATGCTTAACATATATTGTGGGTCACTTGCAAATATATGATATGTTTACAATGAGATCAGATTAATACATTTTTTGAAACATATGATCTCATCATTCCAAACACATTGTATTTACTCATGATTGCATTCGAGGCAATTTGGATAACTTGAAACTAATCCTAGACCTTTTAACTCATTTCCAATAATGAAAATCCTAGAACTAGTCACAAGAATCCTCCCTTGTCCTTGGAATCTTTCTAGGCCTAAAGAACGGAATGAGCTACTAAGTGATAGATAATGGACACTTCATAGTATCCTTAGGTTTTCCTTATGAAACAGGTTAGGAATTTGACTCTAGGGAGAATTTCAGTGATAACACATGGTTCAATTGACTTCCACATGTAGATGGTATATAGTGATTTTGTACACTTTATGAGAATGACCTAGTGCTCAATTGTCTATTTTGATCTAATAATGATGCTTGATGTATTGGATATTCTCATATATTATATTCTTGTTTACATATAATGATATTTTTTTTTTGTATGGGTCATGATCATGGTGACCATTGGTTTAATCTAATAATGAATCATAACACTCTAAATTCTTATCTTTTTCATAGTTGTACCACGGTGGATCATATTTATTCTTTAGCTAAGTGTTGTCACATTTTCAATCAAGTTGTACTACTAGAGACCTATGTGGGTGTAGGATGTCATCTTCCCATCATTTCCATGAACATTTATCATATTTCCTTCCATGTCTAACTCATCATATGTCATGAAGCAAGGTCCAAAACAACAAAAACCCATGTATGAAAGGCCTAACTAAAGTCAAAAGAGGAGATAAGATGATTGATTTTAATGTAGGTAGAAATAAAAAATTCAAATTATAAAGCTTGAACCATGTCATGTTACAAAAGTTCCGAATTTCCCTAAGTAACATGCTCAAAAAGGAAAATCTAAAAAGTGGGACCAAGGAAATAAAAGTAAAAGACAAAAAGTGGTAGCAAGAAAAAGAGGCTACAAATGGTAACTCAATGCTAAGTGTCCTCTCTCTAAAGGCACACATGTGAAATAAAATTATAATCCTAACTCTTGAAATCTAGAAAGAGAGGCCTATAAACATCATTTTATATGGCTATGATGGTCCACTAATGAAAAATATATTTCCTAACATCACACTCAACACATAACATATTCCTGACTTAGAGTCCCAAGAAAGTCTTTTGATTTTAAGGGTTTTCACATGTAATAGAGGTTAATGATGTCACAACCATGGTTAAATCTAGGAAATGAGTTGTGAGAAATAAAAGGATGTCACGTAATGTTTTACCACATAATGATGCATATATCACTGCATGACTCGTCATTATGAGGTGGCATCCATGCAATGGACACTGTGTATTTTCCTAGAGCATTGCATCATTATTTTCGAAGTTGTGTAACTTCATTCAACATTGCATATATGTGCTTAGGGAATTGTAACAAATACATTATGGATTCTGGAAATTCCATTCGAACCATTTGGGACACACATGTGAGCCTTCAATCATCGTTTTGGAGGTTGACATGCTTATACTCAAACCATTTCATTCACTTGGAATTTTTTTTGGAGTTCTTAGAAGATTTTCAAGGAGGGACCCTCTGATTTTGGCATTTATCTCACAGATGTCAAGCTATTGAGGCATCTCTAGAGAATTTTGAGGGTATGATCCTCTTTTTCTCTTAGATTCACATAGTGGAGTTGGTTAGAGCTTACCAAGGACATATTTTTATGTATTGTTGGTTAAACCCCATAAAGGAGTGGGTTTGATATGATTTGACCATGTTTATTATTTTGTTTTGAGGAAGGAATCCACCTTCTTATCCCATCCATTGGATGGAGTTTGTACACATGCCATTAATCCACAATTTAAAATTGTCATTTAGTTTTCCTCTCAAGTCAAATGGAGGATATTAATTTTTTGAGCATACATCTAGGGTTAGATATTGACCTATTGTTATTTTATTAGAGTCAATAAATTTAAATATCTATGTAAGAAGCTCCTGCATATTAGTATATTTTTGGAAGTTCTTTTAAGATTTGAAATAAAACTATTCTATCTTGTTTAATCTTTGTGGAATGGTGATATCTCTTTAATAATGTGAGGTGATTTATCTTGGTGCTTTATTGAAGCCAACATTACAAATTTGTTAATGTGAAGGTTGACTCAAGGGTCATACATGAGAAAAATTTAGTACATTGGAAGATGTTATGTGTGTTAGAATTACTCAACTTATTTTTTCGCTTGCATTAAAGAGAAAAATATTTGCTTTTGATATCAAATGATATTGCATTTGTTAGAATGTTTTGGCAAGGCTTGAAAACGGATATTTCATAGGCCATTTACTCTTTCAAATGTGTGATCTATGTATGAATTTAGTCTAGTTTTCATTACACATCTATGGTTTTCAAAAAAAAGGTGCAACAAATATCTTTTTTTTGTAGTATCCACGTATTCACCTTGGCATGCAGAAATTTCCAATTACTTTGCTACAGGAAAGCTTCCCCGTCGCCATTTTCATAGAGAGGGTAAAAAATGTTCAAAAAAGTGTCTGGTATTTTTGGTTGGATATTTACCTCTTTCACACAAGTTTTGATTAACAAATTATATGGTGTGTGAGGGAGGACAAGGTTCATGATATTCTCAAGTATTGTCATGATGAACCTTGTGGAGGACATTTTCCATACAAGAGAACATGTCATAAGGTGTTTCAAATGGGCTATTTTTGGCCTACTTTATTTCAATATGCGAGGAAATATGTGCAGGGGTGTGATAACTTTCATATAATGGGTTAGCCTACTCAATCACATGAAATGGTGTTACAAACTTAATTGGTGATAGAGCCATTCAAGAGATGAGGTTTATATTTTGTGGGACCAATTAATCCCCTATATCAGTAGAAGCCTTATATTTTGTTATGCACAAACTACATCACCAAGTGCATGGAAATAAGAGCACTCAATAGGGAAACTAAGCTTGTTGTTTCAAAATATTTATTTAAATTAATTATAATTGGTATGGAGTGCCAAAGGAGATGGTTATAGATGAAGGAGCATAGTTTACTTCTCGGTTGATATAAGACCTTGTCAGAAAGTATAGGATTCATCACTAAGTCAATTTACCTTACCACCCACACGATAATGTGAAACTATAAAGTAAAACTACAGTTCTTGAATCTAGTCTCACAAAGATTATAGAAGACCACTGAAGAGACTGGGTTGAGAGACTTCCAGAAGTGGTATGGGCTTATAGAACTACTTGGAGGAATACTATAGGATTCTCCCCCTATGAATTCGTATTTGGTAAGGGTCATATATTTCCCATTGAATTCTAGATAAATACAATTAGAACTTATTTGGAGGTGAATTTATACTTGCATGTAACTTAACAACATAGTTTGTAACATCTGAATGAGTTAGATGAGAATTTATTGGTTGTTGTGAAATGAACATATATTATACAACAACAACGTGCCAAGTGGCATGATAAATTTATTAAGAAGAATGTGTTTCATAACGGTGAATGGGCTATGTTATATGACTTTAGATTTAATGTTTTAAAGGGAAGTTGTGCACAAGGTGGCTAGGTCCTTACGAGGTAGAAACAACCTTTGACAATAGGACTATGAAATTGACAACCATTGATGGGTCTCAAACATATTTTCTTACCAATGTACATCATATGTGGTTGTATTATCAGCCTACTTCTAAGGATTCATTTATAAACATTGTCTTAGATGCAGATTCAAACCTTGAAATTGTTGAGGAAAGGGAAAATTTTCTTATGCTGCCAACCACTAAGTCTTTTCAATATTTAAAAGAAAAAAAATAAATAAATAAATATAATGGTGAAAACCTCATTGGGGTGTCATTGGATGAATGTGGTGGCTGAAAACCAACTTGTTGTCGACCAACATAACTATTTATTCCTTTGTAACAACATTCTAATATATTTTCTTCTTTGTCTTTAAATGGTTTACCATTTCAATTTGTTTCTTTTATAGAATCAATATTCATCAATTATCACAAGATGTTACATTTACCATAATCTTGTTTCTATTAAAGTATTCAACAACTTCTATTGATACAATTCTACAAATTTTTATTGATACAACTCTATACATATGCAAGTCACTTCTACATCTTCACATGGTTCCACTAACACATATCATAGCCATTTTCATTTATTCACCATCACAAACTAACATATGTGTTCTTCCATTTTCATGGTTGAGAACTACAATTTGGTGTTGATACACATTATTTTGCTAACACATAAGTCTTTATCGCTACATCATTGTAATAGAAGACTTCATCAATAGACTTATGCCATGAATCAAATGTTGCATAGCATCGATCATGTCACTATCACTTGCATAGTTTCCACGTCAACATAATGGTAGGTCGATGGCAGGTACACTTTTTGTCATTTACTTGAATTTCTATATTTAAGGTTAACATGACCCTCCGTCACATACACTAAGTGTTGAAAATGAATCTATAAACTATCAATTTTGATTTTTTCCTTAATCAAATGGAGGAAATTCGAAATTCCACATCAACAAGCAACTTAGAGGAGTTAACTAATGTGATATGGCTCTTGTCACTCAGTCAAGAACACTCAATTAGAGTTAATGATTTGAAGTTCAGTTTACTAGAGTTTATTCCTAAAAAATAGGAGTTTGGCTCAGTTAATTCGAGTTAAGGGAATGAAGTTCAGTTGTTTACAGTGATTCCTAAATTTTAAGAGCCTAGGTTGAGTTAATTTTAGTTGTAAGAATTTAATTCATTTAAATTGAGTTATGGCCACTTAAACTAGTTCTAGTTATTAAAGGAACTAGTGGAAGGTCAAGTTGTAGAAGTGGAGCTTCAACCACACTCATTGATCATCCAAATAACTAACCAATCATCCTAAATTATCTCATGCATGCATAGAATTCAAGTTACCCAGTTGAGATGGAGATTCTATAGAAATTTACTATCATTTGTAGCATATTCCAATGTGTATAGGTGGTGGATGTAGTCAGAGCATGAACTAAGGCTATTGCATAATTCCAAATTGTGAAGTTCCTAAAAAAAGAATAGGGGCACTTTCCCAAGGGAACAACGCAAGGAAATAGGAGCTTGGGAAGGCTTGAAATTAGCTAAGTGGTGGCCAAGTTCATTCATCTAGGAAGAGGAATAGAATATACACTTGTAGGGTGTGCTCAAGCTTGAGCAAGCATTGCATTTCTCCTCTATTCTCTTATTAATGATATATAGATAGTAAGGGGCTTTGAGCAATTGCTTTCCCCTAGATAAATTTTTGTGCATGTGTGATGTTTCCTTTTACATGTCTATGATTCTTGTTTTAGATGGTGAATCAACTTTTGTAGATCAGTAGAGTAGCTTCAAGTCTTATGATTTAGCAAATTTCATCAGTAGTATTGAATCTACACATTAATTTCTACATGGTATCAGGGTTGGAGTCACTGTAGAGTGAATATTTTGAAGTTGTCGCTGCAGGGGATTCAGATTTGAAGATTAGTGTTGCATGTTTTCTTCAGGACTGAGAAGATGGCTTTCAATGGACTCTAGCTCAAGTATACCTTGGAAGACACCTAAAAATTTGTTGCATGGAAGGTCCGCATGGAGGCAGTATTGGATGATAATGGGGTGCTAGAATACATCAAGATATATGTAGCAAAAACCCAAGCATTTGAAGCCTATAATATTTCTCAATGGAAGAAGGATGTCGCAAAGTGAGGAGAATCATATTAGAGAGAGTGCAGGATCATATTGTCTCAAATCTCCATGGAAAAGAGACTTTGTATACAATGTGGCAAGCACTGATACATTTTTTGTAGAATAGTAGTGACCACGGGAAATTGGAACTCAAGGAAAAACTTTGAAATATCAAGATGTAGAAGAATGAGACTATTCTGCAGTACCTGAGAAAGTTCACACAATTTCATGATAAACTTGGTCAAGTTGGCGTTATGGTTGCAGAAGATGAGTTGGTAAGCGTAGCCCTTCTAGGACTTCCCAAGAGTTGGCACAGCTACCAAGATTCGGTGAATAGGTGGGAGAAACTACCAAATTGGGAGTGCCTTTGGTACGACTTTGTATAGGAGGAAATAAAGTGGAATACCACATACAGTACCTCATCGAAAGAAGAGGAAGAGGAATTTTCATTATTCAACAAAGGAAGGAAGGACAAGGGGAATAAGTCCAAAGGTGAGGCTAATTATATCCAAGAGGGAAATAAGAAAGACTTGTCCAAAATCAAGTACTTTCATTTTCATGAATTGAGGCACTATGCCACAAAGTTTCCACACAGGAAGGCAAGCAAAGAGGAGTCTATAGTATTAGCAGTGGGTAAAGCTTTGGCTTTATAGTTTGAGCTTGAATTCACTCTCATCACATGCATGACCAACACGGTGATGGGAAGTGTGTGGTATCATGGCACTGGTGCCTTGTTCCATATGACGAGGAATAGATATTTTTCAGTTATTTGGAAGAGAAAAATATCCAGATGAACATTGAGTTTAGAGACGAAGAAAGGTACAGTGCGACTGGGATTGGTATAGTCACTTTTAGAGGGATTTGGGCTCCCCTATTAGACTCAAGAATGTTATGTTTGTTCTGGTTCTAAAGTCAAATATCGTCTTTTTTGCAGTTTTGGAAGACCGTGGTGACGATGTGATCTTCAGCAAAGGAAAGGAATTCTTAAGACACATAGCCACAAAATGGGTGAAGTAGATTGGGATTCAAGTCAAGAACCTATATACACTTGAGGTAGAAGATGCATGCAAATCCTTAAGGATAAAATGAGAGACTAGAGATATGGTGGTTGAGAGGGAGCATGTTAGACCTCTCAACATGTAGCCTCAGAAGAAGCCTCAAGAAGTTGTGGAGCAACCACAAATGGAGAAGAAGAGAGGAGGAAGTGTGGATACATCCACTAAAGTAAATACCTCCAGTAGTTCAAGCCAATTGGATAGACGGAGCACATGCAACCATATCCATGTGTGAGGTGGGGCGATGTGAAGCCCTAATCGAAGGGTTGGAGAGATTTAGGAAGGGTATGTTGATGTGTTCTCCTCAAGGATCATTACCTTGCTACAGAGGTCCACAGTATTTAGTAGCTAGAGGATCAGTGTCATTCATATACTGAGGAGTGCATAGGAGTGTTGACAATAGAGCAGGAGGCTCAGTAGCAAAGTCAACAGTAGCATAGTTTACCTAGTAGACAGTTCTAGACACAGTTGATTCGACTTTTTTTGGATGCTTGTCATTTGCTTATGTTGCAGTAGAAGAAGCAACAATTAGAGGTGTTTCATGCAATACATTCCATGAGTGCAAGATAGGGGTGGTTAATAATCCCTTTCTTGTTGAGAGGGAGTGTTGAAAATGCAGTAGGAAAGTATCAATTTTGATTTTTTCCTTTTAATCCAATTGAGGAAATTTGAAATTTCACATCAACAAACAACTTGGAGGAGTTAACTAAGGTGATATGGAAATTGTCACTCACTTAAAAACACTCAATTTCAGTTAATGAGTTGAATTTCAGTTTACTTGAGTTGATTTCTAAACAATATGAGTCTAGTTCAGTTAATTCGAGTTAGGGGCATGAAGTTTAGTTGTGTGTGGTGAATCCTAAATTTTAGGAGCCTAGGTTGAGTTAATTTCATTTGTAGCAATTTAATTCAGTTAAATTGAGTTATGATCAATTAAACTAGTTCTAACTATTAGAGGAACTGGTGGAAGGTCAAGTTGTGGAAGTGGAACTTCAAACACATTCAATGATAATCTAGATAACTAATCAATCAACCTAAATTTTCTCATGCATGTATAGAATTAAAGTTACCTAGTTGATATGGAGAGTCCAAGGCAATGTACTATCATTTGTAGTGTATTCCAACATATACATGTGGTGCATGAAATTAGAGAATGACCTAAGTCTATTGTGCAATTCGAGAGTGTGAAATTCCTAAAAAAGGCGCGATTTCCCAAGGGAAAAACACAAGGAAATAGGAGCTTGGGAAGGCTTGAAATTGGATAAATGTTGGCCAGGTTCAATTAGTCAGGTAAAGGGATGGACTATACACTTGTAGTGTGTGCTCAAGATTGAGAAAGCATTATGTTTCTTCTCTATTCTCTGATTAATGTAATATAGATAGTAAGGGGCTTTGAGCAATTTCTTTCCCCCCGATAAATATTTGTTCATGTATGATGTTTCCTTTTGCATGTCTATGATTCTTGTTTTAGATGGTGAATTAACTTATGCAGATCAGTAGAGTAGCTTCAAGTCTTGTGATTTAGCAAATTTCATAAGTAGTATTGAATATACACATTAATTTCTACACTGAGTAAGTCTATTATCATTAAGTTGGGGGGGAGTTGAATTGTATCTATCATAAAATGCACCATACCACTATCCCAAACTAGTAAATACTGACTAGGCCTTGTATTAATAACAATCATTCATTGTTACTCTTGCCATTGCTCCTGAAAATATAATGTGACTACGCTAAAATAATTCATAATACTTTTCAATTATTGAATAATACCATCAAAATGGTACAAATTCCCAATTCTATTTGATCAAAATTCTCTATTCTAACGAACATTTCCATGAACTAAGTGTCGACCTTATAACATTATTCTAAGAAACCATGGGAGATGCAGCAGTCCACCTATTAATAGTGTTGAATTCCACCAACATTTCAAGGTGATCTCCCCAATGTAAAGTCCCAATTATACCTCACTGTTTGGTGTAGGAGTCCCATTTTGTCATATGGTTTGGCCACCATTGGAATGATAAAGAATTCCTTGGTTACAACTGGGCATAAGAGAACACAACACCTATTTGGGTAAGCAAGAATGTGAGCTTTCTGAGACACTCGATGTAAGGTGTATGAGGTAGACTTCCATGGATGGTGAGAGAAACGAGCCACCTGTTAGAGAATGATAGTACTATACTAAAGGGGGACCCGGGGTAAAGAGAAAGTCTTGTTGAGTACTTGCAAATTAGTCGACATAATAAACAAAAATCATTAAAGCATAGCAACATTCATTCATCCTAAAGGGGGACCTGAGGTAAAGATAAAGTCTTGTTGAGTACTTGCAAATTAGTCAACATAATAAACAACAATCATTAAAGCATAACAACATTCATTCAATAACATCCATAACTAAGAAATGAAGTATTTCATTAACCTATCATGTTAATAAGGCAACATATACCATACACAACCATGATAGTCCAACTATATACATGATACGTGTATGAAGGAATGTCAGCTCATTGAGCTTCTAATTATAAGTGTAAGATCTCACGAACATTGTTCCATGAGTAAAACATTGTATCCAACCATGGAAGATGAAGCCACAACTTGCCTCTCCAAATAATAATCTATCGCCTATGTAGTACAAGAGAAGCCAAGGCTAGGCCTCCAAAAGCTCGGAAAAAAGCCTGTTGTTTGAGCTATGAGGAGCTATTTATAACAAAGATAATGAATTTTGAGCTTCATCATGACTCTTTGACTTCTATGAATATTTGAATTCTAATATGACTCATTACATTCCAATGTGTGGCTTTTCATATTCCACATGTGTCCCTTGGACATCATCACATAACCTTTACTACATAAGACAATTTTCACATGAGACCGTGGTTTAATAAGACAAAAATGCTAAAAGATAAAACTCATCAAATGGATATATCATGTGCTTCTTCAAGGAGTTCATTCTTGATGTAAGTGTTCCATGCTCTAAACTCCTTTGTGATGACTTCAATCTGATCTAGCATGTCTCCTTTATAGCACACCTTCACCTCTAGTGCCTATGACAATATGTTCTTGGAGCTTGAATGGACATTATTTGACATCCATGAAAGCTTCATGTGTGCTTTCACTAGTGTGAACGAATAATAATGAATAACATATTTGGTCACTTCAAAGCCTTCCTGTTATGTTACTTTCAATGTAATCCTTAATGTTCTAAAATATGACGTCCCTGCCTCTGATTCTTCAAGGGATCTGATGGTGGGCATCCCATGCTTCCGTGTAATATACTCAAACCCATTATGCAGTGGGTTGTAGGTATTCATGGTATTAACTGACTCTGTCCAAGATGCGAGTAGTTCTACAAGTGGAGACTCAACTGCACTATGTCAATCTCTACAATAATATTATCCTTATTTTCCAAATGCCATGGAGAATCTGGATATTGGAAGTCCACTTCCACATCTGGTCAACTGCTCTACTTGGTAGCTTCAGGAGTTTCACTACTTCTTGTGCATTCTTCTGGATTCCAGTGAGAGGGGCCATGACCTATTGTATAAGTATCATATCATTTTATCATCATGCCATAGTATCCTCCATTGGTCTCATCTCTTCTAGCATCACTAACTGCCACACTACGACATTGAAATTATGTGATGATAGTCACTGGTTCTTTGCTACAAGATGCTCTACATGTTGCTTCCTCGCAACAAGTTCTCTTCTCAACCTCACATTCTCATTCACCAAGTACTCAGGGTTATCTTATACCACTATAGTGAATGCAAGATTTACCTCCATAACTGCCCTCATATTTCTTCTAGTGGTTGAGGTGATGACCTTTTATGCTGCAACTGAGACTAGGTTCTAGGGATCATTAGGAAAGTACATATGCCTTTGTTGCATGATCCTCTTCTTTAACTAATCAAATGCTATGCTGAAAGCATTTGTGACTCTATCTACTGGTGGACGTGTAATCCCCATATATTTTAATGGAAGATGGCCCCTTGTGAGTGGTTGTTCATCTGTAGTACTGGGCTCATCATCCATGGGTTGGATGGTGTCTTCTTCCTCATATTGTTCCTCCTCCAGTTCATGAGTCGACCATTCTTCTTCCAGCCTCTATTTGCTTCCTCCTCATGATACTACCTCTACTTTCTTCCTCTATTTGTCTCCTCTCTTCTTCCTCTACCATTTTCTTCTCAAGAAGCTCATCCTACTTCCTTCTCTCCTCTTATTCTCTTTCTTCTTCTTCCGCCAATTGCTTCTCAAGAAACTCATCCTGCTTTCTACTCTCCTCTTCTTCTCCTTCTCCTTCTTCTCCTTCTCGCCTCTCTAGTTTTGTTTGTGTAGCCTCTGTGTTCAAAGGGTCGGCCTTCCACTTTTTGTTTCTATTGCCTAATGAGTACCTGATCCTTTTCCTGAGAGCTAACTTCTTTACTTGAGGGATCGTTTCCTCGTCCTTGTCATGTTCCTTCTCCTGCAAGTTCGAAGATGGAGGATTATGAGGTGAACTGGTATTCATTGTTGGATGCATTTCCATTTTGGAATTATACTAGTTATTTATATTTTCATCCTTTGGTCGGCCTATTGATGAATATATTGTATTATGTCTAATCCTTTCACAATGTTTCCTAACAATTCATTTGGAATCATATACATGGAAGTCTTTGGTGGAAAAGTGTAAGCGGATCAGCTCTTTAGTTTCGACTAATAATGTCCTGTGACTCTTCAATTCATATAATCTAATCCTTAATGGAAATATAGGCCAAGGTGCTTTCTTCCTCCCATGAAGGGTTACTGAGAGTCCCTTGTCCAACAGATTTTCCACTTCCTACATGACCACCTTGTTTGTCACATATTACAATATAGGATAAGGGGTTTTTTGATATTTGAAGCATCTGGTGTATGTTCACTCAAAGATTGTGAACTAGTCCATAATATCTTGGAGTGAATCCCTCAATTGATCTGTCATGCATGGCAAATTGGTCTTGAATATCAAGTGAAAAATAGTTGCAAAGAAGTGTTCGGTCAACATGTCGTACGTGCCTCTGAAGCTTAATTTTGGTAACACCATACAGTGGACATAAACTGGGAACTTCTCTTTAGGATTTCAATTCCAATACAACTTCAGGAGTGCATATCATGCATAGATACCATCCAGGAGATATGTAGACATGTAAAATTACAGAGCTCGATTTGATTGCAAAGATGCTTTGACCTGCCCCACATGTCACTGCAACTCAAATGATAATATATATGTCCAATTAAAATATTTTCCATGGTCCACCACGAGATTGAGCATATATATCCAATTCTCTTAGAACACCTCAACATTTTAGTGCCAAAACATCCAACAATATATAGCTATCTAATACTAATATACATCTCTTAATATCTTCATCAGATAAATTGTTGATGGGTGATGGAAAAACTTGGAAGTTTCTCGACACCATTGCTCGATAACATTGTTCGTGTTGAGGTTATCCCATTTTGTGTAAAAGGAATCATTTTCATATTCATTGGTCTTCAGCATCTTATAATGCATCTACATATCCTCACTACAATAGGTGGCGAGGTGACATCCAATCTCACTATGTAGCACAAGGTGTGAGTCATCCATATGTGTAATTATCCATTTAATAGTTTCAACACATGGCATGTCTGGATATCTACATGTGATCCTGTGTATCCTAGACTTCTTAATATTCATATATGGATGTACATCTTCTAAGTCCTAAATAAACATTCTATGCATGAATGTGTTGTAGATCTTTCTCCAAGTGACTTTTGTAGCCTTGTCGATAAAACACTAAGTGTCTGCATATATAGGGATATTGAGCTTTGTAACTTCAATTAGCTCCTCAACATTTTCTTCTGAAATTTCTTTAGAGGCTACTCCACATGGTGGCATGTCTCCAACAGAGGATGACAAAGTGTTAACACTTTTAGCACGAACGCATGTTTGTGGAATCACACTCATAGCGACAAGATCAGCTTAAAATAACTAAATATGCAGTAATATTTGTAAATCATGATCAAAGAGTCACCATGAATGATCGGGCATGAAAAAATATGAATGACAGCCAAAAATAACTTTCATGCAAGAAACAAAATACACATGAAAACTATGAGGGTGCACTCCCAAAGCACAAAAGGATATGCATAGTTATTCAGGGCTTTGTAGTGCGGTAATGCACTCAAGGAGGAAACAATCAGCTAGGGTGCACTATAATAACTTGAAGGGTTGAAGGAATGGAAATAAGTGGCTTTAGGTATTCCCTATGTGCTGATGCACCCTGGGAGGCAAGGATGGTGCATTGTCACACTCCAAACAGGCGAAGGAAGAGGAAAAGGGAGGTTTGAGTCTTCAAAGTGTGCCTATGTGCTCAAGGAAAAGGAGGGTGCACTATTGCATGTTGAATGGTTGAATGATGAGGCTTCATACCTTTTTGATGTGACCATGTTCCCAAAGGAAAAGAGGGCACATTTTAGCACTCTTAAGGGTTGAAGGGAAAAGCTTGGAGCCCTTGTGATGCGCCCATGTGCCTATAAAGAAAACTAGGTTGAACAGGGTGCAATTTTCAAGGCTGAAGGATCTTCGAGCTTAGGAAGTGTGCTCTTCCTAAAAAGAGACCAAAAATAAGTACATAGAGTAGAATTTTGTGCTAAGATAAGAAGAAGAATGATATTCAAGGCTATATAAGTTGTTGTCACATGCATGGTGGAAGATAAAACGTTTCAGGAATATGAAAGGTTTCTTGCATGTGATAGTAAATGAACACTTGCAAGATGAATATATAGCTAAAATGCCAACAAGCACACTATAAAATAAGAAATCGACAACAAATACAACAAGATTTGATAGTGAAATGATGAAAATCAGTAAAGATTTGAGCATGCAAACTTACTTTTTGCACTGGTTGATGAAGGGCTTGATGATTCTCTAGTTGTGCGCAAAGATGAAATTATGGTGAAGGAATGATTAAATGAGTTGATTTAATCAAATAAACATGCAAAATAGACTCATTCATGAGTTCCACTTGTCATCGAGTGGAAGGATCAATTAAGAAGGAGTTAAGGAAATTCTTATTTTCTAGGAGTGGGCCCTCATGCAACAAGTTGGATCGTGCATGCAATTGGACAAGGTGCAAGTCTTTGTCTAGTAGGGCACATTCCTTTGGCCTGAAGAAGTTCCCTTTCTTCATGTGCAAGCCTTTGACAACTTTAAGTGTGCTTTTAGATTTTGTGAGATATTTTCATGCTTTTCCTTGCTTTTTTCTACTTTTGTGCACTTTTTGAGTGTATGCATGAGTATAAGTAGGTTTCTAAGTCTAGAAAAAATCGTGATCACACCTAACCACAGCTTACTAACTCAACCAATTCTAATGGTTAAGTGACACCACTTGAGAAAAATTGACTTATGAGGATGCAGCACTAGGAGAAAACACATAACTAACAAATAAAACCACATGACGATGCATGGTGGCTTGAAACGACAGTTTGCATAGGCTCTAAAATCGACATAGGAAATAAATTTGGAGGGTCATTATTGGAAAAACAACACCACCAAAAACACGATTCTATTGATGCTCTATTACACCATTTGTAGACCGTGGAAATATTCTAGAATGTAGGTTGGCTGGCCTATTTTGAGAAGTTGCATGGATATATTGAGAAAATTGCTTTAGAATTTACACAAGTTTTGAATGAGAAGAAATCAATAGTTAGAGGATTTAGGGTTGTTGTTACAAAACAAGTAGTTAATAGGGTGATAGGTCCACCTCAGACGAGAAAACGTTGGTTTGGTAGGAAAATAACAGTCCCAATGACTAAAGCCACATTCTTGGAGTAAGATGAGGAGGTAAGGCATAGGGGAAGAGGGGTTGAAAGAACCTCCCTTCCTCATCCCAAGCATGACGTGGACTATTTTATTAAAAAATGTATAGAAAAATTTATAATATATGAAGGGAGTTTTGGAATTGTGTTTCATTACTACTTTTAGTTGTAATGACATCTATGCAATGGGCAGATAAGAAATATGCCCTATAATTTGTTAAAGTTGTTGCAACATATGGAAAAAGTTGTATGTATGGAAAATCATCCTAAAACCTGCATAACAAGCTATGGGATAATCAAATTTATTATAATTGACTCATTCCAACAATAAGGGACCACATGGACCATACAGCTAGTAGATTAACATTTACCAGCCCTTGAGGGAGAAAGGAGTGAAGTTCAAGAATAGGAGGAAAGTGTTGAAATTAAGTGAGAAGGAAGGGAATTTACACCTCCTAGGAATCATCGGTGAAGTTTTCGAAGTAGCGGTTTTGTAAAGACTACTAATGACACATGTACGAAGGTAAAAAGGGTGCATACTAAGGAACCAATAGATATTTCTAGTGGGCAGTCTGAAAGTACTAGGCATGGACTCTCTATTGAGAAATAAGTACTTAATGAATAAGCACTTGAGAAATAAACACCTCTATAAAGGAATATAAGGAAGAGGTTGTTGAAAAATGCATTGGGGGTTAAAATCCATAAGAAGAGAATAAGATTGATTATCACACCATCAACTACCTCAACACCTAAATTCCATGCTACTATAATATAATCAAAATAATTAAAGGAACCAGAGGAACAATTGAGTGAAGGAAAGAAAGAAGAACCCACACAGGAGTAGATAATCATTCTTTTACTGGGTAAGAGTGAAATTGATTGTCTCACTCAGTAAATTAATTAATAAAAATAAGAAAATCAAAAATCGAAAAAATAACTTGCCACGCTTAAAGAGAAATTTCAATTTAAGAAACAAACATGAATGGAAACCCTAGAAGAAGTGGCAAAAATGGTGTCACCTACTCAGACAACTAAAAAAATATGCAGGGGTTGTAAATAAATTTTTAAGGAGGTAGGTTAAAAGGGCCAACCAATGTCTTGTTCAGAATACAAGTAGAAGAACATGATGTGGAGTTCTAGACCAGTGATGCATAAGAACCTGCTGACAATGTTGTTTTTACACAAGAACCAATAGTTGAAGGAAAGAATGCTAGGGAAAATTAGTTTTCTATTCCACAAAAGCATGTTAATGATGTTTCTTCTCCACAAGAACCAATAACTGAAACAAACCAAACTAAAATAAACCAAATTGTCACTCCACAAGAACCTACCAATAACTTTCCTGACACATAAAAACAATAGTTTAGATAGCACCATAGAGGGAGAAGGAAAGCGAAGAAATATTGTAGAGAACTGTTGAGTCTACTACAGTACCAACAATAGATACAAGTCAATCAAAATCTAAAGAACAGTTGAAATCAATATTTTTTATTGAGGAGTTAGACAAATGGAAGAGGTTGGAAATCTCATTAAAGAGTGATGATATTGCTATGAGTAAACATAAGGAGATTGTTGACAATAGCATGATCCAGATTATCCACAGTATTGTCTTTATTCTGTCGACGTTTCAAACCCCAAAGGAGGTCCATCATCAAGACTAAGATAGAATATCAATGATAGTTCCTTGAGAGAAGAATCTTTTGACCATAGTATAAGTAAACCTAGATCTTGATTTATAAAGAATCCGGCCCTTATATATGAATTCTTTTTTATTTTTATTTTTATTTCAATTTATTATAATAATTCTAGTTTAATAATTCTTTTTTATTTTTATTTTTATAAATAAAAATAAAAATAAAAATAAAAATAAAAAAGAATTATTAAACTAGAATTATTATAATAAATTGAAATAAAAATAAAAATAAAAAAGAATTCATATATAAGGGTCGGCTTCTTTATAAATTAAGATCTAGGTTTATTTATACTATGGTCAAAAGATTCTTCTCTAAAGGAACTATCATTCATATTCTATCTTAGTCCTGATGATGGACCTCCTTTGGGGTTTGAAACGTCGACAGAATAAAGACAATACTGTGGATAATCCGGATCATGCTACTCTAGAAAACTACCACAGAAGCTTGAAATCTAACATTGTTGACAATATTAAAAGGACTTGGGCTGAAAATTTGTTGGCTAAGGATTTTGTAAAGATTAAGGAAGGAAGAAAACAAGAAATATTGTGGGTAGGATAGTTTCTATAAAAAAGAAAACATGTACAACAAGAGAGGGATCATATGTATGACCTTGCAAAGAATGTGTTGAGTTTCAAAACCCCTTCTCCTTCCTACCATTTGTATCTGTAATAAAAAACTTTCCTCTTCCAATTAACAACAATAAAAAAGAAACAAACATATGTGATCAAATAGGTTCAAGCCTTCCTAGAAACTTTCCAGCAGGAAAAAATTTCATAGCAACATCTATTATGTGAGTTGTATCTATATGATCATGCTTGTTTCAAAGTGAATTTTTTTAAATCACAGCTTATGTTGGAGATGTTCAGCTAGGGAATTTACATAATTTAGGTAATGTCAGGTTAATTGGAAGGCCACTTGTAATATTGTGACAACAAATGATGAATATGTGAAATTTTTTATCCAAGATGAACTAGGACCTGCTTAAACACATTTTGTGGCATATAATACAATATGGAAATACCAACCCACTAAAACGTTGTTGATGGAATTCAAGAACAAGGTCCTAGAGAATTCTTTCAGGATTATTATGGTGTTGAAACGATTTGCATTGAAAGTAATTAGGCTCAAATGGGAAGCCTATAGTGAAGGATTGAGGAATGAGGATCCCTACTATTTCCAAAACTTTGTACATGCACTTTCTATGGTACCTCAGTATGTGTAGTGTATAGAGAAATGTGGATCTAGTTGATACACACTTAGGTTCAATTTTCCACACATTTAGTTTCATGTCTACAAGTATTATCACATGTATCAGATAGATGATGGATTATGGGAAGTGGAATTTTTTGTCTCTCGAGAATACAGAGCACCAATTGAAGACACAATAGGGTCATATGATTTTTCAAAGTTCACTTTGTAGCATATCATAAACCAATTATAAAGGTATGCATTAGGACATGCATATGATTTTGTTGGGGGGTCGATATTGGGACGCATAATTGACATTCTTTTGTACCCAATTTTCCTATATTTTCCTACCATTTTGAATTTAAATCCATTCCTTTTCACATTGTTAGCCATTATTGACTAAAGTATGTTCCCTTTTGAATGTCATATTTATTATCTAGTTTTTCTTATAATTTGACATAATAGCTAACTGCTCTAAGCTATTTTATTAATAAATTGATGAAGGGTTGTTTAAGGTTATATTCCTTGTTGACATGCGATTACAAGACAACATCTATCCAACTCTGCCTTGCTAAGGATGGAACGAAATATTATCTGACGCTACTAGTACAACACCAAGCTTATTTGGGATATGATGTTCTTCTATGATTAACAAAAAATACCAACATGGATAGAGAAACAATCAAAGCTATCTTAAACACTGAAAGGGGAAATTCATGGAAAACACTGTTGACTTAGTTGAAACAGTTAGGATTTCCAAATCATAAATTATTGGAATTTAGAAAATTTGTTACAACTATGTTTCAATAAAGGTAATTTGTTATAAGAGAATTTTTTCATAATATCGATTTGGACCACATGATAATTGAGAGATTCTCATGATGATCCTTCTTTTCAAAAATAGGAATGTAATATGAAATTATCAAGGAATGTATTTTCTTGAAATTCATAGAAGAAGCCCACTGATTTTTTTTAAACCAACATTTCAGACTTCAATGTGAGTCCATCCTCATGGTGATCATAATCGTGGATTGAGATGTTTGTACAATGACGTACACAAGTTTGTATGAATAGTTATGATTGCAGGATATGTATTCACGCCAGTTTGTCATAACTATTTTGTGCTTTTTTCAAAATGGGTTCCCATGTGTTGCTAAGATTTAAGTCATTGTTACTATTCATAGTGGTGTTTCTCTTCTCTATTTCTATCACCTTCTTTATTATTCTTTTAATATAGTTATATTCCTTTTGGATCAACTTGGCATTTCTAATGAAAATATTGTGAGATGAAGAGCATATGTGTTTCTCAAGAGATGATATTGTGTCCTCTCCCTAATCATATATGTCACATGTTCCTTTATTCTAATTTGCATGGACCGCCCCATCTTGCCAATGTATTTTTTTCCACAAGAACATGGTATTATGTACACTCCATTTTGAAGTTTGGGATCCACTAAGTTTTTCATTATGTCTATTGTCTTCCTTATGGATTTTGGAGGTGTGAATTCCACGATAATTGTTTGATTCTTTAAAATACTAGTTATCCGGTTTGTAGTGTCTTTGATATAAGGAAAGGTGATCTTGGGGATGTCTACATGATTTTCTCTAGTATTCCTTCTTTTGGTTTTTTGAATGATTTTGTTTATGGTGCTTCCTTGGTATCCATTTATTTCAAAGACATTACGAAGATGGATCAATTCTTGGTTCATATGCTCTGAGTCTGATATCCTAGTTTCTCTAGTTACAAATGTTTTAATGGCACCGAATTTTTGCTTTGGATGCTGATGGGAGTCCACATGAAGATATCAGTCTATATGTGTTTTCTTTCTATACAGTTGGTACCCTATCTTGCCATTTTTCTTTGAGAGAAGGACATCTAAGGATGCTAATTGGTTGTCTTTCTTAATTTTTATAACTTGATGTGTTCTAAAAGGCCATTCATGTGCATGAGAAATTATTCCAATATATCTCTCCCATGACTTCATTTTACAAATATATCATCAAAATATATTTTCCATTCATCCAGAGTCAGAGGGAAATAACTAAGTTCTCTTTCTTTAAATTTCTCCATGTATATGTTGGTTATGACTGGAGATAATGGCAAGCCCATTTCCACTCCACAGGTTTGTTCATAGATTCTCCCTTTATAGATGAAGTATGTTGATTTGAGGCATAATCTTGTTAGGTCCACTGTCTTCAAGGGCTTCATCAACTAGTATATTGGTGTAAAGAGACACAATATTAAGACTTACAAGAATGTCTTCATCGTTGATTTCTAAGTTCTTTATCAATTAAATGAAATAAGGTGAGTCATTTATGTATGCAGAGATGTTCCTTGAGAGAGCTAGAACATTTTTTTCTAGGTATTTGGTGAGAAGGTATGTTGGAGATCCTATCATGTTCACTATCGATCTCGATGGAATGCCTTCTTTATGGACTTTTGATGAGCCATATATTCTATGGATGATCGTTTTGTTAGGGATTATATTCCTCTTTGTACCTACTTCAAGGGATGAGTCTTTGATATTCTTTGTTACTTCACGAAGGATTTTATTTCTCAGGTCCTTTTCGATGAGTCTGTAACAACCGCTCGAGTTGAGTTGCTCTTCCTTTTTTACCTCGTATTTAAATTTATCCATAACCACTGTTGCATTTATCTTATCTACTTTTAGTACCATGATGTTATTGTTTCTTCTAAGATACGTGGATGTCCTCCTTCCTTCTTTAAATATATTACTTGCTAGAGGTTCAGATTTTTTAAGAAGTACCACCACATATTGTCTTACTTCCTTTGCCATCATTTTATCTGAATTCTTGATGGAAACTTCAACACTGTTGATGAATTCATATATGGGGAACTTTATCGGTAATATGTAAAATTTTAATCCTTTTTATATGATTTCTTGCATTGGATTGTCCAAAAGTTCATGAGAAACTTTGATGATGGTTGTGTGCACCACACTTTCTACATGCAGCTCTCTTATGTTCCCATTTGGTAGAGGAGATTCATCCTTGGTGCATTTGTTTTTTTTATCTTACCATCTTTTCTCCTCATATTTTCATCCAACCACCTTTTAACTTTGAGGTGCAAGCATACACCTAATTTGAGCCAGAAGTCCAACCTCAGGGATGATGCCAGCTTGAGGTGTAACCATAAAATCTTCTCTGATATTTTACCAATCGAGACCTCATAGATTTTATTTGATTTCTTATGAGGGTGGTGCTAAGCCTTTTAAAGAATACTAAATTATGTCCACATCGAAGGGGATTTTTACCCTTAGTGAACTTCATTGTGGTGTTTTTGTCTCTCCATTATTTTAGGAAAATCAAGTTTGAAAAAAACTTAACTCTTAATAATCTAAACTTCTCAAATAGTCTTGTGCTATCCAAAACATCCCTTCCATGGTGGGACTTTATAGATTGAAGAAATGAGTCCATTACAGGATGGTGATTCAGGAAATGCTAGGAAGAAGCCCAGTGATGTTTTTTAAACCAATGTTTCAAACTTCAATGTGAGTCCATCATCAAGGTGATCACAATCCTAAATTGAGATGTTTGTACAACGATGTACACAAGTTTATATTAATATTTATGATTGCAAGATATGTCTTCATTTTGGCTCATCATAACTATTTTCGGCTTTTTCCAAAATGGGTTTCCATGTGTTGCTAGGATTCAAGTCATTATCCCTATTCATAGTGTTGTTTCTCTTTCTCTATTTCTATCGCCTACTTTATTCTTCTTTTAAGATAGTTATCTTCCTTTTGGACCAACTTGGCATTTTCTATGCAAATGTGGTGAGATGATGTGCATGCATGTTCTGCAAGAGCTAATTTTGACGTCCTCTCCCTAGCTATATATGCTGCATTTCCTTTAATCTAGTGAGCATTGACCTCCCTATCTCTCCTAGGTATTATTTTCCACAATAATTCATCTATGGGGAGCTTCATCGGTGATATGGAAAATATCAATCCTTTTTTAGGAGTTGTTGTGTTGGATTATCCAAATGTTCATGAGAAAGTTTGATGATAGTTATGTGCACCATGCTCTTTGCATGTGTCTCTTTTATGTTCTTGTTCGGAAGAGGTGATTCATCATTGGTGCATTTTATTTTTACTATCTTATCATTTTTTCTCCTCATACTTTCATCCAACCACCTTTCGACTTTGATGTGCGAGCTTGCACCTAAATTGAGCCAAAAGTCATACCTCAAGGATGCTACCAACTTGAGGTGTAACCCTAGAATCTTCTCTGAGTATTTTACCAACCGAGACCTCGTAGATTTTATTTCAATTTTTATGAGGGTGGTGCTCAATATTGCAAAGGCTACCTGATTGCATCCATGTCAAAGGCAATGCTTACACTTAGAGAACTTTGGTGTGATGTTCTCATATATGCGTTGTTTTAGGAAACATAGGTTTGAAAAGAACTTAACTCTTTATAATCTCAATTTCTCAAACAATATTGTTATACACAATGTCCCTTCCATGGTGGGAATTGATAGATCAAAATAATTATTTCGTTACAGGCTGGTGATTCTTGAAATTCTTGGAAGGAGCTTGTAGATGTCTTTTAGACCAAAGTTTCAAACTTCAATGTGAGTTCATCCTCGGGGTGATCACAATATTGGATGGATATGTTTGTACAATTATGTATAGTTATGATTGCAAGACATGTCTTCACGTCGACTCATCATTATTTTTTTCTTTTTCAAAATGGGTTTCCATGTGTTGCTAAGCTTTAAGAAGTCATCCCTATTCATAGTTTTATTTCTCTTATCTATTTCTATTGCCTCCTTTATTATTATTTTAAGATAGTTATATTTTGTTTGGATCAACTTGTCGTTTCCTATGCAAATATGATGAGACAAATAACATGTGTGTTTCGCAAGAGCTAATTTTGAAATCCTATCCCTAGCTATATCTTCTGCATGTTCCTTTAATCGAGTGACCATGGACCTCCCCATCTTTCATGTGTATTCTTTACCGCAAGAATTCATCTCTTTGGAGCTTCGTCAATGATATGAAAATTTCTAATCCTTTCTCTAGTAGTTGTTGCGTTGGATTTTTTGATTGTTCATGATAAAGGTTGATGACAATTGTGCACACCTCTTTGTCTACATGCATCTCTCTTATGTTCCTATTCATTAGAGGTGATTTATACTTGGTGTGTTTCATTTTTTCTCTCTTATGATTTTTTCTCCTCATATTTTCATCCAACCACCTTTTAGCTTTAATGTGCTAGATTGCATCTAAATTGAACTAGAAGTCATACTTTAGGGAAGCTGCCAACTTCAGGTGTAACCCTAGAATCTGCTACAATATTTTTACCAGTCGAGACCTCGTAGATTTTATTTCATCTTTTATGAGGGTGGTGCTAAGCCTTTGAAATACTGTCAGATTGCATCCACATCGAAGGGGATGTTTACACTTAGTGAACTTTGGTGTGGTGCTTTCGTCTCTACATTATTTTAGGAAACTCAGGTTTGAAAAAAACTTAACTCTTAATAATCTCAACCTACCGAATAAGCTTGTGCTATAGACAACACCCCTTCCATGGTGGGACTTGATAGATTGAAACAATGAGTCCATTATAGTCTAGTGATTCATGAAATGTTTGGGAAGAGCTCATTGATGTTTTTAAACCAAAATTTTGAACTTCAATGTGAGTCCATACTCAGTGTCATCTTATGTTTGTATAATGATGTACATGAGTTTGTATTAGTAGTTACAATTGTAAGATATGTCTTGACGTCGTCTCGTCATAATTATTTTTTGCTTTTTAAAAATGGGTTTCCATGTCTTGCTAACCTTTAAGCCGTCAACCCTATTCATAGTGTTATTTCCCTTCTCTATTTATATCACCTCCTTTATTCTTATTTTACGATAGTTATCTTCATTTTGGATCAACTTGGCATTTTCTGTGCAAATATGGTGAGATGAAGAGCATGCGTGTTCCACAAGAGTTGATTTTGACATCCTCTTCCCATCTATATTTGTCGCATGTTCCATTAATATAGTGAGCATGGATCTCCTCGTTTTACCTATGTATTCTTTGCTGCAAAAATTCCTCTATGGAGAGCTTCATCGGTGATACGACAAATTTCAATCCTTTTCCTAAGAGTTGTTGTGTTGGATTGTCCAAATGTTCATTGTTACAACTTTGTTTCAATAAATAAATGGATACCAAGGAAGAAATATAAACAAAGACATCCAACAAGCCAAAAAAAGGAAGAGTAGAGAAAATCATATAGACATGGATAAAAAAAAACAGAGTAAGTAAGACAAGAGGTGTTGGTACTGCTTAGAAAATCCAAACCATTTGGAAGTAATATATCTAAAGAAGAAAGGAGGGTGTTAAGGGATCTTAGAAGCAATAATAACATTTTGGTACTAAAATAAGATAATGGAAATGAATGGTGGTTATGGACAAAGTCGAATACGATGTAAAAATGGAAGAACATCTAAACTCGAGTGGTTGCTACAGACTCATCGAAAAACACCCAAGAAATAGAATCCTTCGTGAAGTAATGAAGAATATCAAAGACTCATCCCTTGATGAAGGTACAAAGAGAAATATAATACCCAACAGCTCAATCGTCCCTATAATATATGGATCACCGAAAATCCATAATGAAGGAATTTCACTCAGACATATAGTGAACATGATAAGATATCCAACATACCTTCTCCCCAAATACCTTGCTAAAAATATTCGACCTTTGTCAGGGAAAATCTCCTCATACTTAAAGGACTTAAATTATTCATTCAATGGATAAAGAACTTAGAAATCAATGATGAAGACATTCTCGTAAGTTTTGATATTGTCTCTTTACACCAAGATATCGGTTGATGAAACCATTGAAGCGATGAAATTCATAATAGGTAATGAGATGGTGGACCTAATAAAATTATGCCTCAAATCAAAATACTTCATCTACAAATGGATAATCTGCGAATCAAACCATGTAGTGGCAATGAGTTCGCCATTATCTTCGGTCATAGCCAACATCTACATGGATCAATTTGAAGTAAGAGCATTTAGCTCTTTCCGTCTGACTCCAAATGAATGGAAAATATATGTTGACAACATATTTTAAAAATGGAGGCACCGGAGAGATAGATTGAAATAATTTCTCACGCACATCAATAGCCTTTTATAACACATCAAGTTCATAATTGAAATTGAGAATGAAAACCAATTAGCATTCTTAGATGTCCTCCTCACAAAGAAAATGGCAAGATATGGTACGAGGTGTATAGAAAGGAAAGACAACTAGACCGGTACCTTCATGCAGACTCCCATCGCCATTTGAATCAAAAAGTTGATGTCATTAAAACCCTTGCAACCAGAGAAACCAGAATATCATACCTAAATCATATGAACCAAGAATCGATCCATCTTCGTAATGTCTGAAAGAAATGGATACCAAGGAAGAAATATAAACAAAATCGTCTAATAAGCCAAAAGAAGGAAGACTAGAGAAAATCCTATAGACATCCCTAAGATCACCTTACTTTATATCAAAAGAACTACAGACTAAATAGTTAGGAATTTAAAGAAGAAAAACAAGATCGTGGCATTCACACCTTCAAACTTAGTAAGGAAGACAATACACTCAGCGAAAGACTCAGAGGATCCCAAGCTTCGAAAATGAGTGTACATGATACCATGTTCTTGTGAAAAATAATACATAGGCAATATGAGGAGGTCCATGCTCACTAGATTAAAGGAACATGTGGAATACATAGCTACGGAAAGGACACAAAAGCCAGCTCTTACAGGACATGCATGCTCTTTGCCTCACCATATGTACATAGAAAACACCAATTTAATCCAAAAGGAAGATAACTATCTTAAAAGAAGAATAAAGGACGCGATATACATATATAAGAGAAACAACACTATGAATAGGGATGACAACTTAAATATTAGTAACAAGTGGAAACCCATTTTGAAAAAAAAAGAAAATAGTTACGACAAGTCGACATGAAGACATATCTTACAATCATAACTATTAATACAAACTCGTGCTCATCATTCTACAAACATCCCAATCTAGGATTGTGATCAACCTAAGGATGGATTCACATTGAATTTCGAAACATTGGTTTAAAAAATGTCAATAGGATCCATCTAAGCATTTCATGAATCACTAGTTTATAATGGACTCATTATTTCAATGTATTCTCTGTCGTGAGGCATGGATAGATAGAGATCATAGGAGGGAGTACCAACACTATAATCATGTATTGCAACTTTTATTATTGAAACTATTTACCATTCATGGCTTCATATCTCTTTCTTAATTGGCTTGCATGTTGTGTAATTCACCAGCTCCCACTAAGGAGGGAGGGCCTTCCTTCTTAGCATGGATCACTAGTTAGAGATTTATTGTAGAAATATATTTATTTCCTCTAAGTTGTGATTTATGTGCGATTTATTATTAGTATTATAGATAATGTTCATGCATTGAATAATTGTAGGATTTTATCCTTTACCATTGTGTAAGAACATAGGTCTTAGATCGGTCCCTTCATTAGGTGTGATCGTTATTTGATTACTGTTACAATTCCTTGGTTTGTTTATTTAATTGAATAGGTGTTCCAACAATTGTTTGAGTGTTGAATGGTTTCTAAGATTGTTGTTTCTTCTTAATAAGAGTGATTGTGTGATAGAGAGTGATTTAATCTTAAACGTGTGCCTTTTCCTTTTGAAAGTGTGAGCAATTTTTGGAGTGTGACAACAAGTGTGTCTTGAGTGTTTAGAGTGACATTACAATAATTGGTTTTGAGATATTATTAGCATTAGTTTTCATTTTTTCTTGCATATATTTTGCATGATAGACTTGAAACAAAAAGCCTACTTGGATTAATAATTCATGTGTGAGTCAGATCGATGTTATAATTTAAAAGGAAAATGGATCCACCCAAAACAACCATCCACATTCCTAAAAATAATCATTAATAATATAAACTTGATTCGTAGATTACTATTAATTGTTTAGTTTTGAATCCAATGAGAACACACTACAGACCCACTATGGTTATGATTTTTTACCAACCAAACCAATTCCTAACAACAACAAAATATTTTTCCAACACTAGAAAATGATCATGGAGAATTCCTTTTGTGTTTCCTTTTGGTTTATAGTTTGTAGGACATTGGTGAGACCAAATAGAAAAGGGCAAAAAACTAGCAACTGTGATTTTAGGATTTTTTTCAATTATCCTTAAAGGAGGTGACCATGTGTGAGTACATTTGCACATCCCTCAAGGGCATAAAAAATATTTGTGCATATCCAAGCATAGTAAATGTGAAGTTTGCATACTTTGACATACCTTAGAGTTGGGTCCACATAATCATGTTACACCATTCTAAACAACATTTGTTTCTAATCTACAAGGAAAAAATTCTCTAACTAAGAAACCATCTTGTTTCAACTCCTTACCTTTTCCTCATTCTTGCAAACTACCTTCTGTTGCACATAATCACACCAAATAGTAGTACAACCTCTCAATTTAATACTTACAAACTTTATCCTATTAAGATAGGTTATTACTTGCATTCTCCCTAGAGAGAAAGGCCTTAACCTCCTTCACAAGATAACCTAATGATTCTATAAGGTAGTCACTAAGTATCACTCAACAACTCACTCTTCCCTTTAGGCTTCGAACGATTATTTGTGCTAGTCCTAGACTTACCATTGTGTGTAAATGGTGAAGAGGATTATGATTAGTTTTGATAAGTCACTTCGAGATCAAAAAATATTTAAAGACTTGGAATCTTAATGGTATTTTGATAATAATTAATGCCCAAATGTCAAGTTATTTGGGTGATTTGAAAAATTATAAGTAAACCATAAACAAAATGATGCTTGAAATTGAATAAATCATGAAATTATGTCATCATACGTAAATCATCCACTTAATTGTGTATTTCTACAAATTTATAATATATTGTAAAGTAGTTGCTAAAAACCATAAAGTGAAGTAAATACCATCAAACATGAAACATATATTCCAAAAAATTGGGCCCAAAAAATGGTGTGCAATAATGCAAGTGGTTAGCATGTTACTTTAACCATACTTAAACCCATGTATCAAGATTGTTTTCCTTCCATGAATAAAGTGGATACCGATTTGTGCAAGACATCACCATATCATGGTTTCAAATTTTATTCTAGGTCAATAACGATTAGAGTTTAAAGTATGAAGAATATTTTCCAAGTAAATCATATGTTACTCTACAACCAGAATAACAAATCAGAGATAGAAATTTATTTTATTAACCCATAAATTAAGGAATTTATTTTATGTTGCATGACTTTATTAGATTCTTTTAATAAATATATAAAATGTGAGCATATAAACCATTCAAATGTTAACTGATGATCGAATTAGGCCAATAGTTTATTTTAACGTTATGATAAGTCCCTTCATGCAACCCAATATATGGAAGTTTGAAGCAACCACTCAAATGATAAATTATAAATTATGCCATGAATGATTTTAAAGAAATTTGTGCCACAATGAAAGTACCATATGGAAATTTTAATGTTTGTTTGTTTTTTTTGTTTTTTAGTGGCATAACATTTAGCTAAAAGGAAAAGTCTAGTATTCTGGTAATCTGATCCATAAACTATTGTGGATATTTCACTAGATAGTTCATCATAACAGATTTGATAGAACTATATTAAAAATGTAAAATATACAATATTAGGGTTTTGGTTCTCTTTAGAGTTCTAGATCTATTGATTACTATTAATTGTGTAATATGCATGAAAATTAAAAGTATGCAGAAAATAGAGAACAATGAATGGAGAAAACCTAACTAGAAGGTGAGTCTGTCACTCTCTATCTTTGAATTCAAAATGGTCACGAGGACAATAAAGTATGGCCTACAACCCATGGGATACTATAGTGCACAAATCCTCTCTGTGTTCTCTATCTCCTATCCATCTCAACTATTTTTTCTAATATATGTAATAAATGCACTCAAAAATAATAAAACCCCTTTTTCCTCCTAATGGCCTGATTATAACAAAACTTGATATCCTACTAAATTTTCAGTTTGACTACCTCAAATCTGAACCAAAGTTACATTATAGAATATTCTAGAGCCTTATTCATCATAATCACATGGCTAGCCAATTTTCCATGAATAATGGGGAATTATGTGGCATCCACTCAAATTATGGTGGTGAAAATAGGATGGCGAACTTCTGAGTTGTATAAATTTTGCATACGGAATTTCATTGATGCGATTCTTGCATTGTTGGAAAGGTCTCTATGAGTAGAATATGGAAAAAAGGTGTAGTGCTAATAAAAAAAAACAACTTCAAAAAATGTCATTTGATGCCTCAAAAATCTCCTAGAAGGTTTCAGACCCAATTTGTCAAACTAGGTCCCATTGGTAAAAATGATATTGTGAGTTCATTCCTCCACTTTTCCCACTTTAATTGTATCAAGATTGATGAAAAACAATATAATGGTCCAATCGAAATCACACGTCCCCATTTTGTGAGCCTTTTTCTCCCTAAATGCTTCCACTGAATAAGGTGAAGAAATGTTTCCTCCACCTTCTCTCAGATGTACCATATAGCTTTGCTTGGAAGTTTTCCTTTCAACCTAATCTTCAAAAGGTCTTGTTTTCCCTAACTTTTATTTATGGACATGTTCAGTAAAATTGTATCTTTTGTCAACTCTATGTGAGCATATGGTGTCAAATCCTCAATAGAACGAAGGACATGTTCCTCTTCTTGATTTAGCATGGAAGGCTCATAGAACTTCAGATTCCACCCATTCAAAATTGAGTAAATATGCATGTATGGGGGTAGAATGATTCTATAGCTGTTATATCTAACATTTTCCAGTATCTCAAAGGAGCCATAATTGTAACCATACTCCCTCTCCCATCTTCAACAAATTATTTGTTTCTTACTTATCTCCTTATCTCCCTTTTGTTTGTCCTCTACATTAGAACCCCCATCTTCTGCAAATATCTCAAGCTTATTACTTAGGGCCAACATGAGGAGATTTACATTATGATTTATATCCATGACTTGTGGTTCTTGTTGCGAAAACCTCTCCTTTGCAGCATCAGGAGGGTTATTCACAGATTCATTAGCCATGACTATGGTTTTATAACTTGTGGCTCAACCAATCTATATCCCCTGCAAATATCCATAATATACCCAAGGAATTCGGCTTTTATACCAATATGATCTATAAACTATTTTGGATATTCCATTAAATAATTTGTCACAACGAATTTGATAAAACTATATTTAAAAATATGAAATATACATTATTAGTGTTTTATTTCTCTTTAGATTCCTAGATCTATAGATTAATGTTAATTGTGTATCGATGCAAATTAAAATTATGTAGAAAATAGATAACAATGAAATAAAAACTCACAAATCATGATTTGGCACAATATATGAATAGGGAAACCCTTTTAGGAGAAAACCCAGCTGGAAGGTGAGGTCGTTCTACTTTTATTCTCTGAATAGAAAATGGTTGTGAGTACAAATAAGTATGGCTTATAGCCCATGGGCTACTATAGTGCACAAATCCTCTTGATGTGCTCTATATCTATCTATCTCAACTATTTTTTCTTGTGTATGGAACAAATGTACTCGAAAGGAATGGAACCCCCTTTTCCTCCTAGTGGCCCAGTTATAACAGAACCCGATAACTTATTAGTGGTTAGGTTTGACTACCTCAACTCTTAATCAAAGTTACAGTATTGATTCTTTTAAATTCATAATAATCATGTCATTGTCCCTTTTTCCATGAATAATGGGGGCTGACATGGCATCCTCTCGAATTATGGTGGTGAAAACAAGAAGGTCAATTTCTGGGTGGCATAACTTTTGCATACAAACTCAGATTGAGGCAATTATTGTGTCCTTGGAAAGGTCTCTATGTTTTGAATATGAAAAATATGTGCAAAACTAAAGTGAACAAATTTTACGCCCAAAATCATCATTTTATGCCTCAAAATGCTAGCGGAAGATTTTAGACCTTGATTTTGCAAACTGGGTCCCATCGATAAAAATGGCCTTGTAAGCTAACTCCTCCACTTTTTCCATTCTAGTAGCATCAAGAAGGATGAAAAGCAATATAATGATCCGATCCAGATCACACCTCCTCATTTTGGGAGGATTTTGGTACCCGAAAGCTTCTACTGAATGAGGTGAGGAAAATTTTCCTCCACCTTCGCTCGGGTGTGCCATTTAGCTTTTCTTGGAAGTTGTCCTTCCAACCCTATCTACCAAACTTCATGTTTTCCCTATCCTATAGTTCTAAATTCTTCTACAAAATTTTATCTTCTTTCAACTCTCCCTAAGAATCTGGTGCCAAAGCCTCCACAAAAAGCAACACTTGTTCCTGTTCTTGACCCAAGATGGAAGGATCATAGAGCTTCAGATTCTCCACATTCAGAACTGAGTAAACACACATGTATGGGGATAGACTAAGTCTATAGGTGTTATCTCCCACCTTTTCCAATATCTCAAAGGGATCATATCATAGAGCATTGATTTTCTTACGAGGACCTTGTAGCCTCTCCTTGTCCAACTATAACCATACTCTCTCTCCCACCTTGAATGAATTATTTATTTCTTCATGAGCTTCTAATCTCCCCTTTGATCTGTCCTTTGCATTAGAACCCCCATCTTCTCCAAATAGCCTAAGCATATTACTAATGGAAGACATGAGGAGATTTACATTATGGTTTATATCCATGAATTATGCTTCTAGCCATGAAAATACCTCATCTACATGATCATGCTGGTTATTCACAAATTCATTAGCTTTTGAAAAGGGTTTTACGATTTTTTTCTTAATCGATATAGATCCGTTGTAAATTTCCACAATTTACCCAAAGAATCTGGATCTAATACCAACATTATCCGTAAACTATTCTGGACATTCCACTATACTTTTCATCACAACATATATGATAAAACTATATTTAAAAAATAGGAAATGTACGCTATTAGGGTTTTATTTCTCTTTAGATTTCTAGATATGTAGATTATTGTTAATTGTATATCCATGAAAATTAAAATTGTATAAAATAGAGAACAATTAAATAAAAAATCACAAACCACAATTTGACACAAGATATGACCTCAACAACCCTTTCGAGGGAAAACCAAATTGGAAGGTGAGATTGCTCTGCTCTCATTCTCTAAACAGAAAATGTTTGCACGTACAAAGAAGTATGGTTTGTGTCCAATGGGCTACTACAGTTCATAAATCCTCATTGTGTACTCTATCTCCTATCCCTCTCAGCTATTTTTTCCCATGTGTGGAAAAAATCACTTGAATATAATTTAACCCCTTTTCCTCCTAGTGGCCCTATTATAACATAACCCAATATCCCACTAGTGGTTAGGTTTGATTACCTCATCTCTTAACCAAAGTTACAATATGGAATCTTCTAGAGTCTTCTCCATCATAATGATGTGGCTAGTCCCTGTTCCATTAATAATAGGGGCTAATGTGGCATCCTCTTGAATTATGGGGGTGAAAACATGAGTGTCAACTTCCAAGTGGCATAACTTTTGCATGTGGACTCTGACTAAAGTGATTCTTATGACGTTGGGAAGGCCTTTGTGTTTAAAGCAACAAAGTTTTGACCCCCAAAAAATGTCATTTGATGCCTCAAAATACTCTTGGAAGATTTTAGACCCAAATTTTCCAAACTGGGTCCTACTAGTAAAAATGGTTCTTTGAGTTTCTTCCTCCACTTTTTCCACTCTAACAATATTGAGATGGATGGAAAACGATATAATGATCCAATCTAGATCACATCTCCACATTTTGGGAGGCTTTTTTTTGCCAAAAACTTCCACTGAATGAGGTGGGGAAATTTTTCCTGTAACATCTCTTGGGTGTATCATTTAGCTTTTCTTGAAAGTTGTTCTTTCAACCAAATTTTCCAAAGGTCATGTTTCCATGTACTATAGTTTTTAATCTCTTTTTCAAAATTGTATCTTTTGCCAACTCTACTTGAACATCTAGTGCCAAATCCTCCACATAAGATAGGACTTGGTCCTCTTCTTAATCTAGTATGGAAGGCACGTAAAGCTTCATATTCTCAACATTCACAACTAAGTAAATGTGCATATATGGTAGTAGACTGCATTCGTAGGTGTTATCTCCCACCTTTTCCAGTATCTCATAGGGACAATATTGCAGAGCCTTGATTTTATTAGTAGGACTTTGTAGCCTCTCCTTGTTCAATTGTAACCTGTTGGGCAGGGATCCCCCCATAGCAAGTTTTGGGGCTTGAAGCCCCAGGTTTGGTCAATGTAATGAAAAGATCCCGCAAAATGTAGGTGCGGAGCATGAGAGTCTAGGGTTGTCCGCCCTAAAACAATGTAAATTAGTGTAAAGTGTGTCGACCTACCCAGGGTCTGCGGACCATGGGATTGTATAAATAGAGTGAGGCTCTAAGTGTAAAAGTCAGTCTTGATGGATCTAGAGATGTAATAGATAGATGCGAAGAGAATAGAAGTAGATCTAAAGGTCTTGGGTCATAGTAGAATATAGAAGCTCTACAACTAAGTGCATAGAGGCCTAGTAGAGTTCGCAGCTGAATGCGAGCCCCCCTGCAGCTGAGTGCGCAAGAAGGAGTCGAGTTTGTACTAAATCAAGTTTGAAAGACACTATTAATAAAGAGCAGTTGGGTTGATATCTTGTGCATTTGGTTTATAGATCTATAATTAGATGTTATGTGTTGATAATACTTGTTTCTTTATCTACATGCACTTATATGAATGTTTATGATTGAGAATATTCTTAGCAAGTAATGAACAAACCCTAACTAATGAAGAACTTGGTAAGTAATCTAGATTGCATTGCGGTTAAGACTGCACGGTTCCACAGAACACCAGAAACTGTTAGATACGCTTAATCCAGTGATCACAAAGGCTAGATCGGGTACCGATCTCCCACGTCAAGACATCCCTAGGGTGAAAAAAACGTGGTTCCAACACCCTCCCATACTACCTTGGGTGAGACGTCAGGCCACGCTCCATGGACTATTGCCGAAAGGGACGGTAGTACCAGGATTTTCTTGGCTAAGCTCACTATTGAACCTGGGTCAGGCCCCTATTAGCCAACAAATGGTTCTATTGCCAAGACTAGGATCTACCTAAGGGATGTCTGATGTCGAAAAACTAGAATCCAACGAAGGAGGAAATTGAAGAGTGGTTGGATCAAAAGATTCACGAGTTTGTGACACAGGAAAACAGAACCCTGCAACTATCTGAGAAAAGGTGGCTAGATCACTACTTGTATATGGAAATCCATAAGATTTTCTTTGCATCCTTTCCGTCTGAACTGTATGATTGGATCGCGAGATTAGCCAATAATCAGGGAAGGTATAAGCTTGATCAACTAATAGTGTGGACCCCGAAGTTGGTGCACATGCTAGAAGCATCAGAAGACAAGATCGCGTGGGCTGTGGACCACTCGCTCGACCGGATAGTAGGGGGATTCATCATTGAGTTCGTGATAGATAAAACCATGAGCTATAGCGACGCTGAACGATGTTTTCTCAAGGGACTGTGAGGCAGGTACGTCAAATCTTTAAATACCTAGATTAAGATGTTGTTATGTGAAAAGAGGGTTATGTGAATACATTAATGTTTGGGACGAGGCAGAGCGGAAATATCTACCAAGGTAGTGAGGGATTGGAAAACAGTCCCCTGATTTCACCGTCACAAGAAAGTGAGGAAGAGCTCACTCGGTTCTCTTTGAGAAGTGCGGTCAGGTTGATAAAGCAGCGCATTCCGCAGTTACCACATCCACCCACGACACCACCCACTTCACCTCCCTCACCGTCATGCCCTCCAACTCCACCTTCCTCAATCCCATTGTTCAGCATGGTGAACGCGATCAAGCTACCTATATTAAGAGGAGTAGGAAATGAGGACCCAGATCAGTTTTGGTTCATGGTAAGAGCAGTGTGGGAAGAAAAATGGGTCACATATGAGAACATTAAGAAGGCTACATTGGTGAGCATGCTGCAGGATCGTGCCTTGATGTGGTATATCAAGAACTCTAGTGATCACCCAAACATAGGGATAACAGAGATCTAGAATGTGTTGAACAGAGAATTTAGTCAGCCGAAATCCGAGACAAAATAAATAATTGGGTTCAAAGAGATTGCAATGCTCCCGGGCGAGGCCCTTTTGGGATCTAGATCAACAGTTGTAGAGTCCGATCCGCGAGACTAACATGATGATCACATATGTGCAGCACCGCGCATGGTTTGTGGCATCTCTGACACGGCACCTAAGGACGACGCTGTCACAGTAGAAGCTTTCAACCCATGCTGAAGCATTGGAAATGGCAATGAGGTTGCATGAGACCCCAATACAAGATCCTGGGTTGGGAGTTCAACAAATCCACGCGCAACTACAGAATCTATGTTTGGAGATGTAGAGTTTGAAGCAGGATAGGGTACCATGGATAGAGGTGCACGAAGAAGTATGGTGTATAAAATTTAAAGGTCAGGATCATGACAAGGATCATTGTCCAGTATTCGCAAACTACTTGGCAGGAGGGGGGCCAATTCCGTTGAGACCAGAAGCATAGGCAGGGCCAAGTGCGACACCAGCGTTATGGTGTGTGATATGTCAGATAGGAGGGAAACACATGATAGACAACTATCACTTGCTGCAGAAGTATATGCAGACTCCCTAGAAGTTGTTTTATAACTTCTGTAGGTCGGTCAGTCACGATGAGTGCACTTGTCACAGCTATGAACTCATGATGGAACGGATCCTAGCCTCTAGGATGTAGACAGAAACACGAAGCTTTGACCCAGCTGCGGGAATGGCACATAGTGAATTTCAAGGGCGAGGTCGAGGATGAGGAGGAATGGGACTAGGAAGGGGCTAAAGACAGTTGATTTGTTACAATTGCAAAGGACCTATGCACTACGCCTGCGATTCTATTAACCCGACGAGGATGTCTTGTTCATGTTGCGAATAGTTTGATCATGAAATGATCAATTGTCCTATGTTGATCACACAGATGCGCGAGAAAGGGGTACTCTAGCCTTCTCCAACTCAGAATATCCAAATGATAAGCTATGGACCCTGCGAAGAAGACCCCAACGTAAATATGATGCTCAAAAGTGGTGCGACCATAGGGGAGGACAAGGAGAAGCAGCCTGAGGAAGATACATGGGTTCGCAAGGCTCCTGCAAAGGAACCTGAGTTTGACTTCAAACGCACAAAGAAGACGTTTATGGAAGCTAAGAAGAGCTTCATGGAAGCCTCCACTTCAGGTAGTAAGGACCAACCAGAACCGAGGATGGATCCTTCCATGCTTACTACCTTTCTGGAGACCTGCATGAAGCTGTTGCGAGACAATAAGGCAGTTAAAAGATTACAAGAGTTGATCACTCGGTGTGCGGGGTCAGGAGAACCGCACATAGTCTAGAAATTGGGAAAGCATGCCTTGCACATTGGAAGGGAGATGAGATTAACAACGTAGATTGGTGAATACGAGATGGATCAAGTAATCCTGGACTTAGGGTCGGACGTGAATGTGCTACCTAAGAAAACTTGGGAACGTATGGGCAGGCCCGCATTGCAGTGGTCCCCTATTCAATTATGAATGGCGAACCAACAAAAGATCGTGCCTATGGGAAGGTTGCAAGGAGTAATAATTGATATTGAAGGCGCAAACACACAGACAAACTTTGAAGTGATAGAGATTGTCGATGACAACAATCCTTATTTTGTGCTGTTAGGAATCGACTGGGCAATGGATATGAATGGAGTCATTAATCTAAAGAAGAGGAAGATGGTATTCGAGAACAAGTCAGTAGTTCCGCTAGACCCCACTGGAGGACCAAGGTGCATTGAACCTATGCACGACGATGGAAGCGATGATGAGCTAGATTGTACTTACCATATAACTGTGTGCGATCAGGATTGGGTGAATCTAACTGCAAATGGATGAATATTGTGGGAACACGCAGGTTCCTACACCTCAGATTTAGTTGAAGAAGATGAGAGCTTGCACAAGTGGTTGAATAAGGTGACAACGCTGAACTGCAACACGATGATTAGATCCTTGCGTTGTGTAACAACACAGGCATGAGATCTGCCAACATATGATGGACTAGCAGCGGTGGATGAATTCTTGAGCAAGTTCGAAAGCACGATACCAGAACAACAACGATTTGATGTGTTGAAGTGGGCACTATGCGCAACACCTGCGCGTTGGTGGGGAACACACCAAGGAAGTTTTGAGAATTGGCGTGAATGTAAAAGGATGTTGCATATACGATTTTGGAAACCGCAACTATGGTTAAAGGACAAATACTATGGCTAAGATGATCTGTGTGCACATCTTACAAAATGGACTAAGGCCTATGGGGAAGGACCACAACCTAAATGGGTACACTTGTTTTACCATACCCTGGATGTTATACCCATGAACTGGTATACTAAGATGGAACTTTGACATGGTACGAGTGAATGGGATTATCCTGTGCGAGGGATTTTTGTTATCATTCAAATTTGAAGACCAATGGTCGGATACTGTTGACGACATGCTGCAAGCAGTAAAAGCCACCATTTTCAAAATACCACAGGAGCCTCTAGAAGTGCTTCAACCAACATGGGCAACCTAGCTCAGTAGTGCCCTAGAATGTTATAATCTACAAGCAGAGGAGGATGATGATGACCCTCGAAATATTAATATTCTTGAAACTGAAGGATGTCACGAGGTTAGAGGACCATCCATTGAGGATCCCAACATCACTGCACCGCTAAAAAAAAAAGTAAACATTGGCATAGATGCACAGTCGAAGTATGCGACACTTGGAGCCTATTGGGATGATGCGATGATAGATAAGGTTGTCGAGTTACTCCTCGAATATAAGGACTTGTTCCCAACCAAAATCATGAACTTAAAGGGGATCATTGGCGATTTAGGGACGATGAGGATCAACCTGAAACCAGACACGAAGCCGGTTAAGCAGCAGCCTTACTAGTTGAATCCAATGTATAAAGAAAAGAACCACAAAGAATTGGAAAAAATGCTCGTAGATGGAATTATTGAACCAGTGGAAGAATCTGACTGGGTGAGTCCTATGGTAGTGTAGGAGAAAAAATAGAAGGGCGAAATTAGAATATGCATGGACCTCTGAAAGCTTAACAATGCCTGTGTTCATGATCCATTCCCGACACCATTCACAGACAAAGTATTGGAGAATGTGGGTGTTCAGGAAGCATATTCATTCACGGATGGCTTCTCCAGATACCACCAGATCAAGATCACGTTGGAAGATCAGAGCAAGGCAACCTTTGCGACAAAATGGGGCTACTTTCAATACCCATGATGCCCTTTGGATTGAAGAACACACCAACAATATTTTCACGAATAGTGGTGGCCGCGTTCAAGGAATACATCCACAAATTCTTGGAGTTCTATCTAGACGATTAGACTATTTTCGGGTTAGTTAAACACCACATAGCAAGCTTATACTTGATGTTAGATACTTGCCACCGACACCAAATTGCGCTGAACCTAAAAAAATGCACCTTCCTCATTCCCTTTGGAAATTTGTTAGGCCATGTGGTCTGCAGACAAGGCCGGATGGTGGACCCTGCGAAGATTGTTGTGATTCTGAATCTGGAGGTGCCACGGAGTGTCAAATAGTTACGTGCTACTTTGCGACATACGCGTTACTATAGGAAGTTTATTAAGAGCTATGCCCAAATAACAGTGCCCATGGAAAAACTATTGAAAAAGGACACTACATATTGCTAGAACGATGATTGTATGAAAAGTTTGGATGTTCTCAAGGAGAAACTAACATCTGCTCCCATCATGGTCTTCCCAAAATGGGATCTGGAATTTCATGTACATGTGGATGCATCATGTGTTGTGTTGGGAGTTGTACTCACGCATGAAGGCGTAGAAGGCGTGGACCATCCGATCGCATTCGCAAGTCAGCAGTTGTCCAAAGTTGAAAAGAACTGTTCTACTACCAAGTGCAAAGGGTTGGCGATGGTATATGCACTCTAGAAATACCGACACTATTTACTTGGTGGGCACTTCAAGATGTACATCGATCATTCTACATTGAAATATCTAGTGAACAAGCCTGTGTTGGGGGGGCATATCTGCAGATGGTTATTACTATTTCAAGAATATGATTTTGAGGTCATCGTCAAGCCGGGATGCCTAAATGTAGGACCCAATCACTTATCCCATATTGAAAACGACGAGGAGCCAAAAAATTTGGAGGAGGGATTACCTGACACACAACTCTTTGCCATGTGCATTTCGGATAGTCATTTCTAAGATTTAATCCATTTCTTAACCACAGGGACTGCACCAAAGGGATACTCATTCCAACAAAAGAAAGAATTGGTAGTGAGCACAACCAACTTTTCTATCATTGCGGGGCACCAATACAAAATGGGAAATGATGAGCTATTGAGGCGATATGTACCTAAATTTGAATGGGGACAGATCCTCGCGGAAGCAGATGGGGGGGTGGTAGGAGGACACTATGCGCGACCAACCAAAAGATTCTTCATGCAGGGCTATTGTGGCCAAACCTACACCAAGATTCAAAAGCATACTGTCGGGCCTATGACGTATGTCAAAGGACTGGAAAACCATCATGACGGGATGAGATGCCACTTAATCCATATATGACACCATTTGAAAAATGGGCAATTGACTTTGTGGGTCGATCAAACCTCAAGGAAAGATGAATGTGCACTACATCATCACCACGACAGAATACCTGACTCGATGGGTGGAATCGCAGCCAGTTAAGGACTGCACAGCTGCTATGGCTACGAAATTCTTGTTCGATAACGTATTGACACGGTTTGGTTGCCTGAAAATCTTAATGAGTGACCACGGAACACACTTCCTAAATGAAACCATTAGTGCACTCACTTAGGAGTTCCATGTGTATCATCAGGAAAGTACTCCATACCAATCGCAAGCCAATGGGATGGTAGAAGCATTCAATAGGATATCGGAGAATGTGCTGACCAAGGTATGTAATGCACAGTGAACTGATTAGGACCTGCGCATACCTACTGTTTTATGGGCATATAGAACCACATGAAAAAAACTGACGGGTCAGACACCCTTCCGGTTAGTCTATGGCATGGAAGCAATCATGCCAATGGAATACATTGTACCCAGCTTGCGAATAGCAACACTTACAGATATGTCGGACCGTGGCGCCTTGGAAGAATGGCTCGCAGAACTGGAAGAACTCAAGGAAGAACGTTTTTTGGTAGGATTCCACCAACAAGTACATAAACAACGCGAAAAATCCTGGCACGATTGCCATATCAAGTTGCCCACATTCAAGGTGAACGATTTAGTGTTGCTATATGACAACAAGTTCAAAAAATTTCCAGGCAAATTTCAAATGCATTGATTGGGGCCCTACATAGTAAAAGAGGTCACAGACGACGGTGCGGTCTAGCTAGTCAAACTTAATGGAGAACCCCTCCTAGGAAAGGTAAATGGTAGTTGCATGAAACCATACACAGGTGGGCCGGCTGTCTGACTAACCGACTAGAACAGTCTTCGCGACCTGAGTGATCGAACAGAGGTGCAGGACTATAAACACAGGTTTTAGAAGCCGAAATTAGAGTAGCAAACCAAGTCAGACACCGATAATGCAGAAGTAGGAAGGGAGCAGACCTAGCATATGGCAGTATCGTGCGCTGCGGATATTTGCGCACTCAGGAACAGATGGAAAGGACTTCACTCGAAGATCACCGCACCAACCGAGTGACTCGGGAAGAGTCACATTGATTGTGTTTGGGGCCTGTTGGGCAGCGGAGCCCCCCATAGCAAGTTTTGGTGCTTGAAGCCTGAGGTTTGGTCAATGTAATGAAAAGACCCTGCAAAATGCGGGCACGGAGCACGAGAGTCTAAGGTTGTCTGCCCTAAAATAATTTAAATTAATGTAAAGTGTGTCAGCCTACCCAGGGTCTGCGGACCATGGGATTGTATAAATAGAGCGGGGCTCTAAGTGTAAAAGTCGGTCTTGATGGATCTAGAGATGTAATAGACAGATGCGAAGAGAATAGAAGGAGATCTGAAGGTCTTGGGTCATAGTAGAATATAGAGGCTCTACAGCTGAGTGCGCAGAGGCCTAGTAGAGTCCGCAGCTGAATGTGTGGCCCCCTGCAGCTGAGTGCGCAAGAAGGAGTCGAGTTTGTACTAAATCAAGTTTGAAAGACATTATTAATAAAGAGCAGTTGGGTTGATATCTCGTGCATTTCGTTTATAGATCTATAATTAGATGTTATGTGTTGATAATACTTGTTTCTTTATCTACATGCACTTATATGAATGTTTATGATTGAGAATCTTCTTAGCAAGTAATGAACGAACCCTAACTAATGAAGAACTTGGTAAGTAATCTAGATCGCATTGCGGTTAAGACTGCGTGGTTCCACAGAACACCAGAAACTATTAGATACGCTTAATCCAGTGAGCACGAAGGCTAGATCGGGTACCGATATCCCACGTCAAGACATGCCTAGGGTGCGAAAACCTGGTTCTAGCACCCTCCCATACTACCTCAGGTGAGACCTTAGGCCATGCTCCAGAAAATCTTTAGTTATAAATGACCTAAGGTTCAGTCGGGGCAGGCACAAAAAAAGGTTTGTTGGTTGGCGCTTATTGAACCTTTCCTTCGACCTTCTCTCTTGGCTGCCTTCCTTCCGATGAATAACTTGACGGCACGGCTTCGTCGCTGCAAACCAGTAACCAACACGGACTGTTGCCGAAAGGGCCGGTAGTACTAGGATTTGCTTAGTTAAACTCACTGTTGAACTTGGGTCAGGCCCCTAGTAGCCAACATAACCATACTCTCTCTCCCACCTTGAACAACTTATATATTTCTTCATGATCTCTTGATCTCCCATCTAATCTATCTTCTACATTAGAACCCCCATCTTCTCCAAATATCACAAGATTATTGCTCAGGGTCAAAATGAGGATATTTACAGTATAATTTATATCTTTGATTTGTGCTTCCGGCCACGAAGGCCTCTACTCTACAAGATCAAGAGGGTTATTCACATATTTGTCGGGCATGACTAGTGCTTTATGAATTTTGTTTTAGTCGATCTAGATCCCCTGCAAACCTCCACAATATACCCAAAGAATCTGACATTAATACCAATATGATCCATAAACTTTTGTGGATATTCCACTAGATAGTTCATCACAAATATCTCATAAAATTATATTTAAAAATATGAAATATACGCTATTAGGGTTTTTTCTATCTAGATTTCTATTTGTAGATTACTGTTAATTGTGTATGCATGAAAAAAAAATTATGTGGAAAAAATAGAACAACGAAATAAAAACTCACAAACCACGATTTGACACAAGATATGACCTGGGAAACCCTTTCGAGAGAAAACCCAGTTTAAAAGTGAGGTTTCTTTGCTCTCATTCTCTAAATAGAAAATGGCTGCAAGTGTAGAGAAGTATGGCATGTGGCCCATGGGTTACTACAGTGCGCAAATCCTTTGTGTGTGTTGTATCTCTTATTCCTCTTAGCTATTTTTACTCATGTATGGAACAAATGCACTAAAAAAGAATGGAACCTTGTTTTCCTCATAGTGGCCCAGTTCTAATACAACATGATAGTTTACTAGTGGTTAGGTTTGACTACATCAGCTATTAACCAAAGTTACAATATGGACTCTTCTAGAGTCTTCTTCATCATAATCACATGGCTAGCCCATTTTCCACAAGTAATGGGGGATGACATGACATCCCCTTGAATTATGATGGTGAAAATAGGAAGGTCGACTTCTAAGTGGCATAACTTTTGTATATGGACTTTGATTGAGGTGTTTCTTGCGTTGTTGGAAATGTCTTTGTGTGTAGAATATGGAAAACCAAAGCAATGCTAAAGTGGCAAATTTTTATCCCAAAAACACGCCATTTGATGCCTCAAAATATGTTTCAGACCCTAATTTACCAAACTAGGTCCCACTAGTAAAATGGTCCACTAAGCTAATTCCTCCACTTTTTCCACTCTAACAGGGTCAAGATAGATGACAAACAATATAATAATCTAATCCAGATCATTACCACCAATACTCTGGTTTAATTGTACTACCAAATAGAAAATCAATTCTTCAAACAACACATATTGTAAGATAACATTAAAATTAAAATTTTTCATTCGCAATATATTATTGTTACTTTTATGGGAGAGTATATTGTAATTACTTTCTAGTGAAAGATTATAATTTTATTATTTATTTATTTTTTATTTTCCACCAGTTATTCTTGGTATCTTTGGTTGAAACTTTTTTATATATTTCAAATTTTAAAAATAAGATATTTTTATTTTTTGACTGGTTAAAAACGAGTAAAAGACTAATTTTACCTATTTTAAAATATATTTGTTAAATATTAATTACGTAAAGAAAATTTAAAAACACAATTTTCAACTTAAACGGTACCAACATAGTTAATCAGGGTTAAACGATGATAGACGTGCCATCCAATGTGAGTCTCTCCAACCATGACTACTTATTATTTAATTGTTTTAGTTATCTTGGGAATTGTAATGACATGCAAAAATATTAAATAGGGAAGGCAATGGTTAGCAATATCAGTTAGGGTGGTCATTGAGATGAGTCTTCTTTTGCAAAATTACTTGAAAAAAAGGAAACATCATTCACATGAAATAAGTGCATTAAATTAAGAATGATTTTTTATTTATTAATAAGATTTAATACGGTATTTTAACTCAAGTTGTTTTTAGTGTGATTTTTTAGAATTTTTTATAGTCGGTTTTTCTGGTCAAATTGGCAACAATTTATTGAAATCACAAGTTTTATGGGTAATCCCTACACAGTCAAACTACCCTAGGGTTTTACAGGGCCCTGAATCCATATATACAGTGAAAAATCAGTTTAAATAATATAAATCAAGATTTCACCTCAAATTTTTCCGCGGGATTCCGACACTAAAAAGTCCAAAAAATCACACTAAAAACAACTATGTTTTAATTTTATAAAAAATACGATAGAAATAGACAATTAAACATCATTAAAATATAAAATTATATATTAAAATTCTAAAATAATATATAAATATATATTTTTAAAAATTTATATAAATATATATTTTTAAAATTTTTTATATATATATGTGTTAATTTATAATTAAAATATATATTAAATTTTAAAAATATAAATAGATTTAACCAAAAATTTTGAGTTAAAATCACATAATATAAATTTTTTTTGACGTTGAACCAACGAATGTAATTCATCTTTAGAAATAAATAGATTTTGCAAATATTTTATATATACATATTTTATCATATTAGATTAATTAATTTATAGTATATTATTACTTGAATTAATTAAAAACATATTTTATTAATAAATATTGATTTTTAAAAATATATTCGAGTACAAAAACAATGATTTGCCCATTAGTTATTTTTAACAAGTTAGTAAAGTATATGTTTTTCTATAAATTATTAATGTCATTCCTACATTTCATTCAAAGCATTTTGTTGTTTTAGGGGGTTTATTTATCAGGTTAATATACATGTAATTTAGAACTAAGCTCATATATTTAAGATTAGAAGCCGTTCCTAATAGAATTAGATTTTTATGGAAAAAATGAATTAAGTAGTTCTTTGCATGGACATAACAATAAATTACCTCACTTCCAAACCAATTTAGCTAATGAATATTTTATTATATTATATTTATATTTTTTCTTATTAGTTAACGTTATTTTTTTAACATGTTATTTTAAAATTGAATATTTGTTTTAATTCATAAATATTCTTTTATTAACTATCTTATAATTCATATTAATAAAATTATGTTATTTTAAATTTTTTTGATATTTTATTCTTAAAAATTTACTTTTTTAACATGTTATTTAAAATTGAATATTTGTTTTAATTCATAAATATTTTTTTATTAACTATCTTATAATTCATATTAATAAAATTATGTTATTTTAAATTTTTTTGATATTTTATTCTTATATTTTCATATATATATTTTTATTGATTTAATTAAATACATTATTATACATATATATGTAAAATTTAAATAAGTTAATAAAATAACAGTGTACCACATTATTATTATTATTATTATTATTATATATATATATATATATATAAATAATAACTTAATAAAATAAAAGTGTACCGAGTAGTTTAATTAATAATCGCCATAATATGAAGTATTATATAAATAATGAGATTCCAGATTCAAATTCCTATAACCTAAGTCAACAACAAAAAATATAATAACAATAATAATGAATTTATGATATTTGTGTGTGAATTCTTTATTTTCTCCAACTTAATTTTATATTGTAAACTTAATAAATTTTGAATTAATAGTTTAATAAGGCTTTTTTTTTTAATTACTATAATGTAATTGTTAATATTTGTCTTTTTTCATCTTATTAACATTCTATATGAATATTTTAAAATTATTTTTATTACAAAATTGTAAAAGTTTGTATATTAACCCTTATAAATTTTCATCTTACATTAAAATATATAAATCTTGAACAAATTATTTTTCTACTTACTTTTATTTCTATTTATAATATTAATTCAAAAGAATATTATTATATGACAGCGTTAAATACTTAATGTTACATAAAAGGCAAGTATAAACAATTATACCATTGATTGAGCTTATTATTTTGAATCATATAACTGTGACCATACACACCAGCGTTCCTAGTGTATTAAAGATACTTAAGGTATTAATCAAAAACACCCCTGTGTTCATAGCGTATTAAAGATACTTAAGATATTAATCAAATGAAAGTTACTTAAGGTATCCAAAATGCTTCAATCATATATAAATTTAAAAATAGAAAATTGAAAGAAACATCTAGAGTTAGCATGTTGTTTAAAAAATTGAACATTTCTATTTATAAATCAATCTTACCCTAAGCCCTTTTAGGTTAGGTCAATTGGTGATAGTCGTGAAAAAAAAGAGTTATGATCAGGGAGGTTTGAGGGTCAAATCCCTCGATTCACTTGTGCTCATGGAAGTGGCATACATAGGTTTTTAGGGGTTATAGTGGTAGTAGTTGGAGCCAACCCCATGTCACATGAGTACGAGACAATTTTCGATTCCTCTAATAATAATAAAAAAAAAATCAATTTTACCACAAAACATTTCAAGCTCTCAAATCAAATTACCTTTTAGCAATTCTTGGAGAGGATCTAAATTATACCTTTTCCCAATAATAACACATGTAATAGATCAATACCAACAAATTATTCAAAGGTTACTATGAAATTAAACCAAGCTCGTACCAAAGTTTTTGATGACAACATTCCGCTCAAGGTAATCCATTCGGTAAAAAATTACCTTGACTAAGCATGACTTAAGATCATAAGTGGACCAATGTTTAAGATTTTAGAGTTTCATTAAGAAGAAATTGTGAGTAACCCGCCCCATGCTCTATCGTAAATTTTAACATAACCTTTTATGTGACTTGGCTAATGTTAACAGAGTAGACACAAATAGGTTACCACTCAAGTAGGGTTTGTAGAGTAAATAAGGAAAAAACAAGCCTGTATATCATAGATCTTATTTACAAACCAGTCAAAGGATGAACTTGACTACCTAATCATAGGTTAATTTTGTGTTTGAATTTCACAAATTTGTTTCCTTTTTAACTCACATTAAAATGACAATGTTATGTATTAACCTAGGACATGCATATTTTTATACATTAAATAAAATCTTTAGGTCCTTTTTTCCCTTTTAATTTTTTTTTATTATCTTTTTTCCTTTTCAAATTTTTATTTAGTTAATATTCTTAAAAATTATTCAGCTAAAAATTGTATATAAATTTACAATTAACCCTAAATATACTAATAATTTAGTTTTTTTTAATGATACAAAAATATAGTTCTTATGCTAAATTTACATTAGATTTTCCACGTCATATTAAAAATAAAAATAAAAAGAACCCTTATTACAATAACAAGGTTAAAAAAATTAAATTAAAATCAATCTTGTTCTAAAGTTCAAATGAATGAAATAAATGACACACTTGATTAAGATGTGAGAAGAAACTAACCTACCATTGAATATTTAAAATCAATCATCTCATCGTTGAAAATTCCATATTTGTGAATGGTTATGTCTTCCCAAATTAAAAAAGGAAAAAAAGTCTCTAATCTAAGATGAATTATCCCTAAGTTCTCATGAAGAATTAAATCCAAATTTGGAAAAAATAAATAAAACTAAGGAATATATTTTAAGAATACATATAACAATAAGAAAAAATTATATCAATTTTCTCAATTTTCCCCTCAAATATTATGATGAATGATAAAAAAATAAACAAATACCAAGAAAAAAAAATAATTGTACCTCAATAAAGTTATTACCCTTTACCCTACTCGCTCCAAGATTCTAAGCTAACTCAATATTCTTAAAAAAAGGAAAAATTCACTTGACTCAAGAATATACACAAGAAACATGGAAACAGTGGGTTTTATTCTCCAATGAGTGAAAATGAGCTACAAAACTCTCTCTTATAAGAGAGGAGGTGTCTAAATACAACCATCAAAATGCCATGTGCTTTTTCCAAATAATGTGTGAGAGAAAGTGGTTTTCTAACTAACTCCTAACTTCCTCTTATCCACACATGTGAGAATGTTTTAATGGTTTGATCTAGTCAACATATGTGAAGTGCTCCACCAAATGGCTAATTAAAAGAAAAATATGAGAGTGAAAATTGGGTTAAAATACTTAGATGTTGATAAATACAACCAGAATAATTCACATATGTGAAAATTAAGTACAAACAAACCCCCACTTTCGAGAAGAGTCTAAATCTAGTGAGATTGACTTAGTTAAGAAAATCATTGAAAACTCTTTAGGACTTTCCAAAATAATGTGACAAATATGAACAATACACTAGTTTGTGTTCAAACATGTGTGACACACTAACTCAATGATACAATGATAAAAAATCCCTCATATATGAAATGGACTAAATAACAAAGGGGGGAACCCCTCATATATGCTACAAATAAATGTGATACAAACTCCATGTAATGTCATGAAATGACGTTGACACTCATATGATGTGACACTCATGTTATTACAAATTTCAAGTTAATGTGTATGAATTCGAATGTGTAGTGCCCAACTGATCATAATGAATTATAATCTGAACAAGAAATAAGATGTGAAAACATAAATGCTTCAAGTTAAAGTAATAACATGGACTAGTCTTACCAACTTGCGTAAGAAAACCATGGAGGTACAACCACATCCACTTTACATGTATCTTTGCGGCAGGGCCTAAAGTATCTTCCTAAGTTTTTTGGTTGAGGATAGGTAAGGATGATGTAAAATTGTGAAAAGGGATTAAGAAAAATTATAGAATAACTCCCAAAGTAATGAAAAGGAATAGTAACTTTGTTTCTAGCCTAACTAGTGTATTCTCGACTATGACTCTTCATATAATTCATTTGAAAAACTTTGAGAGGAATATTTTTATTCAACATATCACTACTTCAACATCATTTTTTCCCCTTTCTATATTTAACTTTTTTAAATTAACATTTTAGTCATTTTTTCTTTTGATTATCATTAAACTCTAGAACTTTATGGGTACACATTTTATTGAAGTAACATGTGTTTTTTTCATTTTTTTTTCTTGTCTCTTAGCTATTAGCCTATTATTTTCACTCGAATTGGCTGAGGTTTGCATGGTTTTTTCTTTTTCAATTCAAAACTTTATGGTAACATTTGACAAGTTATCCAAAAGTTGAAGAATGTAAGTGTGTATGGAAAAAATTAAAATGTGAAGGAAATGATGAAAAACGTTAAGTATGGAGGTGGTATTGTTACATAACCTTTCTTGATAACTACTAGTACCTACTAGCATAGGCCAAGACATATTTTTCTAAAAACAATTATGTTCTCCATTAAAATTGCATGAACAAAAGAAAGAGAGGGACATCAGTTTGATTGGCGAGATTTAAAGGAAGAATATATCTCCTAGGTGAGGAACAATAACCTCTCAATTCCCAGTGTAGCTAGAGGGTGGAGATGGTATTTCTCTGGATTCCCTTGATGGATGGGATGGATGATTTTTCATTAGATTATTTAAAGGGGGATATTTGAAGCGTTTCTTTTTATTTGGTTTTATAGTGGATTATGGATTCCCCAATGTGGGTGGAACCACTATGTTTTGTGTTAAGGGTGGAGACTTGGTCTCTTAAATCCCTTGATATTTAGGGTGGAGGTAACAAACCTTTGGATTCTATGAATTCATTGACCAGATACCATTGAACAATTTGAGGTTGGAAGTAGTTGGCCTTTGGATTCCTTGTATATTGGTCAATTGTTGAGTAGCTACTGTGTGGAGGAAGGACAACCTCTAGAGTACCTGTTTCAGATGGCAGTGAGTGTATACTCCCTTGAGCAAGACCATCTCAATCTATGGAATCTAGCTCCGGGGTGATAGTTGAAAGTGATAATTGGATGCAACTATCTATGGTTGGCAGGAAAGTCATATTTCTTGACTCATTTTCCCTGGAATCTTCAAGATAAGTTTTATTTTGAACTTGCTGGCATATTAGTATATGTATGTTCCATTTATGAAATGATATGGTATTACTGATCATGATACATGTATGTGTTGTATAACTTACGATGTAGATTTGTAGTTTCTCATCAAATTTTAATCAAAATCACAAGATACAAACCTATTCTACTTCTCTTCGGAAAGTAATTCACAAGCTAGAACAAAAATCTTAGACATGCAATAAGAAATAGCACACATGCAACAAGTGTTTTCCGGAGAAAGCAAACTGCCAAAAATCCTAATGCCTGCTTGCATTAATCTAATGAATAGAGATGTATTACAATTTTTTTTCTCAACTGGGCACAACCTGCAAGTGCATAACCTATCTCTCTGCTCATTGAAAGGCTTTGACCTAGAATTAATCAAATTTTGCCTCTACTTGAGCTCCTATTTCCTTGTGTTGTTCCTTGAGAAATTAAGCCACTATTATTTTGGAATTTATCCAAAATAGATTGCGCAATTCATTAGACTGGTCATCTAACTGCATGCAACACTTGTACACTCAAGACTAGTCTACAACTGATGTTACACTGCCTTGGAATCTTCGCCAAGCTTATGGAAGTTGAATTATCTACATGAATTAGCTATTTTCGGTTGATTTATCAATTAAATAGATGATGACTAATTACTACTGAAGTCCCATTGCACAACTAACCCTCCACTATTTCCATCAATAATTAGAACTAGTTTAACTAAAAAAACCTTATATAACTAACCTTGATTGCTACAAATTAGCGATCACACATGATTAAAAAAACTCTAACTCCTCCAACTTGAATTTATTATGTAATATGGGTGACACAAGCCATGTCACACACATTAACTGCATCCAAGTTTTTTGCTAATGTGGAAATTCAAATTTTCTCAATTTAATCAAGGTAAAGTCATATTCACAATTTCTTGCTGCATTTTTCAATACTACCTCTTAGCAAGAAATAGATTATCAACCACCCTTTTCCTACACCTGTGGAACTTGAACTTCCTTCTTGAAAATGCCTTTGTCAAAATGTTAGGATCTTGTCCCTTTGTTAGAATATACTGTAACACCATTATTTTCCTATCCACTCAATCCTGCGAATGGTGATACCATATATCTATATACTTGGATCGATCATGAAAAATAGGATTCTCAAAGAGCTTAATGCATGTTATGTCCTTCGTTTTGAAAGCTAATTTGTGCCCTATTTTGAATATTGACCACATTTTGAGTAGATGTAACCATTGGGAAGTCATAGAGAAGACAACTAGAGAATGAGAAGGGACTAGCTAAAGACTAGCAGTTGTAGAGAACTAGCGAGAGAAATCAAGACTCAAGCAGTCGTAGTCGAGTTGAAAGGAACAATGACAGCCGATGAAGAAGACACAACCAAGCAATAGAGGTAGACGAAAGAGGGAAAAGGTGGAACATCTAAGGAAGAAGTAGTAGTCCAAGTGAGCATAGGGTTTAAGAAGACCGACGGGAAAATCCAACGAAAGGGGAATCAAGGCTTTACACCGGAATATTGTCGTGGAGCCTACTGAAACCGCATTGTTCTATATTATCATTCTCATGTAATCTATTATTTATGTTTTGTCAACGAGGCCATCGAGCCCGATGTATTTTTGGAATGTTGTTGAATCTAACTAAATAAGGAGTTACAAGGTTATATGAGAATATTCATGTGTGATTTGAGGTGGAATTTAAAAATTTTATTATGACTGCACATCCACAATATATTTTTCTTCTCTAATGCTTGATCTATCCTGATTTCACCTTTGATTTTCTAGTTCTTCGCTTTTTGGGTGTTTATAGCCTCCATGTGGCTTCTTATGGTACTAGATTCCAGCCCCTAACTAAGGTTGTGGTACGCCTTAGGTGAGATGCCTTATTCTTCTTGAATAGGGTAAAAATGTCGATGTTACGCTAGAATACGACAAAGCCTTTGTTTGACCCTGTGCCTGAACCCAAGGTCTCAACCCATCCATCATTTTTCCGCAAACAAATGGTTCCATTGTGGGGACTTGAAAATTTCCAAAGAATTCTGGAATATGGTGTCAAGAATATTTAAGAAGGAGATGCAAGATTGCTCACACGAGCAAGTAGATTGACTTGCTTCTCAACAAGTTAAAATATATTGTTGAAGTGCGAAGCGACTGAAGGAAAACATCTTATACACTGAGCTTGCAAGCGATTAATATGAGATATTCTAGCGCAAGTTGCCAGAAGTGGTATACAATTCGTTGTGAAGATTGCAAATAAAAGAAAATACCAATGGATAGAGTAGATCCCTTCATACCTAGAATTAGGAATATCTTGTTGAACTATATCGACTTGACACATATTTGACATGAATTGTTGATTTGTGGGTGCAAACCACATTAAAGAGGTATATCATTGAGTTTTCTATGGAGGGACTTCAGTCCTTCTTTAAGGTTCAGTTTGCGTTCAAGTTGGGGTTGCAGGGAAGACTACTAAAGGAAATTCCAATGTACGTTAAGATTCTGATGGTATAAGAGAACTTGTTGGTATTCCAGAACCTACCCATGGCAACTTAAAGCCCCAGTACTTGAGGAATGACCTAAGGAAAGGGATGTTACCTGACTAGGAGTTATGGAAATACTAAATAAATGGACATGGATGAAGTCTAGAAGGCTGTAGATTTGAGGGCACGAAAGAGAATGCTAATAGTTAAGGAATGGTGGGAGAGAGCTATATAGGAGATCTATAGGAGGCAAAGAAAGCTACACCAATTAAGAGAAGTGTTAGGTAGTCTAGAGGAATGAGAAAGAGAAATAAATTGACTGAATCTGTGGACCGATGCGGATAACACTAGAGTGTAAGTTGGTCCATCAGGAGAGGTCGAGATAGCCGTAGTGAAAAAGGGTCAGAGAAGCGGTAAATACTCCACCTTGCCATGAGAAATGGGAAAGCCAGATGGAATGGGATCCACATGTCCCAAGGAAGGCCCCGATGATGACATGTGAGTGGAAATTCTCTTCCCAATAGCTCAGGTAGTACCTCCCTTAACCTTCCCCTAGTACTCCATCACAACCCTAATCAATTTTTGTCTAAGATAAGAAACGTCATAAAGGTTCACAATGTGCATGCCACCTACAAAGCTGGTACCATTAGTAGTATAAATAGTAATAGTGATGCAGGCCTTCAAGGAGCATCACAACCTAGTTCTCAAGGATTTACACTCCTCTCAAGAGGTTGATCAAACATGGTAGGATCCTTTACCTAATATCACAAATTATTTGGTAGGGGGAATGAGGACGTTGAGAAATATTTGTAATTATGTGAAGCTCTCTAGAGGGCTCGTAAGACTACATATGCTACAACGTTGATTGAATTTAAAATCACTCTTAGAGAGAGAGAATTGATATGGTTCATCAAATGATTATCATTACGATAGAATCCAATGATAGACAAAGTCAGACGGGTGTTTGTTCACTAATTTAAGCTTCCCCAAACCAACCAGCAGGGGTTCTCTGAGTTATGGGAAATCAAGTAGCGGGAAGTAGAAACTACCTGGGAGCTAACGAAGATGTTTAAAGATGTGATTTGTAATTTAAGCTACTCGATTGACCCCAATCATCAACGAGATTGGTTCATTAAAGCGTTTTTGCCACTTACTCGCACGTCGTTGACTCAATAAAAGATTGACACTTTGTAAGACCCCCTGGAGCAAGAAAATCAAATCGAGGCTATGGAAGGATACCCACATGAGTACTGAAGGGGTAAGCTGCAGAGGACCCCTGTATCCTAGGAATGTAGCACTAGATCATGGATATGATAGAGAATTTAAGGGACTTCCAACCAGTGCGACTTACACAACCTCATGTATGGCGTATAAACTACCATATTGAGGGGCATCGTGCCACAGAGTGCCCAAGGTTGTGGGGTGCAAGAAATCCCTATATATCGGTGGGGTCGTCCACATATTTACCTACCACTGGAGTTGCGCAGATCGATACACAAGGTCTATATACAGGGTGCACTCAATTCTATGCATTTTTTAACTAACATAATACAACATTGATCCAATAATGTGAAATATGAAAAACGTATTAGCATCTTTGTCACCTCTATCCAATTAGAAAAAAATATTCCATTATTCCAAACAAAACTTTTTTTTAACTATGTGGCTCCCCAGCTCACCATATTGATTAGTGTAGACCATTAGATGCCCTAGCTAATCGATTGGATCGATCTATCTCCTTGAGTATGAGAAGGTGGTGGAACAAGGGGGGAAGAACAAGAGGCAGAGGTCCAATCCATTGCTACAACTGTGATCAAGAGGGGCATGTCACAAGAGATTACCTACTACCCATAAGACATTGGTGCTCTTAGTGTAGGGTTAACACACATGTGACAAAATCCTGTCTAGAGTTGGTTTTGAGATGGAAAGAGTGTAACTGCAGAAGGGGAGAAAATTTGATCAATGTTGAACCAAGGGTACCTGAGACAAATCCTCTCTCAAGCATTAATATAGTCACCCAGGGTGGGGATAATACCAAAGCTAAATTTGGAGCCGCTGAACAAACAAGAATCATAAAATAGGCCTCACCAAAGGGGTCATACGATTCTAAATAATAGAAGTAGTACTACAAAGAAGTCATGGAAACTTTTAACAAATTGACTCTAAGCGATGCGCCGCAAGGAGAATGGCTAGGGTTTTCAAAATCTAGGAGCCCAGACTTATCAAAACTCAAGATTTGACCCATAACGGAATGGTTCAGGTTGTTTTTGCATATTGTGAATGACGATCAAATGCTCAGACATTTGCGGGAAAGTCTCAAATCTATTGTCAAGGATGGGGCAGCCAAGGAATGATTCATCTTTGCCAACTTACCCAAAATACACTCTAGGAGGGTGTAGGAACAAGAAGAGAACAAGGAGGGAGATCCAAATTGATGCTCAAATTTCGGGTTTCCATATCAATGATACAATGTTAGACCTAGGCTCAGATGTTAATATCCTGCCAAGGAAAACTTGGGAAGCCTTAGGAAGGCTAGAAGATGTAGAAGTTGACATTGTAGGGGTGAAAACTTATGATGACTTTGAAGTAATAGATATTATGGGGGATAAAGACACTTATAAAAAATTACTTGGAATAAATTGGGCCTTTGAGACTTATGCGATAATTGATCTAAGGAAGGATTTGATGAATTTTGAATTGGAGGAAGTTAAATTGATCCAACCCCTAGACCCATACCAGGGACCAAGGTTCACTTAGCTAAAATATGACAGGGAAGAACCTAAGTTGTTGGACCAGCTATACTGGCTCACGGTGGGTAGAAGAGATGAATATATGAATCTGACAATAGAAGGATCGATCTTTTAGAGGAGAATTCAAAGCTCAAAGGTTGGCTTTGAGGTTACATTAGATAACACGTAGCAGGGCGAACACGAGATCAACACCAGGCATTGTGCCACAATCTATCGCATCAACTACGTTGGTACTAATGTACGAGAATTCCCTATTTTCAATGGCTTTGGTTTTGTTAATGGTTTTCTTAATGAAGTTGATACAAACCATCTCTGAGGTACTCAAATTTAACTTACTAGATGTCACCTTACAAGTGACACTAGCAAGGTGGTGGGGATCTCATCATAACCACCTCAGATAATGGCACGAAATTAAGACAATGATGAGAGTGATATTCAAGTATTCAGAGGACTACCCATAAAACTTCATTAAGTACCGGGAAATCTATGACCCTTGGTAACAAATGCAATATTGTAAGGTCAGATGGATCAAGGAAGGAATTCCAGAGGAGTTGTGGGGGAACAATTTTGTAAAAACCCTGGGGACATTTCTAAAGGCATGGTATGTCATGGAAGAGATAATAAGTCAGGTTGGTGATTGGGACTATGTGACACCTCAATTTATTAGTGACTTTTCCTTCACATATAGTGACAAAATGATCACAACTGCTTTGCAAGATGTTAAAAGGGTTTTTCTCATAGAAGGGTAGTTGATGGAGGGATGTATAGACCAAAATACCTTTATGCATATACATCAATCTAGGTTCCATGAAGTTGTAGCTTCTGGAAATATATACCAGGAGCCTCATGAGGATGATTTGGAGGAATTAAGACATCGGACACTCAGGGAACTTGAGGGGGAATGGAGAGTCGAAGATGGGCATGTAACTAATGGTTTGTATCTACTACCTATGAAGTTTTTGAAACATAACATTGGCACTGATGAGAAACTGAATTTAACCTCGATTGGAGATTAATGGGATGAGAAGAGTACCATGGAAATCTTCGATCTCTTAAGATAACATGAAGAATTTTTCCCTTTGATTGTTTCAAAGCTTAAAGGGATTAAGGGAGAGTTAGGGGAGATGAAGATTGTGCTTAAGTTGGATGCAAATCCAATGAAACATCAATCATATAGGATAAATCTGAGAGTCAAAGAGAAGGTGAAGAAGGAGATATAAAAGATGTTGGCAACAGGGCTTCTCTTCCCATTTGAAGAGGTTGAGTGGGTCAGTCCAATTGTTATACAAAAGAAAAAGGACACTAAATAAATTCGAGTTTGTGTGGATTACCGAAGTCTAAATAATGTGTATGTTTATGATCCTTTACCCACCCCTTTCTCCAATGAAGTTCTAGACAATGTGGTAGGAAACAAAGCTTATTCTTTTACATATGGATTCTCTAGATACCATCAAGTCTAGATTATAGAGGAAGATAAGAAGAAAACCACATTCATCACTGAATGGGGATCCTATGTGTACCATGTCATGCATTTTTTGCTCAAGAATATGCCACCAGTATTCTCCAGAATTGTAATTGCTACATTGAGTAATTTTATTTATAGGTTTCTATAGGTTTATATGGATCACTTGACCATCTAGAGCTTACTAAAAAGTCATTCGAGTTTTATCTGAGTGATGTTTGACCATTGTAGATAGCTACAGATCTCCTGAAAACTAAAAAGGTGAATATTCATTGTCCCTTTCAGAACACTTTCGGGCCATATATTATGCAAAGAGGGAGTATGTGTTAATCCTGCTAAGGTCGCATTGATCCCGAATATGGCCCCACTAACAAGTGCTAAATAATTGAGATTTGCCTTTGGACACACAACATATTACAGGAGGTTCATCTGCAATTATTCCTTCATCACTGCACCACTTGAAAAGCTATTGAAGAAAGCCAAAAGGTTCGCACGGTCGGATGAATCTAAAGTTGCTTTCAATGTGTTGAAGGAGAAGCTAGCAAGTGCACCAATCCTAGTTTATCTAGATTGGAAAAACAAATTTGATGTTCATATTTATGCATCAGATATTTCCTTGGGAGCTATTCTGGCTCGGCCCAAAGATGGAAAGCTTGATCACCCCATCTACCTTGCTAGAAAAAAAATGTCCATGATAGAAAGGAATTATACCATGACTAAGTGTGAAGTGCTTGTGATGGTGTATTTGCTACAAAAGTTTCGACACTACCTTCTGGGGGGCTTGTTAAAATTCTTCATTGATCACTCTAACCTGGAGTACTTGGTGAAAATTCCTATTCTTGAAGGAAGGATTTTAAGATGGCTTCTACTATTCTAGGAGTTCACATTTGAAGTAATCATCAAGCCAAGGAGGCTAAACATGGGACATAATCACCTTTCCCGATTAGAGTCAAGTGAAGCAGGAGGGTCAGTAGATGATCAATTGCTAGATGTCGACCTTGTTCAGATCAAATCCATACCAGAATACTTGGGAAACATGGTAGTTTTTATAGCCATAGGTAAATGCTCAGAGGAATATACAACAACCCAATGAAGGCACATGGTGGTTCATGTTGCAGATTACCATTTTATCATAGAAAAACTATACAAGTTGGGCCTTGATAAACTATTGTGAAGGTTTTTTCTTAATAATGAGAGACATGATGTATTGTGGGAATGTCATTTAGGAGTTTCAGGTGGGCATGTTTGTGGGAAGTCCACATCGAGGAAATTGTTTACAAGTGGGACTACGGTGGCCCACACTTTTCCACAATGCAAAGGAGTATGCCATGAGATGTGATGTTTTCCAAAAGGTTAGAAAACCATTGCACCGGGACAAACTTCCTTTGCAACCAGCACAAGAACTTCAGGCCTTTGATAAATGGGCAATCGACTTTGTGGGATCTATTAACCCACTAGCATGTCACTCACATGCCAAATATATTATTATGACCAAAGAGTACCTTACCAGATGGGATGAAGTGACACCAGTCAAATATTGCATTGTTTCCACTATCACTAGGTTCATCTTTGAGAATATTATCACTTGATTTGGGTGCCCTTAAAGCCTCACTGGTGTCTAGGGAACCCATTTCATTAATGATATTGTCACTTCATTGCTTCAAAACTTTATGATACATCACCATAAGAGAAGCCCATATCACCCTCAAGAAAATGGTACTGTGGAAGATTTTAAAAAAATCTTAGAGAGCGGACTCACCAAGATATGATCAACCAATATATACAATTGGGGCGAATGGGTTCTAGCTACATTATGGGCTTATCATACAATTTTTAAGTGCTTACACGAGTATATTCCCTTCTAGCTAGTGTATGGATAAGAATCCACAGTACATGTCGATTTTACCATCCCAACATTTTTATTGAATAAGCCACTTGCATGTCAGAGGATGAATGAATTCCAAAATGGTTGGAAGAACTCTAGGAGTTGGATGAAGCTAGGTTTTTGGCAAACTTCCACTAAACTATTGAAAAATAGAGGCAGAAAGCATGGCATTACAGGCACATCAAGCGAAAATCTTTTACAGTTGGAGGACATGTTCTGTTATATGACAGTAAGTTCTTAAAGTTTCCTGGAAAGATGAAAATGCATTGGTTGGGACCATTCATAGTTGCAAAAGTGAAAGAATCAAGAGTTGTCAAGCTCGCACAATTGGATGGATTCCTACTGCCAGGATGGGTGAATGGTACACACCTAAAACCTCTCCATCGCTCAACTAGTTCTACATCAAAATTATTTGATCTCTGGAAGGGGATCGTAGGTAGGTCTAGGTATACTCCCTAAGTTATTTTAGTTTGTTAGTTGTGTTTCTTATTTAGTCATTCCAGTCAAATTTATTCATGAATACTTTTTTGTCACTTCTTGCAGTTGCAAAAGTACCTTCACCCCCCTACAACTATTTATGGTCAGAGAGTCACACATGTCATTCATCATATTTGTAATAATTAATAATAATTCCCTATGTTAGTTTTAATTTGGGCTAAATATTGCCCATAATATCCGTGGCATGACCCATTCATCAACTTATAGACACTTGCCATAATAGCACCATAATTACCCATCATCGCCACCTTCCTTTTCTAGTTTTTGCATCATCTGAGTTAGGTCCGACTAGCCCTCGTTGTTGTTGCCATGATTGGGATTGAGTATGGAAATTTACCGTATTAATTAGTTAAGTGGTAAAATAAAAAAATTTGTTTCAAGCCTAACTTAAATTTAATTTCCATGGCAACAATAAGCTTCTCAGTATCAAAAGCCGAGGTAGTCGAATTGGCAAGTTTGGAGTCTGTATCAAATTTCTACTGTTCCCAACCCAAGTTCAACCCTCCGCTATTCCTTATGTATCACCATCACACTAAACTCGTGACGAAGACCATAATATCAATCCCAAACATGGAACAAGATTGAAGAATTACAACAATTAAGCATCTCTATGGGAAGTATGATAAGGTTGCGCTTGTAGGCAATGCTCTCTCAGACTCATTCCATTTTCTAGCACTCAAATGGGAAGTCTACACAGTAGTTGTCACAAAATATAATGTGAGAAAATTGTCAAAATTTAAAAAGCACTTTAAAGGACTACATGGGTCCACACTTCTAAATTTACAGAGTCTTCCAATATTCGAAACTGTAGAAGTAGAGATGCAATGCACAAAATTTCTCATCAGCATGACGCATGGAGGGTCTCTATGGCTCGACAAGGAATACCTAATCCATGCCATCGATATTCACCGACTTATAGGGTTTTCTGCTTCCACAGTCGTGGTATCAACTGCATTTCAAAATACTTCCAAGTGGGGGAAGAATATAGACGATGACAATTACTACACCAGGTATGGTACCCAGCGTTAGGTAAAGGTGCCCTGATAGAACCAATTAACATGAATAAATTAAAATTTTAGTATTACACAATTGCTGGAAATATCATGCATAACTTCTCAAGTGGCGAATGAACATTGGATACTATCTCGGCTGTAGAACCTTGTGTGTAAGGCACACCGTTGAATTGTTGTAGTTTTTTGTTAAATAAACTCTTCAATGCTTAGTGTTGGGAAGCAGATCCCCCACGTGACAGTTTTGGGGCTTGAAGCCCACATTTTTGTGTATTGTATTATAAAATCTCCACGAAATGCACAGAGCGTGAATTGTAATGGGTCAAATCTAAGGGTAGTCTGCCCTAAAATATTATAAATTAATCTAGAATGTGTCAGGGTGCCCATGGTCCGTGGACCATGGGAATATATAAATAAGAGCGAGGCTCTAAGTGTAAAAGATGAATTTTTGGTAATAGAAGTAATATGGGTGTCTGAACATGATAGTAGATCTGAGTCTGTAAGTGAAATTTTTGGTTGTAATAGGAGATAGAGGTTTCGCAGCTGTGTGTGCGAAGGCCTGGTTAGAGTCCGCAGCTGTGTGCACGAAGGCCTGGTTAGAGTCCGCAGCTGTGTGTGCAGGGCAGGAAGTGAATTGTAACTACATAAAGGCATTAATAAAGATAAGTTGCTTCTGAAATATCGTGTATCTGTTTTGATTCTAGTTTATGCATCTGTACATGACTTATGATTATGCACATGTCTGTTTATGCTAAATAGTAACTAAAAGTGTTGTACCTTCATAAGTAACCTAAGATCTATAATAATATTAAGCACAAAAAAGGGTAAATTGTATTTTCGCTTAACTAAGGTAGTTTCCCAAGAAGAAAATTGCGCTAAAGCAACGCATCGGGAAAACTGAGACCACATCAAGACATCCCTATGGTGTGGAAACCTGGTTCCAACACCCTCCCATACTACCTCATGTGAGACTTCACCCCGCGCTCCACGGACTATTGCCGAAAGGGATGGTAGTGTTACGATTTGTTTGGATAAACTTTTCTGAACTAGGGTCATGCCCCATTAAGCCAACAAATGGTTCTGTTGCTTGGATGTTGGAACCCTACAAGGAAATAACTTGAAGATTGGTTGGATCAGAAGCTACACGAGTTTGTGATACAGGAAAACAAAAATCCGCAGATATCCGAGAGAAGGTGGTTGGATTGCTTCATATATACAGAAATCCACGAGGTATTCTTAACGACATTCTCTTCATAACTATATGTTTGGATCGCGAGGCTAGTAGATAGCGCAGAAAGGTGCAAGCTTGATCAGCCAATAGTGTGGACTCTAGAGTTAGTACGCAGGCTAGAGGAATCTAAAGATAAGATCGCGCGAGCCTTAGATCATTGGTTGGATAGGATAATTGGAGGGTTTATAACTAAATTTGTGATATACATGACTATTAGCTATAGCGAAGCTGAAAGACGCTTTCTCAAGGGACCGTGAGGTAAGTACATAAAGTCTTTGAATACCTGGATTAAGATGCTGTTATGTGAAAAATGGGTGATGCGCATACATTAATGAGTGGAACGATGCGAAGAGGAAGGATCTTCAAATGAATCGAAGGGTTAGGAAACAATCCTTTAATTTCACCACTGTGAGCAAGAGAGGAAGAGCGCGCTTGGGTTTCTCCAAGGAGTGCAGTTAGTTTGATCGGGCAGCGCATTCCGCAGTTATCATCTTCGCTAACACCACCACTCGCATCACCTTCTTCACCTCCAAATTCGCCCACTCCGCCTCCACCAAACCAGCAATTTAGCATGGTGAGCACGATCAAGTTTCCTGTATTCAGAGGAGTAGGAAATGAAGATCCCGATCAATTTTGGTTCGTAGTAAGAGCAGTGTGCGAAGCGCACGAGGTTATGGATGATAACATTAAAAAGGCCACATTGGTAAGTGCACTGCAATATCATGCGGTGACTTGCTATATCAAACACTCAAATGATCAACTGAATGTTAGAATAGCAAAAATTCAGAGTGCATTGAATAGAAAGTTTAGTCGACCAAAATCGGAGACGCAGTCTATTATAGGATTCAAGGAGATTGCAATGCTTCCAGGTGAAACCCACTGGGATCTAGACCAAAGGATGAAAAGTATGATCTGTGAGGCTAATATGACACTGACAGACGCACAGTACCACACGTGGTTTGTGGCATCTTTGACACCACACCTGAGGACGGCGCTGTCACAACATATGCTCTCAACCTAGGCAAAGGCATTGGAGATGGCGATGCGGCTGCACGAAACACCGATACATGATCTGGGGTTGGGAGTCTAGCAAATCCATGTGCAAATACAAAACCTATTCTTAGAGATGTAGAGTTTGAAGCAAGATAGGGCATCTTGGCTAGAGGTGCATGAAGAAGTGTGGTGTATAAAATGTAAAGGCCAGGGTCACGATAAGGACCACTGTCCTGTATTCGGAAACTATTTGGAAGGAGGGGGACTAATGCCATTTAGACTGGTGGCAGAAGCAGGACCAGGTGCGTCTGCCGCTCTTTGGTGTGCGATTTGTCAGGTGGGCAAAAAGCACGCAATGGACAACTGTCACCTATTGTAGAAATATACCCAAACTCTGCAGCAACTGTATTGTAACTTATGTAGATCAGTAGGTCATGATCAGTGGACATGCCGGAGCTATGAACTAATGATGGATAGGACCCTAGCTTATCGAATGCAAACAAAAACATGAGGCCTTGATCTAGTTGTAGCAATAGTGCAGGGTGGCTTCCATGGGCGAGGTCGAGCTCGCGGGGCAATGGGGCCCGAGAGGGGCTGCAGATAGCTAATTTGCTATAATTGTGGAGGACCTGGGCACTATGCTTGCGATTGTACCAACCCGACGAGACTATCTTGCCTGTACTATGAACAGTTCGATCATGAAATGATAGATTGTCCGACGCTAATCGCACATATATGTGAAAAGAGGGTGTTTCAGCGCACTCCAATGCAAAATATCCAAATGATGAGGTTCAAGCCGTCCGAAGAGGACGCCAACATAAACATGATGCTCAAAAGTAGTGCGCCCATGGGGGAAGATAAGGGGAAGAAGCCTGAAGAGGATACATGGGTACGTAAGGCTCTTGCAAAGGAACCTGAGTTTGACTTGGATTGTGCAAAAGAAATGTTTATGGAAGCTAAGAAGAGCTTCACAGAGGTCTATACTTCAGGTAGTAGGAATCAACCAGAGATGAGCCTAGATCCCTCAATGCCAACTACCTTTCTAGAGACATGTATGAAACTACTGTGAGACAATAAGGTAGTGAAAGGACTACCAGAGTTGATCACTAGGTGTGCAGGGTCAAGGGAGCCATGTGTAGTTCGAAAAATGGGGAAGCATGCTTTGTGCACCAGACAAGAAATGTGGTTGACAGCACAAATTGGCGAATATGAGATGGATCAAGTAATCCTAGACCTGGGTTCAAACGCAAACATATTACCGAAGTAGACTTGGGAACGCATGGGCAGGCCTGTGCCATAGTGGTATCCCATTCAATTGCAGATGGCGAACCAACAAAAGATCTTGCCCATGGGAAGACTAACAGGAATAATAGTGGATATCGAAGGTGCGAGCATGCAGACAAATTTCGAGGTGATAGAGATTGTATATGACAGTAACCCTTACCCTGCATTACTAGGAATACATTGGGCAACGGATATGAATGGAGTCATCAACTTAAAGAAGCGGAAAATGATTTTCAAGAAAAAGTCCCTACGTATGATAGTTTTGCTGGATCCTGCCGAAGGAAAACGCTACACTGAACCCGTGCGCGAAGATGAAAATGAAGATGATCCAGGAGGATCCATTGATCCAATTGTATAGAGGTTTGAAGTGTCGTCATCATTGTTTATGGGTGTTATTCAGTGTCGTTGTCACTTCAGTTCAACCTCGACAGATTGAAAAGTGTTGGTTATGATCAGTGTTTTCAATGGCATAGATGCATCGTCCGAGTTGTCCACGATGTGTATGGGTTTTCGTCATGGTAGAGTTTTGATAATGTAATTTTTCGATGTTATGTATGGGATAATTGTCACCTCGTTACAAAGATGTAATTCCGGATTTTTAATTCTAGACCCTAAAAATCCTAAGACCTTCTTCTTAGTCCTAATGCCAAAATCCTATGCTAAAAGCCTATACCAAAACCCTAATACTATGTCAAACATCTAACCTAGAATTCTACCCTCAAATCCCATCTTCCACATCAAAATACATTCTATGTATTAAACCTAAATTCCTATCTACCTATCGCACCCTAGTCCTAGTGCTAAAACCCCTTTGCAAACAAAATACATTCAAATAACATTAAACCTATGGTATATTACCCTCGGCCTATTCTAAATGAAATACAATGTAAAACATTGCAATTAAACCCACAGCAGTCCCTAACCACGTGATTGACAGCAGCGGGACTATGCTATCATGTGAGAAATACATGGCATAAACTGTCGGAGCTTACTATGTGGGGAAAGGTCAACTGTGATCGCAACAGGTTTGTTTAAACATGTGACCAGCAGTTTGTAATACTGTCAGGGTTTCAGAACCAAGCGAAGAAAACAGGAACCGCCACAATAATAGTTGACATGTGAACATTGCTCAGTTATTGGGCAGTTACCAGAACTACCAGCATGTAAACCACGAATAAAGTCGATTGTTCACATGAGGTGTCAAGCCTCCTCTCGGTCAGCTAAACTGCATGCGGTTTTTAGGTTTATTACAAAGTATTTTTGGGTTTTTTGTGTTATTTTGTTTAAAAATTAATTCCAACACCATGACTATGAGCCTAAGGTGGCCCTAAGGTGGGCTTAAACAACCTGATTCGACCTCAAAGCCGGCTGATTCATTCCTAAGTTGCAGGAAAGAAGTTTTTATGCATGTGCAGGGTTATAAAAGGCAGAATGGTCTATTGGAGAAAGGAGGAGAGTTTTTATAGTTTTGTGTGCAGGTTCTGGAGAAAGATAAGCTAATTTGTTTTCAAGATATCGGGAGAACCGGGAATCAGATTGAGGAACCATAAGCGGCGTTGGAAAGCTAATTCAGAGAGCTTTCTATTAACAGAGGTCAGAATTGCCTATGAGCAAGTTTAGTTTGGCTAAATCACTCTGTAAACCACTTATTCTTCTTCATTCCTAATAAAAATGGTCGTCCATCTAGAAAGTAGACATCAGGGATAAACTCCGTAATCAATATCGTTGTCTAGTATATCTCTGTTTTCGTTGTTTTCACTTCAGTTTTACATCTTTCTTATGGTTTATCAACTGTCTTAAAGTGTTCTGCTTCAGCAATCTTCCTCATTTTCCGTGCTTATGGTTTTCATTCAATTTACTATGGCTAATCAACTCTACATCAGTAATTCATATATGATCATATCAGATCAGACGATGAGCTGGATTGCATCTACCAGATAATAATGCAAGATCAGATAGGATAAACCTGACTAAAGATGGGAGGATCTCGTGGGAGCGCAACAGTTCCTGTATGTCAGATTCTGATGAAGAAATAGAATGTTGGCAGAACTGATTGCATGAAGTAACCACGCTGAATTGCAACCTGATGATTCACTCACTACAGCACATGACAACCGAAGCACGGGAGATGCTAACAGATGAGGGGATAATGAAATTGGATGAAGCCTTAGATGAAGTAGAAAGCACCATACCAGAACATAAAGTTTAGATGTGTGACAACATTACAAGTGTAGGATCTAACAAGATACAATGGCAGCTCACAATACCAAGTGCGAAGGAGGGAGAGTTCACAAAAATACACAAAGTTGCGAATAAGGGTCAGCAGATACTATATAAAAAAAGGCTTTTTGTGTCCCATGTGTCAGATGGGCACGTCCAGTGTCGTACACAAACATAGCCACGAAGCCCAAACTAAAGAATGGTACCAGAACTGAGGACTCTGAATCACCTCCATAGAAGACTGTGGATGTAGTAATATCAGAGAAGAGCACAGTGCACGAAGTCTGGGCTAAAGGACTCATACAACCAGGAGAAGAGGAGCATGAAATTGGATTCAAGAAGCCATTCATCAAGGAACTGAGCAACTTCACAAATTGGAAAAAAACAGGGTACGTCTTAGAAGGCAGAATCTGATGATGGACGTAGAGATTAAACAGTGGGAAAAAGAACTAAAGAAGGACTTTTTGAGCGACAAATCTGGAAAGTTTCAGCTGGATACACGCAAACCTAAGGATGGATTTAAGGAATGCGACTACAAGGTAGTTTGTCAAATATTGCGGTTAAGGCCACGCCTCACTCTCAAGAGAAATCAGGAGAATGCGCCACATCCCACAATGCGCATAGCGATGACAACAGAAACTGTGGCGACAGATGCTCACCAAAACGTGCTAATAGTGCACCAAGAAGGTGTGACCACCTGACTAACCGAAAAAGGGACAATCTCAGTGCTTCGAACAATTGAAAGAGAGTGCGGGACTATAACACAGTCTGCTAGGAAGCTACATGACAACGAGAGTACATGTAGGTCGGTAGGTCCCAGAGATCGCAGTTGCAAAGAAGGAGCTACGCTACTACACGGATAAACAAGGAAGTGACCGTTGGTGTCACTATTCATGACAAGATGTACGAGTTAAGATAAAAAGAAGTGGGTGGTGGACATTTAAGACATAAGGTCAAAAATCGATTCGAAATGATCTACCGCTAGTATGGCATTAATGAGCCAGTAAATGAGGGGAGGGTTGAGTTGGAATTACAATGAGCCTATAAATCACGGATGATCCCCTATCGAGAAACCCTTGGCATAAAGTTATTGCACTATCAAGCAGGCATACATTTTATGAATGAGGAGGTTGTAAAAGTGAGTCCGTGGTTTGAAGCCTTGCCGAAGGATACATAGGAGTACCTGATCAGACTCATGTCAACCACCAAGGGAGCCCCACAGAATCCTACACCATTGGGAGGGGATGCACCAGAAATCCCTAAATCACCACAGACGTCGAGGGCAAACAAGGACCCGCGGGTAGGAGGACCGGTCCAAATGTCTCCACGGAACCCATGTTTTGGTAAATTGTTGATGGAAGAAAAGGGAAAAACAATTAATATTGAGAGCGATGATGAGGAGGAGGATCCTCCAACCGTTGTCAAAAAAATGGAACCTGAAGAAGAAATGGACGAAGACATCCAGCCATTACGAGCCACAACAAAACTGCCCAAGTATGTCCCTCCCCGGAAAAGGAGGGTAAAGGTACCTAAGGATTTGGACGCCATTAATAGCATGTTTAACACTCCATCCATCCCTGAAGGGATTCCGTTTGAAGTAACGGTTGTGGGCTGCATCCCCTCTATGAAAATTGAAGACTGGGACCCTTGTGGACAACAAGAAATTTCCTTATTTAGAAACTAGTGAGCTGATGGAACTAAGCACAGAAGGGGCCGTCACAACACTGTAGTCGCGAACATGGTTGCACGGGGTGGAGGAGGCCAGACTACTCCACCTCCTATCAATTTCATACTTTCATCAGGCATAGATCACCATATTTGTCATCAGGCAACTACTTTTCTTAGTGTATGATGGGTACTTATGGCTGGATGAAGGCATTCCTATCATGACAGAGCTCATTCATATGATTTCTCGGCTTCCGTATGCAGGAAGGCACCCAGTGGAAATAGCTAGCACAAGTTGAGACTTGACGCTTGCGAAGGCCATGAAAAATAAATACAAGTTGGAGAAAAAGAAGAGGGGGTACATTATTACTAGTATTTAGAACAAAGGGGTCCACGTCGCCACCCAATTGTTGGCAAGAAAGCTGATGTGAAAATGTAGGGGCAACAAGGTACCAGCAATGGTCATTGCATTAGCTGAGAAATGTGTAAAAGGGGTACAGTTCAACTGGGTGCAGTTCCTTTGTGATGAGTTCCTGAAAAGCTACAGGGAGGCCCAAGAATAGGGGAAGACCTTCCACTATGCCTGGTTGCTCTTATCCATACTATTGGTTACAGGTGAATTCCCGGAAGATAGTCAATTTCCTCCCCTTGACCAGAACTGGCTAGAGGCAGTGAAATACGCATCACTATGGGCAACAAGGGTTGTCGCGTGAATCCGTGAAACTAAGATCTTCTAGATACTGATGGAGGTAAGCATATGGGTGTGGATCACTAAATGGCCACACATGTTCACCATAGTCTACGACATTGTAAAGAGTTTCGCAAAATTTAAAGCAGATATGCACAATGTGTATATCAAGGCTCAGAAGGATCCAGAGTAGAAGTGGACCACACTCCCCTTCATCATAGTAGATGTAGATGACGCTATGTTTGTGATACTCTATATGTGGCCACCAGAATGGCATGCACCAGATTTGGTGGTGCATGATGAGATGAAGATCCAAAGACATAAGGTTGTTGTCAAGAGTATTGCACAACAGAAGTGTAATGAACAACTAGTCGAGGAAGTACGGGTGTCCCAGGAGGCAGCAACGGCTGCCGTGGAAAAAATAACCACAGTAGGGGGTGCTCCGACACAGGATAAAAGGGGCTTGAAATTGACTATGGGGCAGAGGGGAGATAATCCGACAAAAGGCACGAACCTAAGCACCACCTCTACACCCTTAAAATGGCCATGCACGATAGAACAAATAGGGCCTCAGGAGAAGACCAAGGCATCCAAGTTGGATGGGGAGCCTATCACACTGACTGAGGGTGACCTATGTGACATTGGTGATACAGTTCGTGAAGTCACTTGGGAGGTGCTCCAAGAGGTAATGACAGAGAAACAGACTGTGTTGGGGGCACTCAGAACGCAACTGCAGGAACTTCAAGTACAACCTCCACAGTAGGAAAGGGTAGCCACTTATGGGGCTATAGGTACATCAACAACTGAGCAGTTGCTGCAAGCTAAAATGGCTAACACTGTCGTGCTACTGGAAGGAGAATTGATGGCAGACAATGCAGAGGACAGAGCCGCAATAGGCCAACTCAAGGGACTTGGATTACACTTGACTGCTCTCCCATGAGAAATACTATATCATTTGTAGGATGGAGTGACGACAGAGCTCCGTGCTAGGGAAGGACGTGCAGTATAGATGCTCAACAAACAATGAATCAACATCGAGCAACTAAGCCTTCAACGTGATGAAGCAGTAGCACAGATCCAGCAGTTGGAACAAACCATCGAGGAAGCATGTCGCCGTGCTCCCAAGCTCAAGATTGCACCAGACTTACCAGTAGGCATCCGGATCCATAAATTTTCCAACGGATTCCATGAGGCAAAGGAGGACGCCACGAAGATCCAGTTGGACCTCGAATTACAGCTCACAGAAGTAAAGTTGAAGGCACAACCCTATACATCACCGGAGGTCTGCGAGTAGCAACACTAGGTCATTCAAGCAGGGTCAAAAATAATAGAGCGCGCCTTACAGGAATGCACTGGCTTGCTAGACCAGTCACTTGTCACTCTTAGTTCACTACAGGAAGACCCGACACTCCAATGGATAGAGATAGAAGTGCAGGAGTTGCAGCAGGCTTATGACACCATCAGGGGGACAGCGCAGACAGTCACCCTTACTCAGTGATTGGCTAAGATGAAGGAGGCCCATGCTTTAAAAGCCTAGGTGGATGCCATGTGCTTGAAGGAAGCAGTGCTTAAAGAACGCATTTAGCCTTGGCTCGAGGAAGAATTCATGGTCACCACCAAGATTGAGGGAAAGCTGGCACACATGCAGGTTGTATATGCACTTAGGCAAGGATTTGTGCCTGCTAACAAAACATCAGAGATGTGTGTACAACAAATACAACAGATAGTAGAGGAATGTGTTGCGGACGTAAGTGAAGCGCAGAGATTACTGGATGAACTTGGTGCGAAGATTACTGCACCAGCCAAGTGACTCGGGACGAGTCACGATGATTCTGTTGGGGGCCTGTTGGGCAGCAAATCCCCACATGATGGTTTTGGGGCATTGAATCCCACATTTTTGGGTATTGTATTGTAAAAGCTCTGCGAAGTGCACAAAGCACGAATTGTAATGCGTCAAGTCTAAGGGTAGTCCGCCCTAAATTATTATAAATTAATCTATAATGTGTTGGCTTGCCCATGGTCCGCGGACCATGGGAATGTATAAATAAGAGCAAGGCTCTAAGTGTAAAAGATGACTTTTTGGTAATAGAAGTAATATGGGTGTTTGAACGTGATAGTAGATCTGAGTCTGTAAGTGCAAGTTTGGGTTGTAATAGGAGATAGAGGCTCTGCATCTGTGTGTGCGGACCCCTGCATCTGTGTGTACAGGGCAGGAAGTGAATTGTAACCGGATAAACGCATTAATAAAGATAAGTTGGTTCTGAAATATTGTGTATCTATTTTGATTCTGGTTTATGCATCTGTTCCTGACTTATGGTTAGGCGCATGTCTGTTTATGCTAAATAGTAACTAAAATTTTTGTACCTTCGTAAGTAACCTAAGATCTATAATAATATTAAGCATAGAAAAGGGTAAATTGTATTTGCTCTTGACTAAGGTAGTTGCCTCGAGAAGATAGCTGCGCTAAAGCAACGCGTCACGCAAACACATACCAAATCAAGACATCCCTAGGGTGTGGAAACCTGGTTCCAGCACCCTCCCATACTATCTCGGGTGAGACTTCAGTCTGCGCTCCGCGGGATGTTGCCGAAAAGGCTGGTAGTGTCGAGATTTGTTTCGCTAAACATTTCTTAACCTGGTTTAGGCCCCATTAAGTCAACACTTATGAAGATTTCTATAAGAGGGCCACTCATTTTATATATGGATATATCATTATCACCTTAGCTATATGGAAATGGTGCCCCCCACAGGGAAGAGAGATGGTGATGGTTACTGAAGACCAATCCTTTGCACTTAGGTATTTACCATGGCAGACATTCGGGGACCCTAGCAGCAAGGAAATCAATGCATCCTATTTTTCCAAATGGTACAAGAAAATGTTAGACCTCACCAAGGCTAAACCAAGAATCCCATTGTTACTCCTCAACGAATACTCACAGGCTGGTTTGGCATGAGTCATGGCAGCACTTGGGTGCAGCCTAAATTTGTCGACTCTGACACATTTAATATGCTGGCCCAAAAGTTTATTCTATAAAATAATCCTTCCATACCGAAGTCTCTTCTTGGTTGGGGATTGTTGGAGAAGTCCGGGAGGGGGAAGAATATATACTTGTTTGAAGGAATGTTTCCTTAGCCACTACCTATAGAAACCCCTTCAGCCTCAAGTAAACGACTGATTGAGGAAACACTGAATCCATTCATCAAGAAGCTTGAGACACACATGCATTCCTTACATGAAACTTTGGAGAATTATGGGGCATCAGTAAGACCTTTTCCTACCTTTTTTGAATTTCGTAGTTCAAGTACGTTTGTTTCTGTGACCTATATAGCTGTGTTATTTCTTAAATTCCTTTAGTGGGCCTCACTCTCATTTCAACCCCACAATTCTTGAGTCTTCTCTTAGTGCTTTTGGAAAAGGGAAGATATTTTTCTCATCCCTTAACCTTTTTTAGAGATGTAAGAGCTTAGATAGGGGTTTTTGAGCCTTCTGAGCATCATCATCAGTAGACCTTGATAATGATGAGTATGAGTTGATTATGAGAAGTGCATTCATGAGGACTTGTTTCCACTGCATGCGAGAGTTTCCTTTTGTTATACTTTCTTTGGTTCTAGAGAGTGAAGGACTCTATGAGTGAGAAATCTTGTAGGAGAGAGAGTGCCACTTGAGGAGAGTCCCTTTCTTATATTGAGAAAGATTGTATGTACTCATTTTATAGATGCTAAGATCAATAAAGTAACCAATCCAAGATTGAAGCAGTGCTCAAAGATGTAGTCCACACTGGATGAACTCTATTATCATATGGTTGTCATCTTGTTTCTTTTGTTTGCACGCACTTCTCCATAAGTTTATGTTGAGTATAACATGTTTTATTTATATTGTAAAGTTCATTTAATCTAACTGTTCATACCTAAACTTATAAGAACTAGGACATTTTTAAAGACCCAAATTTTTAAATCTTGCAAAGTGTCAATGATAATCAATTTTCAAATCAAGTGGTATCATAGCAGGTCTGATCAAATTGCAACCATGGGGTGAGACATTGAAGCATGCAAGGCTCCAAGAATGAGAAGACATTAACTTAACTCTTCTAGATGATAATAGGGAACTTAAAAAGCTCAAGCTCCTTGAAGCTATAAAGGATGAGAAGAGGAAGTTACGTCTCATGTTGTAGAATGTTATCGAGGAGCAAACTGGTGAATGTTATGATTTCGAAGAAGAAAAAATTCCGTCCACGATGAGAAAGTTTGTGGCCATGGTGAGTATAAAGGATATATATCTTTTCAGGAGAATATTGATGTTTGCACATTTTGTCAGTTTAAGAATACTTACTATGTATCACACCACCAGAGTGGTTTCCTAGAAGCTTCATCTACCTCTTTGTCTATAGTAGAGAAGGAGAAGATAACCAACCTTCTTGAGGAGGACTAAGAGTCTCAAGAAGAAAAGGAGGTAAAAAATACTTCATGTTCAAGTTCAATTCATTCTCATGATAATGATAATGCTTCATTTTCATCATTTGAGAAACATGCCAAAGGTATTGATATGAAATTATTCACCAAGATAGGATACAATGCCAAGAGTGTTGGAATTAATGATCAAGCTATCATTAAACCTATCGAGGTAAGAATACAACCATGGAATTAAGGATTGGGATATGTTCAAGAATATGTTAGTGAATTCCTTTAATATGCAAAGATAAGGAATTCTTCAAGTGTGGAATTCGTGTAGAAATAACTCTTAAAAATTGATAAAGCATCATATCGTTATTGTGACAATGATTGCAAGACATATCCAAAGAGAGATGAGCATTTTAAAGGGAGAACTAAGTCAAGTTTTCCTCTCCAAATTCACATTCCAAAGGAAAACCATGAAAGTTATAAGCATAATGATTATTCAAATTCTTTCTTTGATTATAAGCAGCATGATCATATGAATAAAAATTTGTGGAAAATGTTTCCTTGTACTTTTTGTCATGCACCTAACCATTGTGTAGCCAAGTGCCAAGAAAGGAAAGCATTGATCTAGAAAATGAACATGTCATCTAGAAGTGAAACAAGGAAGGAAGACCCTCTTCCAAGTTTGAAGGCTTTCTTGTCAAGAAACAAGTGCAAGAATTTTTGCACCCATTGCAATATAAGTGGGCATTGGATTGAAAAGTGCTAGAAACCTCATCTGCAACTTCATCCCAAGAAGGAAAAGAAGGTTGTACAATCACCTATGAAGGAAGTGGTAGATGAAAGAATGGAGAACACTGTAACCATCCCTGAAGTAGCTCATGAAGAAAGTCAACTGCAAAAAGAGAACTTAGTAGCTTGGTTGGGTAAGAAATGGGTAGACTATTTGTCTAGTTGAAAGCTGCAATTTTATTTGTAAATCGCATGTTGCATACCCCTGCAGTTGGGGAATTTTTAAAAATGATGTCATATATAAATCACTAATAGGAAACATCTTGTTTCTTTCTTGATTTGTTGTTGGGACAATGGGGATGGGAATATGAGAGATGAGACTATTTTATGTTTGTACACCTTTTAGAGTCCAAAAGTTCTTTTTGTGGGAAGCCCTGATCCAAGTGGATCTTAAAACGCTCAAAATTGTACTATCTCAAAATTCCTTCTCAATGGTTACATTGCGTAGAGCTTGAGAAATTGATTTCAATACAACTTGAATAAGAGAAAAAGGACTTTCTATGAAGAAGTGATTCCAGGTCAAAGTTCAAGGTTGACAAGCAAAAGAAGTCAAAAAGTCAAAGGTCAAAGTCAATGTTGACGTGGCAAGTGACATGGCATGGCTGTGTGGTCCAATGGGAGACCAAAATGTGGTAGCACAATTGGATGGAAAGTGGTCTAATCATGAGGTGACACGTGGGCCAATGGTTAAGTACCATGTGGCCCTGTGAAAAGGAGACACATGGCCCTGGATGGATGGATCAAAATTTAATAGCTAGCGAAGGTCTTGGAGAGAATGGAACCCCAAACCTGTTGGCTACAATTGTTGCACCTTATCATTATACAATGTATGTGTTGATTGTTATACAAAACCTCATTGTTTCATTTTATTATAAAGTGGTTTGATAAATGACAAAATGGTAGGCAAAGTCCACCATATTTGGTAGCTCCACTAAAACAAATATGCCCTCCATTGAAATGAAAAACCAACATTTATAACATGGATTGTAATGATCCCTCATTGATTTTCTATGTAAATAAAATAATACCAAGTTCATGGGTCACTTATTCCAAGCTGAATGTTAGGCAAAACATAGTGATGGGTATCAATTGTGATTAATTAATGACTATGGAAATTGGCAAAGGTTGTTATAGCATCATTCAACATGCGTGTAGACTTGATACTCTTTTATGGCCCTAGGCAATCCCCTTTCCTATGCAGGCTTGACTTTATATTAAAAAAAAGTATCTCAAAATCCATACATGACTCTTCCCACACTAAATCACGTACATACGCGGGTCCCATAGCATTATACATGTGTATACCATTTAAAATATGAAAAAATAAAAAAATATATATATATTTTGGGTGGGGTTTACGGGTTTTACAGAGAGCCCACCTAAAATATCCTGTGGCCTAACTAAAATAACCAATTTGAGATGGTATATATACACCCCTTGGGTAGGCTTAATTGATACAAGAAGAAGGATATTGACATTATACATGATTTATCCCAGATCAATTTTAATTTTCCCATGCATCCTACACTCCCAGTCTCTAGGAAACATGCTTTCCTTTGCATAGATGTTCATCGTAATTATCTACCATCTACTTGAACTTGTTAGAGAGGAAGGTTGTCTTCATGGCTCGAGTTGGATAGATCCGGAGGAAGCCTTCCTCTAGATCTATCTAGTCCAAGCGACGAAGACAACCTCTCTAATAAGTGCAAGTAGATGCTAGATAATGATTTTGAACATCTATGCAAAACAAAATAGGGTTTCCTAGAGGCTGGGAGTGCAAGAGGCATGAGAAAAGCGGACTTCATCTAGGATAACTTGAGTATAATGTTGATATCCTTCTTCTTCTATCAATTAGGCCTACCTAAGGGGTGTATACATACCACCTCAAATTGGTTATTTCAGTTAGGTCGCGGGCTCCTGTAGGTGGGCTCTTGATAAAACCCGTAAACCCTACCCGAAAAATAGCATTTTATTTTATTTTTTCATATTTGAAAAGGTATATGCAGGTATAATGTTATGGAGCACTTGTATGTATGCGATTTAGTGTGGGTAGAGTCATGTATGGATTTTGAGATACTTTTTTTAGTATAAATTCAAATCTGCATAGGAAAAGGTACTTCCCAGGGCCATAAAAGTGTTAGGAAAAATACTAAGAGGGGGGGTGAATTAGTATTTTAAACTACTTAAACTTTTCTTTTCTTATACGCGACTACTATGAAGTAAACTAGTGTATGTAAGCAACTGTGATGAAGATAAGTAACATATACCTAGTTCACTAACTTTTTTAGCTATTCATCATCTGTTTAACTTGAACCAGTATATCAATACTTCATTAAAAATTAATTAAATGTTAACTATGTGATGTAAGAACATAATAGGTCATCACACACAAGCAACACATGAACACGAAGATTTTAGGTGGAAACCCAATGTGGGAAAAAACGATTGATGTTGTTGTCTTTGTCTTCTTATTTTATTATAAATAGAAATTTATTACAAACTTGTACAAGTGAAGTCTCTTACCAGTACGCAGGAACCTACCTGTAGAAGGCTAAAACCTTCTCTCATTTTCCATATTCTACTGGAAAGGAGCTACATCCTCGTTATCCTATGCTCTCTGTGGATCACTTTTGAGAATGTTTCAAACTAGATCCATTCCAAATATCAGACAACAATACTGAAACCAACATTGTATCAAGTCAATGAACCAACTTAATCACCAAATCATTGAATAAACCAATTACCGAATCTCAAAAAACCAAAGTATCTAGATCATTTCAAGTACCTGTGTACTCTTCATAAGAATGTCAAAACACCTACTATTCATCACAGAAACCGGATCATGTCACTGTAAACCTTGGTCAATTGTATGTCAAAAAATATACACTACTATTATGAGACATACATGCATATATATGCGCTTTCTCTTCAGATAACATGTGTATAAATCTCAAAACACTAAACCTTGAAATTGAATGACTACACTACCGAAATCAATCGCTAAAAAACATATTGACCTTGTCACAGATATTTGAACCAAATACAGATCATCTCATAGAAACATCATTACTATTCAAACCTCAATCAACATTGTCAAACCCAGATCATCATGAAAGACTTCATTGACATAAGACAACAAACACAACAAGACCGATCAAACATCATATACAAAAAAACCCTAGTATATTTACACGACCCTTATAAAACACTTCAGCATATGTATGTGCATTTCAAGAAGAATACCTGCGTATAGATCTGTCCATACTACAGAATTGATACATGACTACCATTAGCAGATTTGCATATGTACACGATCTTTCTGAAGAAAACCTACGTATAGATTTGCAACTACTAAATCGTACCTTTGTTGCATAATAGAACATCAATCAAACTCCAAATCTCAACATATATTGTAAAATACACACATCATATCATCATCACAAATATATCACCCCATAAGTAGATTATTCAATGTGTAGTCATTTTAGATCTATAAGATCTTATCCATCATCACACTCTTTGGTGCACACTTATTTCATATCAAACTATTCATTAATAACCCATATCATGCACACTTATCACTTTTGATCTCCATCTCCTTATATAGCTTAGGCCTTAGCTAATACCTTAGGCCAATTCCATAGTTATGCTGATGGTATTATTTGACAGGATCAAAGATCCTTGTCGCGCTCATTACTATGGGCCAATACCATGGTAAAGACCCCTGGTATTGATAATACTATGGTGCATAAACTGTAAGTGAATTTTCTTCACCATACTTGCATATGTATGTGGATTTGCTTCACAAAACCTGTGTATACTTCTTCAAAATTCATCTTTATAATTCCCTTGTCTCTGAACTGATATTCCTTTTCCTAATATTTTTGTTACATCTGTACTAGCCTAACTACTCATCCTACTACCATCATGTTGACATCTTTATTAAGTAGGATTCCATCAAGGAAAACACATTTTTCATAATGCCAACAATCTCCCTCTTTAGACTTGATGGCAACCACTTTGGTGTTTTGTCACCACCACATGTAGATACTTGTAACCACATCTATAGAGAGACCAAGCTTCTCCCCCAAGTCACCAAGCATTCCCAAACCCCAAGCTTATATCCCCCTTTGACATCAAGGGAAAAGGGTTGAGTGAAGTCTTATTTCCCTTTGTTGACATGAGCATTATAGATCTGATCTGCTGAGTATGAACACTGAATACTGAATTTTCTGAAGATATAAAAAGAATTACATGACTCTATGACTCAACTAGACATGACCTTTCCTACCATGATGACTCATTCTTACATTGATTACCCAACACAGTGGAGTTACATATTTGACTCAACATTACATCACATGCCCAAACTAATGGGATTAAATGAATAGTCCATGATTAAATTTTACAATGATTTATAACATAGGTTTGTACATGACCTTTACATCAAGAGACAAATATGGAATTTGCAGCAAAAGACCTCAATAATATCATGATAGTCATGAAAAACTATCATACACCATACAGGATCTGTACCATAAGCATTAAGTGTGACAACAAACACTTCAACAACATATGTGTCTTGAGCAACATTATCCATGATATATACCTATCCAGAATGCTAAAGAAATCATAATGCCAACAATGCACTATTAGAAGCATGGCTCCCCCTGAACTTGTGACAATTATTCACCATCAGATTTGATCACATTAACTTATACCATCAAAGTATCTTCATTAATCAGTAAGTTTATCAAAGCATCAATGTCATATTGTAGCAATTCATAAGACAACACTACTTCTAAGTAGCACCAATCAATATCAAGACCAAAATGCTAAATAATAACTGTTTGAAGCATATTAGAGCCTTTTCATGAGTTTTTCCCCTGTTTATTCAACATAGAGAAATATGTATGACTATCTAGATTAGAAATTGCATATATATGTGATTGTCCTTTGTAATATCTGCATACAGAAGGAAAAACGTTGAATTTTTCATAACCACAACTCCCCCTGAGCCTGTTTGTACCTGTTCATTGTTACTACATCAGATGTATTGTTAGTAATATAAGAAATATGAACATCAAAACAACCATGGGAGACATCACCAAAACAACATATGTATTAAGAAAATTCTTTCGGTAGAAATCACATAAAATAAATTTTTGGTCACCGCGTTTCGAACCAACAAGTGTGGTTCATCATCAGGCCCAGATGAAGAGGCATAAAGGCTTAAATAGAGAGCAACATAGAGACCATAATTTCAAGTAATGACTATTTTTGAACAATAATATTTAAATTATGATAATAATTTATTAATTTATTAAAACCAAATATTATTAAGTAACGACTATATTAAACAACAAGTTTTTGAAAAATAATATTTAAATTATGATATTAATTTATTAAATATATATTATTAAGCAACGACTAGTTTTCAAAGAATAATATTTAAATTAATTTTTTAAAATCAAATAATATTAAAAAAATATATTAATGGGAAATAATCGAAAAAATAACTAACAAGAATAAAAAATTAAAGTCAAACTCCAAACAAGGAGGCAAGTCAAAAATTATAAAAAGGAGTCAAGACCCCAATTGAGACAAGATCATTTAATAAATAAAAAATAAAACAAAACAAAAAAATACACAATTCAAAAGAAATATAAACAATCTTGTCTCGATTATGGTCTTGACTCCTTTTGATAATTTTTGGCTTTCTTCCTTGTTTGGTGTTTGGCTTTGAATTTTTTATTCTTGTTAGTTATATTTTCAATTATTTCCCATTAATAGAAATTTTTAATATTATTTAATTTTAATAAATTAATTTAAATATTATTTTTCAAACACTAGCTGTTTTATATAGCCGTTACTTAATAATATTTATTTTTAATAAATTAATATCATACTTTAAATATTATTTTTTTAAAACTAGTCATTTAATATAGTCATTACTTAATAATATTTGTTTTTAATACATTAAAAATTAATATCATAATTTAAATATTATGATATTACCTGATGCAATGAGTGCTACGTGGGAAACTCAAAAATCATGAGAAATTAGTCAATTACGACTACCTCTCATGGAAATGATCATAGATGAATGACTTACTTAACGTAGTTTAATCCCAAAAAATGATATCTAATATAATGCATTGCAAAACCCCCAATACTTAATTTAAATATTACAATTCAAAAGTAGTCATAACTTAAAATTATGGTCTCTACATTGCTCTCTATTTAATCCTTTGCCATGGTCTGCCTCTTCATCTGGTCCTTATGATGAACCACACTTGTTGGTTCGAAACACATCGGCCAAAAATTTCTCTTATGTGATTTCTACCGAAAGGCTTTTTTTAATTCATTATGGATCACAGAAGCATGAATTCAGAACATATGTATTGTTCCCCCTGAATATGAAATATATGTCAGAATAATTAATGAAGTGATGAAGCAGAGATCACTCCTAGCTTCTAGCTGAGATATTCAAAGGAATCATGTGGAAGAGGCTTTGTAAATAGATCTACAACTTGTTCCTTAGAGGAAACATACTCTAGCTTGACTTTTTGTACATGTACCTATTCTTTCAGAAAGTGAAATTTGATTGGAATATGCCTGATTTTTGAGTGCATGATAGGAATTTTAGACATACTTATGGCACTAGTATTATCACACAAAATAGGTATAGGTTGAGGACAAGTGATTTGAAAATCTTGTAATGATTTCATTATCCATAGAAGTTTAGTACAACAAGATGTAGCAACAACATATTCTACTGTAGCAATAGATAAAGCAATGGATATTTGTTCTTTTCTAAACCATGATACCAAGCGGGGTCCCAAATAGAATTCTCTGCCACTAGTACTTTTTTGATCATCAACATCACCCACCCAATCTACATATGTGTAAGCATGAAGGGAGGAATATGCATTTTTTGGATAAAATAGACCATAACCTTGAGTGCCTTGTAGGTACTTGAATATCCTTTTGACTATATAGAGATGAGTTTCTTTAGGATTTTCTTGAAACTGTCCAACAATCCCAACTGCATGCACTATGTCTGGTCTTGTGCCTTTAAGGTAGAGAAAGCTCCCAATCATAGATCTGTATTCTTGTTAATTTACTGAAGGAGAATCATCATGTGAACTGATCTTACAAACTGTGACCATTAGTGTGGATACAAGTTTGTAGTCTTCCATTCCATACTTCTTTAAAATTTTCTTGAGCTACTTAATCTATGAGAGAAAGATACCATTCTTTGCTTGTTGAACTTGAAGACCAAGAAAGTATGTTAGTTCACCAAAGAATGACATTTCAAATTCTTGTTGCATGACTGAGGCAAAACTTTGACTCATAGAATCTTCATTTCTTCCAAATATGATGTCATCCACGTAAACAACAACTATTAAAATTTAACCATCATATATATATATATATATATATATTTCTGCAGATCTCTTAGTGAAACCTTTTTGTTGAAGATACCTGGAAATACAATAATATCATGTATGAGGAGCTTGTTTTAGCCCATATAATGCCTTCTTGAGTTTGTGAAAAAGGTTTGTATCATTTCCTATAATGAACCCTTCAGGTTATTCAATATAAACTTGTTCTTCTAGGTAGCCATTTGGAAATGTAGGTTTAACATCCATTTGATATATTTTAAATTTTTGAAAGCTTGAAAATGCAAGGAAAATTCTTATGGATTAAACTCTGGTTACAAGTGAAAATTTTTCTTCAAAGTCTATTCCTTCTTGTTGCGTGTATCCTTTTCATACAAGTCTTTCCTTATTCCTAATTACCTCTCCATTTTCATTTATTTTGTTTTTGAATACCCATTTTGTCCCAATAACATTTTTATCATGAGCTCTTCATACTAATTCCCATGTATGGTTCTTTTCTATTTGGTCAACTTCTTCATCCATAGCCTTAACCTAAGATTCATCTTTGCTAGCTTGATTTACATTTTGTGGTTCTATTGTGGATAATAAGGCTCGATAACTTGAAGTTCCAAGAAGAGTTCTTCTAGTTTGTACTCCAACATCTTTATCACCTAAAATTTGAGATTTTGGATGATTTTTCTCAACATACCTTGATGGAGTCCTTTTTTATGCTTCTATAATGTCAATTTTTTCTTCTAATGCTGCATTTATTCCCTCTCCAACATCTGTTTTGCTTGTTGTATGAGTATCTTCCTCATCTGCTGGTGTTTCCTTTTTGGTACCTATGGATGCTTCATCAATCACAATATCAACGCATTCAACAATCTTTTGAAGTCTTTTATTGTAGCATTTATATCCTTTGCTTCTAGAGGAGTATCCAAGGAGAATTCCTTCATCAACTCTAGCTTCAAAATTTCCAAGTTTATCATCATTATTCTTTATGTAACATTTTCTTCCAAAGACTCTAAAATTCTTGACAGTTGGAGGCTTACCAAACCATAGTTCATGAGGAGTTTTGTCATTGTTTACCTGAATATGAGCTTTGTTGAGGATATTTACTGTTGTATGTGCTACTTCCCCCATAAGGTATGAGGTGTTCTAGAATCATCAACCATGGCATGTGCCATTTGTTGGATTGTTATGTTCATTCTTTCTACCACTCTATTTTGTTGAGGAGTTTTAGCTATAGAAAACTTCCTTTTGATGCCATGTTGTTAACAAAATTTGAAAAAAATATCTGATGTAAATTCTCCTCTATTAGATGATAGATCTAAGACATTTTATTTTGAAATCTAAATCATTCTGTAATAGATATTTAAAGACTTCAAATTTATCAAATGCTTCATCTTTATGTTTGAATAAGCCAATCCAACACATACGATTAAAATCATCAATGAATAATATGAAGTATGTTTCCCCCCGAGGAGAGTTCTTTATCATTGGACCACATAAAATAGTATGAATAAGTTCAAGTGGCTTACTTGAAGTACCTTCTTTGACATTAAACTTCACCCTGGGTTTCTTCCCGAATTGACACGATTTGCATATGGTACTTTTTAGTAGAGAGATGTTAGGCAAGTCACGAACTGCTCCCATTCTGCTTGACTTATGTAGTTGACTAATGCTTAGATGTCCCAATATTTTGTGACAGTGCCAACTTTCTTCTGATTCTCAAGTAGAAATCTTCTTAACCACCGTCCAAGACATAGACATTACTTGGGTTTTTAGTTCCCTTTATTATGATCTTACCTTTATCGATATTTCATACCACACGATTATTTGATCTGAAAAACATCTCATGCCCTTTATCACAAATCTAACTAACACTCAATAATTATGTTTTAATCCATCAACAAAAAAAACATTTCAATCTTTAACCTCTTCTTTCAACATAACAATTGATTTTCCTTCGATAACAATAGGTGAATTATTTCCAAAATTTACATTCTTTTCTTTCTTTATTTCATTAAAGGACATAAAATTTTCTTTATCACCTGTCATATGTTTTGAACATCCACTGTCAATGTACCACAAATTTTATTGATCTCCTGCATATAAATCTAAACAACAATTCTTAGATTCTATGGTTTTATTTTTCCATACCTTAGATGTTGTTGTTTTTTGTTCATTAGAGTAGATCATATTTTTCTTCTACATTCAGTTTCTCTATGCCCAAAGTTATTGCAAAAGAAAAATTCATATTCATCTTGAAGATGTGAGAAGGTATTGTAAGAGTATTTCTTTAACCCAGTCTCATTCTTTTGTTTTCTTTCTTCTCTAGTCATGATAGTTTTATAAGCAACACACTGAGTAGCCTTATGACCAAAATTATGACAAGTGAAGCATTGACCATTAAATTAAAAGTTCTTGGGAGTGTAGTACCTTCTTGTGTATCTTTCCCTTTGATTGTGATAAGGATGATTCACTTGAGTAACATTTGATCCCTTATTCCTTTGTTGAGGACTGGAATTTTGTTGACTACTTCCTTTTACTGCATTGAGATAGCTTCCTATACCTATTTCAGATGATTTTATAGCCTTTTATGATTCTCCATTGTATATGAGACCTATTTTTATAAGAGGAGAGAATTGTAATTTGATGATTTCTTCTAAGGTCTTAGATCCTTTAGCAAATCTAAGTTTCATTTTTTTTTCTTTTTCAAGTTCCTTCCTTAGACTTACAACTTCTAGTTCTAACTTTTCATTATGCCTATCCTTTTCTAGGATTTGTTTCTTCAGAGCATATTCAGCTAATTTAGCTTCTTTTAAACATATTTTAAGATGATTTATTTATTCTATGAACTTATCCTTTTCTTCTAGGGAATCCATAAAAACATCATCAGATTCATTAATACATTTATCTCCAAATTCCGTAAGTAGTTGATATTCTTGATCAGACTCACCTTTTTCTCCATTTGAGAGGTCATCACTATCTCCGTGTGTGTAGAAGCTTCTCTTATCTTTGAACATTCTTCTAACATTCATTTTTGTATCATCCTTTCCTTTCTCATGGTTTTCTCTACAAGGGCTTTTTGTAGCATAATGACCAACTCTTCCACAATCAAAACATTTGAAAGCAAGCTTACCTCTAAGTCTTTCAGTACCTACTTGGAGTTTCTTTACAAAATTTGCCTCTTCTTCATCTGATAGATAACCTAATTCCTTGAGCTTCTCCTTTCCCTTTCCTTTAGAAGTAGCTTTGAATGCAACTTATTTGATATTTGAGGGACCCCCTTTTCTCATTTCATAGACTGTTAAAAACCCATGAAGTTATTTAATAGTAAGGTTCTTCAAATCCTACATTTGTTCAATGTAAAAGACTTTCAAATCAAATTTTGGGGTTAGAGATATCAATATTTTCTCAACCAATGATGATTATTTTATTTTGTTGCCAAGATTTATCATAGAATTCATGATCTCATCTACCCTAAGAAAGACACTTGCAATAATTTCAACATTCTACATTTTGAGGGTTTCATATTGAATTCCAAGAGTTTGAAGTTTGGCACTTTTTAACTTGGTATCACCTTCATAACTTTGGATTATCTTGTCCCATATAGCCTTTGCGGTATTCAGCTGCATGACTTGGACAAATTATAATTCTACCAAGTTTCCTAACAAAGCATTGCCAACCTTTGCATTGGTCTGATATTTTTTTTTTGCTTCATCTATGAGAATAGAGATGGATATTGATAGCCTCCTTCAACGATTCCCCAAACATCTGCCCTAAGTGACTGTAGGTAAGCTCTTATGCTGACTTCCAGAAAACCATATTGGATCCATTGAATAATGGTGGCCTAATAGATGTTGATCCTTCGTGCTTTCTCATCTTGATGAATCTTCCTTCAAGTGATCAAGCTTATTCTGAAGGACATGCTCTGATACCAACTGTGAGGAAAAATACTAGAGGGGGTGGGTTGGGGGGTGGGGGGTGAATCAACATTTTAAACTAGTTAAACTTTTCTTTTATTATTTAGATTTCTATATGTGACTACTGTGAAGTAAACCTGCGTATGTACACGAATTTGATGAAGATAAGTAGCGTATATCCAATTCACTAACTTTTTTCAGTTAATTCATCATCTGTTTAACTTGAACCATCATATCAATGCTTAATTAAACATTAATTAAGTAGTAACTATGTGATGTAAGAACATAATAGGTCATCACACACAAGAAACACATGAACACCAAGATTTTAGGTGGAAACCCAATGTGGGAAAAAACCACCATTGTTGTCGCCTATGTCCTCTTCTTTTATTATAAAGAGAAGCTTCTTACAAACTTTTTCTTGTGTAGTCTCATACCAGTACGTAGGCACCCAAATGCAAAAGGTTACAACCTTATCTTGTTATATAGCTTCTATTGGAAAGGAGCTACAACCCCCTTATCCTTTGTTCTCTGGGGACCACTTTTCACAATGTTTCAAACTAGATCCATTCCAAATATCAGACAACGATATTGAAGCCAACACTCTATCAAATCACTGAACCAACTTAATCACCAAATCATTGAATAAACCAATTATCTAATCTCAAACAACCAAAGCAACTAGATCATTTCAATTCATTGTATACTCTTCATCAGAATTTTAGACCACCTACTGTTAATCACATAAGCTAGATCATGTGACTGCAAAACCTCATCAATATTATGTCATATTATATACACTACTAGTATGAGACATACCTGCGTATATACACACACTCTCTCTTCAGATAACTCACGTACAGATATCAAAACATTGAACCATGAAACAGAATCACTTCACTACTGAAATCAATCACTGAAACACATATTGACCTTGTCACAGATGTTTGAACCAAACATAAATCATCTCATAGCAGCATCATTACTATTCAATATTTTATAACTTAATCATTTCAACCTCAATTAACATTGTAAAAAATAGATCATCATGAAAGACTTCATCGACATACAACAACAAACACAAAAAGACTAAACAAACATCATATACATCAAAATTCTAGTGTAGGTATGCGACCCTTATAAGACACTTCTGCGTATGTATGATCTTGTCAAGAAGAATCCTCGTGTATAGATCTGTCCATATTGAAAAATTGATAAACGACTACCGAGAGGAAGGTTCACGTATGTACGTGATCTTTCTGATGAAAACCTGTGTATAGATCTATAACTACTAAATCATACATTCGTTGCACAACATAACATCACTCAAATCCCCAATCTCAGCATATGCTATAAAATACACACATCATATCATCATCACAAATATATCACCCATAAGCAGATTATTCAATGTCTAGTCATTTCAGATCTAAAAGATCTGATCCATAATCACACTATTGGGTGCACACTTATTTCAGATCAAAAAATTCATCAATAACCCATATCATGCACACTTGGTACTTTGATATACATAACCCTATATATGTTAGGAATTAGCAAATACCTTAGGCCAATTCCGTAGCTATGCTGATCATATTCTTTGCCGTGATCAAACACCCATTGTCACTCTCATTACTATGGGCCAATACAATGGTAAAGACCCCAGGTATTGAGAATATTATGGTACGAAAGTTGTATGCAACTTTGCTTCACCATACTCCCATATGTATATGACTTTTCTTCACATAACCATGCATACTTCTTCAAACTTCATCTTTATAATTCCTCTATCTCTAAATTGATATTACTTTGTCCAATCTTTTTGTTAAATTTATATTGGCCTAAATACGCATCTAGCTCCCATCACGTTGACATCTTTATTAATTATGTTTCCATCAAGGACAACACATTTGTCATAATGCCAACAGAAAGGGCATAAGGTCTACAAGAGTGTTGAATGATGCTATAACAAAGGCAAAGAGGCATAATTGGCATTTATTTATGAAAATAAAGGAAAATAGGAGGAAAAGAAGGTGAAGAGACACAGATTTGCATGCTAAGGAAATTAGAGGAAAAATGAAGGAAAATGAAGAAAACATAGGCCTCAATGATAAAAAGTCTTATGAGGATTAATTGATAGCATTTTGTTAATTTATATTTGTTTTCTCATACTATTACACAATTAGAGAATTCTTGGGGCATGCTTAGAGCACTCTAGTATTCACTTGGATTTTGAGAAAGAAGGAAAAGGAAAGCAGGGAGCACAAGGAAACAGTTGGATTGATAGTTACAATTGGATTACTTTGCAGGTAATAGGTTGCATGCATGTTTTCCTTGCTGATTTTTGGATGCATGGTATATGCATGTGATTCTCTAGTTATGTGCTATCATTGGCATGGAGATTTGTCTCGATTGATAGTGGTTTAGCCCTACGTTTCCATTTCCTGGAGATCCATAGTGTTGTGGGTTTTTACACTTGTTTTCTTTTTATTGTTGCTCATGTTCCTTAATGCCATGGGTTGGGAGAAATACTATGGAAGCTCTAGAAAAACTTGGGTTGAGTTACTAGTTCCTGGAGCCCAGTTGGGACAAATGCTCTGGATCCCTTAGTGGGTTGAGTTACTAGTCCCTAGAGCTACGATTGGAACAAACTCTGTGGAGCCTTGGAAGGTTATGGATTGAGTTATTAGTTCCTAGAGCCATGGACATATTAGGTAGAGATCGTTCTAGTTGGCATTAGTGATTTCCATACTATAGAGGTGGAATCACTATGGTTGAGGGTTGAGGTGGCTTGGCCTTTGGAAGCCTTGGTTGGTTTTGTCTTGTTTTATTCCATGAGATCCCACATTCATGCTTGAATTATGGTACAGGGATGATTGGCTAAAAGAGAGATTTGGTTTAGCCCAATCTATGGTTGGGTGGTGTGTGGAAGTCCTTGACTTGGTTGGTATTTTCATATATTAATAAGAGTTATTTTCCTACCATGATTCATGAATACTTGTAGCGATTATGTTGGTGATATTATGCTTGAGTTTCCATGGTTTCTATGTTGGTTATATGATGTATATTATCTATGGCTCTTGACATGTTTTTATCGACATATGAAGAGTTGATGAATGCATGGACTAACAAGTGTTATTGCAACTATCTAGATAAGGATTAAACAGTTCTTTGTGATTCTCAGATGAAGAGTATCCTTTTATGATCTGATATGAATTCATGATTCATAGATTACATGTTTTCCATGAGTTTGATGAAATATTTGTTATAGATTAGGCAGTGTAGACCATGTTTTCGATTTTATTTTGAGTGTTTATCTTTGTCATCATGTAAATTATGGTTCTAGAAAGTCATAGGAAATTTTAGGCAGTGGTCTAGAAGTAGACCTAAAAAGGTGACATATATCTTAGGACCGCATGCTCAAAACTGAGAAATTTATGCCATAACCTCATGGAAGCAAGCCTATGCATGCCATCGTAGGCCAATAAACACACCCTGGCCTTGTTATGCATCTGATTGGGGTGTTAGGTCTAAGAAACAAGGTTCTAACTCAGGCATTGACAACCTGGGGTGTTTCTTCAACTCCTTGGCTATCTGTAATCTATGTAGGATGTTTGTAAGTGTTAGTGTTTCAGCCCCACTTCCATAACTAGAAATTGGAGGTCAAGTCATGTCATAGTGACACTTGTCTCATGTTTACCCTGGTGAGCTTGTGAATTTGGGTAAACGTGGGATGGGGCATTACATGGATGGTATATATGTTAAATGGTTTTAATGTGCATGTCATATATTAATGAGTTTTATTAATATGGGATATGATGGAATATAACACGTGTAGGATAAGGCATGTAATATGGTTGTGTTATTTAAAATGTTGGTTTCATTTAATGAGTATGGAATATTACATGGTTTATGACGTGTTATAGTTTTAAAAACATAAAAAAACAATTTTATTATGTATTAAATGATCCACAAAGTTTGGGGAGGTGGGTTTGACCTCCAATCTCCCCCATATTAGTTTAAAGCTTTACCGATGTTCCACAAGGGTCAAATATGTATGGTTTGTGTAGAGACAATGTCTTTATGCAAAGATAAGTTTTGTAGACCAACAAATTTGGAGGCTAATTCTGGGAGTTATACTTGGCATTTTTTAGCATTGTTTTTTGTAGCAGATTCCTATTGACAGGCATAAGAAATTGGAACCAACAATGGGCATTTTTTATGAATATTTTTTTATGGAATCGCAGAGGGAAATGCCTTTGCTTAGTAGTGATTTTGGTAAAGGGAGGATATTTTTCTCATTCTTTAACCTTCTTTAGCACCATAAGATCCGAGATAGGGATTTTTGACCCTTCTAAGCAGCATGGTAGCATCCAAATTTCCATTTGATTTCACCAACACAATATCTCTTTGTTTTTTAAATCATTTGTAGGTGTTTTGTTGAGTAGTTAGTAAAGGGAGGATATTTTTCTCATCCCTTAACCTTTTTTAGACCCGTAAGAGCCTACAAAGGGGTCTTTGAGCACTATAAGCAACATGGAAGTGTCAGATTTACAATTTTAAGCTTGAAAATTGATGTATTGACAAGTCATAATTACAACCCTTGATGATGATGAGTTGGTTCCAAGCAGCAGATTCATGAGGACCTGTTTCCAGTACATGTGAGATTTCCCTTTTTTTATTCTTTCTTTTCTTGTTGAAAGAGAAGGACTTTATGAGTGAGAGTTCTTGTAGGAGAACGTCTCTTTGTGGGAGAGATAATGCCATTTGAGAAGAGAGTCTGTTTCTTGTATTGACAAAGATTGTATGTACTCATTATCTAGTTGTTGAGATCAATGAAGCGTCAACACCAATATTGAAGTAGGGCCTGGAGATGTAGTCCAAACTAGATGAAATCCATTAGCATATTGTTGTCATCTTGTTTCTTTTTCGTACGAACACTTCTCCATAAGCTTATGTTGAGTACAACATGCTTGTTTTATATTTTCAAGTTCGTTTATATTAATTTTTCATACCTGAACACGTAAGAACTAAGACATTTTAAAAGACCCAAATTTTTAAATCTTGCAAAGTGTCAGTGACGATCAATTTTTAGATCACTAGAATGAGGGAAGCCCAGACCTTGGCTATATTAATATAGGAGGGATAAATCATTGTTCATGAGTTACCTTGACCTTCATTTTTCCAGCCTTCTTTATATGATATTTTCCTTTCATTGATTTCTCTTTCTTTACTACTCAAGGCTCCAAGGGATGAGAGCATCATGTGTATGATGTAGTAGTGATTACCCCCTTAATATTGGGGAGTTCATTGCCCACTAGGATCTCGGAGAATCATGGGTTCCTTAATGATGTAGGGGGCACTTATAGGGTCCCTAGGAACCAAGTTGATGGCCATAGGGATAGGAGGTAGTGCTCATGTTTGGCTTTTTCCTACGTGCTAAATTCTTATGTCTCGGCCATATTTTGATTTTGTAGTACATTTCCTATTGTAAGTGGTCAAATTATGATTTTATATTTATTTTTAGCTACATCAACCTTTGGGGAATTATTCCTAGCCTGACCCAAAGTGTGGAATAGGGAAGGGGAAGGCTAACACCTTGTGGACCCTGTGGGAAAATGTGGACCCAATTGGGAAAGGTGTGGAAAGGGATTATAGTGAGAGAAGGGGAGTGATAGATATGGTGTCAGGAAGCATGACCACACAACCAAAATTAGGGTTTCCCATATAGTTCTACTCCTAAAGATGGCATCCAATAGAGGAGATCCCATAGGACTAGGGTACAATATTAACCACCAAGTTGGGCAAGGGAACATGAGTACAATCTAAGCCCATTCTTTCCTCTGAATCCCCTCGTAGTTCATATCCAAATGTGCCCAAAATAAGTAGGCATAAACATATAATTACATATTTTAAAGTCATACCTTCAGGGTTGGAAGGCCCACCTTCAAACATATAATCATAATAGATGGGAAATAACACACAACGGTTTTCTCAGGTGGTGGATAATGGTGGCACTTCACACTATCGAGTGGCTGCAAGTGGCTTCTCTCTATAGGAGAAATTTTATCTTATAGGGGTCACCCACTAGTGGTGGGTAACATCTGATTCCAACTAGAAAATGAGCTCTTAGTGGAGTGCACATACCATGTACTCAAATGGGGAGGTCATGAGAACACCAACAATCAATTGGGATTGTAGACTTGTTACCTACACATCAAAGATGAAGCACACGAGGCAGCATGATTTTATGACATCTTTTGATCACCCATGATTTTGTTAGTCTCTAAAATCAAAATAAAATCTATTTTAGAATTCAAGTCTAATTTAAATGCACCTAATATAGCATGATAAATATAATATGATGTTAACTTCTAATGAAAAATCAATATGCAATGCATCCTACTCTAACATACACATCACTTCATGCAAGTACTAATCATCATCATAGACCCAATGTAATCAACATATCATCCAGTCAATGTGAGAACACTTCCTTCTCTACTTACCCATGCAACAAGTCCAAAATCAAAGATAATAAGAATTATATATAGCATCACGAGGGCAGAATGTGGGAAAATAAGAGGTCCAGACATCATAGAAAGAGATAATGTGTGAAGGGAAGGAGCCCAACTTGTATAAATATATCCTCTCTTGCAAACAAAGAATGGATGATTGGATAATCAATGTCATGAATTCCCTGTCAAGACCTTTTCTAGTGATGTCATGCTTTATAGGTATGGCAAGGTCATGATGGGGAGGAAAAGGGGAGGGATGACTACAACAAGATGGTTGCTTCATGTGATGATCATAATGAAAAGGGGCAACCACCGTGTGCTCATCATCTTGAAAGGATGGCTGGGAAGAATTGACATATCTAGTGAACTTATTTTCCTCAAGACCATTCTCAGAAGGGGAAAAAGGTTCATCATTATTAGTGGTAGTGCAAGAAAGGTTGAGGAAAGGGTCCACATGTGACTCAACTGCATTCCCAGGATCATGAGGAAAGACAAGGGTCCTATTGATATCATCATCATTGGTGTCGTACATAGGGTCCTTGTCAAAAGGAAACCCACGAATTTCCTATTTACCCTCTTCAATATGTAAGTAATATTATCAAATCCCAAAAGGATAGCGAGATCATTTTTCCCAATATCTTCATGATGCTCAATGAAGGATTCGTCTTGAATATCTAGTGATTAGCATGCTTGAAAATGTTGAAGAAATCTATCAAAGAATCCATTAAAAATATTATTTATTTTAATATCTCCTTATATATTTAAAATCTACCTAAACCCTTTCTAGGTATTGGAGATCTCATGTGCCCCAACCTCTCCACCAAATTTCATGGCTAGAGCACATCTGATGCTATCCCAAATCAACACTCCCTCTTAGCGAGGATTGTGCTCTAGCAATACTCCTCACTGAGTATTACTCTGATCATCTGGCATTGGTACCTATGCTAATGCTAGGCCTTCCTACCCAACATCCTCTTCACTGCTACCTCTTGTATTGCTACCCATGGTTCTTCCACTTCCACTACTACATCTGTACGACAGCTCCCTCTGCATCCGTGCTGTTGCTGGTACTTTCTCCCAGCACTGCATCCGCACTGCACCTCCTCTCATCATGTTGCATCATGCTGCCCACTGCTGCACTACAACTCAGTTACTGAGAAGTAAGTAACTGATCTCCCAACTGACCTCCCTATTGGACAAGAAACACCCACTGATCTTGAAGCTCCCTTTGTCATTGAAAAGTGCTCCCTCTCTCTGACCTCTGCGTTACTGCAACAATTCATTACATCTCATGCCATTGCACACCTCATTGTGCCTTCCTACACTAGTGCAACACTCTTGTGCCTCTCGCACTGTTGTAGCTTGCTAGATCTGCACTATCTTGGGACTCCTGCACCATAGCTCTCTCTGTCGCTCCATCTGCATCTGTTTCTACCCACCCAACCAGTCCTGCTACTCCTCTTCGGGGCTCCCGTAGCAAGGTCTAATCCAAGAGGTTGGGTACCTCAAGGATCCTGCCCTTCATCACTTGTAGTCCATCTGACTACAACTCGATGTCTCCCCACTTTCACTCAAGTGGCATGTGTGCACTCATGGCACAGTCATCGTCTGTCAAAACTTCCTTCTCTGCCCGTGCTAGCGCTGCCTTAGTCTCGGAAGACTCTCCCTTACTCTTCTTCCTTGGGAATTGGGTCACATAGTGACCCATCTCCCCATAATGGAAGCACTTGATCTTGGAGAGATCTTTCCTCTTCCGCTTCTCCTGCTTTCCCTTAGATGCTAGGGCCACATCTTCCTCCTCCTACTGAACTTTGATCCCTTTACTGTTGCTACCTATCTTTGACTGCCGTCTGATCTCTTCCTAGTGAAGAGTTTCCCACATCTCGTCCCAAGGTAGGAAAGTCCCTATGCCCAGGATACTCAGGACAAACACTTCCCAATCTTTTGAGACAACATTCAGGGTTGTCCTCACCATAAGCTCCTAATCCGGTGTCACTCCTATAACAGTCAACTGGTCTTGGATCTCATTCATTCCTCTAAGGAAGGTGTCAATCGATTCACCCTTCTTCATCTGATATAACCTCATCTATTTCTCGAGCATCATTCTTCTCTACACAGAAGTATGATGGTATAGTTTCTTGAGAGCCTCCCACATCTCAACTATCATTTCCTTCTCGGCTATATGTGGTACCACATGATCCTTGACCCCATCAAGGATAATGCACTTGGCCCTCGTCATTGCATCTTCTTACTTGTCATTATCATTTGGGTCGACTGGGATAGCTATCGTCTTCAAGGCGAAGTTCTTGACACGATTCTTGTCTAGCACTGATAAGATTCTTGCCTTCCAGACTACGAAGTTTGATGCTCCGTCCAGTCTATCCTAGTCTCGTACCCCATGAACTGCCATGACGCTCCTCTACTTCCCTCCTAGAAGTTCTTTGTTTGACTCCTCTGAGTCTCTACTTCCCGTCTGGAAGTTCTCTTCTAGACTCCCTCTGAGTCTTGATTCCCCTCCTTGAAATCCTTCTGCCGCTTGTCGAGATGTCCCCTACTGTGATCGTCTAATGCAACTACATTAATGATCAAGGTTCCTCAACTAGAAACCCTTGGTACAAACTCCTCTGTCCCTGCTCTGTCGGGTATTTTTCTGACTACAGTACCTCACTAGCTCCACTCTGCAATATTACTACAGCATTCTAGACCCTAGCAATCGCCTCTCTGTGAACTGCGTCAGCCCCTCTCTTCCTCACATTGGCACTACGTCACCCCAGATGGGTCTGCGTCAGCCCTAGGATGCCCTGCGTAAGCCCTCTGGCCCTCTGCGTTAGCAACGTTGGCCTCTTAGAGGCTCCGTGCAGCTCCCGGCTTCTTCTATATGGCTCTAGCTGGCTCTACGTCACACTTCTTGGCTTTTGCGTTCCTAGAAATAGCTTCTATCACCTCGGGACAATTTTTTTCTTCTTCTATTTCTCTGCTCAGCTGATGTCTTTTAGTCCTCCTGTGATCTAGAATCACCCTCTGATACCATGTTGAAGTTTCTAAATTTACTTAGTTTAGAAACCCTTCATGCACTTTTTCTGATTTATTCCTACCTACTTGTTAATTTTTCTTTAACAAGTTATTTACAAAGTAAATAACAAAAATAAACACCAGTGCATGCTTAACATATTATAGATTAGCAACTAAAAGAAACAAGAACAAACACACCACATGTCCCCGGAAAAACCCAATGCGGGAAAACCAGTGCAGCTATCTGAGGGTTTTCTTATTAAGCAATATCAGAGTACAATCTAGGTACGGAAACTAGCCTACCCAACAGATAATTTCCTTAGCAGCTATACCTCAAAGTTTGAGTGAAATATCTTGGCTGAAACCCCGGAAATCCCTTCTAGTAGTTCCTCAACACAAAAATGCTTTGCAACCCCAACGTCTGTCCAATCTGGACTGCGTCCACCCCTCTCTGTTTCATGCTAGCCCTGCATTAGCCTTTATAGGCTTGCATCAACCACAGGAGGCCCTGAATTAGCTCTGGGAGCCTGTGCATCAGCTGTGCTATCCCCTCTGGTTCTCTGCATAACGCTTGGCTACCTCTGTGTGGCCCTATGTGAGCCCTTGTTGACTATGCGTCACCCTCCTTGGCCACTGCACTGCTCTCCCAGCACAATCTCTACCTTCTCTGTTTATCTGTACTCAATGCCCCTTAGTTGCTCTCCTGATCACTGATTATATTTCTCTGAGCAAACCCCTCTCTAGAGAATAGAATGACTGATCATCTGGTGTTCTCTCCAAGTGACCGTCAAGCCTCCTTTTATACTTTTCCCATTGACATCTCAACGACCGAGATTAAGTCCCTAATCAACGACTAAGATTAGATCTAGCTTGATCCATGTCTTTGGACCATTCTAACATAGATTCATATTAATACACATTAATATTTTATTTTCCCTAAGTTTAGACTTAGGGACTCCATTAAAAATATTAATTATTTTAATATCTCCTGGTCTGTTTAGAATCTGCCCAAACCCTTTCTAGGTATTAGAGATCTCATGTGCCCTAACCTCTCCACCAAATTTCGTTGCTAGAGCACATCCGATGCTACCCCAAATCAATAGATCCTATATAGGTAGGTTAAGTCCAAGATGGAGACTGACCTGCAATCATATATAAGATCCAATGCATCTCCTCACCTTCCAGTACAACCAATCATTAGTGAAATTGAGTAAATAAGCTTGCGAATAAGGGGAAATAGTTGACACTTCATAGTGGCATGCCCTTCCAAATGGACTTTAGAATGTACAAGTGTTTCCTTTCTCAATAAGAGAGGTTAATAAAGGACCCTATTAGGTGGTTTCAACCTCTAAGAGTGACATATCCATGGTACATCCATCATATGGTAGGTGGCATGTGAAATAATGATGAAAGAGAATGGGACAATAAGGAAGGCTCCAAGCCACATGCCATGGTACAAGGGTATCTAGTATGAGGGAAGCCCACACCTTGGGTATATGAATGTAAGAGGGAGAAATCATGGTACATGGGTTACCTCGACCTTCATTTTTCCACATTTCTTCATATTCCTTTTTCCTTTTATTTATTTTTCTTTCTTTACTGCTCGGGGCTCCAAGAGATGAGAGCATGATGTGTATGATGTAGTAGTGATTACTCCCTTAAGGTTGGGCAGTTCATTGGCCACAAGGGGATGGGACAATCATGGGTTCCTTAATTATGCAAGGGGACACTCATAGGGGCCCTGAAAATCAGGGTGATGGCCGTAATGATAGGGGGTAGAGCTCATGTTCATCTTTTTCCCACGCATTAGACTTTTATGTCTTGATTATGTTTTACATTTTCTTGTACATTTCCTATTGTAAGTGGATAAATTATGCTTTTATCTTTCTTTTTAGATGCATCAACCTCTGGGGCATCATTCTAGGCTCAACCCAAGGTGTGGACAAGGGGAGGTGGAAAGGGCTAACACCTTATGGACCCAATGGACAAATGTGGACCTAGGCAGAAATGTGTGGAAATATATTATAATGAAAGAAGGGGAGTGAAAGAGATGGTGTCAAGAAGGGGGACCACACAACCAAAATTACGGTTTCCCATGTAGTGCCACTCCTAAATCTACTTGTCAATAGAGGATATCCCATGAGACTAGGATACAATATTAACCACCAATTTGGGACAAGGGAACAAGAGTACAATCCAAGCCCATTATTTCTATTGAATCCCCCCACTATTCCTTGTCCAAATGTTACCATAAAAAGCAAGTATAAACACTCAATTACATAATGAAATTCATACCTTTGAGGTTGGAAGGACCACCTTCAAACATACGATCATAGTAGCATGAGAGCACACAATGAAAGGCTTAGGTGGTGGAGAATGGTCACACATCATGCTGTATGGTGGATGTAAGGGGCTACTGGCCACCTGCTGAAGAAAAATATAAGTGAATTTTTCTCCTATAGGGGTGACCCACTGATGATGGGTAACAATTCCTATGCTCTTATTCCAAAGAATTAAATTTCTAAAATAGACGCAAAATCAAAACGCTTTGTCTTTGTTGGGTATGATGATGTTGTGGAAGGATATAGGTTTTGGGATCCTTCTATGCATAAGAGCATCATCAACCTAGACGTAAAATTTGATGAATCTTCTCTTCTAAAAGCATACATTGAAAAATATGAATAGTAACAAGTATCGCAGGTTCAAAAAATTTATTTGGAGACTCAAACCATTTTTGCAAAAATTGGAAGCAAGAAGAAGCTTCTAAAGAAAAAGATGAAGCAGAGATAAATGAAAGTGTAGAAGTTCAACAATCAGCCACTCTTAGGAGGTCTATATGGGAAAGAAATCCCCCCAAGAGGTATGAAGGTTTTGCTTCATTTATTCCCCTAATTACTAAGGATGTGGAAACTTTGTTATAAAGAAGTAATTAATGATGTGGATGGTAAAAAATGGAAGAAGGCTATGGAAAAATAAATTGATTCCTTTGCAAATAATGAACCTAGGACCTCGTAGAACTTTCTGCATATAGAATTGTTTTTGGATGTAAACTGGCCTTCCAATTGAAGAGAGATGTTGATGGTAATATTAAAGGATATAAAGCGAGGCTAGTAGAAAATAGTATTCTCAAACAAAGTGTTGTAGTGGCTACAACCACCCTCCAAAATTTTTCCTAAGCCCGTTTTGGAGCCTCCCTGCCAACATTTCACAACACCTTGTCTTGCTTCATCAAGTACACAAGCTTCAGTGTTTTCTTACACAAAGGCAGCCTGTTGATCATAGCTTGATGCATTCCGCTCATAGGCTATTCACCCAGACTTGGTCCAGCTACAGGTTGAGCAGCGTCCCCAAGAAGATTGCGCATTTCTAGAGGGAGACCAACCTTACCTCATGAAATTGTGCAATTATGTCTCATAGTCTACCGGGCTCCAGAATTGCGCAATTCTGCCAGTCAACACTCCCAGAAGGAATTTTGCAAATTTCCCCAGCCTTGATCCAGGTTCGGGTGTGAAGAAGGACCCTTCCAAGACCTTTTACTTTCGTGGCGTGTCAAATTGCATTTTTAAAGCAACATTAATGAATGCATGTGCATGCTATAAAGATGAGGAACATAACAATCATCAACGCATGAAAACATAAACGTTGATAATGGAGTTCATCCAGGAGGGACTACATCTCTGAGCCCTAGTGTCAATATGGTGTAGGCCACTGCATTAAGTGTTGTCAATAATGATGATGTACACAAGAGATGATGTCGCGATCATTCAAGGAAAAATGCCCTCACGCAGGAGTGGCTCTAAGATATGTTCCACAACAGGAACTCTCAATCAAAAGACTCCTATTAGTATGACACAAAAACATGCATGGTGAGCATCCCGCCAAAATGGCTCAAAAGGGATGTCAATACAAAACACATGCATGACGACAACAAGAGTATCCCATCAACATACAACAAGGGATCTCAAATCATAACATGATGAGTTATGACAACAAGTACATCACATAAAATATTACGCATCAAATCAAGCAACGAATCATGACAACATGTAATAAACAAGATACTGCATCAACATCAATCAAGGATATGTGCAACATAATGCAGAAAGAAGAAGTACATGAACACATCATATACTTCACAACCAAGGGTCACCTAAGTGGATGTCATACTGTTGAATCTATTCAGACCATCGATCTCATAACATCAATCTCATGAAAATGACTGCTCACACATGAATGTGGACATCTGCACTAGCACTTAGAAAAGTGACTAGAAGAAGAAATGAGAGAATAAGAAATCTAAAGACACCATCAGATTTGTGGCATCGAGTAGTGTTGAATTGATTATCCAACATCTGAATTCTGAGAAGTTGAGAATTCTGTGCTCAAGGAATCTTTTAGATTCCCTCAAGATTCCTCAAAGATTCTGTTCCATGGATGACTTGGAAATCCACAACTCATATGGCGAATCTGATCTTTCCATTGTGATGCCTACAGAAAACCATGAAAAACAAGTATAAACTTGACTGTAATCTGACATATCAAAATTTTACCTCCTTCGGAAAATTTCATGGCTCATGGTTTCGTTCCCTGTTTTTGTTGAAATCATGGTTCCACATGCATTCTAGAAATCACTAAAAAATGAAAAAAATTGATGAAGAAATGGACAACACCACTGTGTTTGTGGCGATGAGAGGTATATAATCCATATAAAATTTGTCAAATTCTAACAAAGTGAAAATTTTTCCCTCCTGCAAAATTCATGGTTCCTGCATTAAAATATTAATTAATCTGCCTTCTACCTTGAAATCTGTGTCTTCAGTCTCTCTCCTCCTCGAGCTACGTGCACTGGTAAAAATACTTGTTTATATAAAATTCCTTCGGCAAATTTACCAACGGAAAGTGGTTGGCGCATTGGTAAAAGAGGAAAACGGTTGAGGACAGGTCGGGGAATGAAATCCCACCCCTCCATATATGTTTTAACAAAACAAACCAACATACAATAATGGTGGGTTGGGTCTACATTGGGGGCTTGCCCCTTAAACCCCACATACTACACTATCGGTGCTTTTCCAAAATCGACGATCGACATGATCAGCGTCGATTAAATCGGCGATCAAATAGGGTGGCACGTATGGTGGTTGCGCTGATATCTCTCTCTCTCTCTCTCTCTCTCTCTCTCTCTCTCTCTCTCTCTCTATATATATATATATATATATATATATATATATATATATATATATATATATATATATATATATATATATATATATATATATATCGGTAATATATTAAGGCAATCGGTGCGCACTGTCGGTGGTTAATATATATATGGTTGGGCCGATAGGGTGTGGGCCGAGTCCACTGCCGGTAGCCTGCCCACCCCGATATATATGGGATATATGATATGTGCGGCATATATATAGTTTGGAAGGTTCGGCGGGGTTTATGGCCACCGATCCTAAGCATATATGCGATTTGTTTTTATATAGTTATTAATAACTATATATTAAAATGAATTTTGTTACATGGTTATTTAATAACCATTGTCCATATTTTAAAAATGATTTTTGTCTCTTATGTAGGTTTAGGAGACCAATGAAAGAATGCCAAGTGTTAATGCTTGATGGGCTACCATGTGGGTCGCACGTGCTTATTTTGATGCCATGTGGCACATTGTGGACCCCTCTTTTCCCCTATCATGTCAAGTCAAACTTTGAAGAGCTCTATCTTTTGCATAATAGGGTGGCACGTATGGTGGTTGCGCTGATATCTCTCTCTCTCTCTCTCTCTCTCTCTCTCTCTCTCTCTCTCTCTCTCTCTCTCTCTCTCTCTATATATATATATATATATATATATATATATAGATATATATCGGTAATATATTAAGGCAATCGGTGCGCACTGTCGGTGCTTAATATATATATGGTTGGGCCGATAGGGTGTGGGCCGAGTCCACTGCCGGTAGCCTGCCCACCCCGATATATATGGGATATATGATATGTGCGGCATATATATAGTTTGGAAGGTTCGGCGGGGTTTATGGCCACCGATCCTAAGCATATATGCGATTTGTTTTTATATAGTTATTAATAACTATATATTAAAATGAATTTTGTTACATGGTTATTTAATAACCATTGTCCATATTTTAAAAATGATTTTTGTCTCTTATGTAGGTTTAGGAGACCAATGAAAGAATGCCAAGTGTTAATGCTTGATGGGCTACCATGTGGGTCGCACGTGCTTATTTTGATGCCATGTGGCACATTGTGGACCCCTCTTTTCCCCTATCATGTCAAGTCAAACTTTGAAGAGCTCTATCTTTTGCATACAAGCTCGGTTTGACGAATTGTTCACACCTCCATGATCAGGGCGACGAGATCTACGCTCTAGTCTTGGGTTGAAGTCAGTCTGAGCACTTTGATTTTCGAGCATTCATAAGCCCTCTTTGTCCTGTGTGTCTCTCTAGAGCCACCTGGATCAACCCTCCCCACTGAGGAGCTTATGGTCCTCCAAAAGCATGAAAAAATAATCTGTGATTCTCTCTATACCCTGTCTGCATCACAAGTGTCTTGAAAAGGTCTCGCTTCCATCTCCTTGACCTTTGTTCTTCGGAGCCTTAAGAGATGAGCCGACACCTGCTACTTTTGCAACCTGTAGTACATTGTTTCACAAATTACATGCTTGAATGACATGACCAACTAATGACCCAAACGTCCCATACTTGCCATGATCTCATAACACATACTCAGTGGTCAAATTTACATCAAGATGGACGCAACACCCCAGCTATGACAACAAGGCCAGCATATCATTTTTGCTTCAAAAAGTGATGGAAAACACATCATCACTGCAACACATGTTTTACATACATAAGGCCAAACACTATTGTTTTGACAAGTGATGGAAACATAACATTACTTCATAGTGTAAAATACGACTCAAGACATGACCAGACATCATTGTTGTTGACCAAGTGATGGAAACACATCATCACTTTTACATTTGAAATTGCAACAAATGACTTACAAAAGAATGACCATGAAATGACAACATGTTTGAAAACCATTTTTCACTTATCAATGTGAATGGGTCACCTCCTTGAGGTGGTTTTGTTGGTCAAACAACTGCTCTTCCTGGTTCACACACCGACGCTTTGTCTTTAAGGTGCTGCTCTCGATGGAGCCTCCAACAAGTGACTCTTTGATGGCCATTTCTGTCACAATGACTGCAGTAGGTTTTCTTCCTCCATATCTACTTCACCTATTTCTTTTCATGCTGTTGAGAGGGTCTTTCACGCCTCATGAGTGCTGCCATTCTTTTCCAACACTTAGAAAAGGTATGGTTAGGTAAACCACAAAAGGTGCATGTTTTCCGATGCCTTGCTCTACGTTCATGATTAACAACATGATCATAATCGAAACAAACATTTGAAGATCGAAAGTGGTTATACCTTCCCTTGCTGTCTTTTATGTAAGTATGGTGATGAGAGCTTGCCTAAGCTCTCTCCCTACAATGGGAACTGTCGTGGGATGATGAGGATGTGTTCCCATCATTCTCTTTCCTCGACGATTGCAACGATGTCCTAGATTACTCTGACACCTTCGAGCACTCTCCTTTAGTGTATCTCGAGCCTACAAATCAATGTTTGTGAACAACCTCCAAAGGTTGAGTTATACCTTGGTTATTAGCACCAAGTTCTTCTTTCTCCTCCTTGTTCCTTGTCCTTGTAAGGAGCCTCATGTTTGTCCCTGTAATTGGGATCTCCAAATCTCCAATAGACATCATACTATGTGAAGGTGAAATCAAAAGGAAAACAACATCTTTTACCTTCTCTTTCGATTTGGAAAGAACTGATGAGAACTGTTATGAAACCAGCTCAAGAAAAGATAGAAAAGATAGATCAACGCCTTAGAATTCAGCCTCTTTGAGGGGGCAACCTCCTTTACATTACATAAATGAACAATTCTTTGATGATACAAATGACAAAACCTCCTTTCTATATATAGGAGTCTAAGGAGTCAAAATATAATCCTGCTAACCTAACAATAATAATATAAAGCCACAAAAATAACAATAGAGGTATTCTATGGGGCACAGAAATAACAACATGGGGGTAATAGGGGCACAACAATATAAATAAGGGGTATAACTACAATAGTAATGGGGTAATCACTAGTATTATAGGGACCCAACATGCCCCTCTCCTTCAAAAAAGTGTTGTCCTCAACGCTTGAGTAGTTCTGGATACTTCTGCATAAAATTCTCATCCTCCCATGTGGAATCTTCAGCGGATAAGTTCTTCCACTTGATAAGATACTCTGAAATTGATCGATTTCGTAGCTGTCGAGTTCTTGTTTCTGTGACTGCTTCCGGTTCCAATATAATTTTTCCTTCCTCGTCAAGTTCTGGCAATATTGTTTGAACTGGGAGCTTGTCGCCTATAACCTTCTTTAAACATGAAACATGGAAAACTGGGTGCAATCGAGAAGCTGCAGGAAGCTCCAATTTGTATGCCATAGTACCAATCTTTTGCAACACCTTGTACGGACCATAATACTTTGGTGATAATTTATTATCCTTCTTAGCTTGCTTTAGGGACATTTGCTTATATGGTTGTAGCCGTAGGAATACCCAATCACCTACATCAAAACTTCTTTCACTGCGATGTTGATCTGCCTGTTGTTTCATTCTATTTTGTGCCAACACGAGGTTATCCTTTAAGAGTTGGAGGACTTGTTGTTGATGTTCGATGTGATGTTCCACTGCCTGAACCTTAGAATTTTCTCTTAAATATGATGTGATGGATGGTGGTTGATACCCATAAAGTGCCATAAATGGGGTCATTTTTGTTGTTGTATGGAAGGAAGTGTTATACCACCATTCAGCCAGAGGCAACCATTTGACCCATTGTGTCTGTTTATCAGATACAAAGCAACGAAGATATCCTTCCAAACATTTGTTTACTATCTCAGTTTGCCCATCAGATTGAGGATGATAAGATGAGCTATGAGCTAACTGAGTACCAAGACAAGAAAATAATTCTGTCCAAAAATTTCCAGTGAAAATGGGATCTCTGTCACTTACAATAATCTTTGGGTTTCCATGTAGCTTTTGAATTGTTTCCATAAATGCAGTAGAAACTGTACTGGCTTTAAATGGATGTGATAATGCACAAAAGTGTGCATACTTGGTAAGTCTGTCAACTACCACCATGATGACACTCTTTCCCTCAGACTTGGGTAAACCTGTGATAAAATCCATTGAAACCTCCTCCCAACGTTGGCTTGGAATGGATAAAGGTTGTAATAGACCCGGTGTCTTAATTGTTTCAACTTTATTTTGTTGGCAAACCAAACATTCCGCCACAAACTTTTGAATATCTGATTTAAGGCCATCCCAAAAAAATTCCTTCTTAACCCTGTGGTAAGTTTTTAAAAATCCTGAGTGCCCTCCTAAGGGAGAAGTGTGCAATTCCATAAGAATCTTTTGTTTTAGCTGGGAATTCTTACAGAGGTATAAGCGATCTTTGTACCATAACGAATCATTTTGCCAGCTAAATGTATCAGACGTACTGGAATCTTGTTGTAGCTTTCGAATAAGTGCCCACACTTCTTCATCATTCTTCCATTCCTCCCTTGCTTCGTTTATCCAATCTGGTTGGATAATAGAAATGGCGCACAACAATGCTTCCACATCCTCATCCTTTCTTGAGAGTGCATCTGCCACCACATTTTGCTTCCCTTTTTTGTAGATGATTTCAAAGTCATAACCCAACATCTTTGTGACCCACTTTTGTTGCTCTTCAGAGGATAATCTTTGTTCTAAAAAGTATTTAAGGCTATCATGATCCGTTTTTACCTTGAAGTGTCTTCCCATTAGGTAGGGTCGCCATTTCTTAAGTGCATGGAGTATTGCCAACATTTCCTTCTCATAAATAGCTTTGCTTAAAAACTTTCCCTTGATTGGACGACTTTCAAAAGCAATGGGTCTTTCATCTTGCATTAGAACAGCACCAATTCCATTTCCTGAAGCATCACATTCCACAATAAAGGTTTTTGTGAAGTCCGGTGTAGCTAAGACCGGTGCTTGGCACATTGCCTCTTTAAGATGTTCAAAGGCCTTTGTTGCTTCCGGAGTCCATGAAAATGCATCTTTCTTCAATAATGTTGTTAGAGGTGCTGCTATTCTCCCATAATTCTTAACAAACTTGCGATAATACCCTGTCAACCCAAGAAATCCTCGCAGATGCTTTATGGATGTGGGGATTTTCCATTCCTTAATGGCTTTAATTTTGCTAGGGTCTACCTTAACTCCTTCATGAGATACAATATGACCCAAATATTCCACCTCCTGGACTCCAAAGAAACATTTGGATCTTTTGCATATAATTGTTTCTCCTCCAATAGTTGTAGCACCCTGTCAACATGTTCAACATGATCCTTCCAAGACTTGCTGTAGATTAGTATATCATCAAAAAATACTAACACAAATTTTCTAAGGAATGGTTTGAAAATTGAATTCATCAAACCTTGAAATGTTGAAGGTGCATTGGTAAGGCCAAAAGGCATGACCAAAAATTCATAATGACCCTCATGAGTTCTAAATGTCGTTTTCGGAATGTCTTCAATCTTCATTCTGATTTGATGATATCCCGAACGAAGATCCAACTTGGTGAAGTAAATTGATCCATGCAATTCATCCAGTAATTCATCAATGACAGGAATGGGGAACTTATCTTTAATAGTGAGCTTGTTGAGCTCCCTATAATCTGGACACATGCGCCATGATCCATCCTTCTTGTGCACCAATACTACTGGAGCAGAGAAAGAACTTTGACTTGGTTGAATTATACCAGCCTCTAGCATTTCTGCAACCATACGTTCAATTTCACTTTTTTGGACATAGGGATATCTGTACGGCCTGATGTTTGGAGGAACACTTCCTGGAATCAGATGAATAGCATGATCATGATCACGCATAGGTGGGAGACCTTTGGGAGTCTCAAATACCTTGGAATGATTGTCCAGGACTTTTTGGAGATCTGGAGAAATAGATGATTCCAATGTGGAAACATCTAGCGAACATAATTGTGCAATTACACCTCTTTGCTCCTTTTTTAGAAGCTTTGTCATACCATTAGAGCTGATTATCTTTCCTGGTTTCCCTGCAATACCCCTTAATTCAACTTCCTTTCCTTCCGTAGAAAATTTGATGAAAAGTTCTTGAAAATTAAAAGCTATTGTACCCAAGGATTGTAGCCATTGGACTCCTAGTACAACATCAGCACCTCCCATTGGAATGGAAAGCATTGGGCTAGTCAATACATATTCTCCCATGGATAGCTTGATATTATGGCACTTTCCAGAGAAATTTATTGTTCCTCCATTTGCAATCATCACTTGACACTCTGGTGCTGGATATAGGAAGCAATTCAATTCTTTTGCTACCCTACAATGAATAAAATTGTGGGTGCTTCCTGAATCAATCAACACTATTACCTTTTTCTTCTTGATTTGTCCTTCTATCTTGATGGTTTGAGGAGTGGTAATTCCCGCCAATGCATTACAAGATATGGTCGGATTTATTTGTTCTTCATCTAGGCTTTGTTCCTGGAGTATATCTTCTTCTTTTGACCTTTCTTGCTCCTTTTCTTCTTCCTCTTCACAATCTATGTAGAATAATTTCTTCTCAGCACACTTATGACCTTTAGTGTATTTGCTATCACAACTGTAACAAAGCCCTTTTGCTCTTTTTTCTTCCAATTTTTGTGGTGTCAACCTTATAGGTTGTGGAAGACTAGGGGCAACAACACTTCCGTCTTTATAGTTGTGAGTGGTATGCTTCCTGGTTGCCATAATTTTGCTTTCCATTTTTCTTGCTAACCTGAATGCCTTCTCTAATGAATCAGGTTCCCAAAGGCGAACATCATGTTGGATATTATCCTTTAAAGACCCTATGAACACATCAATCCTATGCTCCTCTGGAATATCTTTTACCCTTATGTTCAATTTTTGGAACTCCTCAATGTGCTCCATTACTGAACCCTTTTGTTTGAGACTTATCAATTGGCTAAAAAAAGTGTTGCTTTTTGTATCTTCATAATGTGCTATCAATTCTTCCGTAAAAATTTCCCAAGTGATAAATTTTTACGAGAGCAAAGCCATTGATACCATACAAATATACAGTTGCCATACGTACCTTTTGTGTGTTTTGCACATTATTGAGATCGAAGAACTGCTCCATCTGTAATATCCATGTGGCGGGATCCTTGCCATCAAACTTCCTCATATCGATTTTCGGAATATGGTGGGTCTTCGATCCAACATTAGCATCTATGGAATCATGATTAACATTACTTTTGTTCACATCTTGAGTTTCCTTTACAACCTTTTCACCATTAGTAAGTATTTCTTGTAGAAAATTTGTTAAATCTATCTTCAAATCTGCCATGTTTGTCTTCAAATCATCCATCTTAGCTTCCATGCCCTTTATCTTAGATTCCACACCATTTATCTTAGATTACACGCCATTTATCTTAGATTCCACGCCACTTATCTTAGCTTCTGTTAGCTTTTGTGAGCGTGACATTTGTTGCACTTGTTCTTGTAATTTTGATATATCATGTAGCATTTCTTCCTCTTCTTCATGAGTCATGCTAGAGCTTTCAGGTTCTTTACTAGGTGTTTGCATTTTCTTTCCTCGGGGCATCATTTACCGATAATAATGCTTTACTATGCCCTTTGAATTCCGTTAAACCAAGCTTACACAAAAATTTAAAAAAAACTACACACCTTTTTTCACTTTATAGAAGCCTGATATTGAATCTGATGTATCTCTGTAATTTTGGATCATCCAGTTCTGAAATTTCGACCTATAGTAGCCTTCTGCGTCCTCTTTCCAATGCCACAAGTCTGACCCAAATTGGATTCTCCAAGAAAGAGTTATGTGAAATATCCCACAGTGACTTGCTTTTAGACTAGTTCAATAGATTGAACTTGTACGACATGCCACGAGTCACAATTTCAACCTTTGAATCTAAAACATGCATACAAGAAACTACGGTTTGTCCTATTTCTATACCTTCTTACGAAATTTCAATCCGATCCCCAGAGAGAAAGTTATGATGATTTTCCCCAGGTAACCTGTTTTGAATGTAATTCCGGAGTTTGCAAAAAGATCAACTTCCTCAGATCATATATCCGCAAATATCGCTCAAAAATCTCTGAAATTTAGACCCAAGGTTCAACGCAATTTCTTCTCAAATGGGTTTTTTTTTGCGAGTTCTGAAACATCACAGAAAAAAAGTTATAGCGCAAATTCCACGATGACCTGTTTGGAGCAGCGAAACCCTAGAATCCAAAGCTCTGATACCAAATGTTATGAAACCAGCTCAAGAAAAGATAGAAAAGATAGATCAATGCCTTAGAATTCAGCCTCTTCGAGGGGGAAACCTCCTTTACATTACATAAATGAACAATTCTTTGATGATACAAATGACAAAATCTCCTTTCTATATATAGGAGTTTAAGGAGTCACAATATAATCCAGCCGACCTAACAATAATAATATAAAGCCACAAAAATAACAATAGAGGGATTCTATGGGGCACAGAAATAACAACATGGGGGTAATAGGGGCACAAAAATATAAATAAGGGGTATAAATACAATAGTAATGGGGTAATCACTAGTATTATAGGGACCCAACAAGAACTTCTCATCATCTGTCATTGGTGGTTCGCTAACTGTCTCAGTGCCTTCCCCAACTTCTTTCCTAACATACCCAAGTCCTGCTCGACACAATTACTCCTCTACTTTGATGGGGTTGACAATGTGTTGGCCATTAACTTCCAAGCCTTTTCCTTCATACCCAATTCTCTTCAGTAGTTTGGAGCCAATTCCTATGGTGTGATTTTCAAACACAGCGAAATCATCATCAGGAAATATACATAAAGATGGAGAACTACTTTTTACCTCGCATGGGTCATGCTATAGCTTTTCCAAAGCCTCGTCCTTTGCTTGCAACTATCGTAGCAAACTTTATTTTTGCTCTTTCTCTTCATGTAGATGCATCTTCAATTCCGCGTTCTCTATTTGAAGATCATGTTTGTTTTTCTTCAGTTCTTTCATGGCCTCTTCTGTGGCTTGCAACTGAAGCTGCAACCGCTCCTTTTCCTCTGTCTCTTTTTTTAGAGTTTCATACACGATTTCCACTCTTTGGGAAATGTTGACCATGGTCTCATACATCGCTCTTTCATTCTCTGTTGCTGCATGTTCCATTGTTCACACTATAATTCACATCAACGCAAAGATCGCTTCGATACCACTTGATCTAGGTTCGGGTGTGAAGAAGGACCCTTCCAAGACCTTTTACTTTCATGATGTGTCAAATTGCATTTTTAAAATAACATTAATGAATACATGTGCATTCTATAAAGAAGAGGACATAACAATCATCAACACATGAAAACATAATCATTGATAACGAAGTTCATCCAAGAGGGACTATGTCTCCGGGCCCCAGTATCAAGATGGTGTAGGCCATTGCATTAAGTGTTGTCAATAATGATGATGTACACAAGAGATGATGTCGCAATCATACAAGGAAAAATTCCCTCAAACAGGAGTGGCTCTAAGAGATGTTCCACAACAAGAACTCTTAATCAAAAGACTCCTATCAGTATGACACAAAAACATGCATAGTGAGCATCCCGCCAACATGGCTTAAAAGGGATGTCAATACAAAACACATTCATGATGACAACAAGAGTATCCCAGCAACATACAACAAGGGATCTCAAAGCATAACATGATGAGTTAAGACAACAGGTACATCACATAAAAGATTCCACATCAAATCAAGCAAGGAATCATGACAACATGTTATAAATAAGATCCTGCATCAACACCAATCAAGGATCTGTGCAACATAATGCAGAAAGAAGAAGTATATGAACACATCATGTCTTCCGCTTTAGCTGAGCATGTAGAGAGTACCAAACATCATGTTTGTATAGAAGAGGCAAGCGTTATTGCTAACGTTTTGTAGTTTCATCACCACAAATTTAGGGAGGCCCTTGAGATTGAGAAAAGACCGAACAATCTCAATAGAGAAGACGGATGGAAGGTTAGTAGTTGCTGGATCCTAGCCCTCTCCTCCTAGTCATTTTCTTCCCTTCCTCCCCTCCCTCCTTTTTTAGCTTCTTTCCTGTATCCTTCTCTCTTCGGCCTTTAGTCTTTGATGAGTTTTTGAGTCCTGGCCTTCTCCTCTTAGTCGCTCTTCTTGGTTATGTTATTTATTATATGTTATTTATATAGGATATTTAGGTTATTAGTATACATCTTTACTACTAAATTTATGAACTATTATATTAATTTCCTTTCATAACTCTAATAATGATTTTATGCCTTGTAATCAATCTAGGATAATTTGATAGTTTAACCCTTAAATATATATATCTATATATCTATATATATATCTATATATATATATATATATATATATATATATATATATATATATATATATATATATATATATATATAATAATAATAATAAATAAAATAAAATAAAATAAAAATAAAATAAATAAATAAATTTTCTAACCCACAATAATTTTCTATAATATCTATCAATTACTACTAATTTGAAAATGATTTTATTTTATAATTATTTTATTTTAATAAATCCCTTTATATATAACTAACTTTGTATATTTATTACTCTATTTAATAACTTTTTAACTAACTATCAATTTAAATGAATTTTATGATATTTTATTTTAGAAAATAAGTCCCTTTACCTTAATATATATAACACTAACTATATATATTTAATAACCATCTATTAATTTATTTATTTTATGATATATTCATTACCCTAACCTTTTAACTAACTTTTAATTTAAATTAATTTTATATTCGTTTAGTCCCTTTAACCTCGATTTTAATAAGATTTTAACTAACTAACAATTTGATATTTATTTGAATTACCTTAATTATTAAAATATAGGTCTTGCCTTTAATCCTGTCCAACCAACCGTCTCTTGGTCAAATTTAGCCATTGCTTGGTCCAGAAATATAGCCATTGGATGTTCTGCTCTGAGTATTTAATATGCAAAGCTGGATCTGATTCTTCAACTTGTCCTGATGATGAACCACATTGGTTGGTTCGAAACGCGTTGACAAATGAAATTTAATGTGATTTACGCTGAATAATATCTCAAAAACATCATATACCTCACAACCAAGGGCCATCTAAAGAAGTGGATGTCACACTGCTGAAGCTATTTCGACCATCGAACTCACGGCATTGATCTCATGAACATGACTGCTCGCACATGAATGTGGACATCTGCACTGACACTTAGAAAAATGACTAGAAGAAGAAATGAGAGAATAAGAAATCTGAAGACACCATCATATTTGTGGCGTCGAGTAGTGTTGAATCGACTATCCAACATCTGAATTCTGAGAAGTTGAGAATTCTGGGCTCAAGGAATCTTTTAGATTCCCATGGGATTCCTTAAAGATTTTGTTCCATGTATTGACTGGAAATCTGCAACTCAAATGGGGAATCTGATCTCTTCATTATGATCCATACGGAAAACCATGAAAAACAAGTATAAACTTTACTATAATCTGACATATCAAAAATTAACCTCCATGGGAAAATTTCATGGCTCATGGTTCTGCTCCCTGTTTCTACTAAAATCATGGTTCCACATGCATTCTGGAAATCGCTGAAAAATGCAAAACTCTGATGAAGAAACGGACAACACCACTGTGTTCGTGGCGATGAGAGGTATAGAATCCATATAAAATTTTTCAAATTATAACAAAGTAAAAATTTTGTCCCCTTGCAAAATTCATGGTTCCTACATTACAATATTAATTAATCTGCCTTCTACCTCAAAATCCGTGCCTACAATCTCTATCCTCCTTGAACTACGTGCACTAGTAAAAATTCTTATTTAAATAAAATTCCTTCGGCATATTTACCAAGGGAAAGTGGTTGACACATTGGTAAAAGAGGCAAATGGTTGAGGAGAGGTCGGGGGATCAAATCCCGCCCCTCCATATATGTTTTAACAAAACAAACCGACATACAATAATGGGGGGTCGGGTCAGCATTGGGTGGCCCGCCCTTTAAAACCTGCATACTACATTATCAACAGTTTCCAAAATTGGCGATCGGCATGATCGACACCGATTAAATCGACGATCGGATAGGGCGGCACATATGGTGGTTGCGCTGATATATATATATATATATATATATATATATATATATATATATATATATATAGATATATATATATATATATATATATATATATATATATATATATATATATATATATATATATATATATATATATATATATATATATATATATATATATATATATATCTATATATATATATATATCGGCAATATATTATGGCGGTTGGCACGCGCTGTCGGCGTTTAATATATATATGGTTGGGCCAATAGGGTGTGGGCTAGGTCCACCGCCGGTGGCCCACCCACCCCGATATACATGGGATATATGATATGTGCGGCATATATATAGTTTGGAAGGTTTGGCGGGGGTTATGGCCGCCGATCCTAAACATATATGCGATTTGTTTTTATATAGTTATTAATAACTATATATTAAAATGAATCTTATTACATGGTTATTTAATAACCATTGTCCATATTTAAAAAATGATTTTTGTCTCTTATGTAGTTTTAGGAGACCAATGAAAGAACGCCAAGTGTCAATGCTTGATGGGCTGCCATGTGGGTCCCACGTGCTTATTAGGATTCCATGTGGCTCACTGTGGGCCCCTCTTTTCCCCTATCATGTCAAACTTTGAAGGGATTTATCTTTCGCATACGAGCTGGGTTTGACGAACGATTCACACCTCCATGATCAGGGTGATGAGATCTACACTCTAGTCCTGGGCTGATGTCATTTTGGGAACTTTGATTTTCGAGAAATCATAAGCCCTCTTTGTCCTGTGTGTCTCTTTGGAGCCACCTGGATCACCCCAGCAGGGCTGCTCTGCCAAAAATTTGTGCAAATCTGTGAAGCAATCAGCTGCTCTGCCCATAAATTACACAAACCTCCTAGGAAGCTAGCCTAGCTCCCAGCCAGAAATGTGCATTTTTCTCAAGCAGTTAAGCAGCTTCATGCATGAGTAGTCTGGTTGACTAGTTCCACCGGGACCAAGGAAACTTAACTTGCATGCATGCATGACTTGATTTTTCCCAGAATAGTAAAAAGAAACATGCAAATGGAATCCCCTGATTCAATGATCTATTTTTAGAAGCTAGAGGTTACATGCAAAGTTGTTTTAGAAACTTCCCTCCAAGTGTCACTTTTTCCTAGATTTGTGGCATGCCCGTCATGAGCCAAAACTTATTTATTCAATGCAGCGGAGCCCATTGTTTCACATTGATCTTGGAGCTATGACATCCCACAACACATCCAGGACTCTTCGACACATATGGATCAGTCATTCACGGGTAAGTGGCCTCAACTTTCTTTTTCAGCATTTCTGTCGCATTTTGTGTATTCTCTTGTATGATTGTTGTTTACTTGATTTCTTCAAACACTTGTTCACTTGTTGTTGTTTACATCTCTATTTTAAAAAATGGCTAGCTCAGAACCGACTCGGTCGAGTTGGTCTGAGCCAGGCCTAAAATATACGTCTTGGCCAAGGATTTGGTTCGGTCGGCTCGACCAAGCCCGCTCTAACTCGGCCGAGTTAGTGACAACGACCCATATGAAACCCAAATCAGCAATTTAAAAAAAAAAATTCTTTTTGGGGGGACTCCAAACCGGTTTTAATTTTGACTATTTGGTCTTTGGGGTCCATTCCCCTCTCCTAAACCCTATTTAACCCACTCAACCCCTCTCATTCTCTCACAACCATCTCATGCATTTGAGTGAAAATTTCAGTGAGAGTTTGTGAGGAGTTGTTGAGTTTGTTTTTAGAGTAGCAGTGAGGAGTCTTGGGCAAGCATTCTACCTGGAGAGAGGAGCTTCTTGGGTAGCCATTTGGAGCAACATTGAGGGGTTGGTTTCTTAAAGCAAGCTTGAGGAGGCAGTTTATGCCTGGAGGTATTTTTCTTCACTTGTAAAAATATGTTTTTCCTTATTAAATTTTATGTGCAAATCTAGAAATCCTAAAGAGTGTTTTTGTGGAAAAAAAATGAACATTGAATCAATGTTTTTTTTCTTTTCATTTTCAGATTGTTTGCTTTCATTTCCAAGTCAAAAAATGGAACCTAAAGTGAAATATGTTGCTTGGGCATATGTTGAAATGGTTGATAGTCAAATGCATTGCCAATTTTTCCATAGGAAAATTAAGGAAGGTCCTGGGTGCATTAATAGGCTAAAACAACACCTGGCGGGGATTAGAGGCCAAATTACTCCATGTACCTCACCAGAAATTGGGGAGATTAGGAAGGATTTGTTAGCCAACTTTGAGAAGTTTAAAGAAGATAAGGCTAGGCAAAAAGAGTTAGAGGCTGAAATTGGGAGGAAAAGGAATATATAAAAAATGTTGGCTACCAACCCACATTTTGATTTCGAGGGTTCTTCCTCTATCCCTTGTACTGATGCATCCAACCACTTCTGATACGTTCCTCCCTCTTTTGATTATATTCAAGAAAAGGGAAAGGGTAAAATGAAAAAGGGTGATATGAATATCAAAAATTATTTCACTCCCTCCTCTCCATCAGACGCACATGGTCCTAAACCTAGTACAAGTCATTTGCAGCCCACTTTAGATGACCATTGGAAGAAAGAGTAAACAGATATTGCTTGTGATTACATAGCTAGATGGTGGTATGATGCTGATATCCCATTCAATGCTTCACATTCACCATATTATGAGCCTATGTTTGATGCCATACATGCTACTGGAAAAGGCTTCAAAGACCCTATTATGCATGAGCTAAGAGGATATCATTTGCCAAAAGAAATTTCCTCCATTAATGAGTATTTGAAAGATTTCAAAGACTCATGGGAAAGAACAGGATATACCATCGTGTTAGATGGATGGACTGATCAAAGAAGCCATACCATCATAAACTTTCTTATCTTCTGCCCACAGGGAACCATGTTTCTAAAATTAGTTGATGCATCTGATAAGGTAAAATATGGAAAATTGTTGTTTCAGCTATTGGATGGGGTTGTTGAGGAGGTGATCTGAAATGGAGCACTCAAAGGCTTATTGTCTAACTTAAAAGAACCTCTCCCACTCCAAAGATTATATACTTCCAAGACCTTATGATTAACCAATTGTAGAAGTAATAATTCTTGAAGATAGGTGTATGCTTATGTTTGTTTTTAAACTGTTCAAGTGATTACATATATTTGCTTATGCTGATATTTAAAAACACATAACAGTAAATAAAGGCAGCGAGTAAGCAAACACATGAGACAACAATATAATCTAGAGTTCACCCAAAACTCTTGGGCTACATCTCCTTGAGCTCTAGTCAATTCGACTAGGCTCTTTGGGATTATGGCATAAATTATTTTACAAGATCCACACTCAACTCCACCGGTTTACATAGAACACAATGGGCTTAGAACACCATCTTATCCCTAGCTCTGAAGCTCTCAGGCTTTTTGGCTCTGGCTTTGGCTTTGGCTTTGGGTCTTGGCTCTGCCTCGTGGCTCCGACTCTCACTCTGGCTCTGGCTCTTCGACTTTGGATTCTTTGAGCTCTCTCTCTTGGCCTCTACATGTCTCTGTAATTCGCATGACCTCCAAGTGACTCTTTGGAAACCTTCTAGTGACCTTCAACAACAACTCGCTGCTGTCAATTGAGTTCTCCAGTTGATTCAGGTGGCTCAAGAAAGACATACAGGACAAAGATGGCTCAAAAATAAAAATGTTTAGATTATGCTCAAACCAATACCAGATCGTAGATCTCGACGTCCTGATCGTGGTGATGTGAACGGTTTGTCAAACCAAGCTCGTATGTGAAAGATATAGTTCTTCAAAGTTTGACATGACAAGGGAAAGTGGGAGCCATAGTGTGCCACATGGCATCCCCATAAGCAAGTGGGACCCACATGGCAGCCCATTAGCCAATGACACTTGGCATTCTCTCATTTGTCCCCTAAACCTGCATAAGAGACAAAATCATGGAAAATGGTTATTAAATAACCACATAACAAAATATGTTTCAATATATAGTTATTAAAAATAACTATATAAAACAATCAAACACATGGTTGCGAGATCGACGGTAACAAACCCCGCCGAAGCCTTAAAAAAACTTTATCGCAATATTATATATATATATATATATATATATATATATATATATATATATATATGGGATCGGGATCGGGATCGGGATCAATAAACCCCACCGAGCCCTCCTCGACATATTCCACATATATGTCATACCATATATATATATCGCATAACCATATATGTTATATGCCGCATGTAATATATATCGCCCCAACTGATATATATATATATATGGGATCGAGATTGGGATCAATAACCCCCGCCGAACCCTCCTCCACATATCCCGCATATATGTCATACCATATATATATATATATATATATATATATATATATATATATATATATATCGCATAACCATATATGTTATATGTCGCATGTAATATATATCGCCCCGATCGATTATATGTATGTCGATTGTCATATCGCTGATATCTATATTAGAGATATCCCACATAAAGCATCGATAAAAACGCCACTCTGATTGCCGATTGTAATATCGCCGATATTTATATCGGCAAAGTCCCGAAAATCGCACGATAAATGTGCCAGTGCCTGTATTGATTGCCAATTTGATATGTCGATCGCTGATTTTTGTGCCAACAACGGCTAAGGGTATGCCGATAATGCAACAGTACAGGGTTTTCAGGGTTTGTGCTTATAAAAATGTATATCTATGGAGGGGCGGGATTTGATCCCCCGACCTCTCCTCAACCATTTTGCCTCTTTTAACCAATGTGCCAACCACTTTACATTGGTAAATCCGCCGATGAGTTTTTATTTAAACTCAATATTTTTACCTTTTCACGGAGTTTGAGACAGAGGGAGATTGTAGGCATGGATTTTGAGGCAGTGAATTAATTAATATTTTAATGCAGGAACCATGAATTTTGCAGGAGGGCAGAATTTTCACTTTGTCAGAGATTGACAAATTTTATATGGTTTTTACACCTCTCCTCACCATGAGCACAACGGTGCTGTCCATTTCTCGATCAGAGTTTTTCATTTTTTTGATTATTTTCAGAATGCACGTAGAACCATGATTTCAGCAAAAACAGGGAGTGGAACCATAAGCCATGAAATTTTCCCAAGGAGGTAAAATTTTGACATTTCAGAATATTGTCAACTTTATACTTGTTTTTCATGGTTTTCCGTAGGGATCGCAATGGCGAGATTAGATTCACCATCTGAGTTGCAGATTTGCAGTCCATCCATGGAACATAATATTTGAGGAATGCTAGGGGAATCTAAAAGATTCCTTGAGCCGAGAATCCTCCACTTTTCAGAATTCGGATTTTGGACAGTCGACTCAACACTACTCGATGCCACAAATTTGATGGTGTCTTCAGATTTCTTATTCTCTCATTTCTTCTTCTAGACATAAGTGCCAGCGTAGATGTCCACATTCTTGTGCGAGCACCCATCTTCATGTGATCGATGCCTTGAGAGCAATGGTCCAAGCAGCTTCAGCAATGTGACATCCACTTCTTTAGATGGCCCTTGGTTGTGAGGTGTATGATGTTTTCATGTACTTCTTCTTTCTGCATTATACTACACAGATCCTTGATTGATGTTGATGCAGGATCTTGCTTAATACATGTTGTCATGATTCCTCGCTTGATTTGATGCAGAATCTTCTATGTGATGTACTTGTTGTCATAACTCTTCATGTTATGTTTTGTGATCTCTTGTTGTATGCTGTTGGAATACTCTTGTTGTCGTCATGAATTTTTAGTTTTGACATCCCTTTTGTGCCATGTTGGCGGGATGTTCATCATGCATGTTTTTGTATCATACTTATAGGAGTCTTTTGATTGAGAGTTCTAGTTGTGGAACACCTCTTAGAGCCACTCCTGCGTGAGGGAATTTTTCCTTGTATGATCGCGACATCATCTCTTGTGTACATCACCATTATTGACAACACTTAATGTAACAACCTACACCATCTTGACACCGGGGCTCGGAGATGTAGTCCCTCCTGCATGAACTCCGTTATCAATGCTTATGTTTTCATGTGTTGATGATTTTCATGTTCCTCTTCTTTTCCGCATGCATATGTATTCATTAATGTTCTTTTAAATATAAATTTTAACACATCACGAAAGTAAAAGCTCTTGGAAGGGTCCTTCTTCACACCCAGACCTAGATCAAGTGGTATAGGAATAGTCTTTGCGTTGGTGTGAATTGCAGTGTGAACAATGAAAAAGGATGAAAGAGAAATGTACGAGACCATGCTTAACATTTCTGAGAGAGTGGAAATTCTGTATGAAACTCTATAGAAAGAGACAGAGGAAAAGGAGCGATTGCAGCTTCATTTGCAAGCCACAAAAGAGGCCATGGAGGAACTGAAGCAAAACAAACATAATCTTCAAACAGAGAATGATGAATTGAATATGCACTTACATGAAGAGAAAGAGGAAAAACAAAATTTGCTATGACAACTGCAAGCAAAGGACGAGGCCTTGGAAAAGCTGCAATGTGACTCATGTGAGGTAAAAAGTAATTCTCCATCTTCATGTATGTTTCCTGATGATGATTTCGCTGTGTTTCAAAATCACACCACAGGAATTGGCTCCAAACTGTTAAAGAGAATGGGGTATGAAGGAAAAGGCTTGGGCATTAATGGACAAGGCATTGTCAACCCCATCCAAGTAGAGGAATTACTGTGTCGAGCAGGACTTGGGTATGCCAGGAAAGAAGTTGGGGAATGCGCTGAGACTGTTAACGAACCACCAACAACAGATGATGAGCAGCCCTCATAAGTTCTTTCCAAATTGAAAGAGAAGGTAAAAGATGATGATTTCCTCTCAGTTTCATCTTCTCATAGTATGATGTCTGTTGGAGATTTGGAGATCCCAATTACAAGGACAAATATGAGGCTCCTTACAAAGACAAGGAACGAGGAGAAAGAACTTGGTGCTAACAACCAATGCATAACTCAACCTTTGGAGGTTGTGCATGAACATTGATTTGTAGGTTCAAGATACACTAAAGGAGAGCTCCCAAAGGTGTTAGATTCATCTGAGACTTCGTCAAGGAAAGAGAATGATGGGAAAACATCCCTGTCATCCCATGGTAGTTTCCATTGCAGGGAGAGAGCTAAGGCAAGCTCTCTTCGCCATACTCACATCAGAAACAACAAAGGAAGGTATAACCATTTTTTATCTTCGAATGTTCATTTTGATTATGATCATGTTGTTAATAATGAACGAGGATCAAGGCATCAAGAAACATGTACCTTTTGTGGTTTACCTAACCATACCTTTTCCAAGTGTTGGAAAAGAATGGCAGCACTCATGAGGTGTGAAATACCCTCTCAACAGCATGAAAAGAAATAGGTTAAGGAGATATGGAGGAAGAAAGCATACTATAGTCATTGGGACATAATTTGCCATCAAAGAGCCACTTGTTGGAAGCTCCATCCAGAGCAGCGCCTTAAAGACAAAGCGTCGGTGTGTGAACCAGGAAGAGCAGTTGTTCGACATGCAAAACCACCTCAAGGAGGTGACCCATTCACATTGATCAGTGAAAAATGGTTTCTAGACATGTTGTCGTTTCATGGTCATTCTTTTGTAAAACATTTGTTTCATTTTAAAGTGTAAAAGTGATGATGTGTTGCCATCACTTGGTCAGCAACAATGATGTCTGGTCATGTTTTGAGTCCTATTTTACATTCTAAAAGTGATGTTATGTTTCCATCACTTGTCAACACAATATTTTTTGGCCTTTTGAATATAAATCATGTGTTGCAGTGATGATGTATTTTCCATCACTTTTTTTGAAGCAACCATGATAGGTTTGGCCTTGTTGTCATAGCTGGGGTATTACATCCATCTTAATGTAAACTTGACCACCGAGTATGTGTATAAACTCATGGAAAGTATGGGACATTTGGGTCTTTAGTTGATCCCGTCATTCAAAGTGTGTAATTTGCAAATAGTGTACTACAGGTTACAAAAGTAGCAGGTGTCGGCTCATTGCTTAAGGCTCCGAAGAACAAAGGTGAAGGAGATGGAAGCGAGACCTTTTCATGACATTTGTGATGCAGACAAGCTACAGAGAAAGATGCAGATTATTTTCCATACTTTTGGAGGAACAAAAGCTCCTCAGTGGGGAGGATTGATCCAGGTGGCTCCAGAAAGACACACATGACAAAGATGGATCAAAAATCAAAGTGTTTAGATTATGCTCAAACTAAGGCCAGATCATAGATCTCGTCATCCTGATCGAGATGATGTGAATGGTTCGTCAAAGCAAGCTTGTATGTGAAAGATAGAGCTCTTCAAAGTTTGAAATGACAGGGGAAAAGTGGGACCCACAGTGTGCCATATGGCATCCCCATAAGAAGGTGGGACCCACTTGGCAGCCCATCAGTGATTGAGACTTGGCATTCTCTCATTTGTCTCCTAAACCTGCATAAGAGACAAAATCATGGAAAATGGTTATTAAATAACAATATAATGAAATATGTTTCAATATATAGTTATTAAAAATAACTATATAAAACAATCAAACACATGGTTGTGAGATCAACGACAACAAACCCCGCTGAATCCTTTAAACAAACTTATTGCAATATAAATCACAACAATAAACACACATATATATGGGATTCGGATCAATGACAATAACCCCCGTCAAACCCTCCTCCACATATCCCGCATATATGTCATACCATATATAGATATTGCATAACCATATATGTTATATAACGCATGTAATATATATCACCTCGGTCGATTATATGAATGCCGATTGTAATATCACCAATATCTATATTGGCAATATCCCACATAAAGCACCAATCGCCGATTGTAATATCGCCGATATATGTATAGGTGAAGTCTCAAAAATCACACCAATAAACGCGCTAGCGGCCGTATTGATCACCGATTTGATATGTCGATCACCGATTTTTGTGCCAACAGTAGTTAAGGGTGTGTCGATAATGCAACAACATGGGGTTTTTAGGGTTTGTGGTTATAAAATGTATATCTATGGAGGGGCAGGATTTGATCCCCCAACCTCTCCTCAACCATGTTGCCTCTTTTAACCAATGTGCCAACCACTTTACATTGGTAAATCTGCCGATGAGTTTTTAGATAAACTTAGTATTTTTACCTCATCACGAAGTTTGAGAAAGAGGGAGACTGTAGGAATGGATTTCGAGGCAGAATGTAGACACCGATTTCGAGGTAGTGAATTAATTAATATTTTAATGCAAGGACCATGAATTTTGGAGGAGGGAAGAATTTTCACTTTTTCAGAAATTGACAAATTTTATATGGTTTTTACACCTCTCGTCGCCACGAGCATAACAGTGCTATTCATTTCTCCATCAACATTTTGCATTTTTCGGTCATTTTCAGAATGCATGTGAAACCATGATTTCAACAAAAATATGGAGCAGAACCATGAGCCATGAAATTTTCCCAAGGAGGTAAAATTTTGACATTTCAGAATATAGTCAAGTTTATACTTGTTTCATGGTTTTCCGCAGGGATTGCAATGGTGAGATCAGATTCGCCATCTGAGTTGCAGATTTTCAGTCCATCCATGGAACAGAATCTTTGAGGAATCCCGGGGGAATCTAAAAGATTCCTTGAGCCCATAATTCTCAACTTTGTAGAATTCAAATTTTGGACAGCCGATTCAACACTACTCGATGCCACAAATCTGATGGTGTCTTCAGATTTATTATTCTCTTATTTATTCTTCTAGCCACTTTTCTAAGTGCCAGTGCAGAAGTCCACATTCTTGTGCGAGTAGCCATCTTCATGCGATTGATGCCTTGAGAGCAATAGTCCGAGTAGCTTCAGCAGTGTGACATCCACTTCTTCAGATGGCCCTTGGTTGTGAAGTATATGATGTTTTCATGTACTTCTTCTTACTACGTTATACTGCACAGATCCTTGATTGATGCTGATGTAGGATCTTGTTTATTACATGTTTTCATGATTCCTTGCCTGGTTTGATGCAGAATCTTCTATGTGATGTACTTGTCATCATAACTCTTCATGTTATCTTTTGATATCCCTTGTCGTATGTTGCTGTGATACTCTTGTTGTCATCATGCATGTTTAGTTTTGACATCCCTTTTGTGCCATGTTGGTGGGATGTTCATCATGCATGTTTTTGTATCATACATACAGGAGTCTTTTGATTGAGAGTTCTAGTTGTGGAAGATCTCTTAGTGCCACTCCTGCGTGAGGGCATTTTTCCTTGTATGATCGCGATATCATCTCTTGTGTACATCACCATTATTGACAACACTTAATGCAACAGCCTACACCATCTTAACACCGGGTCCCAGAGATGTAGTCCCTCCTGCACGAACTCCATGATCAATGCTTATGTTTTCATGTGTTGATGATTTTCATGTTCCTCTTGTTTTCCACATGCATATGTATTCATTAATGTTCTTTTAAAAATAAATTTTAACACATCATGAAAGTAAAAGGTCTTGGAAGGGTCCTTCTTCACAACCGGACTCGATCAAGTGGTATCAGATCGGTCTTTGCGTTGGTGTGAATTGCAGTCTGAACAATGATAGAGGATGAAAGAGCAATGTATGATACCATGCTTAACATTTCTGAGAGAGTGGAAATTATGTATGAAACTCTACAAAAAGAGACAGAGGAAAAGGAGCGATTGCAGCTTTAGTTGCAAGCCACATAAGAGGTCATGGAGGAACTGAAGAAAAACAAACATAATCTTCAAACAAATAACATTTGATGAATTGAAGATGCCCTTACATGAAGGGAAAGAGGAAAAACAAAGTTTGCTATGACAACTGCAAGCAAAGGACGAGGCCTTGGAAAAGTTTCAATGTGACTCATGTGAGGTAAAAAGTAGTTCTCCATCTTCATGTATGTTTCCTGATGATGATTGCATTGTGTTTGAAAATCACACCACAGGAATTGGCTGCAAACTGTTAAAGAGAATGGAGTATGAAGGAAAAGGCTTGGGAGTTAATGGGCAAGGCATTGTCAACCCCATCCAAGTAGAGGAATTACTGTGTCGAGCAGAACTTGGGTAGTCTAGGAAAGAAGTTGGGGAATGTCCTGAGACAGTTAGCAAACCACCAACAACGGATGATGAGAAGCCCTCATCAGTTCTTTCCAAATCGAAAGAGAAGGTAAAAGATGTTGATTTCCTTTTGGTTTCATCTTCTCATAGTATGATGTCTGTTGGGGATTTGGGGATCCCAATTATAGGGACAAATATGAGGCTCCTTACAAAGACAAGGCACGAGGAGAAATAACTTGGTGCTAACAACGAAGGCATAACTCAACCTTTGGAGGTTGTGCATGAACATCGATTTTTAAGCTCAAGATACACTAAAGGAGAGTGTTCAAAAGTGTTATATTCATATGAGACTTCGTCGAGGAAAGAGAATGATGGGAAAACATCCCCATAATCCCATGGCAGTTTCCATTGCAGGGAGAGAGCTGAGGCAAGCTCTCATCACCATACTGACATCAAAAAAATCAAAGGAAGGTATAACCATTTTCAATCTTCGAATGTTCATTTTGATTATGATCATGTTGTTAATAATGAATGAAGATCAAGGAATTGAAAAACATGTACCTTTTGTGGTTTACTTAATCATACCTTTTCCAAGAGTTGGGAAAGAATGGTAGCACTCATGAGGTGTGAAAGACCCTCTCAACAACATGAAAAGAAACAGGTTAAATAGAAATGGAGGAAGAAATCCCACTGTAGTCATTGCGATAGAAATGCCCATCAAAGAACCACTTGTTGGAAGCTCCATCTAGAGCGGTGCCTTAAAGACAAAGCGTCAGTGCATGAACAAAGAAGAGTAGTTGTTTGACATGCAAAACCACCTCAAGGAGGTAACCATTCACATTGATGAGTGAAAAATGGGTTCTAGACATGTCGTCATTTCATGTCCATTCTTTTGTAAATCATTTGTTGCATTTTAAAGTGTAAAAGTGATGATGTGTTTCCATCACTTGGTCAGAAAAAATGATGTCTGGTCATGTTTTGAGTCGTATTTTACATTCTGAAAGTGATGTTATGTTTCCATCACTTGTCAAAACAATAGTGTCTAACCTTTTGAAATGTAAATCATGTGTTGCAGTGATGATGTGTTTTCAATCAATTTTTATTAAGCAACCATGATAGGTTGGACTTGTTGTCATAGCTGGGGTATTACGTCCATCTTAATGTAAACTTGACCACCGAGTAAGTGTATAAACTCGTGGCAAGTATATGACATTTGGGTATTTAGTTGGTCTTGTCATTCAAAGTGTGTAATTTGCAAACAGTGTACTATAGGTTGCAGAAGTAGCAGGTGTTGGCTTGTCGTTTAAGGCTCCGAAGAACAAAGGTGAAGGAGATGGAAGCGATACCTTTTCAGGACATTTGTGATGTGGATAGGGTACAAAGAAAGATGTAGATTATTTTCCATGCTTTTGGAAGACCAAAAGCTCCTCAGTGGGGAGGATTGATCCAGGTGGCTCTAGAAAGACACACAGGACAAAGATGGCTCAAAAATCAAAGTAATTACATTATGCTCAAACCAAGACTAGATCGTAGATCACATCTTCCTAATCGCAGTGGTGTGAATGGTTCATCAAACCGAGCTTGTATGTGAAAGATAGAGCTATTCAAAGTTATGACAGGGGAAAAGTGGGACCCACAGTGTACCACATTGCATCCCCATAAGTAGGTGGGATGCACATGGCAGCCCATCAGTCATTGACACTTGGGATTCACTCATTTGTCTCCTAAACCTGCATAAGGAACAAAATCATGGAAAATGGTTATCAAATAACCATATAACGAATTATTTTTCAATAAATAGTTATTAAAAATAACTATATAAAACAATCAAACACATGGTTGTAGGATCGGTGGCAACAAACCCCACCGAACCTTCCTCCACATATCCAGCATATATATATATATATATATATATATATATATATATATATATATATATATATATATATATATTGCATAACCATATATGTTATATGCCATGGATGCCGATTGTAATATTGCTGATATCTATATTAGCGATATCCCACATAAAGCACTGATACAAACGCCACACTGATCATCTATTGTCATATTGCCGATATATATATTGGCAAAGTCTCGAAAACCATGCCGATAAACGCGCCAACGCCCGTATTGATCGCCGATTTGATATGTCGATCGTTGATTTTTGTGCCAACAACGGCTAAGGGTGTGCTAATAATGCAATAGCACGGGCTTTTCGAGGTTTGTGGCTATAAAAATGTATATCTATGGAGGGGTGGGATTTGATCTCCCAACCTCTCCTCAACCATGTTGCCTCTTTTAACCAATGCGCCAACCACTTTACATTGGTAAATCTGCCGATGAGTTTTTATTTAAACTCAGTATTTTTACCTCTGAATAGAGTTTGAGATAGAGGGAGACTTATTTCGAGGTAGAATGTAGGCACGAATTTCGAGGCAGTGAATTAATTAATATTTTAATGCAGGAACCATGAATTTTGCAATACGGTAGAATTTTCACTTTGTCAGAAAATGACAAATTTTATATGGTTTTTACACCTATCGTCGCCACGAGAGAAATAGTGTTGTCCATTTCTCCATTAGAGTTTTGCATTTTTTGGTCATTTTCAGAATGCACGTGGAACCATGATGTCAGCAAAAACAGGGAGTGGAACCATGAGCCATGAAATTTTCCTGAGGTAAAATTTTGACATTTCAGAATATAGTCAAGTTTATACTTGTTTTTCATGGTTTCCCATAGGGATCGAGATGGCGAGATTAGATTTGCCATCTCAGTTTCATATTTGCAGTCCATCCATGGAACAAAATCTTTGAGAAATCCCGGGGGAATCTAAAAGATTCCTTGAGCCCGGAATTCTCAACTTTTCAGAATTCAGATTTTGGACAGTCGATTTAGCACTACTCGATGCCACAAATATGATGGAATATTTATATTTCTTATTCTCTCATTTCTTCTTCTAGCCACCTTTCTATGTGCTAGTGCATATGTCCACATTCTTGTGTGAGCAACCATCTTCATGCGATCGATGCCTTTAGAGCAATGGTCCAAGTAGCTTCAGTAGTGTGACATCCACTTCTTCAGATGGCCCTTGGTTGTGAGGTATATGATGTGTTCATATACTTCTTCTTTCTACATTATACTTCACAGATCCTTGATTGATGTTGATGCAGGATCTTGTTTATTACATGTTTTCATGATTCCTTGCTTGATTTGATGCAGAATCTTCTATGTGATGTATTTGTTGTCATAACTCTTCATGTTATGTTTTGAGATCCCTTGTTGTATGTTGTTGGTATAATCTTGTTGTCATCATGCATGTTTATTTTTGACATCCCTTTTGTGCCATGTTGGAGGGATGTTCATCATGGATGTTTTTGTATCATACTAATAGGAGTCTTTTGATTGACAGTTCTAGTTGTGGAACATATCTTAGCGCCACTCCTGCATGAGAGAATTTTTCCTTGTATGATCGCAACATCATCTCTTGTGTACATCACCATTATTGACAACACTTAATGTAGCGGCCTACACCATCTTGACACCGGGGCCCAAAGATGTAGTCCCTCCTAGATGAACTCCGCAACGCTTATGTTTTCATCTGTTGATGATTTTCATGTTCCTCTTATTTTCCACATGCAGATGTATTTGTTAATGTTATTTTAAAAGAAATTTTAACACATCACGAAAGTAAAAGGTCTTGGAATGGTCCTTCTTCACACCTGAACCTAGATCACTGGTTCACTCGACCTCCAAGTGACTCCAAAACTCTCTCAGCTCTTTGCGTTGCCCCTCAATCGTGCTCTCTGGCTTCTTTGAGGTATTTTCCCAGCTCTGCGGCTTCTTGTTCATTTCTCTCTATGTAATCATTCCTCTATCTCTTCAGCTGGCCCTCTGGCTTCTAGCTTTGTGGCTTTGCATGTTACAAAAGCTTCATTTTCACAAAATGCTCACTTGTAGCATGGCACAATGATGGGGGGCTGTTACAAAGGAATCAGGCCTTCCTTCAGGCGAAAACTTGAAAATGGAACAAAATTCTAATACACAAAGATTTACCATATATACACTATCGGGCGCATAATGCGGGCTTCAAATAATATAGGATCGTGTCTATAATCCCTTTTAGGTCTGTACTTTATCGCATAATGCATTTGCTTTGGCATATTGGCCAAAAACCCAATACACAGGAAATACGAAGAAATCCTGCATTTCCGGATTTCAAATATTATGAAATCACACTGATAATCCCTATCGTGTCCACAATATTGCAATCGCATCGTCGCATGGAGAAAACCCAAATACACTATCGGGTGCAAAATCTAGACTTCAAATATAATAGATTTGGCCCTATAAACTTATCGGGTCTGGCCTTTTATTACTAGTCGTAATCGCAACATGCATTAGCCCTTTGTATCGGGGATCCATGATCACTGATCGCCGATCCGTCGATTGAATCTAGATTGTTGATCTATTTTTCAATCCAATGGCTGATATTCAATCGCCTATCACTTTATCGGCCAAGTCACAATTGCTTCATTGGCCCGCCCCTCCTCCGATCCAATATGTTGGAGATCGTTGATCAGGGGTTCTAAAGGCGTTATGTTAAGTCCTTCCCTTTGGCCCTTCCAATGTGCTTTTTCCCATATAAGACCTTAAGCCCATTTTTATAAGGATTTGCCTCCTTTTCTAAGGATAAGGGGCACTCTTCTTTTTGCCATAACTTCCTCATTCGAAGTCCATTTTAACCCATTCAAATTGCAGTAGATTCCGAATAAAAATATATACGCAATGGGACTATTTCTAGGAGAAGTCCTTAACTTTCATTTTCCTCTGTGAGGAACATTTTAGACTTAGAAATCTAAGTCAGATCCATTTTTGGATCACCCGTTCCCACTAAAAAGAACTTTTGGTCCCCAAAAGATTGATGTACTGATTTGAATAGTAAATGAGAGTACCTCACCCACTTCTTTTAGCCTTCATACACTTTCCTCTGCATTGTGCTTCTGAACCAAAGTCTCTGACCACTTCCTTCCTGGATGTGTTGGTCCTCCTGGGGAAGAACTGTTTTCCTCCTTGACTTCATGAAGAACTCCTGCTGAGAATGTCACAGAAGGTAGTTTGAACTTCTCTGCCTTGATCATTGATGCAAGATGGCTCAAACCAATGTGAAGTTACATCTTCTTCCAAAAAAAATCATTTGTACCTGTTTGATAAGCTGTCAACAACTACTGTTAACAACAACAGAAATAAAGACAACGACTGGATGGTCTAAACTCCTGCTTCAACAAAAGAAATATATTTCACATCTTGTGAACACCTCCATGTCTTTACATCTTCATACAAATGATTGACTAGATAAAAAGCCAACAAAACATGCTTTTAAACAATTGACCCCTTCAAGTCAAGCATGTAAGGAAATATCTCAAGGATTCTTTTCCAAATATGAAACACTTCATCATCATCTCCATATTGGAGACCAAATCAACTTTTCCTCAAGTCAATATTGCATCACATGCATGTCAAACCAATCAACCCTTCAAGTTAATTACACACACATGTTCAAATACAAGGAAATCATCAACATCCCTGTGTTCATGCATATCAAGCTTATGCATGCATTTCATCCTTCAACTTTCGGTTAAGCACACTATACTTTCGAAGCTGAAATGAAATATAATGTTGCAGCAATAAAGTGAGTCTCCTACTCAACTTTTCCCATTCACCTTCTTGGTAAAAACTTGCAACTTTCATTCCATTGACAAAGAAATGCAAATAGATGCATTATATCAAGAGACATGCAACCTTTAATTGGATAAGAACTATAACCATTTCTTACCAATCCATTTCAAAGGTCTTTCATTTGTCTGCACATCAGCATCAACATGTGAATCATCCTGAAACACATCAATCATGGAATCTTCCTTTCCATTCCTGCCATCTTCTCCTTCCACATTCTTCAACTTTTGTGGAAGCATTGCTGGATTCAGAGTCCAGCACTTTGTAGCAACATGTCCTTGCTTATGGAAGTAAGTGCAACACATGTTCATCCTCTTGAAAACATGATTTTCCTTGTCCAATGGACCTTTGGCTTCTTGCTTCTTTTCCTTCAAACATTTCCTGCATGTGGCCATTCTCTTCCAACATCTAGAAACATGATGGTTATCCAAACCACAAATGGAACAATCAATTATTTTCCAATTCTTATGTGGAAATTTATCATGCTTAACACAATCAAGAGGAATGTGTTTAGGAGTAGATTTGTACCTTTCTTGTTCACCTTTATTGCCTTCATGAGGAGGTGAATTGAATGAAGAAGTGGCTCCCTTGGGAACACCATCAATCCCTTCAAGGCTTTCAGAGTTTCCACAACTCTCTGGTTCAAGTGTATGCTTCTAAACATCTACATCCTGCAAATGACGTTTCAAGCTATTGCATTCTCCATGAATACAATCTTCACACTCTTGAGGTAGAGGACCTGCAATGAAACTCCTTCTTAGAACTGTTTCAATGGCCTTCATGGCATCTTTGTAACTCTTTCCATAGGATTGTCCATAGCCAAGACCTAAATACTTAGGCCTTTCCTCTACCATTATTGGCTCAAAAATACCTTGTGCATGTTTACCCAAGTCTTTTCCTTCATATCCTATCTTGGACATTAACTTGGAACCTATGCCTCTGGTATGATTTTCAAAAGAACCAATATAAGAATTTTTAGAAGAATTTGAAGACGAACTGGAATGGTTTACCTCTTCTTCAAGCGGATACTTGACCAAGGCTTCTTTGGCAACAAAGAGTTGTGTCTCCAACTCATGCATCCTTTCTAGGTTCATATTTGCAATATGAAGTTGCCTCTCCATTTCCTACAATTTTTCAGAAAGCAACTGCTTCTCTTCCTCCACGGAATTCAACTACTCTCTAAGTATGTTTCTCTTCCTTCCATCCTCATACATTTCCCTTACCTTGTCCATCATGGTGAACAAGTCTTGCTTCATGTCTCCATCAAAGAATCTTGTGGTGGAGGAATTTTAGGTTGTAGAAGTTGTCATTATGCAGATGAACAAAATAACTTCAAACAAGATTAACAAAGAGCTTTATTCAAGCAACCTTTTGCAACAAACCTCTTGTGCTTCAAGGATTGCCTTGAGGTCCTTTGGGATAAGAAGAATGCCTTCAGCCCTTCTTCCTTCTTATCCTTCCTAGACTTAGCTATTAGTAGCTTTCCCTTCACCTCTACAAACTCAGAAAATAGTGAGTCTGCAAACAAGCATACAATCAATCAGACAATCAATCCTTAACTGCCCAACACCTTTTAGACAAGAAATCTTTGCTCTGTCAATCCAGCATTCTACTTCATGATACCACTTGCTTTGGGATAACCAACTTTGATATCACCTTCTTGAAGGTGGGGTTAACCAATCTTAGGCTCTGAAACTACCTGATCTGAAATGGGGCACTTAAAGGCTTCTTGTCTAAATTACAAGAACCTCTCCCACTCCAAAGCTTATATATTCCCAAGACCTTATGATTAACCAATTGTGGAAGTAATAATGCTTGAAGATAGGTGTATGCTTATGTTTGTTTTTAAACTGTTCAAGTGCTTACATATATTTTCTTATGCTGATATTTAAACACACATAACAGTAAATAAAGGCAGTGAATAAGAAAACACATGAGACAAAAATATAACCTTGAGTTCACCCAAAACTCTTGGGCTATGTCTCCTTGAGCTCTAGTCAACTCGACTAGGTTCTCTGGGATTATGGCATAAATTATTTTACAAGCTCCAAGCTCAACTCCATTAGTTTACACATAACATAATGGGCTTAGAACACCATCTTATCCCTGGCTCTAAATCTCTCAGGCTTTTTGGCTCTGGCTCTCACTCTGGTTCTCGGCTTTGGCTTCTCTTATCTCTCTCTCTCTCTCTCTCAACCTCTTCCTGCCTCTATAATCCACTTGACCTCCAAGTAACTCTTCAACAACCTTCCAGCGACCTTTAGCAACAACTCACTACTGTCAATTGAGCTCTCTGGTTCACTCGACCTCCAAGTGACTCCAAAACTCTCTCATCTCTTTCCGCTACCCCTCAATCGTGCTCTCTAGCATCTTTGAGGTATCTTCCCAGCTCTGCAACTTCTTGTCCATTTCTCTGTGTGTAATCATTCCTCTGTCTCTTCAGCTGGCCCTCTGGCTTCTAGCTCTATGGCTCTATGCATTACAAACTCATCATTGTTCACAAAATTCCCACTTGCAGTGTGGGACAATGATCAGGGGTTGTTACAAAGGAATCGGGCCTTCCTTCAGGTGAAAACCCGAAAATGGAACAAAATTCCAATACACAGAGATTTACCGGAAACACACTATCGGGCGCAAAATACGGACTTCAAATAATATAGAATCGTGTCTATAATCCCTTTCGGGTCCGTGCTTTATCGCATATCACATTCGCTTTGGCGTATTGGCCAAAAACCCAATACATAGGAAATACAAAGAAATATAGCATTTTCGGATTTCAAATATTATGAAATTGCGCTGATAATCCCTATCGGCTCCGCAATATCGCAGTCGCATCATCACATGGCCAAAACCCAAATAGATTATCGGGTGCAAAATATAAACTTCCAATATTATAGATTTGGCCCTATAAACTTATCGGGTCTAGCCTTTTATCGCTAGTCGCAATCGCAACGTGCATTGGCCCTTTGTATCGGGGATCCACGATCGCCGATTATCGATTTTCTGATTGAATTTGGACCATTGATCTATTTTATCGATCCAACGACTGATATTCAATCACATATCGCTTTATCGACCAAGTCGCAATTGCTTCATCGATCCGCCCGAGGTCCCAATATCGCATACAGACCTTCCTCTGATCTGATATGTTGGAGATCGCTGATCGGGGGTTCTAAAGGCCTTGCGTTAAGTCCTTCCCTTTGGCCCTTCCAATACACTTTTTCCCATGTCAGGCCTTAAGCTCATTTTTATAAGGATTTTCCTCCTTTTCTAAGAATAAGGGGCAATCTTAGTTTTGCCATAACTTCTTCATCCGAAGCCCATTTTAGCCCATTCAAATTGAAGTAGGTTCAGAATGAAAAGATCTACGCAATGGGACTATTTTTGGGAGTAGTCCTTGGCTTTCATTTTCCTCTGTGAGGAACATTTTAGACTTAGAAATCTAAGTTAGATCCATTTTTGGATCAGCAGGTGGGGGTGGCTAATGTTGTTCAAGTCATCATAGATAATGCCTCTAACAATGTTCTTGTTGGTAAACTATTAGAGGAAAAGCACAGAACCATCTTTTGGACCCCATGTGCTACACATTTCATAGACCTCATGCTTGAGGATGTTGGAAAATTAGTTTGGGTCAAGAACACTATAGATCATGCCAAAAGCATAACAAAATTTATCTACAATCATTCATGGATTTTGAGCTTAATGAGGAAACACACAGGGGGCATGGGTATTATTAGGCCTACCATCACTAGATTTGCTACTTATTTTTTGACATTGAAATCTATGCTTTAACAACATAGAAAATTGCAAAATATTTTTTCCAGTGAAGAATGGAATCAAAGCCAGTGGTCTCACAAACTAGAAGGCAAAGAATTGAAAAATAAAGTTAATGAAGAAATATTTTGGAGAAAGGCAGATTGTGAATCTTTCTGAGCCACTGGTTAAGGCGTTGCAGTTGGTGAAGATTGGTTATGGGCTTCATTTATGAGGCTATGGATCAAGAAAAGGAGCAAATAAAGAGGGCATACAAGGATAAAGTGGCTAAGTATGGGCCCATTTGGACAATCATTAATGAAAGATGGAACAATCAACTCCATCACCCTATACATGTAGTTGGGTATTTTTTAAACCCATGGTATCATTATAAAGCTAAGGCGTCAGGAGATTTGAAGGGGGAGGTTAGAGATGAATTGATTGACTACATTGATTGCATGATCCCATTCGAGTGTGATCATCTGGAGATATGCTGACAGACCACAACCTTTAGCAGTGCCTCAGGTACCTTTAGGAAGAACCTAGCAAAGATTGCAAGGGAAGTATATGAGCCAGGTAGACAAAGATTTCAATTTTCAAATTATTAATACTTATTTCGTTAAATCGTTTATAATTTGAAAGTTTGATATAATTTGTAATTTTTTTGAGCTAACTCATTACACTCCTATGTTTTTTGCATCACAATGGTGGGAGGCTTTTGGTAGCCATTGTCTTGAATTGTAGAGGTTTGCAAGTCGTATTTTGAGTCAAACTTGTAGTGCTACTGGGTGTGAGCGCAATTGGTCTGTCTTTGAGAGGATACACACAAAGAATAGAAACTGTTTGGATACAAAAATGGTTAAATTATCTAGTCTATGTCCAATACAACCTCCAGCTCAGATGCAACCAATTGCTGAATAGAAGACCTGATTCAGAGCCCATTGTGTTGGACGACATTGATCCAACATCATATTGGGTAGTGGAGAGTCATCTAGCAGAGTTTGATTCTAATGAGGATCTTGATTTGTGTTTACAGGTGGAGGCAACACTCAAACATAATGTTCAGTTGAATGCAGATCCTGATCCACTTGTACCAGCCTCAGGGCCAGCCCCAAGTCCTCTAGTTGCAGGCACTTCTTCTGTGGAGCCACGAAAGAAGCGCATATCTCATCTATCTTAGCTTCTTTTTGCTGCACAACCTGATAGTGCTACCACTTCTACAGTTGCAGTTGGAGATGATAATTAGGAGGAGCCATGGGGCCCCCTGTCTCACTTTGATGATGATACAGAGATTGATCCACGTGATATTGTCTCCTCCAGCAATAGCCAATAGTACTCAACCACTGGTCACAGTTTACTTTTGTTGTAGAGGCCATTTCTAGCCTCCTTGGTTATGTGTTTTTTTTTTGATATCTATATCATGATCATGTATGTATTGGATAGTGCACTGGGTGCCATTTTGATATAATGGATATATTCATGAGTCTACTATGATCATATGTTATATTCTATCTATATTCTAATGATGTGTGCTTGGAAACATGAAGGAAAATCTTTAAAATTATGTTTTTTTAATAAAAAAAATACATATTTAATGTATTTTTTACAATGTCCGAGTCGATACTGAGTTAGAGTCGGAGTCGAAGTCGGCCCTTGGTCGAGTCAGTGTCAGAGTCAAAGTTTTAAAACATTGGTTTACATGTATACTAGCTTGTCCTTTCTCTGTTTCAGTTTTTGTTGCTATCTCACTATTGTCGCATGCATGAAATCGTTTTTCATGAATGTTCGCCGAATCGGCAAATTGCTTCACCACATGCATGTTTATCTGTTTATTGAATCCTTCATTCATGTTTTGCATGCACTATCAATCACTTCTACTTTCACTTAGTGTTGCCATGCATTCATTGTATTATTTTCTTTCAGTTACCCATCGGTGAGTCGGGCCAACCTTGACCCAGACTCTGCCTTCACTGAGACTGCATTATGCAATTTGGGCAAGGTAGGCTCTTCCTTCCTCTCCAGAAATGCGCATTTCTACCCAGAACTACCCTCTAGAACTATTTTTCACATTTATGAGGGACAGTAACTACTGGCCCAAAAAATTTCGCAATGCAGTCCTTGAGCCTGTAGTCATTCCAAGCTAGAATTGCGTATTGCACAATCCTAACAGTCAATAGCCAGTTCGGATTGCACATTGTAGATATCCAGCAGCCAGTCCTGCTTCCCAGATAGTCCATACTGTCTTTTGAGCAATTCTGGTAGCCAGTCACCTAGCGTCCCAGAATAAATTGTGCAATCTTACCCATCAATTTCCCAGGTATGTGCTGTGTCATTCCCCGAATTTGCATTGTTTCCACTGATAGATTTCTTTCCATGCATTTTTCTTGTCTCCAGATCTTTTAGGTGTTCATCTGTCTCAATGACTTCTAAGAGAACAGGATCAAAGGACACTGATGGAAATGCATTTAGATCAGTATTTCAGCAAGTGTCCTCTAGAGTGCTGATCTATGAAGATACAAAGTTGTATCTAGACAAGGACATCAAACTGAAGTGGCAAGTGGTTAATCAAACATTTGTAGGAACTTTTGGGGAAAACCTCGAAGACTATTAGGTGTATGTGAACATTCACAAGTCTGCCTTGTATAGGATTGCATGCAGATATCCTGTGTTTCTATGTGCAGACATGGTACACTGGATCCTCTCTCACATTGATCCTGAGATGATGACCTTGAGCAATGTCAGTGGGATGAAACTTGCAACCTTTTAGGAACGATATTATGATGAGATGTATCATATGTTAGAGCCCATGATTTTCATGAACACTCCATTCAACTTACCCAACAACAATGCTAACTCCAGAGACATTCTGAAGAATTGGGTAAAGGAGCAATCTCATTTTAGGTTAACACCCAACCATGTTAGGGTCCCACCCTAACCCCATTATTTATGTAGTAGGATCGTGTCATAGTTATAGTTAAGTAAAGAGTCAATAAAGCCCATATTAATAATTGTAAGTGGTTAACCCGCAATTAATGACGGGACCACAGTTAGTTGCAAATGGGCCATGGTATTAGATAGATGGTATTAATAAGAACCATGGTATTGATCCATGGTATTGCATGTATGAGTCATATATAAAGGATAAAGACTCCCTGCGAGGAGCATCGTGTCTTATTTTGTAATTGAGCTCTGATCTATTGAAGGTTGCCCCCTCGAAGAGGCATGTGAACATTGCTTTCTGAATAATAAAATACTTGCTCTTGTTTCTCACTATTCTATGTTCTGGGTATATTTCTTTGCATATTTGGTATTTCGGTAATCGTCTTGTGGGTTAAGAGCATAACAAGTGGTATCATAGCACTTTCCAGGGCAGGTGGGATCTCCATTTCTTAGATTTTTTTTTTTGGTTAGGGATGTGTTCCGGCGTCTTTAAACCACGGGATCTGTCATTGAGCGCATGAACCAGTGGATTTGGGGAGGCATGCATGCAGGAAATACAAGAGGTGGTCATGCTTGTTGGACTCCCTTGTAACCCCTGTGGGTACCCCTTTGAGTAGTAGCGCATTAGATAGAACCGCGCACGGACTGTCTTCCAAGTACTCTCTAGGTATATCAGAAGTCCCCTAGCTCCTTTGAAACCTCGCCATAGATAAACCATCGGCTGTCTTGCTGCTACAGTACACCGAGAACAGCACTCAGAGAGATTACTCACCCGTATGATAGGGTAGTCAGGTTGTACGACTAAGGGTACAGTTGATCGTCCTTAGTTAGAGCCCTAAAACAATGGGCCGAGTACTATCGTCAAACCCTTATGTATATTGCGATTTGTAGCACCTAACACTCCTCGAGACCATAGTTCCATTTTCTATCTTGGGATCACGCATAATCTCTACCAGATCAGATCTTGCAAGGGGGTTTGCAGTAGTAGCAGACATCAGTCCCGCAGTTCCGAGTTAGCAGACCAACCTTTCCGATCTATTAGATCCATCAGATCCACAGCAGCAATCTGTCCGCTGATCAGAGCTATCCGATTAGCCATTCAGATCTCTCAAATCCACCAGATCTGAGTAGTTGTGTGGGGTTCCTATACCGGGGCATGATTTTTGTAGGACTTTTGGCATCATTGACATTTTGAGGATCCGGCTATTGTAGTATTCCTAAGCAAGGAGTAAAACTCTGGTAGGAGTTTTCAAAAAAAAAAAAGTTTGAGACCCCCCGGGGTGCTTATTGGTGATCTAGCCCATAAGAATCAGGACGGTGAGATGAGCAAGGTGGTACCACTCAATTGTTAGTGAAAACAAAATTGGGCGGTCCCAAATTTCAAGTACATCAGATCGGTGCATGGTAGCAACTAGAGATCAAGATATGGCCAATGAGAAGATTGAAAAACTTGAACAATCCTTGCAAGGCATCCAAGCTCAGCTTGAAAAACTAACTGACGCACTCTCTAAGGGCAAGGAGGAAGCCCGCAAGGAGGCATATATTGGCAATGGACATAGTGAGGGTGATTCTAGCCACTCTCTTCCCTCTGGGGCACCCACCAACAATCCCGTCCGCGACCTCCCAAGATAGATATGCATAAATTTGATGGTTCTCACCCGACCGCATGGGTATCACAAATGGAGCAGTATTTCAATCTGAATAACATCTTAGATAATGAGACTCAGCTTATGGAGGGGAGGATGTACTTGGACAATGAAAGATGGCAATGGTGGGAATGGCATCAATGTTGCAATGGAAGTTTTTTGACTTGGGCCACCTTCAAAAAAGCTCTTACAGAGCGCTTTGACTAGGAATCTGCTTTTTTGGGTCGTCTCACTAAGCTCTGACAGACTGGCACAGTGGATGAATATGTTACAGCCTTTGAAGCCTTAGCATTCTGCACTAGGGATCTCCCATATGCTTTCTACATGGAATGTTTTATTAGTGGTCTTAAAGAGGCCATACAAGCCCACGTCTGACTACACCACCCTCCCACATGGTCGGAGGCTTGCAAGGTAGCTCGTAATGTGGAACGTGTGTAAGCAACCCAGTCCATTCGCCCAAATTTCACTGCCAAGGGTCGCCCCCACAGGCTCACAGCATGACTCAAACACTTAAGGTTCAAAAGGTGTCACCGGCAGAAATGGCCGAAAGAAGAAGGCAGGGATTATGTTACTACTGTGATGAAAAATACTCCCTAGGTCATAAATGCAAGGAGCCCAAATTTTTTCAAATTGATGCCACTGATTACAGCTCATCGGAGAAAGCCCCACCACTTGAGGAACCGAAGGAGGTAGAAGAGGACAACCATAAGGACAATGTCCCTGACGAACCAGTTATTTCGCTGCATGCTTTGGTAGGGATTTCTTCACCTCAAACTCTGAAAATCGGAGGTTTTATTAAACATTGCCCAGTAATAGTCTTGATTTATAGTGGAAGTACACATAATTTCATCCATCGAAAAGTCGCGGAAGCAGTGCATTGTTTTGTATGAGCAGTTTCTAACTTCCAAGTCCAAATTGCGGATGGGGGAACAATGAAATGTGAAGGCCATTGTGAAAATGTCAAACTTCAAATGGGAGATTATCAGTTGAAGACCCACATGTTTTCCATACACATGGGAGGGTGCGACATTGTCCTCAGTGCTGAATGGCTTCGCACTCTTGGGCCAATCACAATGGATTTCCAGGAGTTATATATAAGATTTAAGCAGAACAACTCCACACATACCCTCTGTGGACTCCAGGTGGGAGCTCCCTCTAGCATCAGCTCACATAGGATGGAAAAATTGCTAAAAAAGGGCCATCATGAAGTTATAGCTCAATTTAATGCCATCCAGGCCATCAAACCCAATTCTCTGCCGATTCATCCTGAGATGCAACATATTTTAAATAACCATCTGCCAGTCTTTGACAAGCCTCATGAGCTTCCACGCTCGAGAGGGGAACATGATCATAGCATCACCTTGGTTCCAGGGGCCCAACCACCAAATGTGTGCCCATACAGATATCCGTTCACCCAAAAGAATGAAATAGAAAAAATAATCAAGGAACTTTTGGAAGCAGGTGTCATTCGTCCCAGCATTAGTCCTTATTCATCACCGGTGGTCATGGTGCTCAAGAAAGATGGGGAATGGTGGATGTGTCCAGACTTCAGGGCCCTCAACAAGTTGACAGTCAAAGATAAATTTCCCATCCCGGTTGTTGATAATTTGCTGGATGAACTCAATGGGGGTCAATTCTTCACTAAGCTGGATCTTCGCTCAGGCTACCACCAAATTCGCATGAAGGAATTCGACATTCCAAAGGCTACTTTCAGAACTCATGAAGGCCATTATGAGTTCCTGGTCATGCCATTAAGTCTTTATAATGTCCCATCTACTTTTCAGAGCCTTATGAACCACCTTCTAAAACCATATCTCAAGAAATTTGTCCTTGTCTTCTTCGATGACATCCTCATCTATAGTTGCACTTGGGCCGCACATCTTTAGCATGTAGATCTACTCTTGCAACTACTCCGCAAGCATAAATTATTTGTTAAGATGTCGAAATGTTCTTTTGGCATGGAAGAAGTTGAGTATTTGGGCCACATTGTGGGGCGTGAAGGTGTCAAGGTGGACCCCAAAATGATCCAGGCAATGCAGGATTGGCCTCAACCTAAGACGTTGAAGAGCCTCAGAGGATTTTTGGGTCTCACGGGCTATTATCGCAAATTTGTCCGCAGTTATGGTCGCATTGCGAAGCCCCTCAACTCCTCAAGAAAAATTAATTCTTTTGGAATGATGACGCACAACAAGCATTTACAGCTCTAAAAAATGCCATGTGTTCCACTCTAGTCTTAGCACTACCTGATTTCACCAAATATTTTGCATTGAATGTGATGCTTCGGGTACGGGTATTGGGGCGGTCTTAATGCAGGAAGGTCAACCCTTGGCCTTCACAAGCCAACAACTAAGTGGGAAGAATCTGGGACAATCTACCTATGAGAAGGAAATGATGGCCATCTTACATGCAGTAGATACCTGGCGACCTTACTTACTGGGGTGACATTTCCAAATCCACACAGACCATCACAGTCTTAAATATTTTTTGGAGCAATGCCTATCCTCCCCACAACAAAATAAATGGCTCATCAAAATGCTGGGATATGATTATGAGTTCATTTAAAAGAAAGGGCGCGAAAATAGTGTAGCAGATGCATTATGTCGCCAATTTGAGGAGGAAAGCACCCTGCTGGCAATTTCCCTTCCCATTCCAGAATGGATTAAAGAGGCTCGCAGGGAATGGTTTTCACATCCCTGGCTCTCCCAATCATTACTCAATTGTAGGGGGATCCAAATTCCACCAAGGGCTACTCGTGGTAGGATGAGATTCTTCGCTACAAGGACAGAGTCGTAATATCACCAACATCCACCCTCAAAAGCCGCATTTTGGCAGAATTGCATTTATCCCCCATTGCAGGACATTCAGGCTTTCAGAAGACATATGCTCACACTAGAAGATCATTTTTTTGGACAAGCATGAAAAAGGACATCCTTACTTTTGTATCGGAATGCGATTTCTGTCAATGTCGACAAGGGGAGACAATCAAAGCATTAGGCACATTACAACCATTTCCCATCCCGACATCTATATGGTCGGAGGTTTCTATGGATTTCATTACAGGTCTTCCAAAGTTAGGAAACAAGTCATTCATCATGGTGGTTGTGGACTGACTTTCTAAGTATGCTCATTTCTGTGCACTACCCCACCCGTTTACACCGACTTTGGTCGCTCAATCTTTCATGGATCAGATCTTCAAATTGCATGGCATGCCCACTTCTATTGTGTCTGATCGTGACCTGATCTTCACCAGTAATTTTTGGCAGGAACTCTTCATGCTACAAGGCACCCAACTAAAACTCAGTACTTCCTATCATCCACAAATGGATGGTCAAACTGAAGTCGTCAACAAATGACTGGAAATGTACCTTAGGTGATTCACTTCAAAAAAGCAACATCTATGGGTACAGTGGTTTCCTCTAGCTGAACGGTGGTATAACACCAACTATCATGCCACCACCAAAGTGACTCCCTATGAAGCAGTTTATGATCAACTCCCTCCTTCCCTTACTTCTTATATCAAGGGGTGCTCAAAGGTACAAGCAGTGGATCAACTCCTACAAAACCGCACAACCATGCTCGCCCATCTTAGAGAGAATCTTCATCAAGCTCAAAACTACATGAAGCAACAGGTAGATCAGCATCGCTCAGAGCGCCAAATTCAAGAAGGGGATCATGTATTTTTGAGGTTGCAACCATATAAGAAAACTTCACTCAAATACAAGGTTTTCATAAACTATCTCCAAAATTCTACGGACCATATCAAGTACTTCAGTGCATTGGAGAAGTGGCCTACAAGCTAGCTTTGCCACCCACTGCAAAAATCCATCCAGTTTTCCATGTCTCATGCCTCACGAAAGTGATTGGGAACAATTGCAGAATTCAAACCAGTCTACCTGAATTGGATGAAGAAGGATCAATCTGGATCCAACTTGAACAGGTCCTAGACACACGAGAATGACACCTACGTGGCCGCATGATCAGGGAAGTCCTTGTCAAGTGGAAAGACAACTCTCCAGAAGATGCAACCTGGGAACCAGCCACTATTCTTTAATAGTTTCTGCAGCTTCAGCCTTGAGGACAAGGCTATTCTTAAGGGGGAGGGCATGTTAGGGTCCCACTCCAACACCCTTATTTATATAGTAGTATCGAGCCATAGTTATAGTTAAGTAAAAAGTCAATAAAGCCCATATTAATAATTGTAAGTGGTTAACCCGCAATTAATGACGGGACCACAATTAGTTGCAAATGGGCCATGGTATTAGATAGATGGTATTAATAAGAACCATGGTATTGATCCATGGTATTGCATGTATGGGTCATATATAAAGGATAGAGACTCACTGCGAGGTGCATCATGTCTTATTTTGTAATCGAGCTCTGCTCTATTGGAGGTTGCCCCCTCGAAGAGGCAAGTGAACATTGCTTTCTGAATAATAAAATACTTGCTCTTATTTCTCACTATTCTATGTTCTGGGTATATTTCTTCACATATTTGGTATTCCGGTAATCATCTTGCAGGTTAAGAGCATATCAAACCATATCTACAAGATAAAGATACTGAGGAAGGCGTACCAATACTCGATCATATTTTCTTGTCAATTGTATGGCCAAGCGAGCACAGAAACCTTCCCACAAAGTTGGGTGGTTGCAATGGACCAATTGGCTAGAGAAGGAAAACCATGTAGCTGGTTCGACATACTAGCTCATCAGCTGAAGGAACAAGTAAAGAAGGCTCGACAGTCACCCAAAGGTATGCATGCAGAGATTTACATGCCCACCTACATCTTAGATGCATTCTGTGCCTGATAGGAGTTCTTGGGTTTGGAGTGGGCATGTACAACTATCACTACATGGTTATCTGTCATCTTGCCTCTATATGAAGAACTTGTTACTTTTTGTGTATGATACGTTAAAGAAAAATATGTAATGTTCGAAGTGAACCTTGGTGAAAACACAACGCTTAAGCTCTAACTAGTGTCACCTTGTCTAGTCGATTTTTTTTGGGTTAACCCTTGTCAACTCAGTCAAGTAGAGTAAGGTGAAGGGGAAAACCTTAACAGGCACATCAGAGATATAATAAAATACTTCTCTACCGGAACAACCTCTTATTCTTTCAATAAGTCAGGATCCCTCTTCCGCCTCTGAAATGAATGTGATATGCAAAGATGAAAAAATGAAAAAAAATGAAAAGTCAAAAAAAAAAATGAAAAATGAATAAGGTGAAAGAAGAGAAAGGCTTCCTGCGTAGGGAGGTGATGCAAGTAACTTTGCTGGGGTACTAACTAGGCTCGCTAACAGTAGAGCCATGCTTGTGTTCCTATGTCACTCTGTCGGTGTACTGTCCAGGCCTGATGGCAACAGAGCAACACCAGAGATGAAACTAAGACTCTGACAACTATATTGCTTGTGCATCAATATACCCCTTAACCTAAATCAAGACAACTGTGTTGCCTTGGCTTGGAATGTGTGTCAATCGATGAAGAGATTGGTAGATACTACATCTTACAATCAAGCTAGTGAGAAACCAAGATGAGATGAGAACTAAACAATACTTCCAGACATGTTAGACTTCCTTTTCACAAACAAGGTCCATTCAGAGAGCTGGAGTTTTACCAGTGTGTCGCCAAGTGCTGTAGCGGGGCTATAACCACCCTCCAAAATTTTGCCTTAGCCCATTTTGGGGCCTCACTACCAACCTTTCACAATACCTTGCTTACTTTGTCAAGTACACAAGCTTCAATCTTTTCATGCACAAAGGCAACCTGTTGATCAGAACTTGATGCATTCCCCTCACAGGATGTTCACCCGGACTTGGTCCAGCTATAGGCTGAGCAACTTCCCCAAAAAAAATGCACATTTTTGGAGGGCAACCAGCCTTCCCTCCAGAAATTGTGCAATTCTATCTCATAGCTTGCTGGGCTCCAGAATTGTGCAATTCTATCTCACAGCTTGCTGGGCTCTAGAATTGCGCAATTCTTCCAGTTAACGCTCCTAGTAGCAATTGCACAAATTTCCTTAGCAGGCATGCTTAGCCCAGAATTTGTGCAAATCTAGGTAGCAGTTAGCTGCTCTGCCTAGAAATTGCACAAACCTCCTAGATATCCAACCCAGCTCCCAGCCATAAATGCGCATTTTTATCAAGCAGTTGAGCAGCATCAAGCATGAGCAGTCCGATTGACTAGTTCCACCCAAGACCAAGGTAACATGACTTGCATGCATGCATGAATTGATTTTCCCTAGAATAGAAAAAGGCAACATGAAAAGGGCATCCCCTAATTTAGGGAGCTATTTTTAGCAGCTTGAGGTTACATGCAAAGTTGTTTTAGAAACTTCCCTCCAAGTGTTGCTTTTTCCTAGATTTGGGGCATGCACATCATGAGACCAAACTTATTTATTCGACACATCAGAGTTCATTCTTTCATATTGATCATGGAGCTCTAACATCCCACAGCACATCTAAGACTCTTCAACACATCCGGCTCAGCTATTCATGGGTAAGTGGCCTCAACTTGTCTTTTTTAGCATTTTTGTCGCTTTTTTTGTATTTTCTTGTGTGAGTGTTGTTTGCTTGATTTATTTGAATGCTTGCTATTGCCTACATGTATACTAGCTTGTCCTAGCTCTGTTCATTTTTCCTTTCTATCTCACTACTGTCACATGCTGCTATGGGGTAAAATGCACGGTATATGGAGAAGGTAAACTACCCTCAAAGGCCTTCCCAGGACCTTTGACAGATTGTAAGATTATCCGCAGAAGCTACCAGGTTATACACATGTTCATCTATCAAATATCAGTTAACCAAGTATGGAAATAGTGTTTACCTCAAATCTCCTTCTAGATTTGTTTGGAGATCTCAATGCAGCCAAGAAGACCTTCTCCAAATCTGGCTCTAAGACAATTCTTGCACAAAGGAAAGGCAAACACAATCACAACATACAATCTAGAAAACTAATATAAGAATACACAATGAACATATACTTGTATACAACTTAAACTACTCAACCCGACAAGTATCGAAATGAACAACTCAATGAACAATGCTACAGACACTATGGAGTAGGGAACACAACTGCAGTTCTGTATTTATAATGGAAGAGTGATTACAACCATCCATTATATGAGCCTTCCCTTGCCCCTTCTTCCTCTCTCTCTCTCTATCTCTCTCTCTCTTAGCTCACTTTTTCAAGTGTATGACAGTTCACAACAACTTAGTGGGCTATCCTTTCAAATGCTTTGACCCCTTTAACAATGGCCCTCTCACTGCTTATGTAGTAATCGAGTTAAGGCTTCCAAGCTCCTCCTCGAGTTCATTAGGGAGAAATCAATGAACCTACCTCTTATTCTGTCTCTTTCCCATTTTCCTTCTTTTCTCAGATTGGAAATTATCTAAATATATTGCTTTTAGATGTTTCCTTGCTTTTATTGAGCAAATCTAGGGATAAATATCTAGATATTTGTGAGGGAATTCGTTGGCTTGTCCCTTTAAACATCTCTTAGTTTCACTAACTCTCCCCCTGTTCTAACAACTTGAGTTAGTAGGGTGACTATTGCTCCTCTATGCTTGGTAACATGCTTTATAAAGCAGGTTAGCAGTGCAAAACTAGCGTTAGTGTGGATTCAAGGCTTGCAATTGTGGTCTTTGCTTCAGTCATGCTGTCCTTCACCTTTGAGTTGATGAGGAGGTTATTTTTTCCTATAACAGATGCCCCCTAAAGTGTGAGATCAGAGGCAGAGATGATGGCCGAAATACTTTACTAAAACTGTAATTTTTCTTGTCAAAATTTTGTAGAGAGAGAAGCTTTGGGCCGCAAGGGAAAACCTGATACAACAACATACATATATATAAACTGCTAAAATAATGTCCTGAGTTGGGAATTCCGATGATAAGTAGCTATGTTAGAGTAATTTTCTCTTCTGAGATATAACAATGCTAGCCGCTGATAAGAACGGAGAGGATCTAGGGTCATAATAGATCATCCTGAAATAGCTATCTCCAAAGAACAAATATCCGTAGCTTGGGAGAGGAAACAAGGCTGAATGATGCAAGCCTCTACCTAAGGTCTTGATTTCCACTTCACCGAACATCATATATCGGTACATGTGATAAGATGTGTTGACGTCGAACATGCACGAAATCATCTGGTTATCAGTCAATAATGGAGACCGTTAACAGATGCGAGGAAGGCCACTAATAATGGTGATGGTCTCCAAGATTTACTGTGAAAACTAGCGAGTGCAAAAGATTTCTTTATCGTCGAACACTCGTAGAATCGCTTAACCAGGAGCCAATAATGAAAACCCCTAATCAAACACAAGGTAACCTTCCACTGATGTCTGCAAGTACCAAGGAACTGAATTTGTTTTTAGGTTATCTTCCTAGATAGACTGTTGAAGTCGATAGGAAGAAAACCTGTCGAAAGGTAGGCAATGACGTGTACTACATCAGTCAACACGAAACTGGACAAGAATGATTTTATTTTTTGAGGAATCTTTTGAGCAATTGGGTCTAAATAACAGAGGGCATGATGAAAGGATATGTATGATCGGTTGATAGAGGAAACAAATGGGAACCCTTAAACAATAGAAGGCATGACAACAATTTTAACTAGACAGCACTAGACTCATGAAAACTACAGAGTGTTAGGATACGGAGATGCAATTACATCAGGGTATATAGGCTAAAAATCATAGGTTGGCATGGTTCATATTGAGAGGCCATCAAAATGAAGGTTTATCCGAGGGAGTGCCATGTTCAAGGGAACGATTGCTGCCAAACCATGCTTTCAAATATGGAATACAACTGTGTTACCTACTTTCCCCGTCTGATTTTTTAATGAGTCTAAATGGGTAAACTCATCGATTGTTTCATGTTTAAAGAGTCTGAAAAGGATCGCAAAAACAACGACTCTTTGACCTATTTGATTAGTTTAATGAGTCTAGACAGGAAAACTCGTCGACTTTTTCATGTTTTAAGAGTCTGAAAAGTATCTTAAAAGGAACGACTCTATATCTTGTCTGTATAATTTAAAGAGTCCAGAATAGACAACTCAGTGGTCTTTTCATGTTTAGAGAGTATGGGAAGATCGTAAAGAAAGACTCCATGGTGGTCCCTTTGTCATAGTTGTTAACTGGGTGCAGCAAAAGGTTAATAGTATACTCGGATCAGTCACTTTTCTGTCTTCTAATCTATTGAACCCGGATGAAGAGAAACCTTTTTCCAATAGATGTTGACCTCATTTTGTTACGAGTACTAGGTGACAGACTAAACTCGTTTTTTGTTGTGATTTATTAATGAGTCACGCGACGACAAACTCAATACCTTCATCAAAAATTTTAATGAGTCAAATTAATAAAACTCAGTTATCTTTTTTAGTTTAGTGAGTGAGAAAAAGAGGGAAAAGAAAGGCTCATCCCTTCTTCATAGCTTTACGAGCTTGAAGGAGGGGAAATCTCGGGGATTTTTTTATTTAAGAGTGAGAAACGGTCCCAAAAAATAAAGTTCTCTTGCTACTGTTGTATGTTTTTAACGAGCCCAATAACAAAAACTCAGGATTTTTCGGTTTAACGAGCAAGAAAAGTACCTAAAAGAATTCTTAGGTCATCTTCATCAAGTTTAACAAGCATAAAGACTAAGCTCGGGATTTTTTCAGTTTAAAGAGCAAGAAAAAAGTGCCTAAAAAGAATGCTCCTTTGGTCTTTTTTAGTTTATGAGCTGGAAAAAGATCAAAAAAGAGTTTCTCAGAGCATCATTGCATGTATTTAACGAGCGTAATGATGAAAACTCAGAGATGTTTATATTTTTTAAAGAGCAATAAAATATCACAAAAAGTTCTCTGACTATCATTGCATAGATTTAACGAGCTCAATGATACAAACTCGAAGATGTTTACATTTTTTAAAGAGCAATAAAATATCCCTAAAAGTGCTCTATTCATCTATGTAGTAGTTTAACGAGCCCAAAGAAGGAGACTCGAGGTTTTTCAGATTAACGAGCAAGAAAAATACCATAAAAATAATTCTCTACCTTCCTTGATCTCATGCTTGACAATAGAAGGGTCTATGCCATGTATTTCCTCATAAGACCAAGGAAAAACGTCGCGGAAGTCCCTAAATGGGTAGGTGAAGCTCACAATTTCCTCAGAATTGTGATTGGCTCCGATCTGTATGTCTTCCATGATGCCTGGCGTGACTAAAATATCTATGGGCAATGACCTGGAAGTGTAGCCCGTGTTTCCTTCCACATTCAAAGTTTGGATGATTGCGTAGGGTGAGGAAACAATTTCTGGTATGTCAGGGGACAGGATTTGAAGAGGCATCATGTCTGAATCAGATATCAAAACATGATGATGTGAATCCTCTGAAGGTCGCTCTTCTAACCTCATGATATCTCTAATAGCTTCGTCCATTGGTAGGACTTGATTGAGTGGATCGAAAGAAAGAGTGGTTATGGGAGGGGAAGTGGTACCGTTGGCTGAAACCAAAGTGATCGGAGATTCAGATGCAAATTGAATGGCTTGGTAGGTCGATTCAGCTGGTGACAGTGGCATTTTCTCTTCGTATGTGTCAATGTCTGAAGGAGCCAGTAGGATCCATGTATCGAGCTTTTCATGAGGAATAAATGAAAGCGTCTTGACCATCTGTGAAACCTGCAGCGGCTGAAGAGGGAAACAACCCATAAGACAAGAAGCCTTCAGTAGACCGATACCTACACTGACGTAATTGTCAGTTCCACCTCCTACTAGGGGTATGGAGCCACTTGGTAATGGTGAATAATCAGGGGTGTAGAAAGACAACTGATCTACTATAATAACCTTTCCATCCAATGGAAATTGGATGATGCGAAAGACAGTAGATATGATGGTCGTCATGGGATATGTCCAACTACGACCCAGCAAGAGATTATAGTCGATTTTTCTGTCTACGACTTCTACATCCACCGTTATGGTTTTCCCAGCCAAAATGATAGGAAAACTGGCTAGGTATCCTTTTGGAATAAAGGTGTGGCAGTTGAAAGATTTAAGGGAGTTCGACAGCGGGGATAGGGTTGGGGAACCCAGGGCAAGCCAACATGAAGCCGACATGACACAAGTAGAAGCACCTTCGTCAATGACAGTTTTGTGTATACCTTTACCTTTCGACGTGATATGCACCTGAAATGCAAGCTAGTGGGAAAGGGGAGGTTTACACTTGTCCATGTCGAAATAGCAAGCATGGAATCCGTAGGGTCAATACCTCTGATAGCCGAAAGCAAAGCTTTCTGTTGGCTGGGGCATGTTTGTAATACTTCGAGCGCCAACATAGCTGACGGCGCTTGCGCCAAATCCTCTACGATATTGTAGTGTTGGGCGGCACGTGCAGATGTATTGTGCATTGTGCATCGAAGTGCCCCCTTGGGGGGTCGAATTACAAAGTCCTCAATCGGCCTTTCGATATGCAAATCAGTGGGCGGTGATGGGTTTTGACCTGAGGATGGTTCTGCTGCAGGAGTGACAGGAGCTCCATAAGATTTGGCTCTTGTGGTGAGTTCTACCGTTTCAAATGTGAAAATGGTAGAAGATCCTTCACCAGCTAAAGGATGTTGCGAACCATCGTTGCCCCCTAGCATGGGTTGCTATTGGTTTGCAATAAGATTTTGTTGTTGTTGAGTGGGAAAAAGATTCCTAAGGACAGTGGGGGTCTTACCAGTATCTCTTTTGGTAAGGTAATCTATGCATTCTTGAAGATGCGGACAACGCCAGGTTATGTGGTCTTTAGCACAGAGTTTGCAAGGAAATCTAGCAGGTGTATCCTTTTCATCAGTAGTAGGCGCAACAACCTTCTTTTTGGGTTGGGTTGCTTTATTGACTGCTCCTTAGAAGGAGTGGCCTTGTTCTTATTATTCTTTTTCTTGCCACCGGATTTTTGTGTAGACTACATAGAGTTTATCGCAGTGGTAGGAAGAGCAGTAGCTTTGGTAGAGGTGTCCATTGCCAGCTTAGAAATGGAACCACTGAGTTGTTTTACAGCGACCCCAGAGGTTGCACCAACAATCCCGTCGGCGTGCACTCCAGGGTGTTGAGTGGTGGAAGCATTGGGGTTACCAGGAGCATGGGGGATTATGTCATAAAGAGTGCCAGACTGTTAATAAATCAAATCTAAGTGCTAGGCACGATGTATGGATTGGTCTTCTATGATCGCACCAACTAGAGCGACATATATAGCGATTTGTGGGAGTAAGGACTTACAGAACTAGTCTGTTAAGAGAAAATCACGGATGGGAGCTTTGACTAACCTCCGCCTACGTCTCCATTCATGAATATGATCGGAGATGTGGGTGGCAGTATCCTGATGAAATGAAGTAAGGAGCTCTGTCCCAGTCTCATAGCAGATAGGTAACTGAAAGTGCTTTAGGAACTCCATCACTAAAGCATCAAAGGTATTTACTGATGTGCATGGTAACTCAATATACCATTTCGCGGCATTGCCAGTAAGGGCGCACGGAAAAAGATGTAACCAGACAATATCATCCACCATAGAGTTAGAAACACACCAGAGATGGTAGGTGGTGATATGGGTGCCAGGATCCTCCCTTTGTTTTCCATCGAAATTTTGGATGTGCATTGGTATTTTATGTGGGATCAGTGGCCATTGTAAGTTGGGGTAGATGGGGTCGTTTGTCAACTTGTATAAGTCAGGAATATCCAACGTTGCCAAAAACGGCAGAGAGTTAGGTGCCCCCGACTCGAACCATGGTGATGACGGATGACCTGAGGAGCTTTGTGCTCCTCCCATAATTTGGTTCCCCATAGTGTACATGGGTTGCATGGTGTAGCAGTTGATTTGCGGTATAGTGTTGTAGAGTGGATTTCCATGAGGATTTTGATACTGGGGTATGAAATTGCCCCCAGTATAAGCGATGTCCCCTTGACTCATTTGAGTCTATGAGTAGGGTGCCCCCATGGATTGGTTGGGGACCCCTTATGGATTCCCGACTGAGATAGAACTAACCATTTGGCTTTGATTGACAGAGGGAACACTCATGTCAATTAGAAACTATCCATGCATGCTTGAGAAAGGAGGGGGAACTATGACATTCCCTACCGGCATGTGCATATTGGGAACACCCCAGATATCTGAATCTGGGGGTTGGAACTGTACATTTGCGGCCGATTGTGTTGTTGGTAAATGGGAACCGTGCCCATAGTGTCGCGTTGAGTGTTATATGGAGCACTGTATGTGGCACTTGTCGAAGGTATGCATTGTGGCACCATAGGAGTGGAACCTGGCATCTTCTGGGTTCCACTTATAGAGGGTGTTATGTGAGTTGTCGTACCTGGGACAAACTGGATAGTGGGATTCCACATTACCGGTGTTGTGATGACCGTCGACTGGGGAAGTGGCAGAGGACAAACAGTGTCTCTAAAATCCCACAACCCGTGAGTTGTCGACTGGATAGATGGGAAATTTCCACCTACTGAAGAAGGAAGTACAGGTACCATGGGAACCACGATAGGGTCCGACGGATTTGTGAGCGGAGTGTTAAAGTGAGGAAGAAATCCTTCTGTGAAGAAATCCTCCAGCAAACTTGAATTGTCAGTCGTCCACACAGATCCCGTGTGAGATTTAGGAGACTAATTCCTCGAAGATGAGGAATCCGAGTCAATGGAACTCGGTGGATCTTCCATAATGAATGGAGGAAGTCCTAACAATCATCTAGAGTGACGATGAGGGCTGAATGTAGCCACGGTGACCGTTAAGTTTTATTAAATAAATTTTAATGTGATATTCTTTAAAGTCTAAAAAATGATAGCACTCAGGTACCTAAAAATAAAAAATACACTAAATATATCAATCAGCAAACAAAGGGAAAGTACCTCATCTAATAAGCACCGATCACTGGAGATAAAACCCATTACCTCAATGAATAATAGCGAAGGATGGCCAAATGTACGGTTATGGTTACTATAGAGCCTTGCCCGAACCTCAGATTGAGGGGCCAAGTACTCTTGTGAAGACGAGCACCCTCCCAAAAACTGAAGACATAGTAGATCCATCAGTGTTAGGTACCAAGACAGCCTGTCCTAGTCACCTTGTGTAAGTACCTAGAAGTTTGGCCACTAGAGATACCTCAAATCACAAACATTACTAGGGGGACATAGTCATAGATAGCACGCTGTGTGGGTAGGATACGTGAGTCCCTGACTCAGTTCCAAAATCCTCGAAGGGACCCCCAGTACATAAAATGCCCAAAGGATTTGTAAGAGAAGGCGGGCTACCTTCAATTATAGTCCGATGTTGTCTCGTATTTCACTCCATTTTTAGTGGAGCGGCCCTGGTAATATGAGTGCAGAAGGAATTTTTTTCTTGTTAACAACACTAGTTTTGGTTTTCAACCTTGGGCAGTTCCCTTACATGCTTATCCCAAGATCTTAGCCTAGCTAATGTTGGTTTGCTCAAAAGAGTAAATGATTGATTTTAATGTAACTTTTAAGTGTACTTGATTATTTGTCTTCGGTAGGGGTGTTGACGTATGAATATGGTGAGACTCTTGACTCAATAAATCATGCAGAACAATGCTCTGATTTTTTTTCAATTTTTTATGCAAACAAGTCTTATTCTACATATTCATCTTTTCACATATTCATAGATTCGTCTGTGCATCTATAGCCTTTCAACACTTGCATAACCAAAAGATTATTTTTCCAATATTTCCTAACAACTACTGAAAACCAAAATGAAGCAGCTTACAACTATTTTGACAGAAGGATGAATACAATTTATCAGTCTTTCTTTCAAAAAAATGTATTTTAAGAGAGAAAAACTAAAACTTTTTCCTAAAAATAAATTTTCAAGACACCAAATTTGCTAACATAATATAGTTGCAGATCTTACTTCAGCCCATGAGAAAATCCCCCCCCCTTTTGGTCCACAGACACTACTGGAAATCATGGAAATGGGAGACTAACACTCTGTTTTAGTGTAAACAGAGAGTTAGTTGGTCCACTAACGCTCCCTATACATAGGCACAGTGCTTTATAAAGCTCTGTGTAGCTTGGTAACCTACGTTAGTGAGGGAAATTTCTCAAATAGACGGCCTTTAGGATCAGTTTCTAAGGAGAATGGAAACTAGTAGGATGTAACAAGATAGTTGGTGGATCATAAAAGGATTTCAAGAAGTAGGGAGCTCTTAGAAGAAAGAGAAGAACTGAGAGGAGTCCAGGTAAACTGGGAACTAGATGTATAGTCCCTAGCGGAGTCGCCAATTCTGCTATGGGGTAAAATGCACAATGTATGGAGAATGAAAACTACCCTCAAAGGGCTTCCCAGGACCTTTGACAAACTACAAGATTATCTGCAGAATCTACCAAGTTATACACATGTTCATCTATCAAATATCAGTTAACCAAGTATGGAAATAGTCTTTACCTCAAATCTCCTTCTAGATTTGTTTGGAGATCTCAATGCAGCCAAGAAGAAATCCTCCGAAGCCTGCTCCAAGACAATTCCTACGCAAAGGAAAGGCAAACACAATCACAACATACAATCTAGAAAACTAATATAAGAATGCACAATGAACATATACTTGTATACAATTTAAACTACTCAACTCGACAAGTATCGAAATGAACAACTCAATGAACAATATTACCGACACTATGGAGTAGGGAAATGGAAGAGTGATTACAACCATCCGTTATATCAACCTTCCCTTGCCCCTTCTTCCTCTCTCTCTCTCTCTCTCTCTTTCTTTCAGCTCACTTCTTCAAGTGTATGACAGTTCACAACAGCTTAGTGGGCTATCCTTTCAAATGCTCTGACCCCTTTTACAATGGCCCTCTCACTGCTTATGTAGCAATCAAGTTAGGGTTGCCAAGCTCCTCCTAGAGTTCATTAGGGCAAAAGCAATGAACCTGCCTCTTATTCTAGCTCTTTCCCATTTGCCTTCTTTTCTCAGATTGGAAATTCTCTAAATATATTGCTTTCATATGTTTCCTTTCTTTTCTTGAGCAAATCTAGGGATAAATATCTAGATATTTGTGAGGGAATTCATTAGATTGTCCCTTTGAACATATCTTAGTTTCACTAGTGCTCCCCCTGGTCTAACAACTTGAGTTAGCAGGGTGACTAACGCTACTCTATGCTTGGTAACAAGTTTTATAAAGCAGGTTAGCAGTGCAAAACCAGTGTTAGTGTGGATTCAAGGCCTGTAATTGTAGTCTTTGCTTCATTCATGCTGTCTTTCACCTCTGAGTTGATGAGGAGGTCATTTTGTCCTATAACACATGCATGAAATTGTTTTGCATGAACATTTGCTGAATCGGTGAATCGCTTCACCACATGCATGTTAATCTGTTTGTTGAACCTTTCATTCATGCTTCACATGCGCTATCAATCACTTCTATTTTCACTTAGTGTCTCCATGCATTCACTGTCTTATTTTCTTTCAATTACCCATTGACGAGTCGGGCCAACCTTGATCCGGACTCTGCCTTCACTGAGACTGCATTGCACAATCTGGGGAAGGAAGGCTCTGCCTTCCTCTCCAGAAATGCACATTTCTGTGCAATATTTCCCTCCAAAACTATTTTGAACATTTCTGAGGGATGGTTACTGTTGGCCCAAAAAATTGCGCAATGAAAACCCTAAGCCTGTACTCATTCCTAGCTAGAATTGCGCATTGCACAATCCCAATAGCCAACAACCATTTTGGATTGCACATTACACAGATCTAGTAGGTAGTCATGCCCCCCAGACAACCTAGAATGCCTTTTGAATAGTTCTAGAAGCCAGTCACCCAACCTCCTAGAATAAATTGCGTAATCTTGCCCATCAGTTTCCTAGGTATGTGTTGTGTCATTCCTTGAATTTTCTTTGTTTCCACAAACAAATTGATTTCCATGCATGTTGCTTGTCTCCAAATATTTTAGGTGTTCATCTGTCTCCATGGCTTCCAAGAGAACAGGATCACATGACACTAATGGAAGTGCAGTTGCAGCAGCAGTTGAGAAAGTGTCCTCTAGTCTGTCAATCTATGAAGATACAAAGTTGTATCTAGACAGGACATCAAACTAAAGAGGAAAGAGGTCAATGAAACATTTGTAGGAACTTTTGGGGAAAACCTCAAAGACTGTTAGGTGTATGTGAACATTCACAAGTCTGGCTTGTACAGGATTGCATTCAGATATCCCACATTCACGTGTATGGACATGATACACTAGATCGTCTCTCACACTAATCCCAAGATGATGACCTTGAGTAGTGTTAGTGTGACGAAGCTTGCAACCTTCTGGGAATGATATTATGATGAGATGTATTAGATGTCATAGCCCATGGCTGGCATGAACACTCCATTCATCTTACCCAATAGCAGAGCTAACACTAGAGACATTCTGAAGAATTGGGTAAAGGAGCCAGCTCGTTTAATGTTAACACCAAAACAGATCTACAAGACAAAGATACCAAGGAAGGAATACCAATACTTGATCATATTTTCTTGTCGACTGTATGGCCAAGAAAGCACAGAGACCTTCCCCCAGAGTTGGGTGGTTGCACTGGACCAATAGGCTAGAGAAGGAAAACCATTAATTGGTCTGACATACTAGCTCCTCAGCTGAAGGAATAGGTAATGAAGGCTCGATAGTCACCCAAAGGTATGCATGCAGAGATATACTTGTCCACCTACATCTTAGATGCAGTGTATGTCCGATAGGAGTTCTTGTGTTTGGAGTGGGCATGGTCACCTGCGGAGACGGCTGTGAACACATATTTCAAGTTGTTGTCCGAATGCAGATTCAATGGAGTAATCACATGGCTACCTGATAATTTTTTCACCCTAGTGTACAAGATGATATTTAACTGGATCCACCTTGCATGTCAAAGGAAGCAATGGAGGCATTGATAGGCATTGCAAATTGTTATGCCTCACTGTCCGACACTTTCATCTGAATGTTCAGTGCGGAGAAGCCTCCGAATGTTCTTCCAAAGTTTTCCTTGGACGTACTTGTCATACAAGAAGTAGCATATCACATCTCGATAGGATTGGTAGCTAGACTGCATCGGAAGAAGAAGGAACCTTGGTCCACTCTTCCATTGCATATTGGGTTATATGGGATCCAAAGTATCAAGCAAGTGGATTTTGAAGCAGAACTAATGAAGAAGTACCCATTCGACCTCCGAAGCCACAATCCATATGACCCACATTGCATTGTGAAAGATCAATACATGATAGTTCAGTTCAACTGAATCCACGGGGCATGTCATTGGGTCAAGGAGGACCCATGGAGATATTGCTACAGTTTCTCGAGACCCAATGAGCCAGTAAACTTCACTATGTAGTCGATAATGAAGCAACATGAAGCAACATCACGGAGAGCACCAATAGTAGCAGTAGTGGCACTAGAGGCAAGCATACCAGTACGTGAAAAAGGTAAGAGGAAGATTATCGATTGCATGGAGGAGGAGGAAAGCTAAAAGTTTCAAGCATATCCACTTGTAGGGAAAGCAGTTATGTCTATAGAGGCAAAGAGGCAGCAACGCACAAAACGAATCACGCGAATGCAAAAGGATAAGAAGAGAATGGAAGAAGCAGAGAAGGAATTGCATGAGCTAAGGGAACAACTCCAAAAGGAACAAGAGCTGCACAAACAAGTGAGGGAAGCGCAACAATAGGAGATACAGCAAGGGGCACAACATGTGCAAACAGAGTAAGTAGTGTCCGTATAGGTAGTTGATTCATCTGAATAGCTAGCATCAGGTGAACAGGGTGAACCATCTAAGGGGCAAGACTTCGCTCATGAGATAAAACAAGCACTTCAACAACTGGATGCAGACATGCAGTAGCAGGAGTTGGAACAGGACACTGACCTCATACCTCACCACAAAGAGGTCGAATCACCCACTTCAATGCATCCATATGATGAGCAAGTCTCAAATTACCAAGGAGGCATTGAGATCCTTGGTGATCAGCTGGAAGAAGAGATGAACAAAATCCCGTTTGATGAATCCCAACATAGAGTTGTGCAGTCAGGCAGAGTGTTAACTCCAGAGGATCACACATCTCCTGTGCAAGTTGAGAAACAAGTGATCATGAATGATGTGCACAAACATCCAGCTTCCTTGGCCGACGCAACTAGAGTATATGCTGAAGCCAATAGCTCAAGTGTTCGCTTCCTAATAGCTGAGAATGAGCGAATGGAAAAGGAATTAGAAACAAACAAGCAAGGAGGAGACTTGGTGGGAATGTCCACCTGAGTTGAACTAAAGAAGGAAATACTAGATGAACTATTGTCCCTTGACACATTTATGCGAGCATTGTACTCCAAGGTTGGTACCATGCACAAGGTAGTCGTCCATCTCAATGGATGGCAACAACGATGTGCTAGAAGAGCATGTATCTTGATGAACTTGCATGTTGTTGTTGATGACATGCAAACATGGATGATGAAGTACAAGGGAGCCCCACTTCACTTCCCTAAGATGATGAGGTAAATGCGGTCGAGCTCAAAGCATGTATCTGAAGTCAGATCCAGAATTATGAAGAACTCACATAGTTCATCACTAGCATACAATCTTCCCATGCATGAGTATTCAAGAGTATGGATGTTGTGGTGAACACACATGGAATCCCATCACATGGGACTCTCACCCAGGTGAATACAAAGAAACAGGTTCGACTCGAGATTGACTTGTACTTCGACGAGTCAATGCGCATTACCACCAGCCCAAACTTGACCATCAGTGCATACATCATGCACAAGTATGTTTTTGGTCCAACTACCTTGAAGACAATGATGTGCGTGCTTTCAGATGAGTTAGATAGAGGAGCCCGAGTAGTGTACCTGGATGCTATGGAGGCAAAGGTTAGGTTTTAGACAGATGTCACCACAAAACACATGGACACCATCAAGGACTACAAACCTTGGCATCATTATCTTACTTTCAATCAACATGAAGATGTTGATGAGTTGGAATTCCATGGTCGTCTAAGTCAGAGTGATGTCCAGTTTGGCTTGCTCAAGCCAGTTGTGTTCACATGGCTACATGTGCATTGTAATTTTAAGTCATGTTAAGTGTAATTCAAGTTTCAATAGTGGATGTAACAGTCATAGAGTAGGTGAAGAGTCATGAGGGTAGTTGAATAGTCACAAAGGGGAATGTCAAGGGCCACCCGACCCTTTGCTATAAATAGTCCCTCATAACTCATTATATAGGCTTTTGGTTAGCCAAGCTTTTGATAAGACTATCTTGGAGAGATCTTGGACAGTATTGTAACGTGCCTTGGCTTCTCCACCACATGGATCTAGTACATCTCTTTGGAGGAGGAGGCGAATGTGGCTGTAACATTCCACTGTTGGGGCTAGCAGGTTTACATGGATGTATTGTATGACTGGAACTTACACTTCTTTATATAATAAGTGCCACCATGTTTTCATGCATATGTTGTTATTGTAGTTGGATAGTTCTGGTTGCTGTAGAAATGTATGTTTTTTAACATACGTAGTTGTGTATGAACTATTTTGTATGCAATTATATGAATCATGTTGCATATGTGATGTTGGTTTAACCATCACTTTGGATTTCCAGTTGACTTGCTTTCCAACTTGTGATATCTCTGCACTCGTGTGTTCCCTTCCCAACTGAGTACTGTTACAAGTTTCCAAGGGGCGCACTCATCTCAACCCACGTGTGTTAGAACCTCTCATGCACCTTCCTTGACTCACTAAAACAGTCACTACTAACTGAGTTATCTTACTTGTCTTTGTGCGAAATCGCGGTCAAGGCATTACCATACGACCCATTGCTGGGACTCCTACACCAAATAGTGTGAGGTCTAATTGGGACTTCTTACCGGGGAGATGCTCTTGACATGTTGGCGGGTCCAACACCGTCAACACAAAGGTATTGACTTTAATGATATTTTTTCCCAGCTATAAAACATGGTTCTATTCATACAGTGTCATCACTAATTGCATTACTTGACCTTGAGTTAGAGTAGTTAGATGTTAAAACATATTTTCTTCATGGAGATTTGGATGAGGAGATCTATATGGAAAAAACAAAAGGTTTTGTACAAGATCACAACATGAGATTAGTTTGCAAGCTCATGAAATCATTGTATGGATTGAGACAATCACCTAGGCAATGGTACAAGAATTTTGATTACTTCATGGTGACCTAAAACTTCACTAGAAGTGAATATGACCATTGTGTGTACTTCAAAAGTTTCAATGGTATATTCATTATCTTGGTTTTGTACATTGGTGATATGCTTGTTGTAAGAAAAAACATGGAAGAGTTCAACAAGTTAAAGGCTCATATTTCTAGGATGTTCAATATGAAGGATATTTTTTATTGTAGCTAAAAGATAGATCTTGGGAATGGAGATACATGGAGATAGGAAAAATGGAAAGCTCTAGTTATCACAACAGAAGTATGTGGAGAAAATACAGTGAACAATGTGGAACCTATGAATGTCCCTTTCACTTCCCATTTTAAGTTTTATTTAGGTTTATGTCCTAGTACTGATAAATAAAAAGAGTATATGTCTTGTGTACCATATACTAATGCAATAGGTAGTTTTATGTATGCGATGGTGTCTACAAGTCCTAACATTTCACATGCAGTTGTTGTTAGTAGATTCATGGAAAATACAAGAAATGAACATTAGTGAGCAATGAAATGGGTCTTTTGGTACTTGAGAGGCACAAGTGACCATTGTATCATCTTTAGTAGCAGTAGTGATTCAATCTGTAGATATGCTGTTTTAGATTATGCTGGTGACTTAGACAAGATGAGATCTACTTCAGGATATGTATTTACTCTTGTAGGTGGAGTGATTAGTTGGATGTCAAAGATTTAGGAAACAATTGTTGTGCTCAATACTGAGGAAAAGTATATAACTGCTTTACATGCCCATAAAGAAGCAATTTGGTTGAAGGGTCTACCGGGAAAGCTTGGAAGGATGTAGGAGAAATAAATTATATTATGTGACAGTCATAGTGTTATTCATTTGGAAAATAATCTACCTTATCACATCAAGACTAAGCATATTGATGTAAGATGCCATTTTGTATGACAACTAATTGGTGGTAGTGAAGCAGCTCTCAAAAAAGTCTAGATACAGATGAATTGTGCAGACATGCTCAGGAAACCATTTATGGTAGAGAAGTTGCACTGGTGATTTTCTTATCTTGGTTGGTTTCTGGTATTACAAAAACTGTTGTCAAGGTGGAGATTGTTAAAAATGACAACAATTAAAATATTATGTAAATGAATTTTTTTACCTTAGTAAATCTTGTTTTATCAATTAGGTGGCTATATATCGATAATAAGTTCGTAATAGTTCCTATTGATTAAATGTTGTATCATGAGAAGTGAATTGTATGAGAAAATCATTGATTGACCTCGATTAATGAAAGTATTCCAATCCCTTGCCTTGAAGAGGTTCCTTGATACATTGTTAGGGTTTTACCATGTATATCCTATGTCTGTGTTTATGAAATCAATTTCCTATTGGATTGTGCTCTTTTCCTTCTTGTTAAATTAAATTTATGAGCTGAAAAATACCAATAGGATTTCATTACCTTCTCCTTTCGATGATATCGATGTATTTGAGATCGTCCAACCAACGAAACCTTTGTGTATTGATAGGGTGACATCTTTCTTTCCTTATGTGGAAGAATTGGTCTGCGGTTTTAGTGTTCAATGTGTTGATCTGTGTTCCTTATTTGGGTTCCTTTCTTCTCACCTCTCGATGATTTTGGAGGTTACGTTCTTCCACATGCACATATTATTTGTGTTATTTGAGTTAATTACATTTGCATGAGTAGATTCAGTTCTAGTACAAACTCAGAGGTCCTCATCTTATAGTGGTGTTAGCTATGGGCATTGGAAGCTTGCTTTGTGGTGAAATTTTGGTGGTCGCTACCTGTGAGGGATTTAGGGTGGTTAGGATTTATAGTGGCTTTAGGGTGTTTGTATTTTATAGTTAACATCAATAGAAATAATAACTCTTCCCTTTAAGCACAAGAAATAAATGACCTATGTTTGGGTCACAAATATGTTAAATTCAATTGGTATCTAAACTTACCTCTACCATGGACATTCTCTTTCAAAAGAGAATGAAAATCCAAATGGATAAAGATGATATCAACAATTTTTAAAGTCAAATGAAGGAGTTGTAGCAAGCCAATGCTCAGGGTACCATTCCTGTATTTCTATAGTGAATTTTGTTAGTAATTATGACTTTCCGTGTCCTGATTTGAATGTAGTATGAAGACCATCATGCAAATCAAGTTTAGGTTTGCATGGAGGTCCAATTTTGCCTATTATTAGGAATTTAGTGTCAACTCTATACTTCGAGGACTTATACTATAGTTGTTTCGTTGTTAAAATTGTGTTATGAACTCAAGTATTTTGAACAACTAGATGTTGATAGCCTATAGTCTAGATGTCTTGTACTCTTGATGGAATGTTGCATGTTCAAACACATATTTTCCTAATATAATATTTTCAACTATGCTTAAGAAAAAAACATTGTATCCAAGATTAAAAGTGGAATGTTTGCAAACATTTTTACTCAATCATCACCTAGAGTAAAATTTACATCAAGCTGCAGCAAAAAAATTTCATTGAGGAAGAATGGTAGAAAACCAGCTGTAACTTGTCAGAACTCTGTCTTAACTCTAATATTCTTCAAACAATTTACCATTAGTTTTTCTAGAAAATTATTATTGTTCGCACACAACTTACATGCCTCCATAATCAGTAGGGTTTATCTTGGATGGTTGGGAGGAATGATTCTTATCCTCCCCGCTCAAATTAAATTCCCACAAAGTGACATGTTAAGATCATATCAAGTATATTTTTGTAATGGTTTTGAACCTTTTTGTTCAACAACCTTGAACCCTAAAGAAAATCTTACCCTTACCTTTGGGCTAGAGGGCACGGTGCTTGGTTACATGGGAAAAATGAAATGTTAAATGCCTCCATATATCTTGTGTGAAAATGTAGAGTTTTAGTTACATATGTTGTTTACTATTACACTAAACCTAAATATGTGGTACAATTTGTAGCTCCAAACATGGGTTTTGTATGATTGTTTTGATTTGGGATTTTGGTGATTCACTGTATTGCAACAAGCGATGCCTCTATGTAAAAAAAAAACAAGGAAATGCAATATTGTAAAAGGCTAATCCTTATGGTTATTTCTCTCATTCTTCTCATTTTTATTGTCATCTCATCTTTTACATATTTTATATGGGTTTCTAAAAGTTATTCAAGTCTAGTTCTTCCACCATCCCAACCTCAAGCATTGTGAAAACAATTAGATAATATGACTATAATTGAGTACTAAATGTTTAAATAAATTCATATTGAATCACCTTTTCAATCTGAAATATGAGTTTAAACTCTTTATAGAACCAAAGTGTTTTGTAGTGGTTTTTCAACACTTCCAAAAAACCTATTGAAAAGGGAATGCATTCCCTTTTCAAATTTTAACATAACATAATTAAGATGAAATATGAGAAAGAAAAACTGCTATAAAGACCGTCCTATCTCAAAGACCTCATGGACATTACAAGAAATTGAAAATCATTACATGTAAGTTTCCTAAAACTACAATACATTTTGCTCATCTCTAAAGGCCAATAATAAACATTTTTCAAATTTTCTGATCTTTTTTAGATTTTCAGAATTGACAAGTGTAGGTATCCATAATACTAGTATAGCATATTATGCTTAAAAGCAACTAGAAATAGAAATATTGAAGGTGAATTCTGAATTTTTTAAATATATATCCCATTCCCAATTCACCATCCCTTTGAAAATTTTGGAGATGTTCTCTAGTAGTCTCAAGATGTAACCCCAATCCTCGTCATTCTCGTAATCAGTGCAACATAGCTAATAATGAATTGGATCTTTGTATATATACTATCATAAATTCCTCTTAAGATTAGCTATATTAACCATTGAAACACCTCGATGCAAACCTCTCACCAATTAAAAATCCAAGATTATAGGAATCTATTCTACAATTTTTCAATTACGATAATTAATTTAAAACAAGAATAGAAACCACTTACACGCAGAGATCTCTTCCACCTCCATGGTAAGGGCACCTCACTTTCCTTGTGGAATAATGAAATCACGTTGGTCTCTTCCAACTCCATTGTAAGGGTACCTCACTTCCCTGGTGCAATAAGAAAGAAGAAAACCTGTCATGAAATCAGAAAGGAAACAGAAAAAGAAACCGGTTCTGAGAAATACTAAACGGTTGTGATAAATACTATAATCATTGTAATCTTTCCTTTGCACCAATGACAGAATGTTACCCCTTGAGAAAAAAGTGGAGGTGCAATTTGAGAGACTTTCGGATGTATTACAGAGAGTTGTTTTTAGTTGAAGTTTCCAGCCTATTCGTCTGTTGTAGAAGAGGGTAAAGAACTGTTTTAAACGTGCAGTCAAATGCAACCTGCTTCTGATCAAGCTAATCAGGCTAGTCACCTAACAATAATCAAATCCAAGCTCAAGTAATAAAACAGACGTTTTTTTTCCAGTAAAAAAACAGATGTTTTTTTTTTCAACCTAAGAAATCGTGCCTAAAGTAGCTCTCAGGCATATATAATTCTGCTCGGAATTGGACCACATAATCCATGGTACCAAACATCTTTACCAAACCGTTGAACCACATTCTCGAACGACAGCGATACAACAGACATACTCATTTACTGAACCTTACAGAGGAACCTTGACTGAACAGTATTGAATTTGGTAACCGCAGTTACTATTGGTAATGTTGTGCATTGGAAGATTGCGAAGGAGAAGTTTGATTCAACACAATCAACCTAGATGATCTCCACATAAAGAGAGAATATTGCCAAACTGTGACGATTTTGATTTGAATGTCTCCAGGCCAAGGAAACTGGTTGATATCACTGCAGTTTTAGAGATGTTGTTTTGCATATAGAGAGGGGTACTGGTTTACAGATTGAGACTTCTCATGGGACTGGAAGTAGTACACCATTTGGGATCCACACGCTAGTGAAACTTTCTGGTTATATTTTCAAGAGAGCCACAAATCACTCTACAAGAATACAAGGAAACCATACTGCCAAGAACACAAAGGAAGATCTAGGGGGCCGTGAAGATAAATTAGTTATTGTACAGCCTGTTTAATGCCACTATAAGATAATTTCTTCTAGCTCTATGTGACGGCACCAACATGGTAGATTGAGGACTAGAACGGAAAGCTTTTATTTTGCTATTTTGTGGCAGCAAATGTCAGTCATATAGTAGCAACTTAATGATTAGATCTGATTGCAGAAGGAATAACAGATTGAAGGACGTGGTCCTAGAGACTTATTTAGGGATAGTACAGTAGCAGATGTGAGGACCTACTTCCAGCATGTTTTCTGATTTTTACCATTTGACACCATATTTTCCAGGATGATTTACGTGTGCAAAGGTTGCTGAAAATTCACATAGAAGAATAGTCCCTAGAGCTGCTATTGCAATTCAAAATTCCATGAATTATGGGCTATTTCTTTGGCTAGTATGTCATAGTCTATCTTCAAAGGTGCATTTCAAGCAGGCAAGATGCTATTCTAACCTATGTCCAGCTCCCAAACTTAGGGGAAAAAAGTTGTCATTATGGTAGAATTAATGGCCAATTGAGGTTATATAGGCACCGCCATCAAGTTTCATTTTGATATATGTATCCTGCATACTTTTCACAGCTCAAGTGCACTCATGATAAGATGGTTTTTTCTGTTTTCATGAGAGTAACAATCATGCCTCCAAGTGTCAACAACCTTTAGGAAATTCACATTGAAAGCGTCTATTTCCTTTTCCACAATGAAGGAAGTTAAATGCTACTCATTGGGCTTAATGCTTATTTGTTGGAGACCTAGGTAACCCATGTTGATACTCATTTGCATAGTATTGAATTAGACAAATGTAAACATGGATATTACTTCCATGCATCTTCAGTATATCAAAAGTCTCCCTAGGTATTCTAAAAGCATCCATTCCACCACTAGACTATTACAGTGCATCATTCGAGAATATTAAGCTCTTGTATCATGGTGATTGGGTAGTATTGCCAAGGTAAGGTCTATTCTCCTTGATTGGTGCTTTGAGAGATTGGGACAAGTACTAGTGTTCAACCCATGTCAATATATTTGAGGTTTATGGCACAAGGCAAGGTTTGTGGCACGAGGCAAACTTTTTTATTGTAAGACATTTTCTCATTTTTCCTGTCTTGCCCAAGACACCTTTAATCTACAAATAATTACATATGCATGACCTTGAAAACAATGCTTAAGGGCTAATATTTTTACTCATACATATTGAACACTACCATTTGAGACATTTCAATTAATAAAATTTTTGGTCAACTCTATTCGTATAATCAAATCCTAGCCACCTTCACTCTGTTGGACTAAAATGATAGGCTTAGAATTTAGTCTAGGAAATCCACTCTTAGGTAGGAAACCATATTCTGAGAGCTAGAAGGGAGAGGTAAGGTTGTGAGGTGACAGTGGGAAGCTTGTTTTTTGTGTCCTTACATTTTCCCCTTAGAGAGGTTGGGACATTTCCTCTACGGAATCTAAGAGATACCATTTTTGGCTATTAAAATTTGGTATTTCAGGGATGAATTTCTCTTAGAAGAAAGCATGTCTTTTAGTTCTGTTTAAACCACCTATGATAAAATTTCATTTCTGACAATTCTAATTTGATTTTCTAAAAATAGTAAGTCACATCTCAATTTGAAAGTGACTTTCCGAAAGTAGAAAGCCATGTCTAAATGATCAAGGATGATCTCAACATATGGAATCCACTTTAAAAACAAATCAATCATGATTATACAAATCAAGAATTAATATTTTTATCCTTACTAGTATTATTATTATTATGATACTATTATTTATAAAATAGTCTAAAGTCTAAAAATGAATTCTATCATGGAATAAGTAAATTAACTGAGGATCTCTTACTTGGAAAATTGAACTTCTCTCTTGGAATAAAATAGTAACTCCACACTTAAGAGAATGCAACTCTCCCTCACTAATTCAATGTATGGCAAAAGGGTAACTCCTCCTCATTAAATGCACTTGTAACTCCCTCATTCAATTCGATTTGTAACTCTCGCCAAATATTCTCTCCTGTCTAAGTGTAACTCTTTCTCTCCCTAATTCAAATTGTAACTCCTCAAGACAAGTGTAACTCTCTTCCTCTATTCTTGTGATGAATTACACTTTTCCTCAAGTAACTCCTCCCTCATGGAATTATATTCTCCTATTATTGGCTCAAGGCATGAATTCATTTTGTAACTCCTCTTCTTTCTCATATATTTAAGCAAGAACAAGTGAGAGTTGAGAGTAGCATGTTCATTGTGAAGAAGGAGAGCAAGTGTTGAGTGTGTGCAAGATAAGTGTGAGAACTAGTGAAGAGAAAGAGCAAGGGAAGAGCTAGAGGAAGTGTGAAGGACATAATATGATAAAGAGGAGGAGGAGATCTTCAAGCAAAGAGCAAGTGCACTTCAACTACAAGTTGATCAGACATTGGTGACTTTATTCTCTCTCTCTCTCTGTATGTTCTTTGTACTCTACTAAACAATTGAAAAATTTAATATAAGAAGAAGAATCATTTGGGTTTTCCCCCTTGAGGGGTTTTTCCCTGGTCATTAGACCAAAATATCAGAGTCCCATATTTGTGTTTGGTTGTCTTCATATGATCCTTAATTTTATGTTCTATCTACAATTGTTGATCTGAATTTTTTTGAAGAAGAAATCTGATTTTTAAGTAATTGTAACAACATGGCACATTCATTTTTTGCAAAATACATTCATTTTTTTGCGAAGTACATTCAGTTTTTTGTGAAGTACATTCAGTTTTATACGAAGTACATTCAACTTTCTGCGAAGTACATTCAATTCCATTCTATTTTCTACAAAGTACATCCAGTTCTATGCAAAGTATATTTAATTTTCTGCGTAGAACTTAGAAGTTTCTGTAAACAATTTTTAAATTTCTGCATAGAACTTTCATATTTTAACATTGGCATCATTCCAAGTTATAAAGTCCAATCCTTGGTCATTAGAAGTTTAGCTTCACCTTTGGCGAGTAGGATTTTAATTCTTCTTTTCATTCACTCACTTGGTGACTCCACAAAATGAAAGGTCTAGTGGAGGTTACTCAAATAGAAGTTCATACCAAACCCTCTATTGAAGCCTTTTAGACCCCAAAAAATCTTATAAAAGAAGGAGAAGTAAGGTTTCTCAAGCTTCCTCTAGTGTCTTTCCCACAAATCCAAATCCTTCAATAACACAAACTCAGAAAATCATCATGAGTGATAAACCTTGGGTAAAGAATGTCTATAAACCACTTGACATGAGTAGAATTAACGAGTCTCCCCATAACATGCCCACTAAGTCTCAAAAGTGGCTTCCCATGTTTTTAGGTAACAATACTATCTCAGTTGAGAAAAACGTTAGTAATTTCTCTAAAGAAGTGGGTGAGCATCATGTATCAAAGGATAAAGAAGAAGTAGTTATGAAGTTGTTTTAATTAATCTCAAAAGAAAATTCTAGATCATGGTTTGATGACTTACCAAATAATAGTATCAATGATTCAGATGCCCTCCATAGGATCTTCATGAAGAGGCGAGACACTAGAAATGATGCTAGGCTAATGTTAATGGAACTTCATGAGATGAAGAAGAAAGAGAGTGAAATTCAAGAAATTTGATTGTAGATTTGCTAAATTAATTAAGGATTTTCCTAATGACTTGAACCTAATGGCGCCATTATTTTTCTTCATTATAACAATTGGTTTGAAGGACAAACTGGTTTCTTGTTAAGAGATAAGGCTCCCTGTTACACAGTAATTTGTCACCATCCCTGTTACTCCTCTTGTCGTACCTTGGAGGACTCATCCCGGGAGTTATAAGAAGTGACAAAGTCTAAAAACACTTGCATTATGTTCCCCTGAGTATGTACTTCATGTTCCCTGAAGACACCTCCTGCAGATTATCCCTGAAAAGTGATCTTTTTCCATTGGCGCAAGTCCACAATATCTTACCCGCGCCAATCATGGAGATCCTCAAAAGAGGGCGCGACCTTTGGCGCTCTGTCTTAGAGCAACAGTCGTGCCAACCAAGTTTGGTCATGCTTTTTGCCTTAACGCACGCCCGACTGTTGTTTCCTTCATTACATGGAGCTTTTTGAGGATAAAAAATCAGTCTTATGTCGAGCTCTATCCTATCTCCATCTTTAATGGCTTTTGGGGATAATGTTAATCCACAAAAGGTGTCTCAGTTCATCGTATCCTCCTCCCTTCTTCATCTATATAAGCTTGTCATTATGCATTGGACAAGCTAGTGATAGCAGTGATAATCGTTAGTCATGGAGTGTTAGATGTTGAGTTCTTGAGTTCTTGGAGGAATGCTAGTGAATGCTAGAGAGGTTATGCTGCCGGAGAGGAGATGCATTGCAAGACACATATAGTTACTCGCCCAGCCAGGAGAGGTTCAACGTCAGAACCATGGTTGTAACTTTTCCTGTTTATTATTAATTAATGAGCGACTGCTATTATAGTTCCAATCTCATTGTCTATTATGGTGATGTGTTGATTTATTTCCTTTCTGACTGAAATATAGTTGTGCCTTGGTAGATGTTATGTCGGTATCTGTCTCTTCCGTTGCATGTGCAGGTATTCGTTTATGATCTGCTAGAGCGAGGGAGCGGGGATATCAACTCTGCTTCAATCATAGCGTTGGACTCCAGGTTGGTCTTCTTAATTCATCTTTGATGCATAACTAGGAACTTGCGTAGCAGTGTGGTTTGATTGTGGCTAGTTCTGTTTTAGGCTAGTGGGATCGCCTCTGTCCGCAGAGGGGATTTACCTGACCAACAATTTGGCGACTCTGCTCGGGAGAAGCTATTTGATATTTGTCTTGCATGTTAATTTTCTTCTGCTTGCTTGAGTGAATGAGCTTCCTGAGTCAGTTTTGAGTTTATTCTTTACTGTTTGACCCATCTGAGCACTGTCAACCCGACCTGAGGTCGTATCATTTATTTTTCTAGCCGGCAAGCTTAATTGGCGCGGTTATTACTCTGACAGTCGTGCCAGTTGGCGCATGTTGCTCAAAAGCAACTCGCGCCAATCCTGTGGTAGCGCAAGTTGCAGGCTGACAGTCGCGCCAGCTCTGTAAATTTTGCCTGTCTGTGGGTGGAAAGCTCTTTCAGTCTCTTTTTATATCTCTTACAGCCTCTGGAACTGTGCTGAACCTTTGCTTGACTGGTCTTAGCCTTTATCCTTCAGCTGTTTGCTTATTTCTATTGATTTTTGTCTCAGCCCTAGGATATCTAGTGACTTTGCATGTCTAGCCTTCTGTGGGAAGTTTTGATCTCTTGATTATCCAGTCAACTTGTTGGTTGTGTTTTGCACCGATCCAGTGATTTGTTAAAGCTTGATCTTCTATACTCCGAGTGCTTCACTTCTAGCCTCTTTGGATTTCACTTGACTTCATTCGAACTTAGATTACATGGTTTAGTGAAAGTCTTTTGTGTTTTTCCTTGCTTGCATGGTTCATTTTGGTGCTTCAGAATTGGTTCTATTTCATTGAGTGAACTTGGATTGTGCATATCTCTTAAAATTTGTTTACATGCATCATGCCATCTTAAAGGAAAGAAAAACAAAAAAAAATCTTTTGCATCATATTAGTTAGCATTTATTGTTATTTGTTGCTATTACAAAGAAAAAGAAAAATTTCATTTCTTGTTATTAGCTGCATTAGGATCTTTGTTGTTTGTTGAGTGATCATTTCGTTTGTGAAAAGATCTCAACCCTCCTGTAGATAGAATTCATCGAATCAAATGATATAATTTTGGCATATAGTTTGCATTTAAGAAGTTTTTGAGATATCACATACGGTAGGACCAAAAACTGAAACATAATTGAAGATAAACTTTAAAATGAACTCAATGAACATAACAACGCATTGGAACATAACGAAAATACTCTAGAGGTCTAGGTTAGAGACGTGTTCCGGCGTCTTTAAACCTGGTAGTTTATCGTCGAGTGGTTGGGTGATTCCTCCACGGTGAAACGATAGGTGCCAATACGGACTGTGCTCCCACGTACCGTCGCGTATATATTGGGAGACCCCTATAGGAATAAAGCCTTTATCCATAGGAAGCCGTGTCAGCCGCCCTACAATTCGCAATGCAGTGAACATAGCATTCACGAAGATTGACCACCTGTACCCTAAAAAGTATTCTGTGGTTTTGCGAAAAGTTTGGCACACCTTCTACCTAGAATTCCAGAGCAGTCACTTTTGATCCTTTTCGGACTCCCTAAACGAAAAGGTGCCTGTGAGCGTCTTGTCACTTCGTGCTCATTAAATATTCGAAGGAGACTAGAGTCATCTTTTGTCCTTTTCTCGACTCTTAAAAAATGAAAAGGTTAAGTTCAGTGTCTTAAAATTTATTGGCCACGATAACATCTACCCAATTAGATTTTGTTTGCGTTAGCTTGAGTAGGATTATTTCTCTTTCAATGGCAGCCTTTCCGGCGCCCACCGGCCAAGGTGTTCCTCCTGATGGGAACCCTCATCCATTTCCTTCTGTTGGAAATGTTGGTGTTCAGTATATCGCAACATTGTCTTTGCCTGGGTTGACCATTGGTTTACCCGTATGGTTGTTTTCAAACTCGATGGTCTCAAGTGTGATGACTCCTGTTCCGCCACCACCTCCTCCACCCGAACAACACCATGTTGATTCTAAGGTGGACCCCTTCCCTTCTTCGCCCATTGCTACGTCCTCATCTTCTATTTCGCCTGGTGAAACCGTGGATTTCACTAACCAGGTGGCTAAGTGTTGTGGGGAAAAGTATCCAACTCGGAATGACCCTAACCCACTCTAAGGGTGACAGTTCCTTAGCAACAGCTGAAAGCAAAGCTATCTAAAGTTTCTTCTTTATGACATGCAAGAGATAAAAGGAAGAGATCCACTTACCGATGTCTTGCGCAAATGGTCGATCCTATCTCCTTTGTTTGCCGCTCGCTCCCAGCTCCAAGTCTTTTCACGGGCCCAGCTACACGAGATCTTGCAAATAAGACAAGAAAAGGAAACTACAAGAAGCATGCATTCATAATCGATTCAAGGATTAGCATAAATCGAAGACGCAAGTAAGACAATACACTATTGAAACACATGTGAATAGAAGAACCTCAAATGCTTTATTAATATATGGAAGTAAGGTTCAGGCGGTGATACAACCATAAGAGGTCCAATCCAGCATCACCTTCCCGACGGAGAGAAATCTCTTCTTCACCTCCCTCAAGCAATCACCCAATACTAACAACTGTAAACCAACAACAATTCTTTGCACTAAATTCCGGCCTCCAGATCCCATGGGATGAGATCCTTATATAGAGTTTTGGAGTGAAGATAAGTCAGCTTGATGTGTGACTTGTTGTCCTCTTCAACTCCAGTTGTTCTTCAGTCCTTCACTCGGAGTTTCTACCTTCCACTTGGAGTTTTAGAACCTCTTAACTCATCATTAGGCGAATCTTCTGATCCAAGTGTCATTTTAGAAGCTTCCTGGGCACTGGCACATTGAGAAAAGATTCCTCCACATGTCCAAGTACGCCCAACGCAGGTAGCCTTTGTTCTACTTGCTATGCAACGCAGGTAGCCTTTGTTGTACCTGCTATGCAGCGCAGATGCCTAGTGGAGTAGCTGCTTTGATCCAAAATTGACCTGTTTTTGAGTGTTTTTCAGTGGAGAACTGATCTGAAGTGCTGTGGTTTGCTGACCTTGTTCCTCTAGGGGTAGGAACAACATGTTTAGGGACTTTGGATCCCTCAGATTATTGACATTTCATGCTCTATGCTGTAAGGCACAAAAATGTCTATAACAGTTGCCCCCTAAAGTATGAGGTCGTTTGTCGGGTGAAATGCTTTATTAGGAGGATCTGAAGTTCCTTCAATCGCCGGGAGGTGACCTGTAACAAAATACAATACAATACATTATCTTTTCATACTTTCTTTTCATGATCTAGCTGATGCGGGCATTTCCCATGCTCAGCTTTATAAATACATTTGTTGTACATAAACAGACGATCGTCTGATAATAGACTGACAATTCTCTGCTTTTTAATTATCATCCTTTCAGTAGGATGATCATCTGCTGCACATGTCTATGTTTTTATCTCCTGAATATATATCGCAGCCCGGATGGATGAAACTAGATCCGGGGTCTTCAAACTTGTTCGATCTTCACTCTAGTACAAGTCGATCCATGTGAGAATTTCTTGAAGTCGAACATGGAAAGACATCGCTTGATTACCAGTCAATAATGTAAACTGTTAACAAGCGCGAGAGGAATCACCGATAATGATGATGACCCTCAAGGTACTGCAGCACAATTCACGTGGTGTGAATATAGGATCTGACGTCGAACACCACGCAAAGTCTCCCGGTCGAAGGTCATTAATGTATACCTATCGCCGGAAGTGAGAAACTTGCCATTGAGGCATGCAAGCTTCAAAGTACTGAGGGGGTGTTCCTAGATCAACTTCTTGGATAATGAGCTGATGTCGACAAGAAGTGATCCGTCAAAGGAGGGCCTTAATGAATCCCACATCAGTGACATGAAACGGAGCTAGTGATGATGGTGAAAACGATTTGTGAAATATGATTCAGGGTGGCGGTCATGGAAGGATGAAAGATGATGTATGGTAGTGGATGGGACCCGGTTGACACTTTCTGAATGACATCTCTTGAACATATAACGACACTGATGTGATGGATCGGTAGCATTACCCCATGTATGGATGGTATGGCGAGACCACGGTGAAGGGACCGGTGAATGATAATAACCCAACCCGATATTTACGGAGGCAAAAGTGTCATGTTCAAGAGCGACTTGCTACCATTAAGCTTTGAGGTTCTTCCCAATTTTTCCCCAGTCATTTCTGACCAGTACCTCTTTATTTTTGTCAAGCTTGAGGAGGATAACATATGCTTGTTCTATAACCTGCCCTTCGGGCAAGCCCATCGCTATGTTTTAACGAGCCTAACGATAGGGAAACTCGTTCTCGTCTAAAGACAAGTTTGTCGCTATCTAATATTTTTAACGAGCCCAGCGACAACGACAACTCGGTCCTTTTCATTTTTAGAGAGTCTGAAAAGGGTACATAAAGTAGACTCCAGGGGTCCTTTTTCGTCATCTAATCCCTTAAGTCCGAAAAAGTATAAAACAATACAGAAGGGATGAATGTTCGATATCTTTATCGAGCTGAACTAGACAAGCGCTCGATCTTTTTGTGCAATAATCCCTCAGGTCCAAAAAGATTAAAATCTAGAGGAGGGATAGCTCTTCCGGTCCTTTTAACGAGCTGGAAGGCCAAAACTCGGCAAACTTTTCATATTTTACGAGTCAGTGAAAAGAGCTCAAAGAAGACTCGTCTTTTGAGGAACGAGTGATAAACAGGGATAGCAGCAGATTCCAGGTACAGGTTGGAATTTCCAATCACGGCAGTATTACAAGGATGGCTAAGTGAAATCACTCTTCGCAGCTGTTCCTCAAAATAGGTAAAAAATCAAGTGGATGTGAATGATCGGCCAAATGAAAGGTGGAGGTGACGGTGCACAAACACAACCAAGGCTCTTATGGCTGATGAATTTACGGTCTCAAGTGGTTATTTACCGGTTCATTTTTCTTAATGAGCTTGAACTCTGGGGGAAGCTTGCTCACATACGTGTTTATTTTTTAACGAGCATGAACCCTTGCAAAAACTGCTCGGTTTTGCGTTTATTTTTTAACGAGCATGAACTTTGCCAAAACTGCTCACGTTTGCGTTTATTTTTTAATGAGCATGAACTATGCCAAAACTGCTCGTTTTTACCAGTCATAAAGTAGGAAGGTCTTATGGAAGATCACTATTTTTTAAAGAGCTTCATCTTCCTACGCTTTGCTCCATATCCTCTCTTTATGCAAGCTGGGTATCGGCCTATCCTACGGGTTAGAGGGGTTAGTCCTACCTAAAACTAAAAAGCCGCCCGCGCTTGCATTCCAAGAGGTTTGCATGCCCCCAGGTGTAAGTCTAATTTCAAGGCCGCCCCTACTTTTCCGTCAAAAACCTTTGTTTTCAACAGGTGAGGCTTACCTCTTTCAGGTTACCCAAAGATTGTTCTGCTAATTCTTTCAAACAGAACCTTCCTCGGCGACGCCGACTAGGCGACGGTGAATGACGATGCTCCGCCACCCACTCATAACTTTAACAAAAGAATCTTTTTCCAGAACAACCCCATCCCTAACAGCCCCTTCTGAGAGTCCAACTCTCTCTTTGTCTTCTTGTCCTTCTTCTCCACGAAGATGGCTCAGAGGAAGATTCACAAAGATGAAGGAGGGGGACGGGGTACGGACTAGTCATATTCTTCAGCGAAAATTCTACTTTACACCCAAGGTTTTTTCCGCCTCCAGAGCAGACCAGGATGCATGCCCCCTGGGTTCCGGCCTTCCTTTCCCGAATCACTCGCATTCATCAGGAAGAAGAACCGGAGGAAAAGACCTTTCTTGATCGAAAGGACCATTGAGGATAGGTATGTGACTACTTGCGATGCGTGATCCCGGAAGTGAAAGTTGGTCTACGAGCTTGACCATCCTTCCTTCGAATGGAAAACACATTATTCGAAAGAGCGAGGAGACTATTGCTTCCATGCAATATATGTAGTCTCATCCAAGGAGTAGGTTATAATCCAAGGGTCCTTGGACGACCATCAAATTCATCTTGACAGCCTTCCCTTTCAATGTAATAGGCACATTAGGTAGAATCCCTAATGGTCGACTGGTTCCTTTGTCAAAACCCGAGAGATTCCTTATCTCAGGCAAGAGCGCTGGGCAACCCAGTGCTTTCCAAGCAATAGAGGACAGGATACTCACAGATGCCCCTTCATCAATGATAGTCCCAGCCATCACCATTTTGTATATTTGGACTATAATTCTAAATGGTATACTGGCTGGTAACCGGGGTCTGCCTAGTTGGTTCCAATCAAAGGACACAACCAGGTTGCTTGGTGGTGGGACCGAATATACGGCCGGGTATGATCCTGACGATGCTCCTTCCTGTGATAAAGGAGTGGGCACATTGCCCGGATGTTCATCAGAATCGGTGTTGATGAAAAGAATATGGACGGTGTCATCCTTACTCTCTTCTATGAGGGTGTCAGCTGAAGATGAATCCTCAGTGACTGTGGTGTTTGAAGACGAAACTTCTGAAGGGAGAACCGGGTCAACTGCCGTTTCGACCTTTGGACTTTCGTCCGGTCCGGATTCAGTAGGTTCATTTTCAGTGACTGACACTTCAGCTGGCCCTATGAGCGGGGCAGCTGTACTTTTGACCAGCGAAGGACTTGGCGCGAGTTTTTGATATCCAGGAGGAAGTAGCAACGGTAAAGCCGGTTGATCTTCCAAAACTCTCTTGGCTTCGTCTAAAAAGGGACAACGGCGGAGGGTGTGATTGCCTTCACACAATTCGCAGGAGGATGTCCATCCTCTTTGTCGTCTAGAACCTTCACGTTCGCTGGTCGACGGTAAGCATTCAACCTGGCTGTCAGAGGTTGACGCTTCCGAACTGTGCAAGCGAGGGGACCAGTCCCTTAGTATCCGGGGAATACTGGGACAATCACGGTGGAAGTGGCCTCCTCTACATATGACACATGGCGACTTGGGCCTGGTCCGTGCTGTGTGTGGATTTCCACTAGATATCTTTTGCTTGCCCCCAGCCGCCTTTGGCTCCTTCTGCTTCTTTTCTTTCTTCTTCTTTTCCTTCTTCTTTTCTATGGGAGTTCCACCTTCGGCGGCTCGTCCCTTCGAAGAGGAAGGATCGGAGGAAGATCCATAAGAAGTGGAAGGCTGGAGGGTAGCTCTATACTGGTCTAACTGTTGACTCGACTGTTCAGGAACCGTGGTGTTCTGAACTACAGCGGTTGAGAATAGCCAAACTGGCAGGCCAATTGTCAGTCCTGGAAGCGACAATGTGGCCATGTGGGGCGCACCAACTTCTCCCCAAGGGGAGAAAGGGCTAGGGGTCCCATCCTGTGGAATCCCTTTGTTGGTGTGTTCCATGTTCTCAACTTTAAAGATCAACGTAGGAATCAAGGGTAATTATGTTCCGTTTAAGATGAATTTTATATGACGATGCTTTAGACACAACTTTCTTTTTCAATTTTTAAGAGTCGAAAAAAAGCTAAAGATGACTCTAGTCTCCTTCGATGTATTAACGAGCCCGAAGTGACAAATGCTCGTATGGACTTTTTCAGTTATAGAGTTTGAAAAAGGCCAAAAGAAACTACTCTGGAGTTCTAGGCAGAGGGTGTGCCAAACCTTTCACGAAACCACAAAATACGTTTTACGGTACGAGTGGTCGATCTTCGTGAATGTTGTGTTCACTGCATCGCGATCAGTAGGGCGGCAGACACGGTTTCCTATGGATAAAGGCTTTGTTCCTATAGGGGTCCCCCAATATACGCGACGGTACGCGGGGGCACAAATCCGTATTAGTGCTCTCGTCCCTCAGGAGGAATCACCCACCTTCGTAGAGATCGATAGTCACTATGTTTAACGACACCGGTTCACGTCTCTACCTAGACCTCTATTGTGTTTCGTTATGTTTCAAAGCGTTATTAGATAAATTCAGTTCTTTTTAGGTTGATCTTGCTTAGCAGTTTGCCTTTATGGATCACCACGTGATGTATGATACAACTCCTAAATGCAGTCTAAGAATGATAAGCAAGCTTTTTCAATTCTTTCAACTTATGAAAATCTTAACTACTGAGGGAAAGGAAAGACATCATCTTTTCAAACAGATCATAGAGCACACACTGATGCACTTTCCTAAATCGACATGCAAACTGTCAAAATGCACATGCACAATGCAAGTATTTCTTTTCTTCTCTCTTAATGTTTGGTGTATGACAAAAAGAAAGCTGTTGTACGATTTCGAATTCAATTTCAAGCGAAAGCAAACAAGTATTTGTCCAATAATCAAAAGAACACCTTAAGATTCACTCGTTTCAAACACAAGAAATACTGAAATTCGAACCATATAACGAAAGCAAATGCTCAAGCAGCTATGAACAACAATAAACTAGCTCTTAGAATCACAACGACACTTCTCACAGGTCTAGATCCAAGAGGTCACAGCAAGACTAGTTCACTTTCGCTATGGGAAACTGTGAATGAAAGCAAGAAATACAATAAGAACAATCACGGTTTCTTCATACAACTGAGGCGGAATGAAGGCAAAGAAATATGGTTTCCGCTGGGTATACAGGTTGACAACAGGCTGCAAAAACAATACTGAAAACTGGGCAACAGAAAGCAGGGAACCCCAGTTGCACAAGGAAAAACTGGATCAGCGCAGGTACTGCACTATCAATCTGACATGCAGCGCAGGTAGCCCCTTCGGGACCTACATTGCAGCGCAGGTAGCCTTTGTGGCAGCTGCACTGATGAGACAACTCTCGTCTCACTCAGATTCCGGGTCACAGTTTGCTCAAAAATCAACAGTTTTTGGCCAAATCAGAAGCTATCAATCAAGTATACTCTAGAGGATGATTGAGGGAGATGAACACTATCACAAAGAGCTAAAAAGAGTCCTTGTGGATCAGCTCTTTAAATCATGAACATGCCCAGCACTGGGCTAGAGTAGCTGCCCTCTACTTTGCATTCGAAGGATTCGAATGCAGTTCGATTCAGTACTCCCTTTGTTCAAGAGATAAATAGCAAGAATACACAAGCTACCAACAAGACACGATCCCCAGCGGAGTCGCCAGTCTGTTGTGGGGAAAAGTATCCAACTCGGAATGACCCTAACCCACTCTAAGGGTGACAGTTCCTTAGCAACAGCTGAAAGCAAAGCTATCTAAAGTTTCTTCTTTATGACATGCAAGAGATAAAAGGAAGAGATCCACTTACCGATGTCTTGCACAAATGGTCGATCCTATCTCCTTTGTTTGCCGCTCGCTCCCAGCTCCAAGTATTTTCACGGGCCCAGCTACACGAGATCCTGCAAATAAGACAAGAAAAGGAAACTACAAGAAGCATGCATTCATAATCGATTCAAGGATTAGCATAAATCGAAGACACAAGTAAGACAATACACTATTGAAACACATGTGAATAGAAGAACCTCAAATGCTTTATTAATATATGGAAGTAAGGTTCAGGCGGTGATACAACCATAAGAGGTCCAATCCAGCATCACCTTCCCGACGGAGAGAAATCTCTTCTTCACCTCCCTCAAGCAATCACCCAATACTAACAACTGTAAACCAACAGCAATTCTTTGCACTAAATTCCGGCCTCCAGATCCCATGGGATGAGATCCTTATATAGAGTTTTGGAGTGAAGATAAGTCAGCTTGATGTGTGACTTGTTGTCCTCTTCAACTCCAGTTGTTCTTCAGTCCTTCACTCGGAGTTTCTACCTTCCACTTGGAGTTTTAGAACCTCTTAACTCATCATTAGGCGAATCTTCTGATCCAAGTGTCATTTTAGAAGCTTCCTGGGCACTGGCACATTGAGAAAAGATTCCTCCACATGTCCAAGTACGCCCAACGCAGGTAGCCTTTGTTCTACTTGCTATGCAACGCAGGTAGCCTTTGTTGTACCTGCTATGCAGCGCAGATGCCTAGTGGAGCAGCTGCTTTGATCCAAAATTGACCTGTTTTTGAGTGTTTTTCAGTGGAGAACTGATCTGAAGTGCTATGGTTTGCTGACCTTGTTCCTCTAGGGGTAGGAACAACATGTTTAGGGACTTTGGATCCCTCAGATTATTGACATTTCATGCTCTATGCTGTAAGGCACAAAAATGTCTATAACACTAAGAAAAAGAAGAAGAAGACCAACAAGAAGAAGTCTCCTAAGGGAAAGGTCGCATCTACCACGAAAATATCTGAAGTGGAACCACCTTCTGCTCCTCCGCGGAAGGCTAGGTCTCCTTGTTGATTATGCAAGGAGGACCATTTTCTTTCTGATTGTCCTGGTATTCCCCGGATCCTAGATATATGGTCCCATGACCCGACTCACTCCTTGTCGTCGCCAATCGACGATACCTTGTCAGTTGGTAAGAGAAAAGGGAAGGTTCGTTTCCCTTGTCGACTTTGTGAAGGTAATCATCTCCTTCGCCTTTGTCCACTTATGGATGAAGCCTCCCGTCTTTTGGCAAGTCTGTCAGCTCCCTTACCCAAACTACCCGCTGGATATCAGCGTCTCTTTGCAACTGCAGATCATCTCTCCGCTAACCAAGTGATCAAGCATGATTCCTCTTTGGTCCAGCCCTCTCTTCCTGAACCTACCTGTGCTCCGCCTGCTCCAGACCAGTCCCTGGTCGGAACGAGTGTTGATTTATATTCATCATCTACACACCACTCTATCATCAAAGATGAACCATCTGAGTCCAAACCAAACGAAAGTCCACAGTTCCAGATTACAGTTGACCCGGTCTTTCAAAAGGTCCAGATTACAAGTGACCTGGTTTTGCCTACAGAGGTTCCATCTTTAGATGATCTTACACCTGAATCCAAACCAGACCAAAGTCAAAAGGTCCAGATTACAAGTGACCTGGTTTTGCCTACAGAGGTTCCATCTTTAGATGATCTTACACCTGAACCCAAACCAGAAAAAAGTCAAAAGGTCTAGATTACAAGTGACCTGGTTTTGCCTTCAGAGTTTCCAGCCTTAAAAGATCTTACATCTGAATCCAAACCCGAAAAAAGTCAAAAGGTCCAGCTCACAAGTGACCCGGTTTTGCCTTCAGAAGTTACCTCCTCAGATGATGTTATCACTGCAAAGAATGAAGATCCCACCGCCCAAATTCTATTTATTAACATAGATGATCAAGTGAGCATCCCTCTCATTCCTTCGCACCAGGAAGAAAGTCCATCAGAGTCATATCCGGCTGTCTATCTAGTCCCACCTCCAAGCAACCTAGTTGTTTCCTTCAATTGGGATCAACTAGTCAATCCTCGGTTACCAGCCTCCATACCATTTCGAATTATAGTTCAAGTCTACTGCATGGTTATGGCCGGTACAATTATTGATGAGGGATCTCCTGTGAGTATCCTTTCTTCAAAAGCTTGGGAAGCACTTGGTTCCCCACTACTTCTGCCTGAGATGAGAAACCTTACAGGTTTCCATCGAGAAACCACTCGACCTTTAGGAATTCTTCCCAATGTACCTATTACGTTAGAAGGGAAGACTATTCAAATGGGTGTCATGGTAGTCCAAGGTCCGTTAGATTACAATTTACTCCTTGGACGAGACTATATTTATCGCATACGTGCTATTGTGTCCTCACTCTTCAGAGTGATGTGTTTTCCGCATGAAGGAAGAACGATCAAAGTCGTAGACCAACTTTCCTTCCCCGGTCCACACTTCACATATAGTCATCTACCATTCCTAAATGGTCTTATTTCCACAGGAAATGCCCCAGCATCCACCCCATCATTCTGATGACGGCAGCTGCCCCGGGGGGGGGGCATGCATCCTCCTTCAAAATCGAGTCTTTCCAAGTAAACCTTCATTCCATCCACTCTGTGAATGCCATGAAGCTTGGGGGGCATGTACCTCGATTTTGCATCTTCATGCTGGGGGCATGCAACAATTTTTTTTTTTTTAACAAGAAAAGTTCTCCATTGTTCAAGCTTGTGTAAAAATGAACCCATACCTGATTTACATCCCGTGATTGCCTTTTATCCGCTAAATTCTGCTAGATGAGCCTTGGTTGTTTCATTCCATCGCCACCATCTTTTTGGCTGATCATATGCTTTCACTTGGTTGTTTCTCCTTTCCTGAGGAACCGCAGCGATGAGTGGTTTTATTAGCCAGCCTCTTAACCTTTACATGTTTCGAGTAAGTTCCACCATTACCGGGACCAGTAGCTATCCTTTATACCACTTGTTCCTTCAGGACGAGTCGCCTTTACGCTCTTTTCTGACTCGTAAAATATGAAAAGATTGCCGAGTATTTTTCCTTTTTGACTCGTTAAAGAAAATAAAAATGGAGGTCCGCTTTCAGCTCTTTTCTGACCATTTAAAGAGGAAAAGATTGCCGAGTCACTCCTCTTGACTCGTTAAATGTTAATAAGGGGCGGTCGTTTTAAGTTCTTTTTGTCGACCGTTAAAACATAAAAAGATTACCGGGTTTTTTTCGTTTCAAACTCATTAATGGTTATGAAACGACGTGGTTTTGACCGCTTTTTTACTTTTTCGGGTCGAAATCACTAATTATGAAAAGTACTCCTCGATCATAATGATCGGGCGGTTCTTTCGGGTATTATTTTATACTTTTTCAGGCCCGAGAGACACAACTTTACGAAAAAGGACATCCCTGGAGTTTCCTTTTCTGCTGTCTTTTCAAACTCTCTAAACATGAAAAGACGCCGAGTTCTTCCTTTGTCAGACTCGTTAAAACTTAATGACATCGGATTTTGTCACAACATAAGCATATGCTATCCCCATCAAGCTTGTTAAAAATAACTGGGGTACTCGCCAGAAATGGCGGGGGGGGAAAAGAAATTTTTTGAACCATAATTATTACCGTGACGGTAGTATGTCGCTCTTGAACATGGCACTTTTCTGCTTTCGTGTCCAGGGTGGGGATATTTCATCTCATATCTTTCACTTGCTTCCATGGACTTGGGTACCCTATTTGACCTCTCATCCACTCATTGCCTCGTCATCATCACCTTTGATACATTGATGTCAAATACTGCCAATTCCGTTAATGTGCCGCCAATATGTTCAAGAGAAGTTGACCTCTGCAAAGAAACAACCTCCCTCTGATAGTTCGCACAATCTTGATTCACAACATTATCTCTCTGTCTCGTGTCGATGATGTGGGAAACATTATGGCCCACCTTCGATCAAGGTCACTTCCTGTCGACTTCAACTAATTATCCAGGAAGTTGATCTAGAGACTCCTTTCCGGTGCCTTGGAGCCTGCATGCCTCAATGGCAGGTTCTTCGTGTTCGACGTGAGGTTTTCATCATTGGCCTCCGATCGAATGATTCTATGGGTGTTCGACTTCAGATCATTGATTCACACACCGTAGATTGTACCTATAGTACCTTGAGGGCCATTGTCATTATTGGTGGTACCTCTCGCGTCTGTTAACAGTTTCCACTATTGACTGGTAATCAGACGATGTTCATGCATGTTCGACTTCAGCTCATATATTCACATGTTTGAACTTGTACTCTTGTTCGGGTCGAGATGGAGCGCAAGACCCTGGATTGTGTCTGTTGTAATCCAGGCGTGATTCTTGATACTTGGCTCATTCACTGGATGGCTGTGACCATGCCTGAGTCAATTCATTGATCCTAACCAGATGGCTGCGTCCATACTATGGATCTAGATTATTTATGTACTCTCTTATGGATGGCTGCGACCATACCACGTACATCATGTAATTGAACTATCAGTCATGTCTCTTAATACAGATCTTTGGCGGCAGTAACTATATGTGTTCTTGTGTGTTCTTGTAAAGCATTTCACCCCTCTCCACCTCTCGGACTTCATGCTTTAGGGGGCATCTGTTACACAGTAATTTGTCAGCATCCCTGTTACTCCTCTTGTCGTACCTTGGAGGACTCATCCCGGGAGTTATAAGAAGTGACAAAGTCTAAAAACACTTGCATTATGTTCCCCTGAGTATGTACTTCATGTTCCCTGAAGACACCTCCTGCAGATTATCCCTGAAAAGTGCTCTTTTTCCATTGGCGCAAGTCCACAGTATCTTACTCGCGCCAATCATGGAGATCCTCAAAAGAGGGCGCGACCTTTGGCGTTCTGTCTTAGAGCAACAGTCGCGCCAACCAAGTTTGGTCATGCTTTTTGCCTTAACGCACGCCCAACTGTTGTTTCCTTCATTACATGGAGCTTTTTGAGGATAAAAAATCAGTCTTATGTCGAGCTCTATCCTATCTCCATCTTTAATGGCTTTTGGGGATAATGTTAATCCACAAAAGGTGTCCCGGTTCATCGTATCCTCCTCCCTTCTTCATCTATATAAGCTTGTCATTATGCATTGGACAAGCTAGTGATAGCAGTGATAATCGTTAGTCATGGAGTGTTAGATGTTGAGTTCTTGAGTTCTTGGAGGAATGCTAGTGAATGCTAGAGAGGTTATGCTGCCGGAGAGGAGATGCATTGCAAGACACATATAGTTACTCGCCCAGCCAGGAGAGGTTCAACGTCAGAACCATGGTTGTAACTTTTCCTGTTTATTATTAATTAGTGAGCGACTGCTATTATAGTTCCAATCTCATTGTCTATTATGGTGATGTGTTGATTTATTTCCTTTCTGACTGAAATATAGTTGTGCCTTGGTAGATGTTATGTCGGTATCTGTCTCTTCCGTTGCATGTGCAGGTATTCGTTTATGATCTGCTGGAGCGAGGGAGCGGGGATATCAACTCTGCTTCAATCATAGCGTTGGACTCCAGGTTGGTCTTCTTAATTCATCTTTGATGCATAACTAGGAACTTGCGTAGCAGCGTGGTTTGATTGTGGCTAGTTCTGTTTTAGGCTAGTGGGATCGCCTCTGTCCGCAGAGGGGATTTACCTGACCAACACTCCCACTACCTGAGAAGTAGCTAAGGAGCATGTTATTAAGATAGAAGTAAATTTAGTTTCATCTCAAATAGAACCTTTCAACCCATCTAGAGCTTCTTAATCAAAACATAAAGTTAAAAATGTATTGTGACTACTATTGAATTATCCACAAACATGATGCAATATATGATTGATGCAATGAATATGATGGAGCCAAATTTTTGTAACCAAATTGAGCTCCTCCAACAAAAAAATAATCAAGCTTTTTTCAAAACAAAATTGTTAACCTACAAACTTAAAGTCATTCCCAACCTATGGGAAATTTCCACTCGGATAAGTCAACACAAAATCAACAAAATCAAAGATCTATTATTCCTCTCAATGTAATAATTTGGTGGAACAAGGTAAACTCCTTAGTGTTTTCTTGTGATATGCCACATTTCCAAGACAAACACTTATATTCTAAGGATATATCTCAGCTAGGAAGTGAATTTAGTAAGGAAGATCTAAGTGACCTTAACAATTTGATTGAATAAATGCAAAATAAGGTCAGCAACCATTATATGTATGCTAATAATCTAGTGGGTGACCAAGAACCTATTTAAAGGGTCTGAGCCCCCAAAGCTTCTCAAGAAGAGATAAGAAGATTAAAGATAAGAATGGATGACCTATCATAAAAGGGGGAAACAACAAGACCAACCTCAATAGTCTCAAAGCAAGGTCAATCAAAAGGCATTCTTAAAAGGAAAAGTTTAACAATGAGGACTAAAGACAAAGCTTAAACTTCCAAATTGTTGAGTGAAGTAGATGCATAATTAAACATTGAATTATAATCATACTTAAACAAATTCCACATTATGTCCCTTTCAATGAATTAATGAAGATTCCATCACTTGGGAAAAGGGCTAAGAAGATATTATAATTGGTGAAGGATGATCCTTCCCAAGATCACCCTATATTCTTGGAAATAACTGATAGAGAGGGGTCAAATGGAAAGTATGATCCATTTTATATTTCCCTAGCTATTAATAAAAAGTATTTGCATAGTTGCTTGCCATATATTGGGGCTTCCACCAATATTATGCTCCTTAATGTCATGCAATGATTGGGGCTAATAACAACTAGACCTTACAAGAATGTATGTGAAATAGATGGAAGATAAATAAATATATATAGAATATTAAGAACTTCTTTGTAAACTTGGCACTTGATCATGATATTACACTCCTAGTGGATATAATAGTTATAGATATGCCATATCTATAGGGAACTTTGTTACCTAGGAAATCACATTCGACTTAAGTGGATCTTTGAAAATGGACTTATGCCACAATCCCTTCATGTGCAAGGAATTTCATCACATTGCATAGAGAACCACTTAGGAAATACCACATGGAAAATCCAAATGGCCCCATGAACGATTTTTTATGTTGAGTGGATGATCATGTAGGGAATTAGTCCATCTTATCCCATTCCTTAACCCATGTTCCTATTGAAGAAGATGAGAAAATTAGGACTATGTACTGGGGCACAATATAAAAAATGAAATGGAGTTGGCTTTGATTTTATATCACCTCAAGGAGATTCCTTTAATTTCTCTTATTGACTAGAGTTTGAAGCCACAAACAATGTTGTAGAATATGAGGCTTTGTTCCTAGGTTTTTACTTGGTCAAAGACCAGGGGATAAAATTGTTGGAATTTATTTGGAGATTTTGAACTCATCATCCTTGAAATAAAAGTGTTCATTCAACTAAGGATGATATTTTGAAACATTATAGAGAGGTGATAATTAAACTGATTGATATCTTTGAGGCCTTCGCTATTAAGTACATCCCAAGAATCCAAAATGACCTAGCTAATGTCTTGTCTATTCAAGCCTCATCTATCCCAACATTGGAGACAAATACAGATGAATGTTTCCAAATTGATATCATTTGAAGACCATATGTCCCAGATAACCTCCAACATTGGCATGTTTTTAAGGATGACAAGCATATGAAAGGATCATGGCTAGTGAGGGTGAATTTTCCAATAGGAAAATTAACTTGGATGACCTAGAAGATATTTTTGAAGAATTTGACTTGGTTGAAATAGATAATATTACAAAATCTTTGGTCCCCCTTTGATAAACTACTTAATAAATGTGAAATATGTAAGGAAATATTTGAACCCCCAAACCTGAGGAATATATAAAACTCAATGTTGGATGTAAGAGTTGCCTTAATATAGTGCAAATTGAGAATAATACTTTCAAGACAAAATGGGAAGATATTGAAACATTACTAAGGGAATATAGGGGTTTATTTTCTTGGTTATATAAGGACCTAAAGGCTTATAATGATAATTCCACTCAACATACAATTCCTACGAAGGAAGGAGCTAAACTCTTCAGAAAAAAATGAGGCGAATGAACCCAAATTTTTTTCCCTTGGTTGAGAAATATTTGGAAAAGTTATTAGCTGCTAGATCATTGCTCCAAAGAAACACTCATCGTGGTTACCCAATTTAGTCATAGTGTGGAATAAATATGGATAAATTCGACTATGTTTTGATTTCAAGAATCTTAATCAACTATTTTTGAAGGATAACTACTCTTTCCCAATATCGAAAACATGTTACAACAAGTTATTGGGGGAAAGCATCTTGGCTATGCTAGATGGTCTTTTTGACTATAGAAATTCCTAGTCAAGGAAGAGGATAGGAGTAATACAACATTCATTAAACCTTAGAAAACTTATAAATACCTTAGGATGTCATTCGCATTAATGAATGATGGTTATACCTTCCAGGGGGTTACGAATTTTGCCTTCAAATATTTAGTTGAAAAGATCATTAAAATAATACCAAGATGAACTTACAATATTTTATAAGAATAGTAAAAATCATGTCTAACACTAGAGAAAGGTCCTAAACATTTGTAGGGAGTTTGGAATATCTTTGAATCCTAAGAAATAATTGTTTGGATTAAAACAGGGTAAATTGTTGGGTCACATCATATCTAATAATGGAGTAAAATTATATCTTTCTAGGATAGAAGCCATTCGTTATATTCCTCTTACCAAACCATTATCAAGATAGTAAATTGTATTCTTTGAGCACATGGATTGTAGTTGATGGTTTAGAAGATTCCTTCTCTCATAAAAGGAAGACATTGATATGAATATAAATTATGTAAATATAAATAAAAGTAGATAATAAATAATAATCATAACAATATAAATATAATAATATTTATAATAAATATGTAACAACCAAAAGTTGTGTACACGGCGGAAATATTTCAAATACTTCGTAAACAAAGACATGCATCATAGGAAAGTAATTGTAATTATATATTGAATAAAAGAATTGATGTAGGATGAGTACAAATGAGAATGAGGGTCCTATATATATAGCCAGATTAGTACCCTTTCACAAACAGGCATGTCTCTAAGACATGCCTTTTCATTATTAACTAACTAACCATCAGTGAATTTACTTTTATTTATTATTATATTTATATTATTATGATTATTATTTATTATCTATTTTTATTTATTTTTACATAATTTATGTTCATAACATTGCCTTCTCCTTCAAAAAGCTTTGTCCTCAAAGCTTACTAATGACGAATGAGATCTCTTCTGTTGTTTAGAATATCTTCGTGTCTTGAGCGATAGACAGAATTGTCTTACTGAAAACGAATCGGGCCATCCTAGATTAATCTTTTGGGGAATCTTTTTATCCTTGGAGATGTGTGGTGAATAGTTATCATATGACTGGATTGAGCTCACTTCAATATTCTTCAAAACATAAGTTTGTTTATGTTCTGCGTGATATAGATTTGTAGATTTATTAAGGTGTCTACTCTTGTGATTCGGATGTAGATAAGGAATTTTTCTTGTTTGAACTTCCTTAAACATTTTTATGGCAGTTTCCTGATTTCCATCAGGCATTGTTGTTGTTGAATTAACTACTGAATCCTTATTTGGTGTCTCCTCTATTTGAACGAAAACCTCTGAGTACGTTTTTACTTCAGTAGGGTTTGGATTTGCCTGAACTACGAGAATAGTGGTATTGATGTTTGTTTCTTAAGTTTAGACTGTTACATCTGGAGATTTTGATGCTTCCTTTGCGACAAGTTCTTTGAACCTATTTGTCAATGATTTCTTTTCGTCCTTAAGTTTTTTAATCTATTTGAGCAGATTTTGATTATGATTTTTGAGACATAAGCATTCCTCATTCTTTGAGTCAACTTTATTTTGGCCTTCATGCTTCTCGTCTTTTAAACACTTGATTTGTTCTACTAATGTTTGTTTAAGGCTCTTTAAACATAAATTTTCTTCTTGTTGTTCTAATAAACGCTCCTTGAGTTCCTTCTTTGATGCTTAAGCTTTCTTGACTTGTTCGAGTAGTTTTTCTTGGTGAACTATGAGGAACGAAATTTCTTTGTCTTTGCTGCAAATGACTTCTTCAATCTCTTTTTGCTTCTTTGATATCGTTTTTTGGTTATCTTCAAACATCAAGTCTGAGATATCATTAAGGTCTTCTAATGAAGATTTTATTGATTTTGATTTACTTTTTATGTCTTGAAACATGACCATCTTCCCTTTATAAGGAAACGTCAAAACTTGTTTCTTTATGTTTAACATGAATGTACCCAAATCCTTAAACCAGGGTTGACCGAGTATGATGTTAGTGTTTTTATCCATCCTTACAACATGAAATTGGAATATGTATTCATAATGACCTATTGTCACTTGTAGATCACTAATTTTATACTCGTTTTGGTCAAAATTGTTTTTCTTTACACCAATAGTTAGCTCTGGAATTAATAATTGATTTGCCAAGTTGATGTTGATATAATTTTTATCATTTCTTGGGTTTATGGTGACATTAACTTCTCTTCCTTGGATACTTCCTTTTAATGTAATTACTCTGTGATCTATAACTGAAAGACCATTATAGGAAAACCTTTCTTCATTCGTCTTTTAAAATTGAGCTCCATCATTTTTTTCAATGATTAATCCCATTTGTTTTGTCAAGTTGACTTAAGGTATTATATTTAAAGTTCCTTTGGACTTTGTACTTCAAACCTCCTTTAAAAGTTCCTTTTTAACACACACACACACACACACACACACACACACACATATATATATATAATAATTCTTCAAAACTCTTTTAATCCAAATTCCTATTATCCTTAGTATTTCAAAACTCCTTTGTATTCTTTTTATGTAATTCTACTTACGTTTTTTTTCCTTTTGTACTTGAAAAACAATATTTAACTATTGTTTCAATTGACTTCTTTTAAATATCTTATTGTCCTTTGTATTTATTTTTTAAATTTCATATAACTCTTTAAATTTTAGTTCAACTTCAAACGTAAACTCTTAATTGATATTTTCTCCTTACGTAACCTTTTCCAATAATACCTGTTTTGTACTTGTATATATTTTCAATAATTTTATGACTTGAATTTTTCTTTAAATACCCCTTTATAATATAATACTTCTCTTTATATATCTTTTATTTATAATATTTCTTTTTTTTGAAAAGTTACAATCCTAGTGAAACGTGGCTATTCACCTTTGATGTATATTATAAAATATTTGTTCACTTATGTACTTTTGACTTGGTTAATGTTCTCCACGTAAAAAGTAAAACTTACCATTCACATAAAGAAATTTTGTATTCCCTTTTCTTTTCTTTTATTTTTTAAATACCATGGGCAATTACCATGGGTTAGTTTCTAAAACCTTCGTTAATGTTTTCCACATAAAAAGTAAAACTTACCATTCACATAAAGAGATTTTGTATTCCCATGGGTTGGTTTCTAAAACCTCCGTTAACGTTTTCCACATAAAAGTAAAACTTACCATTCACATAAAGAGATTTTGTATTCATTTTGTCTTTCTTTTACTTTTAAAATACCATGGGCAATTACCATGGGTTTCTAAAACCATGGCCTTGTCAACCACTTAATGAAGAATCAAGATAATATTATTGCTTCTCTTACGTAAGTTTTAAATATATTTGGAAATATTCTCTCTTAACATTATCATGCACTTTTTATCAATAATGTATAACCTTTTTTATTTATTTACTTTTTATTTTTATTTTTTTGAAATCTTTGTATGTAATTATTTTATTTTATTTATTCTTTTATTCTTTTATTCTTTTTTTAATTTGTTTTTTTCCTTTATTTCTTTTTAATCTTTGTTTTTTTACTTTTAATTTTCTCTCCATCTATATATATATATATATATATATGTATTAATTTTATTATTATTATTATTATTATTAAATAGCCAAATGCTTGATAGCGAAAAGAAGAAACTCCAAATTCTTGTAGCAAAACGCTTCAACGACAATAATGTTGATGAATTTGACGGTCAAAGACCTGGATCGGAGAACACGCCTCTATACAATGGTTGAGCGACTAGAGGATCGAACAGCTCTAATACCAATGTAACGACCAAAAGTCATATACGCAGCGGAAATATTTAAAATACTTCGTAAACAAAGACATGCATCATAGGACAGTAATTGTAATTGTATATTGAATAAAAGAATTGATGTAGAATGAGTACAAATGAGAATAAAGGTCTTGTATATATAGCCAGGTAAGTACCCTTTCACAAACATGCAAGTCTCTAAGACATGCCTTTTAATTATTAACTAGCCAACTATTAATTAATTTACTTTTATTTATTATTATATTATAATATTATGATTATTATTTAATAATCTATTATTATTTATTTTTACATAATTTATGTTAATAACAGACATTCTACCTCATTTCACTTCCTTGGAAATTAATATTTCACTTCCTTGGAAATTAATATGAGAATTTATTTGCAAACAAAATACCGGTTAGAGTCTTTTTACTTCCTTTGTTATTTTAGTAATTTTTAAAGTGAGTTCCATGAATCTTTGTCATAAAAAGGAGAGAGTCAAGTATTCCAAGTAAAAATTTCAAAGGGTATGTTTACAATATCCTTTATTTTATTGAACTTCATGTTGAAATATTAAAACAAATTGTACATTGCAAATTTATTTTTTTATTTCATCTTTATTGGTTTGCTTACTATTTTTACAACTAAACTGTTTGTGAAAACATAGGTAAAGGAACCTCAAGCTTGGAGTACATCAACCATGCTTTTAAGGTTGTGATAAAATTCAACAACAAACATCCAAATGATAACAAAGGGAAAGAAAAAGTCTAATTCAACTTCAAAGAAACAAGGAACTGTTCTTAAAACCATTCTCTAAGAAAAAACAAATAATAATAATAAAGGATGTATTTTTTGTTAAATGTTTTCCAAAATATAAGTTAACACCCTTTAAAGACAAATTTTAGAAAATTATTTTGTTTTTTATAATTTAAGTACAGTGTATCTTTTATTAGAATCTTAGTTTTTTATTTCAATTAGCTTTTCTTAATTTTCAAGTTCAATATCTCCACATTTTAATTTGTTTTTTAAGAAATTAACTTGAAAAATTTCTTAGCAATATTAATAATCTTAGTGCTATAATTTTCACATGCTTTAATATGATTTTTTTACATTTCATTTTCAGTGAGGTTTATTTTGATAATCACATTTGGGGTAGTCAGTGAATTCAATGTGAAGACTTAATTTGCTTCTAATGGATTAGATGGAATTTCATGGGAGGTAGCTTAGTATAATTGTCATCATTTAGCTCCGGAATTTAACTATTTGTAGTACACTATTTTAAAGAGTAATTTTCTAACATTTATTATGGCTAAAATATGTTATTAAATTTTTTTTCCTGCATTTTTTATTTTTTATGGCTGAAATTTAGTTTATTCAAGCATTAAAGCAAATAGAAATATGAAGTGTATATTTTTCTATTGCAGTTTCCTTTTATGTACTTTAATTTCTAGTTATTTACATTTGAATTTTTTATTTACAATGCAAGTTTTGATAGTTATGAATATTTTCTTGGGAAAGATTATTAGTCAATTTTAGGCTAGAATACATCATGATTATTGTTTCTATATAACATCATGATTTTTTGTTGAAGATTTAAAACTATGATTTGGAAAGCATACATGTCGATATTATCAAGTCTTCAAGAATATATTCATTGAGCTTGAATATTTCCTTGTTGGAGGTCCAGGTAACCCCTATTTGTACCCATTTCCACAACATTGCATTTGACATACTTGAACATGCCGATTACTTCCATGTACTTTGTTCGAACCCTAGATATTCTAAACCATCCATTTAGTCGTGGATTTTTATTGTGCACCAAAAACAACACCATGGAAGATTACCCTCTCATACCATGGTGATCAAGTAGTAGGGCCAAGGGTATAATCTGTCCTCCTTGGTTAGTGCTCTAAAATATTGGGTTGTGTATTATTATTCAAGTTGTGTTAGTATATTTGACTCTATAGAACAAGGTACACCTTTTGTATAAAATTTAATTTTATACCTTTTTTATCTCTTCCAAAACACCCTCATTTTATAAGTACTTGCATAAACATGACCTTGGAAACAATGCTTAAGGGTTAACCTTTGTATTCATACATATTTAACACTACCATTTCAGGTATTTGAATCAATAAATTTTTTGGTTAACCCCATTCATATAATAAAATATAACTACCTTCACTCATACGAAAATAATAGGCTTAGGATTTACATTAAGGAATCCCCCCTTATGTAGGAAATCATATTTGATACTTAGAAGTCAGGGGTTGTTAATTTGGTAACTCAATGACAAATTCCAACCATGGAACTAGATTCCTCTTTTTGAGAGGACAAATTTTGACTATTGAAGTGCCCAATTCAGAAAAGGGAAAGTTTACTTATGATGAAATGCACATATTCACATTTGGATAGGTTGGCCTTAACAGGAAATTGGTCCCCCTTGGAAGCCTATAAATACAAGTGACCTCCATTTGGTCATCACCAAGCATCTTCTTCTTCTCTTCTTCATTGATTGGTTCACATAGGTTTAAGGCAAGGTCAAGGAAAGTGGTTTGCACAGGTCTCAAAATATAGAGTTTAAAGCTTGCACGTTCTATGGTTTTAGGTCATATCAGTGGGCTCGTCGAAGGAAATTTTCGGCTATAACCACAGGCTAGTAGGATCAATGATCCAGTTGGAAGGTCTCAGTGTAGGCACAACTCTTCCTCCATGTGTTTGGGCTCTAGGGATAAATTTGACATCTAACCATATTTGATCGAAGCTAACCGTAGACAAGAAAAGTTGTCTCTGATATATATTAATGCTGGGAACATTTTAGGACAATCTAATAGAAGAAGAATTTACAAAGGGTTTTCTCATCTCTTGTTGATGTGTTGATTGTCTTTTTATCATTGCACTTATTGTTCTATCTTGAATTACTATTGATGATTAGGAAGATTAATTATTATTGTAAAGATTGCTAATTGAAGAATTGAATTGGGCTAAAAGTAATTGAAAATCATTGAGCAGTTTGAAGATTAACATGGTATCATAGCTAAGGTGAAGGTCAAGCCCAAAAGGAGACAAGCATTGAAGCAATCATCTTTGTAAAGTTGGACAAACCTATCTAATCAAGTCAAGATTTCTTGCTCTTTCTTCAAGGAAAATGAGAAGTTGGGTGACTCATCTAACTTTGCTGCATGGCAGAACAGGTCAGAGATCATAGATGATAACGATGATGTTTTGGAATACATTCAAGGAAAAGTACCCAAACCTTCAGAAAATGATTCCTCTGCCGCCAAGAACAAGCACAAGAAAGGTGAGTTAAAAGCAAACCAAATTATAGTTGATGGTTTACAAGATAATTTAATTTCATATTTTGGAAATTTAAGAAAGTCCAAGGACATTTATGATAAGATAGTTGGCAGGTATGAAATCAACAATTTGAATGAAATCATCTACTTGAAATATCAGCTCAAAGACATGAAGATGAACAAGGGAGAGTCTGTGCAATCCTAAATTATGAGGATATCTTGCCTTAGAGATCAATTGAAAAGAGTTTGATAAGGACATGTGTAGGAACGCAATAGAATACATATATAGACATAAATATAGATATGTAGCAAAAATAAAATTTCATTTCATTAATATCAAAGAACTGAAATATGCTTACATACAAAATGGAAATAAACTAGCTCGGGCGATGGTAGCTTTATCTTTGAGAATATATGTGGTGGATACATGCCTCTAAACCATGTTACAATGAGGCTCAATGGCCTTTTTATCATTGAGAAACAATGAGAAACCTAAACATCCAAAAACCTAACTCTAGGAAATGAAGCGCCAAAAGCTTGTTGGCCCCATCTAGGTAAGTTGGAATGTCAACTCCCCAAGGTCGTAACTTTGGCATACGATCTCTATTTGGCTATCATAATACCTTGTTTTTAATATCTCAAAGTGGAGGCCAGAAATAAATTATTAAATTAGATTGGCACTTATTTGGTCTCTCTGTTTTCCTTAAAAACATCTTTTAGTCGCTCAAAACGGCTTCGGAAGTTTAGGACCCGAAAAACTGCAAAAAATAGTATGTTGTGATATAATTAAGGAAAATTAAAAGAAAAAATGGTGGGGTTCCATGTGGAATAGGTAGGTGGCCACCAATATCCACCTGGATTAGCCCTCCCCCCTTAGGAAGTAGTGGTCCCCATTGTGTTGAGTACCTCCATGAGATGGGGAAACTTCTACTAAACTTGGTCTCCGGTGAGCCACTTTCCTTGGTGCAGGAGTTGGCTAGCTTTGACAACCTAATACAATTAGATCTTCTACTGGCGAGTGTTCTTGATTTGCATGTCCATGATCCAATCAGTTGTGGCATGTTCCATTCAGTCTGGCTTTAGCTTTGTTGGTTTGATCTATTCTTAAATGTTGGATGTGTCTAGTAATGGTGGAAAGTATGGCTGAAGAGAGCCCACATTGAACATTGGGTGAAAGCCAAAGAATGGGGGAGTGTTCAGCTTAAAAAATTTGTCTCCCACAACCTTAGTGATGCTGTAAGGGACATATCATAGCAGGTGAAGCTTGTGGTGCACCCCAGTGAGAATATCCTTCTACAAATGTAACCAAACTTTGTCACCCACCTAGAATTTGTGTGGCACCCGATGTTGATCATGACACTGTTTGTACTTAGAATTTACACTATCCAATATGTCATGGACCTGTTGGTGGATATGTTGAATGCGATCAATGAATTTGGTAGCTCTGTCACCTTCGTATTGGAAATGAGCCGAATCTACCTGAGTAACCACAAGTGGTATGGCAACATCAATGAGGCATAGTGACTGGAATCCCAACTCCAACTGAAAGGGGTTATGGCCAGTTGAGAAATGGAGAGGTCTGTTGTAGATGTGCAAGACATAGAGGAGGATTTCAACCCATGTGTGTGGATGCTTTTAGTTGTACATGCACAGAATGTGCATGATCATCATGTTGACAACCTCTGTTTGGTCATCAATTTGGGGATGGAAGGTCGAGGACTTAGTGAGCTTGGTATCCAACATTGACCAAAGGCTTGACCAAAATGTACTCAGGAACATGTTGTCCAGATCTGAGATAATGAACTATGGGATCACAAAGTGTACCCACATTCGTTCAAAGAAGAGCTTAGCAATGGCTTCTATTGTGATACTCCTCTTACAGACCACCAAAATGGCCATCTTATAGAATTTGTCAATGACCATGAAAACACAGTTGTTGCCATGATTAGTAGAACGAAGGCCCGACATGTAATCCATGGAGATGGATTCCCAACGACAACTAGGATTAGGCAGAGGAGTATATAGGCCTTTCTTCTTGATGGTCAATTTGGAAATGGCATAGTCAGTGCAAGATCTAATGTACCTCCAAACATCTTGTCAAAGTTTTGGCCAATAAAAACACTTCTGTAGCACTGCCATTATTTTCTCTACTCCAAAATGTCCAGCGAATTGACTATAACACACCTCCCAAATCATCTTGGAACACTCACTTGAAGGAATACAAAGGTGTCCCAAATGGCACAACAGTACACCCTAGAGTTGAAACTTTGGAACTGGCTTGCCTTCCAGGAGCATCTAATATGTGTTGTCGAATTCTGGATTGCTCTTGTAAAGATGCGGTCACCCCAAAGTCTTTTGTCGCAAGAGTCAATCACAGTGGTCAACACCATAACCGGTGGTCGTCTAAGACAATCTGCAACATTATTGGTGATGCCCTTCTTGTGCTTTATGTTCAAATGAAATTCTTGTAGATATGTGGACCATTTTTTATGGCAATCCTTCTACAAATTTCCTTGTCTATATGAATTGTAGGGGTCAGTGGTCTATGTGGATGATCGTTCCCTTCCCTATAACGTAATTCTTCCATTTCTGATAGTCTCGCACAATAGAATAGATCTCTTTGTTATAAGAGGGATACTTTAGGACTATATCTAAAAGTGTCTCACTGTGACATTCCACTGGATGCCCCTACTAGGTAACAACTGCACCAATAGCATAGTGAGAGGTGCCTATTTCAATTTCAAATGGTTGCTGTAGCTGAGGTCTGGTAATGTGAGCACTGGTGTAAATTAGAGGCGATGCTTCAACTTCAAAAACACCTTCTGTTGGGATTCAGACCAAAAGAACTTTGCTTTCGCTCCACCCTTGATAACTTGACTCATGTCCAAGTGATATGAGAGAATACCAACACAAACCTACGATAGAAATTAGAAAGACCTAGAAAGCTACATAGCTATATTAGAGTGTTTAGGGATGGCCAATCCTAAATAACTTGTATCTTGGCTTGGTCCACATGCACACCCTGCTCATTACTGATATACCCCAGATATTGAACCTTGGTCATCCCAAAAGTGCATTTCTCCATATTGGCACATAATTTCTATTGTTGCAGGGTTTGGAGGACCTGTCAGATATGGTGTATATGCTCTGCCCAACTCCGACTGAAGATCAGAATGTCATCCGAGTACACTACCACATACGAGTTGGTGAAGGTTCACAAGATTTCATCCATTAGTCGCATGAAGGTTGCGGGGGAATTTGTCAACCCAAAAGGCATGACCAACCATTTGAAAAGGCCCTCCTTCAATTTGAAGGTGATCTTCCACACATCAGAGGGTTCAATTGGTACCTAGAGATAACCAAAATTCAAGTCAATCTTGCTAAATATTTGGCACCCTTGAGCTGGTACGAAACATCATCAATTCGTGGGATTAGATACCTATTCCAGATAGTGATCTTATTCAACACTCGATAGTCAATAAAAAGCCTCCATGTTACATCCTTCTTCTATACCAACATGATTAGGCTCCCACAGGGTGCTGACCTTAGCTTGATGTACCATTTATGTAACAACTCCTAAATCTTCCTCTTGGTATCATTGTTCTCTAGAACACGGTGTCGATAAATTGGTCCATTGGGTAGTGTCACTCCCAGGGTTGGATCGATGGAGTGCTTGACTTGACAGTATAGGGGTACCCTTGTGGGTGAGGTAAAGGTGTCTTTGTACTCCTCCATGACCTTGTCCATCCGTCGTTGGCATGAGAAGGAGACATATCTGGAGGCCATGGAAATGGCCACAATCTTATTCTTTCTCTAAGAGAGAATCACAAGGAAGACAAACTTCTCGATCCGAGAAATGATCTTGCTGCATTTCTTCACATAGATCAAAGAGATAGCAATAGCGATTGTTACCTCTGGTATCATTTATAACTTATTCCCCAAAGTAATAATAATAGTGTGAGGCCTAGACTCATACACAACATGAAGCTTCCACAAGTCTACTTGGACTAATAATACATCACAAACTTGAAGAGGAGAAATGTCACATAGTACCTCATCTGTGAAGGGCTTGAGGTTATAGGGAAGGAAACACTACTGGCTGACGCAAATATCTTGTCCTTGGTGAAGCCACCTAATGGTGTATGACTATAGGTGTGGTGTCATTGGTAAACCCAGCCGCTTCATGACCTCTACTGAAATGAGATTCTTTTGGCTCCCATTATCGATAATGAATTACAGTGGAGAACCCTTCACCCACATCAATGAGTGGAAGAGGCGCTCCCCCTCCTCAGAATCTTTGGGCTTAATCTTCTATAGTTTGGTGCTGGTAATGGTGGCACTGGGCTTCGCGTGAATAATATTATTCTATTTTTCATTCCCTTTGTTGTGTTCTGACTCAGAGTTAGAACATGCATCTGATTCGGAAGCCTTCACCTTAGTCACTAGTGACTGCTTGGCTTAACACTCCGTCATGTTGTGAGTGGGGCTCTTGTCGAACTCACACCATTTCCTGTGCCCTTATTTGTCTTCATGGTGTTGCTCTTTGCTTGCGGTTTCGACTGGTTGTCATGGTTCATCCTGCCTTGGCTTTGTCCTTTTTTCTACAGTTTGGGGGCGATTTTCCCTTGCTTTGGATTTGTAGATCCAAAGTCCCATGTATTTGTTTCGATTTCTGCTCGATCTTGACGGTGTATCAATAGGTGGTGTCGAGCGAGGAGATGTCTATGAAATCCATCTCATCCTGGATGTAATTGTGTAGAGACTACCAAGTTACTTGAGTACCAAATGCTACTCAGAATACTTGATACCCAACTTTGTACGAAGGGTATGAAAAATATTTGTGAACTTCGACATGTCTTTGTCCCTTCCCTGCCGCAATGTGGTCCACTTTATGTATTTATCTTCATAGCTCCTGACATAGTAATACTGCTCCATGATGGTGTCTCAAAACGTATTCCAAGTAGGTACGGCTGAAAATAGTGAGGGTTATCTCTCATCCCTCTTCTCATAGTAGGTCTCCCATGAGTCCTTGACATGGGGTTGGCTTTGAGGAGTGAAAAAAAATTACTTTCCTAATTGGAAAAACCATGAACCAAAAAATATCCTTCTAACAAATTTGACCATTTATCTGACATTTGCATCTATTTGGCCTTCAAATATGGGGATGTCAAAGCTTACTTGTACCTTAAAGGGAGTGGCGCCTCTAGAGTGGCTTCTAGATGAAGACTTGTTGCCTGTGGGTAGCCGTAGAAGGATCTGGGAAAAGTTGTCGATCATGGCATTCCTTTATCGCTCTAGGGATTCTTCGAGAAAAACTTTGAAGGAATATGCTACTCCCTCGTCTTTATTTTCTTTGCTATGGGAGGCCATCAAGGTTTGTGAGGATGGTCTTGCAAAGGTTCAACTAGTTTGAGCCCTAACTACTTATACCCTGGTCTTGTTGGGGACATGCAAAGAAAAATAGAGAAATAGCATACCACTTTGATACCACTGATCCAAACATATGAATTAATGCAATGTAATACAATATAGACATAAACACAATGAAGCAGCAGAAATAAAACTTCATTTCATTAATAACAAAGAACTAGAATATGCTTACATACAAAATGGAAATAAACTAGCTCGGGTGATGGTAGCTTTATCTCTGAGAAGAGATGTGGTGGCGACATGGCTCTAAACCATGTTACAATAAAGTTTGGTGGCCTTTTTATCATTGAGAAATAATGAGAAACCCTAAACATACAAAAACCTAACCCTAGGAGATGAAGCACCAAAGCCTTGTTGGCCCCATTGGGGTAAGTTGGAACGTCAACTTTTCAGGGTCGTAACTTTGGAATATGATCTATGTTTGGCTATCATAATACCTCATTTCGAAAATCTTGAAGGGGAGGCAGAAAACAAAGCCTTGAATTGGTTTAGCACTTTTCTAGTCTCCCTGTTTTCCCTCAAAATTTCTTTTAGTCCCTCAAAACAACTCAATAAGTTTAGGACCAAAAATATTGCCAAAAATGGTGAGTTGTGCTACAATTGAGGAAACTGAAAAGAAGCAATGGTGGAGGTCTAAGTGGAATAGGTGGGTGGCGACCAATATCCACCTAGATTAGAGTTAGAGAATCTGTGTTCGATAGGGAATTGGTGATTGTAACACTTAGAGGTCTCCCTCCTATTTGGGAAACCTTCATTACTACCATAAGCAAGAAAAATTCCTTCCTGTCAATTGATGAGGTTTTTAGAAATATCACTCAAGAAGAATCAAGGATGGCTTCTAGAGGCAAGATACAAAAGCATGAAGAAGGATAATCCGCTGCATTCATTACTCACGACAAGAAGAAGAAGAAAGAAAAATGTGGTACAATAATTCAAGAAAGCCTGCTCCTTGAAATTAAAATAGAAGGTTTGGAAGATCCTAGGAATCATTGCACATTGAATACTTCAATTATCATAATAGATGCCATTATTCTTGAGATTTCCCTGAAAAGAACAATGGTCCACACTACAACACTATAAGCAACAACAACATGTTTTATGATAAAAGAAGAAAATATGTCTCGACGAATGATCACAATGGAAGAGATGAAAGAAGAAGAAGAGATGCTCCAAGTGACCATGAAGAAGATCGTCTTCCTCAAAAGAAGTCAAAATACTCCAGTTATCAAAGTAATTAGAGGAAATTTCAGCCTAAAAGTGGCCTCCTAAGGAAAAATAATAAAATAATAGTTAAAATAATAAAATAAGAGTTATAAATTTTTGAGGGAAAAGAAGAACACTAGTTTTTTTATTGTATTTTTGGCTTATCTCCTTACAGGTTTACTCAAATTTCAAGTTTATACAGTCATTGGATGTAGAATTTAATCCCATTACGCATAGTTTTGAGAAGACCCACATTGATAAAAATTGAAAATACATTTAAAAAGCTTGTCAGACACTCGTTTAATGTATCTGCAATTTTTATTAATGTGGATCTTCTTAAAAGTATGCAAAATGTGTGCTTGTGGATGCAGAATTTAATTCTTCATTCGATGATTGTCTACACTTTGAATTTGAGTCCACCATTAAAGAGATAAGCCAAAAATACAATTAAAAAAAGTAGTTTTTTTTTCTTTTCCCTCCAAAATATTTACATGTACCTCTTTTTAAATTTAAAGGATTTTGATTGGTGTACATATTATGACATGGAAATTATGTGAAAATTTCATGGGCACTTTTAGGCTAGAATTTCCTCTAATGGATGTTGGAAATCAATCTAAATATATTATTATTTCTTCCCTTACTAATTCCTCTCCTTCATATTTGTGGTATAGCTAGTTGGTTGATAGTGGCTCCACTCATCATTTCTTTGGGTATAAAGAAATTATCTCTAATTTGGTAGAGATGGATTCAAATTTCAAAATTATTTTTAGAGATAACTCCACTCATCACCTGAAAGGATTTGGGTCCGTCAAATTCGATTTGAAGTTTGAGGAATATATTGTGCTCCATGATGTGATGTATGTGCTAGGATTGAAGAAGAATTTGGTGTCAATATATACTTTGGAAGACAAAGGGATGATGATTTCCTTCATGAGGGGAAAGGTTCTTACATAGTCAAGTTGATCACCTATGAGAGATGAATTCACCTTGGGATCAATATTTGAAGAAATTTATAGGGTTACTCGAAGACCTCCTCTAGTATTTGTCTATGATAATAAACATCTAAGCGAACTATGGCACCGAATATTGACCCATTTACATTATTATTCTCTTCCTAAATTGAAGAAATTGATTTTCAGTATTCCTAATGTTGAAGCCCAACATGATGGAGTATGTATAGCTTGTGCCAGTGGAAAGAATAAAAGGGGATCATCCCCTCCAGTTAAAACAAGACAAATGACATCTTCCATCTCATTCATTCCAACATATGTGGTCCAATTCCCGTGCTCTCTATTGGTGGTCATCTGTACTATAGCACAAGGATGAAGCCTTGGAAATGTTCAAGGAGTTCAAATCTTAGGTCAAAAATTAAACAAGGAATAAAATTAAGGTCTTCAGTTCTGACAATGGTGGCGAGTACATTTCGAATGAGTTCATTGATTTTTACAAGAAGGGAGGTATCAAGAAAGAAACAATTGTGCCTAATACTCCCGAATAAAATGGAGTATCTAAAAGGAAGAGCAAGTCCATTGTAGAAGTTTCTCATGCTATGCTCCATGATCAAGAGTTGTTGAAGTTCCTTTTGGAAGAAGAAATGAATGTTGCCTTATATGTTCAATATGGCACCTCATCAAGCATTGGACAACAATACCCCAGAAGAATTGTTCACATTTGTCAATATTGATGTTATCCATCTCCGTATCTTTGGTTTCCCCGTATATTTTCATGTGTTGAAGAACAAAAGAAACAAGCTAGAAACTATGTGAAGAAAATGTATATTTGTTGGATATTGTGAAAATCCTAAATCATTTAGAGTAAAATTCATGGTCAAAGGAAGGTTGAAGTTAGTATGGAGGTAATGTTCAATGAAGATGCTACTCTCGGGAAAGCAAGGAACCTTCCTTCGCCTCCTCCTCCTGGAAAGAAGAATGATGATATGGATATTTTAGATGGTCCCTCTATGCCTGAATCTGAGAGATATTATTGATGATCCCATGGAGCCGATGGATCCCTTACATCCTCCTCCATGTGATCCTCCTATCAGGAAGAGACCAATTTGGCTCCATGACACAATACTCCTATCAGGAAGAGACCACTTTGGATCCATGACACATTACAGGATGATTAGAGATGAGTTTCCATATGAATATCATTTAGAGAAAATGTATGTTTGTTGGATATTGTGAAAATTCTAAAGCATTTAGAGTAAAATTCTTGGTTAAAGGAAGGTTGAAGTTAGCAGGGAGGTAATGTTCGATGAAGATGCTACTCTCGGGAAATCAAGGGACCTTCCTCCGCCTCCTCCTCCTGGAAATAAGAATGATGATATGGATATTTTAGATGGCCCCTCCATGCCTATATCTGAGACATATATTTTTCATGATCCCATGGAGCCCATGTATCCCTTAGATCCTCCCCCATGTGATCCTCCCGTCAAGAAGAGACCACTTTGGCTCTGAAACAAATTATAGTATGATTAGATATGAGTTTCCTTATGAATATCATTTAGATAAAGGAAGATGCCATAAAGATACTAGGGATATGTTGCATCCATGAGTACTATGGTTCAAGCCAAACCTCCCACCTTTGAAGAAGTCATGAAAGAACTTGTTTGGAATGGCCAAAGGATATGAATCAATCATGAAGAATGACGTATGGTATGTTGTGCCAAGACCAAAGGGGAAATCCGTGGTGAATTCAAAATGGTTATTCAATATCAAACATGGAGTTTATAGCAGCATTAAAAAAGATAAAGCAAGGTTCGTGGCTCGAGGTTTCTCCCAAAAAGAGGGAGATGATTATGATCATATATTTTCATCTATGGCTTGTAGAAAATCTGATGGTAGGTTAACCTGATAATGCAATATAAATCAAAGCAGAATACTATAACCTACTTCTACTATCAATTTGTGGAAGCTTAAAGCTCAAGCTGAACAATATAACCAGAAGAAGAAGAATCAATCACACAATACACATTAAAATACTTTGGGGAAAGCCTCAACTAAAAACCCCACTCTATTGTATTATCATACATGGTGGAAATACATAGGAATTATACAAAGCCTTAGCTCTCATAGCTAGCCAGCTCTTAGCACAATCCTCATAGATGCTCATAGGAAATCTCGGCTTCTCTCCAGCCTTCCTCTCTAACCTCCAAGCTCCTATGTCCTTGTGTTGTTCCTTGTGGATGATTCTCCTGTTACCAAGTGGATGATCTCCTCCAAAACTGCGCAATCCTCGAGGATTAAATCCTTGACTGCATGCATGAGTTTTCTCTTTGAGAAAACACATGCAACTGATAGTACACTATCCTTGACATTAATCTCAACTGGGTCTTTCGAAGAATAGATATGCATGAGTTTCTAATGAGGGAATCTTCATTTAACTAGAGTAGCACTAGTTGAGTGCATTAATGCATGAACTGATTGTTAACTCACTATTAGTTCCTCAAGCAGTTTGGAACTAAGTTAACTAGACTTAACTCATTAAACTGAGTTAACTAATTAAAGCTCAAATATAACTCAATATTATCTCCTTAATTTAAGGGATAACTCTTAAATGACTTCAGAAAGACTTCTAGCTTGAATTTCTCCAACTAATTAATTTAAAATTAATTAATTAATTATTTCCAAGTAGCTGTTAAGACTAAATTCGATTTTAATTCACAATTTAATTCAAGGAAAAATTAAATTGGAATATTCTTGTTGCCATATTCAACACTCCCTCTCAACAATAAAGGGATTATCTGTCACCTTGATCCTGTCTCTATGGAACTTGAATTTACACTTTGACAATGCCTTTGTCAAAATGTCAGCATCTTGCTCCTCTGTCAAAATATACTGCAATAACATGATCCTCTCAACCTATGAAAAGCCATGGGCAACAAATCTTGCCTTATGCTTCTCCACACTACCATCAGTAGCTTGCTTTAACTTGTAAAGCCAACGGGAACTCACAACTTACTTGTTCTCCAGTCTTGGAACCATGTCCCAAGCACTGTTACGAACTATGGAGTCATACTCCTCCATCATAGCATCAACCCAAATCAGCTGCTACACTACTTCCTCAAAGGAAGATGGCTCGGTCTCAACACATTCCCTAGTAAGGGCCATGTACCTAGTGTACCTCTCAGGTGAGCTCCTCTGTCTGTGCTAAGAAGATGGTACTCCCACATTCTCTCTTGCATCCTCCAACAATCTGTTAGCTTCTCTTGTACGCTTCCATCCATCTCTGGAAGACTCTGCTTGAGTGGATGTCTCCATTCCTAGAACCTTTACATGCAGCTGCTTTGATCAGTCTGAGGCTCCTCCTCCTTAGGAACCAATAGTTCCTCCACAGCCTGTAGTTGGAGCTCCCTCTCAAAGGAAACTCGAATTGCCTTCTGCTCATCAAAATTGAGATCTCTGTGAACCACTGTCCTCCAACTGCTAGGAAAGTACACCCAATAGTTGTGAGGTGTATCAGTGTACCCCACAAATATCCCCAACTCTGTTGTCGGCTCAAGCTTCTTTCGTGCATCCTTTGTCGCATGGCAATATACCGATGGGCCAAAGATCCTGAAGGGACCCACAGCTGGTCTCTTACCAGAAAAGGCTTCCTCTGGTGTCTTCATTCTAAGTATACGATGCAAGCTTCTATTCTGCAAATAGACCATTGTGTGGTATGCCTCAGCCCAAAAGTGAAGTGGTAGGCCTTGGTCATGCAGCATTTCTCGTGTTGCCCCTACAATAGTTTTGTTCTTCCTCTCAGCCACCCCATTCTGCTGTGGGTTATGAGGTGATGTCAACTCTCATTTAATTCCTTCTACTGCACAAAAGTCCTTAAACTCTTGAGAGACATATTCTCCATCGTTGTCGCTTCTCAAGGCCTTGATCTTCTTCCCTGACACTTTCTCGACCAAGGTTTTGAACTCACAAAACTTTGTGAGTGTTTGGTCCTTCTTCTGCATGAAATAAATCCAGAACTTACAATAATAGTCATCAATGAAAGTCACATAATACCTTTGCTTCACTGTGGATTCCATTGAGAATGGTCCATACAAATCAGTATGAACTCGCTCTAAGATAGCCTTTGTTCGACTGTCTCAATCATGAAAGGAAGACTTGGTGTACTTTCACAAGGTACAACCTTTACATGTGTCAACTTTCTCAAGTTTACTTTTGGGAAGTCTTGTAGATATCTGCTGCATTATCTTCAAAGCCCCATGATGCAAATGGCCCAACCGCCTATGCCACAACTCGCCAATGTCTTGGCTTTGCGCCAATTTTTCTTTGGTACTCAATGTTGCACAATCATATACCTCTAGTTTATAGAGATTCTTCACTTGAATCCCTATCCTCTTGGTTTGACCCGTGGCTATGTGTCTTAAGAAAGTCTTTCCTTTACTGAAGACAACATCATAGTCTCTGTCCTCCAACATCACGACCAATACCAAGTTCTTCTTTAGTCCAGGCACATACATCACATCTGTCAAGGTGAGAGGAGCTCCATGCTTCCTCTGAAAAGAAACTGTGCCCACTCCTGAAACACTATACCCTCTGTCGTCACCCATCTCTATGCGCATCTTGAGGTCTTTCTCTTCCAAGGCACTGAATAAATTTTTATCACCAGTCATGTGGAATGAGGCTCCACTGTCAAGATACCAGACACAACCCATCATCGATGACACCATGCATGTGATGAGGGTAAAGTCCATTTCGAATTGAGAGGCTAATGTCTCACCATTCGATCCTTCCGAGGATCCCTTCTTGCACTTCTTTGATGGGAAATTAGTCACATAATGTCCCATCTTGTGACAATTAAAGCATCTCACTTTAGACATGTCACCCTTCTTCCCTCCATGAGAAGAATTTGATTTGGAATGGGAAGCCTTCCCCTTCCCTTTCCTTGCCTTACTTGCTAAGGCCAGATTTTCTTCATCATCATTCTTGGATGAAGAACCATCTCATGTGCTCCTCCTGATCTCCTCCTGCATAAGATCCGACCATAGTTGTTCCCAATCTGGCAGTTTCTCCCTTCCATTCACAGAGTCCTGGTAGCTATTCCAACTCTTTGGAAGGCCAAGGAGAGCGAGGCTCACCATATCATCATCAGCAGTAGTTATTCCCACACTTCCAAGCTCATCTCTATAGGTGGTGATCTTGTTCAGATATGTGGAAATAGTATCTCCCTTCTCCATCTTGATTCTTCAAAGCTTATCCTTGAGCGCCAATTTCCTCTAGTCGCTACTGTTCTAGTAGAGGTCCTTCAATGTCTTCCACATTGAAAATGGAGTATCCTTCCCATGGAGACTCGAGACAATATGGTCTCGAACTCCCTCAAGGATGATCCCCTTGCCTTCACCACACACTTCTTCCACTCAGCCAAATCTTGTGCATTAGTTGAAGCTGGCTTTGGGATTTTTGATCAATGAATTCCTTCAAGCCATTGTCTTCTAATACAACCTCCATTCTATCTTTCCATGCTATGTAATTCGAGCTACCTTCCAAGGCATACTCGATTCTCAAGCCATAGAACCCCATTGGCCAACCTTGAAGTATGATATGAATTCGATTTTCACCTGCAAACCCAAACTTCAAACTTCAAATTCTCTTTTCAGTATACTGTTCACAGCTCCAATGTAGAAAATTTCTATAAATCCAACTCTGATACCACGTACAAAATCTGATAGTAGGTTAACCTGATAATGCAATATAAATCAAAGCAAAATACTATAACCTGCTTCTACTATCAATTTGTGGAAGCTTAAATATCGAGCTGAATAATATAACTAGAAGAAGAAGAATCAATAGCACAATACACATGAAAATACTTTGGGGAAAGCCTCAACTAAATACCCCACTGTATTGTATTATCATACATGGTGGAAATACATAGGAATTATACAAAGCCTTAGCTCTCACAGCTAGCCAGCTCTCAGTACAATCCTCATAGATGCTCACAGGTAATCTTGGCTTCTCTCCAACCTTCCTCTCTGCCCTCCAAGCTCCTATTTCCTTACGTTGTTCCTTGTGTATGATTCTCCTGTTACCAAGTGGATGATCTCCTCCAAAACTGTGCAATCCTCAAGGATTAAATCCTTGACTGCATGCATGAGTTTTCTATTTGAGAAAACACATGCAACTGATAGTACATTATCCTTGACTTTAATCTCAACTGGGTCTTTCTGAGAATAGACATGTAAGAGTTTCTGATGAGGGAATATTTAGTTAACTGGAGTAGCACTAATTGAGTGCATTGATGCATCAACTGACTATTAACTCACTATTAGTTCCTCAAAAATTTGGAACTAATTTAACTGGACTTAACTCAGTAAGCTGAGTTAACTAATTAGAACTCAAATATAACTCAATCTTATCTCCTTAATTTAAGGGATAACTCTTGCATGACTTTAGAAAGACTTCTAGCTTGGATTTCTCCAACTAATTAATTTAAAGTAAATTAATTAATTATTTCCAAGTAGTTGTTAAGACTAAATTCGATTTTAATTCACAAATTAATTCAAGGAAAACTTAAATTGGAATATTCTTGTTGCCATATTTCAACATGGCTCGATATATAACTGCTCATTATATAGTTTCACTTTCTGCAAGTTAGGGATGGACCCTTCTTTAGATGGATGTGAAGACTACATTCCTTCATGGCATATTACAAGAAGGGGGGTACGTTGAGCAGCCACATGGATTTGAAGTAGAGGATCAGAAGACACATGTTTGTAGGTTTAAGAAGGCATTGTATGGTTAAAATAAATCCCTCAGAGTATGGTACACCCACATATATAGTTATCTCTTAAAATTGGGGTTCACAAGAAGAAATGTTGATCACAACCTCTACTTCAAGGTAGTCGAAGGTATGCCATTGACATTGGTTTTATAGGTTGACGATCTATTCTTGACAAGTAGTGAGCCCCTGATAATCGAGTGTAAGAGGGAGTTAGCCTCTGAATTTGAGATGAAGGACCTTAAACTCATGCACTATTTTATAGGATTTTAAGCATGGAAAAGACCTAGTGAGATTTTCCTTCACAAGGAAAATATCTCGTGAAGTTGTTGAAGAGATTTGGAATGACATGATGCAATTCCATGCCCACACCGATGGAAATGGATTTGAAGAATTTTTGTGAAGTTGTAGGACCTCATTTAGTGAATCAAGGCCCAGTATAGACAGTTGATTGCACCTCTAATGTTCTTAGTGAACATGCATCTCAACATATGCTATGTAGTGAACACATTGAGTCAATTCATGACTGAGTCTCTCCATGCACATTGGATTGCTACCAAACACATTTTGAGATATTTTCATGGGATAATCACACTTGGTCTCAGATATTATCGAAGATGTTTGACTTCATGGATACACCAATGCTGATTAGGTAGGAAACATTGTTGATCGAAAGAGTACATATGGATGTTGTTTTAGTCTTCGATCTATCATGATATATTGGATGAGTAGGAAGAAAACGTATGTAGTATTGAGTACCGCTGAGGAAAAGTACATTGCTGCTAGCATGGATAGCTGAGAAGAAGTTTAGTTGAGGAAGCTCCTTGGGGAGATATTTGAATAGGTCCTAGACACTACAGTGCTATATTATGACAAAAAGAGTGGGACTCATCTAGTAGAGAATCCCATATTTCATGACAAGTCCAAGAACATTGAGATTCAATATCATTAAGTTTGAGACATGGTGTAGATATGAGCTATTAGACTCCATCACATATCGACAATATGAGGAGATTGCAAATATTATCACCAAGACATTTCCAAAGGGAAGTTCTTTATCTTCAGGGAGCAGCTTGGACTGAAAGATGTGACCCCTCCTGATAAGGGGCATCACTGATTGAGGACATTGAGCCACCTCTGCCTCCCTATCCCAACTCCTAGGATGTGGAACCGAGATGGAGGGATCTTGGGATTGAGGGATCTCTAGAAATAGGGTATCACCCCTATCTATCACCCATAGGGTGTGTGTGATACTTGTCTATCTTTCCAAGTCAAGTATCTCTCCCTATCTAGGTCTAGCAAAGGATAGCCCAGTTGGAATCATACCCATAAGTTGGGCTTAATGGAATTCTCCATCCCTGTTTGGCCAACATGTTGAGGAGACTTAGAGCTGTGTGATCCTTACCTTTTGTAAGTAGGGTATCTCACCCAAGCTTGGATTATGATGTAGGTGTTATACCACATGATTCTTAAGGGTCATTGTTGGGAAGATCAATAGGCAATAGGATGGATGTAATCCTCACCTCTTATATGGTAAGTTGTATCTCACCTATTGCTTGATGGGATGACATGAGGTTAGAGTGTCCAATAGGACCATTCTCATTGTCTGAAAGGGTGGTAGCATTAGCTCCCTGGTTATTCTTTTTTTTTAGTTTGAGAATGTTTCAACAGATAGAGTTGAGTAGATATGGGACATGACATGTTGATAGAATACATATGATATGATGCAGTTGAAATTTCTCCCTAGCTGAGAGGGAGTATTAATTCAAAATATCAATGAAAAATTCCAACGATGGGACTATATTCCTCTTTTTGACAGGACCAATTTTGACTATTGAAGCACCCAATTCATACAAAGGGAAAGTGTACTTATGCAGGAAAGGCCAAATATGCAAATTTGGAAAATTCAGCCCTAATAGGTAATTGATCACCCTTGGAAGCCTATAAATACAAGTGACCTCAATTTCATTTGGTAATAACCAACCAGATTCTTCTTCTCTTCTTCATTGATTGGTTTGCACAGGTATGAGGCAAGGTCGAGAAAAGTGGTTCACATAGGTATGAAAATATAGGGTGTGAAGCTTGCACATGTTCTAGGGTTTTGGGTCACCCCCAAAGGCTCATCAAAGGGATTTCTCGGCTATATCCCATAGACTAGTAGGATCAAGGGTGTGGTTGTAAGGTCTCAGACGCATGCATAGATCTTCCTCCATACAGTTGGGCTCTAGGGATAAATTTTACATCTAATCGTAGTTATAAAAATCTGACCGCAAACAATAAAAGTTGTATCTGATATACATTGATGTTTGGAACATATTTCTAAATGTTATTGGGTCATTTTGCTAGATGATTTTGTATTGGGCACATTGTATTCTCTAGTAAACATTTTATAACAATCTAATAGAAGATGAATTTACAAATGGTTTTCCCCCTTTAGGGGTTTTCCCCCTTGGGGTGATTTCCCCCTTATGGGGTTTTTCCTTGGTCTTTGACCAAACATGGTGTCTCTTGTTGATGTGTCGATGGTCTCCTTTATCATTGCATTTAATGTTCTATCTTAAATTATTGTTGATGATTGGGAAGATTAATTGTTATTGTAAATATTCATAATTGAAGATTTGAATTAGGCTAAAAGTAATTGAAACAACATAGAGCAGTGTGAAAATTAACAAGGGAAAGGTTTCCCAAGTTACAATTGGTGACTTGTATGTTGTGTACTTTGATTTTACCCTTGGAGACATCAGAATTTTTCCTCTAGGGAGATAAGATAAGATAATGTAATTATATTAATGTCCAACAAATTACCACAAAATTAGGCCAATGGGATTGTAAGGCACAATTATGTCAATAAAAAGTAGGATTAATAAGACATGCTCTATTTAAAGAATAAGAAGTAAAGTAGAAATGAAACGTTTTCATGTGAAAACATGAGAAAAATTTGAATCCAAGTGTGGGTAGTCGCAATGCTAGGGAGATGTGCAGAGGGAAATAATATAGGGACTAGATAATATTTCACTACATTTACCTCTCATAAAATCTAAGACTAAATTAAAAAACCCAAAGTAGGTTGACGAATTGAAGATGAGCTAGGGAAAGAACTAGATACTCTACTGCATTGTTGCATGCCTGCTATGATTCATTGTTTATTTCTAGGTGATTGGATTTACCTGCAAGTAAAAGAGATATGGTATAATGACATCTTTGATGTCTCTTGGCAGGGGTAATGGTCGCTTTGGTCTACATTGATCTTGAGCTAGAATAAATTACGTCATCATCATGCCTCTTACTGCCCCTAGCTAATGGGAGAACGATAAAGGAGGAAAAAAATCACCAAACAAGATCTAACATATGAGTATGTTAGAGAGAGTGAATACAAATTATGAGGGCCTCTTGCATGTAAAGGGATAGACATTTTGGTATAAGTATTGGAATAATTTGTAAAATGTATGTCCTTCTAAATAGGCAATGAAATATCCCATGGATCTCATACTAAATGGGGTAACAACAATGAAGCACATGTTACCTACCAAAATGAGAAAACCCTTAGGAGAAAACTTTTCTTCTATTTGGATAGCCAACCAACCTACACATTAGCTTGATGATGATTATATTCCATCTCCTCCACCATTTGCACCAATCACTACACCTCTCACCAAATGGTATTCCTCTTGAATGAACGTGGGCTAACGCTCAACAGGTTCTTTGACCATTTTGCAATTAGGAACTTTTACTTAATATTTTTGGCATTCATAATGTATAAAGGGATGATCCTAATGGTTGATTGATCTTAACTATACATTTTTCCTCTCATATTACTTGGTGGGTTAATATTTAGCCCTAATCCATTGGGACCTCCCCTAAGGCCTTAGGATTATAGGAGGGGCAATATTTGGAATACCTAGATTATAGTAGCTTGTTCATTTTTCTTTTACCGTACTTAACACTTTCCATATCATATTATTAACTCTTAATACCATCTCCATTATTTGAGTCCAACTTATCATTGGTTCATTGGGATTTGGAACCAATTTATCCACATCCTTGAGTAGGGATGCAAAACATTTCCCTGGAGGTTGATGTAATTAAAAGAATGGAAAAACATAATATAGCCACACTGAAAGAAAAATAAAGTCAAATGAAAAAGATGCCTACGAAATAAGTTAGCATGTAGGGAAAACCCTATCATGACCTCTACCCTCCTCATTAGCCATCACCTTGTTCTTGAGAACTCTATGCTTCATCTCATCAAAAGGAAACCTTTCATGTTCCAACCCTAAATTAAATGATGTATCGTAAAGAGCGAACTTAGATTCTTGAGCTATAAACCAAAATAAAAATAATTATAAAAAAGAAGTGAAAGGCACACTAGAGGGGTGGAAAAAGTAGGTTTGTCAGGGTAACTCATTCATCCATGATTTCTACCTCCATTACATTTATACACTTAGGATGTGGACTCCCATTAGCTAGTCATATGACCATGGAACTTGGCAATGAAGTCTTTCCCCTCCACTACCACTTACTTACACCATCACGTATTGATTGAAGGTTAACCTTGGAAAATGTCGCCTCCACTTGAGGGATATAAGAATGTAATAGAGTTGTCTACTTAGCTACCCCTACAAAGGTAGGGAACAACTTTACTAGACTTGGTCTAGTTAGATATTTGAATGTTATCACAATTTGAAGTATTAATATGCCCTTAACACATAAGTATGGTCCACTTAGACACATTTGTGATCTTAGTCTCTGATGAATGGTTGCTTTCACTTGAGATTGAGTTGGTTTTCCAAGTGGTCCAAAGTAGTAGAGGCCTTAAAGGCACCCCATTCCACATGATGCCCAAGCCATACATTACATCCTAGAGAGCATGATGACTTAGCAGATGCATCATTGCCCACTTTTGGTAGAGTGTTGGACATTTTGATGACTTTAGAAATTGATATACATCCCAGAATAGTCCTAGGAGTCAAAACATTGGGTTTCCCTTATCAAGCATGGATGATTCATGATTATGTACTAGTGGACCCCGCATACCACCTTGCTGGCCTTGACACTACTTGATGTGAATGCCATGGTCCAAGGCCCAAATGAGGATGGTCATCCTTTGGATGATTAAGGAGGGCTTGTTGCACTTGATGGAGCCCTAAAGATGGAAAGAGGAGCACCCACAACTAGATTTTGGACCCTTCGAGATGCTTTGATGCATAATTTGGATATTTTTCTAAAATAGTGGATGACCATGATGCTTAGAGACATTTTCATCCTTGATTTTTCCTTGATGGAGCATTTGGAACCCTAAAAGTGCATGGCATCATCACATTTTTAGGTCTATGGCTCACATGTGTGAGCTTATCTTGGCATATTTTGTTGTAAATCTATTGTGTTGGCTTGTAACCCTAATTTACCTTTTGTCCACTTAAAAATCAAACTTGTGTAAGGGAGTTTAGTTATAAATAAAAAGAGCTAAACCTCATATAAATAGAGGATCGTCTTATTTTTTTTTTTCATCATCTCTTATGGAAAACTTGACTTCTCTTAGAGAACTCGACCTAGCTAGTTCTAGCTAGTTCTACTTCGCCACTTTGTGGAGATGTGATCTTTTGTGGATTTTTGGCTATTGGAGACTAGGGATTGTTGCCAAAGGCAATTTTGAGATAAATAATGCTTGTTATTGAATATCTTGTGAGTACTCTTTATTGAATATATTTCATGATTATTGCATGTAATAAATATTTCTAGGGTTTCTATGTTCCACGTCTAAATTCTTATGTTTAAATGAAAGGCTTCATAAAATTTGCATTATTTAATTTTGTATCCTTTGACTCCTTAGAGAACCTCCTAGAGATATTTTTCGGGTAATTTTATCCTATCATAAAGTGATATTTACGGTTAGCAGGTGAAAACTTATGGCTTTCCTCCTTACTCCCTTCAAGGGTTTGATATTTCCATGGTAAAAATCCCTAAGAATCCATCACCCAAATAAATAAAAGGAACTAGCATCCATTTTGGTGATAAAAAATTATAAAAACTCATATTTTCCTCACAATTTTTGGTGTAGGAATTCCATCCAGATGTATGATCCAACCACCATTAGAAAGGTTTCAAAGATATGCCTTGGTTACAAAAGACACACAAGATGTCGCAGTACCTCTTTGGGGCAACAAGTATGTAATATTTGTGAGACACCCAATGTAAGGTGCACAGGGAACTCCCATCAATGGTAAAGGAAAATGATCCTTTGGTTAGGAAAGTAATAGTACTATCCTAGAGGGGGAGCCAGAAACAAAGAGAAAGGCTTGTTGATTACCTAGATATTAGTCCACATAATAAACAACAATCATGAAAACATAACAACACTTATTCAATAATAACCATATTTGAATAATGAAATAGTTCGTTATCCTTATCATGTAATTAAACCAGCATATACCGAAAACATAACAAGAATAGTCCTACTAAATCCATGATACATGTATGAAGAAGTGTCGTCTCATAAAGATTTTGATTATGAATGAAATATCCCAAGTACACTGTTACATAGATGACACAGTGGATCCAATAGTGGAACATGAAGCCACTACTTTATTCTCCAAAGAATGATCTATCTCCTATGAAATACAACAGAAGCCAAGGCAAGGCTTCAAGAATCCTAGCGCATATCTTGAGTTATTGGGATCTATTAATTAGAAATGAACATGACCTTCAAATCCTATGACTCTTCGTATTATATACATGAATTATTACATTCCATATGTGGTTTTTCACATTCCACATGTGTCCCTTGGAATTTATTAGATACAACTTATTAGAAAAGACAAATTACATATGAGATGGTGGCTATATGAGACAAAATTGATAATAGGACAAAGTCTTATCAAATTGACAAATCATTTGCTTCCTCATGGAGTTCATTGGTGATGTATGTGTGCCATGCTATGAACTCTATAAATATGACTCTGACTCGAACTGGAAATTCCACTGCATTTCACATCTTCACCTCCAGTGCCTCCATCTTAGCCATGAAAGTTTCATGTGATATTTACTGGCGCGATGACATATTATAGAATAATGTCTTTGCTAATATCCAAGCCTTACTGTCCTCATGCTTGCTTGATATGTTCCATGTACTGCCCAATCTCTTGGAAGATGATTTCCTTGCCTCTGATTTCTTCAAGAGATCCTACTAAAGGAATCCCATGTTTTTGTGCTAGAGACTCGAAACCATTGTGTCGAAGACCATAAGAGACAATGGAGTTAGTCGCCTATTCTCCAAGATGATTGTAGTTATGATGGTGGAGTCCCAGCTACACTTAGTCAGTTTCAATGACAATTTTGTCTTTTCTAACTAACTAAGGCAGAACATTCAAATACTTGGCAACCCATTTCTAGAGTTGATCAACCGCTCTCCTTGCCACTTTCAAGAGCTTTAAGACTTCTTGTGTTTTCTTCTGAATGCCAATGAGAGGAGCCACTACCTATTATAGATGTATCATCTCATCATTCCATGCCATGGTGTCCTCCATTGGACCCAGTTCCTCTTGTATGGCTCACTTCCATTCTACTATACTAACACTTTATGCATATAATCGTTGGATCTCCAAAGCAAGGTGCTTTTCAAATTACTTCACTGCAGTTAGTGCTCTCTTTAATCTATCATTCTCATTCAACAAATATTCAGAGTTGTCCCGTGTTTTTGTAGCATAATGAACATTTTCTGCCATAATTTCCCTGAGATTCCTTTTGGTATTTGTAGTTATCACCTTCTCTATAAATATTGAGACTAGGTTCTGTTATGAATATAATTCATATAAAAATAATAAATAACAATAATAATAATAATATTAATAATATTAATTAATTGATTAATTAATGATTAGTTAGTTAGTAATGAAGAGGCATGTCTTGCCCAAGGGGCTTTGGATTGACGGTGAATGAGTGCATTGTTAAGGCACTCCTTGCGATAGGTCACCGGTTCAAATCCCCCGTGGGTACTTAGGTTAGTCTTAACTTAGAAAAAAATGAAGAGGCATGTCTTAGAGACATGACCATTCATGAAAGGGCATCTCGCTAGGGTATGTAAGTAGGCCCTATTTCTCATTTTTAGTCATCTCATATCTCATATCAATTCTTATACAATATTCAATATATAGTTACATGTATTACAATGGAAATTTTCGTCTTTGAAGAATTTTAAAGATTTCTGCTACATATATGAATTTTGATTGTTACGTTGGTTAGATCCATGTTGGCAGATCCTAACCTTTGGTCATCAACTTGTCATCACAACTAAAGCATTTCACTACACGAGTTGGATTTTTTGCATTTTTGGTTAGGCCCTTGGCCACTTTAAAAAACAAAAAATTGGAAATAAAATTGTAAAAGAAAAGAGTTAAAAATATAATTAATTAATTTATTAATTAATAATAATAATAAAACCTTTTCCATTGAAATTTTGATGATTCTAGTGAAAAATTTGTCCAATGTAAATTTTAAGGGAGAATATTTATATATATAAAAAGGTTCTACATTATTGATAAAAAGTCCATGATAAAGTTAAAACAAAATCTTTCCAAATATCTTTAAAACTATATGTAAGAGAATGAATAGTAGATAAGATTATCTTGATTCTTCATTAAGTGGTTTACAAGCTTGTGGTTTTAGCAACCCATGGTAATTTCCCTTGGTATTTTCAAGGTAAAAGATGAACAAAACAAATACAAAATCTCTTGATGTGAATGGTAAGTTTTAGTTTTTACGTGGAGAAAATTCGTTGAGTCAAGGGCACATAAGTGGACATATATTTTATATTATACCCCATAGGTGAATAGTCATGTTTTACTAGGGCTGTAACTTTTCAAAAAGAAAAAAACAAATATTATATATATATATATATATATATATATATATATATATATATATATATATATATATATATATATATATATATATATTAAATTACCAAGGAAGGTTATCAAGTCAAGAAAAATAGATCATAATTCGAAAATAATGAAGGGAATAGTCAATATGAGTCCCACACAACAATAATTATTTTAGACTAAATGTGCAAGTTGTCTAGATGAATTTGGATATACATATATTAAAAAAAAGTGCAATTGACATTGTCTAAGGTGTGGAAGGTTATTTAGTATAGAAGAACATCAAGACGATAAGAAGATGCAAATAAAACGATTAAAGGAAGACATCACAAAACTTCAACAAAAGAATGAAGCATCAAAAATGAAATATAAAGATCTCGAAAATTGGTTTCATGAAAAATCAACAGAAAGCAATGAAGGAATTTAGTATCTAAGGGACCGCAATGAGAAATTACTTTCAAAGATAAAAGATTCTAAGGTTAAGAAACAAAGAATAAAAAAAGAAAAGGAAATTTTTGATAAGGAACTAAAGGAGAATCTATAAAAAAAAATAAAAATAAAAATAAATTGTGCCTAAAGACTCTTGATAAAAACTTATTAGAGCACATAAAAAATTTAAAAGATAAATAGAAATATATTAAGGACAAAGTCAATGATTCAGAAAATGGAAAACTTTCACATCTAAGGAATCAAAACTAAACCTTACTTACACAAATAAAGAAACTTAAAAGTGATAAGAAATCACTAAATGACAAGTTAGAGAAAATTTAAGAAGTAGTACAAAGCCTGCAGTGATTTCAGTCCAATTTGAAGATAAATAAACAAATACCATTCCAGTCATAATCATAACTCAAGCAAAGGATAAACCTACTGAAGTGAAGACATGTGCAGAATTTGCAGTTCAAACAATGGAGATTCCATATGATGATTCAGTAGCCAACTCAACAACAACAACATCTAAAGGAAATCAGGAAATAACCACTAACATGATAAGGGAAATTCCAACCAGAAGAACTATTTATCGACATCTAAATCACAAGAGCATACTTTCCAATCAATCTACGTACCAGTATCACTTAGAACATAAACGACAAATTTATATTTTCAAGCATGCTGAAGTTTGTAGAATCTAGTCCTATGATAACTATTCATCACAAATTTCCTGAGATCAGAAGGTTCCACAAAAGATTAATCTAGGATGGTTTGATCTATTCTCAATACGATGATTTTTTCTATCACTTAGAGCATCATATAATCTTCTATCAACACAGATTAAATTTTAGAGATTGGAAGATATTCTCAGTAAGCTTTGAGGACAAATCTTCTTGAAGAGAGAGGAACTGTTATGAATATAATTCATATAAATATAATAAATATAAATGTAGATATAATAATAATAAATAATAATTAATTAACTAATGGTTAATTAGTTAGTAATGAAGAGGCATGTCTTAGAGACATGACCATTCATGAAAGGGCGCATGCCTAGGGTATATAAGAAGACCCTTGTTCTCATTTGTAATAATCTCATATTTCATATCAATTCTTATAGAATATTCAATATACAGTTACATGTCTTACAATGGACATTTACATATTTGAAGTATTTTAAAGATTTCCGCTACATATACAGCTTTTGGTAAATAATATTTGTGCTTTAAATATAAAATACACAAATGTATTTGTAAATAATATTTTATTAATAAGATGAATGTACAAGGATAATGAATGTTACAATGAGGGCCTACTTCTATACCTAGGTTGGTGCCCTTTCATGAATGGTCATGTCTATTTAGACATGCCTTTTTATTTAACTAATGACTAGTCAAAAAATTATTACTATAATTATTTGTATTTATTGTATTCTTTTGATATAAAGTTTATTCATAACATTGCCCCTTTCTTCAAAAGTTTTGTCCTCAAGGCTTTATTGCTGACAGTTTTCTTCACCTTGCATTTGTCATCTCGACATTTGTATTTTGTCGTTGTCATCTCGACATATGTATTTTGTCACCGGTACCTCAAGATGTATAATTTGTTGGTAATATTTTCTTGAAACTAAGGTTTATCTATTCAGCCCCCCACCCCTTTTTTTCCTTTTCAAATTTCTTTTTTTAACTTTTTATTTTATTTTTTTTAATTAAATAATATATCTATATATATATATATATATATATATATATATATATATATATATATATATATATATATAAAGATATAATTGAATTATTTATAATGATATAATTATAATATAATATATGGTGGCAAATATATATATAATTATATGATGATATAATTAATTTAACTATATAGTGACTTATACCAATGAAATAAATGGATCAACATTCAACTACACGTTGGGATGACAATCATGACAATAGGCATTACGGTTCGGTCGTCTGGTCAACAAAATGGAGGAAGACAACACAAGAGATGGACAAGATGAATGGAATGGGGATGTTTGGGAGATAGGTACTAGCTGATAGGTAAATGGGCAGGGATTGTCAACAAAAATGAGACACATGACAGGGTATCAGTTGGGCAGAACAAAATAGTTACAATGGCGGGAGGGCATATGGAAGTGGAAAACTATTCATAGGAAACAAAAGATGGAGAGAAGAAGTTGTATGGTGAATTTGGACTGGAACAGGGACAACAATAACAGGGAGCGAATGGAAAAGGAATTGAGCAGATTTTATTTTTAATTGGTTACATTTATCTGTAATTTGAGAAGGAAAAATGTCAATTTCCTCCATGCGTTGGAGTAACTCTCTATGCCCATTTTTCTCAAATTCTTCTCTGTGTCTACACTGGGGAAAGAATTAGAGAACGTAACCTAACATATTTTTTTTCATGTAATGAAAACTATTTTGGATAGTTAGCAATGACTCCCCATCCTATGTATTCATTGTCCATTATACGTAGGAAGTGTTGTCGCATCTCTAACCTAAGAGAAATGTTCGAAGTTATATCAGTGACAACAAAAGGATCTCGGGTCTGAGGGATGGTTGCATTCCCTGGATTCTTCTCCACCCACTTCTTAGCAGAGTTTCGATCGTAGAGGAAGTTGGTGGTGGATATATTCATTGGATTGTAAACCATGGAGAAACTAACTCTGTACAAATATTCATCTTTCTCAACTTCCATCTTCTTTACTTGGACTTGATCCAGAGAATATATGGTTTTGGGTACATTGGTTGATATGCTTTTATTTATGGTGGATGAATTTGCTGAAAAGGAATTGTCTTTAGGTGGCCTAAAACAATCTTCAATCTCCATTTTCCATCATTGTAATTCCCTTCAATACCAAGCACATCATTGTTTGCATTGTGGGTATAACTGGTCATTAAAGAATCAATAGTGAAATTTGATTCTAAGGAAAGTGACCCAGCATCTTGCACAATGATTACCTCCTCTGATTCCAACCCTTTTGGAATATGAACATCAATCTCTTCAACTTTTCTAATAATCCCAACACCTTTGCAAGTATAACACAATCCTTTTATAACATAATCTATGCCTTTACATGTCACACATGTTGACATAAAGGGGGGAATAGTAACTCCTCCGACACCTTTGCAGGTTGGACATGTATGTGGATTTATTCCACATTGATAGTCACTTACATCACATGTATTACAATATCTAGGTGAATTGAAAGATAGACGTTTGATGCCACCATCACTAGATTCCAAAGATTTCAATTAGAGATTTAGCTCCATCTGAGGTGCTCGTCTTTTTACTCCAATGTCGAAGAACGCATTGAAGGTTTTACATAATTCAACTCTAAAGGGATTGTGAAAGGGACTGAAAACCATTCATCTATATCAATTGTTTGTATATTTGGTGATGTCCCTTCCTCAAAACTTGCAAGTCTAACCCTATCATATACAACTCGTTTCTTTGTGTCTTTCAAAATCTCATAAGCATAGTGTATCTTCTGATACTTGATCCTTGTCTTGGAATCACCCATGATCATATCTCGATGATATATTTTTTCCAACTTGTCAAAAGAATTCTATATTTCATCTTTGTTAGCATCTCTACGAACTTCAAAGGTTTCATAAAAATCTTGGTCTATTATTTTATGAAAAACCCTCTAATAAAATTTTTTGATTCTTCGAAACAAATATTGAAGATGAATTTTCCTTGGATATCTCAGCAACATAGTGTGTCCAAATGAAAATATCTGCCCTATGGCTTGAATGTGCTAAGCCAACATGGAGATGAAACCTTCTTCATTGCTTTGAATAGATTTTATCTTTAGATATTCTTCCTGACGTCTTTCATAATTGAGTTGATTGAGGAGAATTTTTTATTTGAAAGACATCGAAATACGTGTAGAATTTTCCATTCAATATATATGTATATTTTGGCTCTTCTAGGTATACCAACAATATTTTTACAATATTTTCCACATAGTCATGTTCACTATCATAATTTATATTTGACATAACCTCTTCTTCAAAATATTGCATATTCATATAATTTTCTTCATCAAAATCATTTTATTCTTCTTGTTCTTCATATTCCTAATTGGATTCTGAATTTGAGTGGTCTACTTCTTCTTTAGTTTTCATATTTGGATCATCAACCTTATTCATGTCATATTGAGGAGATCCTTATTCAACATGGTCAACACTATTTTCTTGGTTATAACATTCTTTATTGTTAGTCTCTTTCATGTCAATGTTTTATTCCTTTAGACATGTTGCATATCCTACAAATGGTATTTTTATTTGTTGTAATGATTCTCTCATTTCACTTAACTTCTCAAGGATTTAAGGACATAAACTTAATGGCACATCATGTGGCAGATAATTTCCAAAGGCTCGCATCACTCTGATACCACTGAAGTGAGAAAACTTAGAGTTGTTTGTGCTTTAAATGTAAAATACATGAATGTATTTGTAATAATATTTTATTAATAAGATGAAAGTATAAGGATATTTTATTAATAAGATGAATGTATAAGGATGATGAATGTTACAATGAGGGCATGCTTATATACCTATCCAGGTGCCAGTTCATGAATGGTCATGTCTATTTAAACATGCATTTCTATTTAATGAAGGACTATTTAATAATCATTACTATGATTATTTATTATTTATATTTATTTTATTATTTTGATAATTTTATTCATAATAGGTTATGAAGATCATTTAGGATATATCTACACCTTTGTTGCATGATCCTCTTCTTAAGCTGATCAAATGTGACATTTCACACACCCATAACTCTATATTCAAGTGGAGGTATGATTCCCATTTCGCCAAATGGGAGATAACCACCCATGAGAGGAGGTTCTTCACGAGAACCTAGTTCATCATCTATTGGCTGGATGGTATCCTCTTCCTCCAAATCTTACTCTATCTCCTGTCTCAACTATTATGTCTTTGTACTACTCATTCCTCCTGGGAATACCTTTGATATTCCTCTTGTTGTCTCCTTCTTTCATCTTCTTCTTCCTATTGCTTCATAAGAAACTCACCTTGCTTCCTATTATCCTCTTCTTCTATTTCTCTCCTTTCTTGTTTAGTCTGAGTAGTTTCTATTTTGAAAGCATAAAGTTTCCATTTTTTGTTGATTTCTCCTATTCAATACTACTTGATCCTTTTCTTAGGAGCTACACTCTTTGCTTAAGGGGTTATCTATGCTACCTCAGGTACCTGCGAGTCTTGATCTAGTGGATCTTAGGGGGAACTGGTCTCTATCCCTAGAAGTACCTTTCAAACTACATTATACTAGATTTAAGACCTCTTTGTTTTATTGCTTTCGATTTAGTTTCCGAAGAATCCACAGTAAGAAACTTTTTATGCCAACGTTTCGAATCCCAACTGGGATCCATCATCAGGACAACTTGAATGCTTGATAGAAAAATAGCGCTTGATAGAAGAAGAGCTTAGCTGAGAGATTAAATAGTAATGAGGAGAGTAAAATGAGATGAGGGTCGGCTCTCAATATCTGATGATGAGAGTCGGCTGCTACAAATTATTTTAATTAATTAATTAATTTTTATTTTTTTTAAGATTGATCATTATAATTAAAATTTTATTAATATTTAAATTAATCAATAATAATCTTTTAGTAATTAGTTACTTTTAATATAATATGATAGTTATTATTAATATTACCTATATTATTAATTATTATTAATTATTCTTATTATTATAAATGATCATAATAATTAGAATTATAATTTAATAATAATTCGAATTAATGATATATAATAATCATAATTAATATTAATCATTATTATAATATTGTAATTATAATAAACTTATTATTATAATAATAATATTATTATTATAATATTATTAATAATATTATTATTATTATAGTTATTAATAATATTACTTATATTATTAATATTACTTATAATATGATAGTTATGGCTAAAATCATAGCATTATTAATATTATAGTTATTATTAATATTACTTATATTATTAATTATTATTATTTTTTTATTAATATAATAAATAATAATAATAATTAGAATTGGAATTATAATTTAATAATAATTAGAATTAATGATATTAATGTTAAAAATATTAATCTTAGAATATTGTATTAATATTTAATTTTTATAATAAAGTTTGATCATTAATATTTACTATTATATATTATTAATATTAATTGTAATTATTATAATTATTATTATTAATAATAATTAGAAATAATATTAATAATAATTATAATTATTATTATTATTATTATTATTATTATTAATAATAATAATAATAATAATAATAATAATAATAATAATAATAATAATATTATAATTATTATTATAATATTATTATTTTTATAATAATCTTATTATTATAATAATATTATTATTATATTATTATTATAATAATTATTATTATTATATTTAAATTAATAAAATGAGTTGGATTTTTCTGATTAGAGGAAGCCAGCTTCCACTAATCTCCATACCATTGTCTCTGTTGAGATTATGCGGGTTCTTGATAATTTCAAGGGCTTCTCTAATCTTTCGTCTATGGTGTTGTTCTTCCGTGGTGATAATCGAGGCGCTCTCCAAGAAGACATGGTGCTTAGTCTTTGAGGAGTGCTCTGCAAGGGCGGAAGTACGAGATCTTTCATTCTTAATATCAGCTCCATGTTCTCTAAGTTTGGTCTGCAGAGAGCGACCTGTTTCACCAATGTAGCTTTTTCCACATGAGCAATCAATTTTATAGACCCCTTTAAGTTGATGTCTATCAATATCATCCTTGACAGATCTCATACCTTGCCTAATAGTTCCAGGAGTAGAGAATTGCGTGCTTATGTTTTTCCTTACATTCATGGGGTTACAGATAAGATTGCGAAAATCCTAAGAAGGAAAAACATAAGCACGCAATTCTCTGCTCCTGGAACTATTAGGCAAGGTATGAGATCTGTCAAGGATGATATTGATAGACATCAACTTAAAGGGGTCTATAAAATTGATTGCTCATGTGGAAAAAGCTACATTGGTGAAACAGGTCGCTCTCTGCAGACCAGACTCAAAGAACATGGAGCTGATATTAAGAATGAAAGATCTCGTACTTCCACCCTTGCAGAGCACTCCTCAAAGACTAAGCACCATGTCTACTTGTAGAGCGCCTCGATTATCACCAGGGAAGAACAACACCATAGACGAAAGATTAGAGAAGCCCTTGAAATTATCAAGCACCCGCATAATCTCAACAGAGACAATGGTATGGAGATTAGTAGAAGCTAGCTTCCCCTAATCAGAAAAATCTAACTCATTTTATTAATTTAAATATAATAATAATTATAATTATAATAATAATATAATAATAATATAATAATAATAATAATAATAATAATATAATAATAATATTATAATAATAAGATTATTATAAAAATAATAATATTATAATAATAATTATAATAATAATATTAATAATAATAATAATAATAATAATATTATTATTATTATTACTAATAAGATTAATAATAATAATAATAATAATATAATAATTATAATATTATAATTATAATTATTATTAATATTATTTCTAATTATTATTAATAATAATAATAATTATTAATATTATTTATGATTATTATTAAATATAATAATTAATGATAATAATTATAATAATTAAATTTTAATATTAATAATATATAATAGTAAATATTAATGATCAAAATTTATTATAAAAATTAAATATTAATACAATATTCTAAGATTAATATTTTTAACATTAATATCATTAATTCTAATTATTATTAAATTATAATTCTAATTATTATTATTATTATTTATTATATTAATAAAAATAAAAATAGTAATTAATAATATAAGTAATATTAATAATAACTATAATATTAATAATGCTATGATTTTAGCAATAACTATCATATTATAAGTAATATTAATAATACAAGTAATATTAATAATAATAATAATAATATTATTATTATTATTATTATTATTATTAATATTAATATTAATATTATTATAATCCCAAGTATCTTGTTTGGGCTCCGCTAGGGTTCTGAAGCGATCCTCCAACGGCGCCGACAGCACACCAGGCAAGACCATCGTCGAGAGCGAGAAAGCCTCTGCAGCGATCCAGAGCTGCAGAGCAGTAAGGCCGCGCTATGGCACACCCACTGGGGGGGGCGTCAGGGCCCTCCCCGGCGCAGAATGATCCAGCCCACAACGTCATCTTTGGTTCAGTGGACAAAGAAATCCTGAACAAGGGGAAAAAGCCGCATACTGACATCAAGCAAAATGGAAGACGGGAAGAAGACAGCAGCGATCCACAAGAAGGAACAGAGAAGCCTGAAGAAGGACCGAAAATTTCTTCAACAACATGCAGACCAGTGGCTAAGGAGCGGCCACGAATCGAGCTGCCGGGAGACAAGATTGATAGAAGAATAGAGTACATGCGAGATCACGCCCTCATTGGGAAGTTCATAGGGTTCTGGCCTACTGAGAGAGCCCTAAATGGTTGGATAGCGGCGAAATGGAAACCTAAAGGAGATGTCACCCTACAGCTAGGGCCGAAAGGCTTCTTCACAGCAATTTTTTTCTGCCTAGAGGACAAATACAGAATCTTAATGGGAGGGCCCTACTTTTTCAACTCAGCTGGACTTTACCTGAGGGAATGGATCCCCAGATTTAATCCAGACAAGGAAGATCTGACATGGGCGCCAGTTTGGATCAGATTATACTCTCTCCCGGACGAGTACTGGGATGAGGACATTCTCAGAGGAATCGGAAATGGGGTGGGAGAGTATATCAGGGCTGCAGAAGAAACCAAATCTCGTAAGTATATCTCCTATGCTCGAATATGTGTGTTCATACGTCTTAATGAAGCTCTTCCAGAGTCAGTCACTCTGTCCCATCGAGATGAAGAATGGACCCAGCCCCTTGACTATGAGCATGTTCCATTTCGGTGTAGAAAATGTCATGCCCTAGGACATCTCTTTAGGGATTGTCCTCAGAATGTCCAGATCAGTAACCCTGAATCTTCTGATTCCCCTGCCCAGGACGGCTTCACCAAAGTCTCAAGCAGGAAGCGCACCCACAAAAAGCCCCAAAATGGGTATAAACCCCAGCCCAACAAACCCCATGGCCCAGTAACCAAGAACAGCTTTGACATCCTTGGACAATCATCCGATGAACCCCCTCCCAATGCTGATGCCAATCCTGATCTTCCATCCTCCTCTTCGCCTCCCCCTTCATCCAAATCCCCTCCCAAATCTCCGCCCCCCATCTCTACCCCTTCCATCCTCAAACGGGATCAGAACGATACTGCAGAGACCCAAAAGGAAATGGAAGTTGACGGAAAAGCAGACCTCCCTCAGCACCCAGAGGTCAGCATTGAAGATAGCAATCAGGTGCAAATAATGGAAGAAGAGCCAGAGAGCATAGATCTGAATGGTCTAGATATCCTGGAATTAGAACTTGCCTGCAAAAAGAAAGCATATGATTCAATCTCAGAACACCAACTCGATAAGCTTGAAGTGGTCATCTCTCGGGCGTATCATCAACATCAACTCGGGATACAACCAGGAAGCCAATGGGATGGAAATCTGCGCCCAAAGGACACAAAAAAACGAGGAAGGAAGACAGATCTGCAAAGAACGATAGAAATTGGGAAGATCCTGGTAGACTCAGGTAGATATGCAAAGTTGACAAAGTACTACAAGCCCTCTGTCAATGGTTAATTATGAAGCTAGTATCTTGGAATGTACGAGGGCTAAATAGCCCCGGTAAACTCAGGATGATAAAAAACATGATAAAAAAGGAAAAGCCACAAATTTGCTTTCTCCAGGAAACTAAGTGTAACAGTACTATGCTAGGCAGCATTCTTTCAAAAGCCTGGCCAGGGTGTCGCTCGGTTGCAGTAGATGCATCCGGAGCCTCAGGAGGATTAGCAATAGCTTGGCATACCCAAGCAGTATCCCTCTCAGATTTTCATGCAGCACACTACCTTATACAAGCGACCTTTCACATTGTAGGCACCAATATTCACGGTAATTTGTCAAATGTTTACTTCCCGCAAGACACAGGAAGTAAAGTAGCGCTCCTTGACACGATTGAAGCTCTTAGTAACATCAGAAGACACCCACTCTGGATCGTTGCAGGGGACTTCAACATGATCACTAAAGCTGACGAGAAGATAGGTGGGAGGAGTAGAATGGAACCTGAAGTCAATCGCTTCAAGGAATTTATCCAGTCGACCTCACTCATAGATATGCCATTTTGTAATGGTACTTTCACATGGAGCAATAGAAGGGCTGGCAAATATCAAATTGCCTCCAAATTGGATCGCTTCCTCCTCTCAGATAATGCGGTCCACTTGGGAGGAGACTTCTCAGCAGCCATCCTGGCTCATACTGGATCGGATCATTGGCCAATAGCCTTACAATGGCAAAGACCAGGTAACCTTAGCAGAAGACCCTTTCGATTTGAAGGTTTCTGGCTAACGCATCCCACTTTCAGGGAGTTTGTCAAGACCACCTGGGCCTCGTTCATTCCCCCGGAAGGAGCAAAAATGTTTCAATTTCAGCAAAAATTAAGATTTCTCAAAAGCCACCTCAAAAGATGGAACAGGGAAACCTTTGGAAATATCTTTGAGGCGCAGCAAGAGTTAACTCAGGATCTGGAAGTCCTCCACCAAAAAATTATAACGGAAGGGCACACGGAAGCTACCCTGGAGCAGGAGCGACTCATCCACAGCCAGATGGAGGATAGAAGGAAGCAAGAAGAAATCTACTGGAGGCAAAAGTCGCGGATCAGATGGCTGAAGGAGGGGGAGCGAAATACCAAATTCTTCCACAGAACCACAGTTCAGCGAAGAATGCACAACAATATACCCTTCATCCATAACCAAGCGGGGGAAAAAGTGGAAACTCACGAGGAAATTGAGGAAGTGCTCCTCAATCACTTTCAACAGGTCCATCAAGAGCAAAGAGAAGATCGGCAACAGGCCATTAGCAAAATCATCCGCAATGTTCCAAAGCTCATTACGGAGGAACACAATGAACTCCTAATGCGCCCCATTCTACCCCAGGAAGTGGATGAGGCAATGAAGCAACTCAAAGAAGGTAAGGCCCCTGGCCCAGATGGATTTACTACTACTTTCTTTCACTCCTTCTGGGACATGATCAAGGAGGAGGTCTGGCAGATTGTCGAAGAATCCAGAGCTACGCGCTGGCTTCTGCCCTCTCTTAACTCCACCTTCATCACTCTCATCCCCAAGGAGGAGGACTCCATCACCCCTGACAAATTCAGGCCTATTGCCTTGTGCAATGTCATTTACAAAGTTATATCAAAAGTCATTGCAAATCGGCTCAAACCCCTCCTTCCAGGGCTCATCTCTCCAGAGCAATCAGGGTATGTGGAAGGTCGTCAAATCATGGATGGCATTCTTCTCACTCATGAGATCATTCACTCTCTCAAGTGCTCAAAGCAAGCAGGTATGCTTCTTAAATTAGACCTTTCCAAGGCCTTTGACAAACTAAGTTGGAACTATATTCATCATATGTTAAAAGCTTTTGGTTTCTGCGCCGCTTGGGTCCGATGGATCATGAGCCTAATATCCTCCACTCACTTTTCAATTCTTGTGAATGGCCTTCCCTCCCGCCCCTTCAAACCCTCAAGGGGTATCCGGCAAGGGGACCCCCTCTCCCCCTTTCTCTTTGTTCTTATGGCTGAAGGGTTAGGGCGCCACATTAAACAAGCGCTCCATTCTCATCAGATCAAAGGCATCTCCGTGCACAACTCTTCGGCCACCTCCCATCAGCAGTTCGTTGATGATACCATGCTTTTTGGTTATCCCTCTGTTCAAGAAGCCACCCATCTTAAATCCCTCCTCCAAGACTTCTCGGAAGCCTCTGGTACGCATATCAACTATGCTAAATCACAGGTCTTCTTCTTTCATACTCCACCTTCGGTCAAAACTGCTGTAACTCGCATCCTGGGCTTCCCTTCTGCCTCCCTCCCCTCCAAGTATCTTGGCGCTCCCCTCACGGCATCAGCGATCAAGCAACCAGCTTGGCGCTCCCTTCTTGAGAAACTTGATAACCGTCTCAACCTCTGGACCTACAGATCTCTCAACTTAGCCAGTCGAGCTATTCTAATCAAGTCAGTCTTGCAGGCTATGCCGTTGTACTTGTTCTCTATTCTAGCAGCGCCAAAATGGGTTCTAAAAAGGATTAGAAACTTGCAGCGTAATTTTCTTTGGAGCAGCTCTGCCACCAATCATAAATGGGCTCTGGTTAAATGGTCCAATGTATGCATGCCCAAAGACAAGGGAGGCATTGGCCTAAGAGACCCTGAGTACAACAATTCTATTATGAATGCCAAGATCTCGTGGCAATGGATCACCAACCCAGATAAGCCATGGGTCAAAATATGGACGGCCAAATATGCAGGAAATAGACCTCAAGAAGAACTCATCAAATTCACTCCTACCAAAAGAGGATCTCTTATATGGAACTCTGCCAAGAAGCACTATCAGTTAATTCAAAAGCATAGCTTCTGGGAAATTAGGAATGGACGCACTGCAAGGTTTTGGACTGATGCTTGGAACCAAATGCCCAAACTCCAAAACACTCTTCACCCTTCTCTGATCCCAGACAGGCAGGAGCAACTACAGGAAAAAGTGTACCAATTCTGGACGCTGGAGGTGGATCACGGTTTTAGAAAATGGAAACAAAGCAACCAAATTCTCAACAACACAGATGCGTGGAAGGAAGAAGAGCTGAGGATTGAGCTCAGGAAAAGAAGTATAAGGCAGGATAATGGAGGGGATATCCTCAGATGGGGATACCAACCTAAGGGATCCTACTCTACTTCAGAAGCCTACAAAGTGATCAACAGCATCCCCACACCTCCTGACCCTTTGTGGAGCAAGATATGGGAGCTTGGTCCCTGGCCAAAAATCTCCCATTTCCTTTGGCTGGTAGGACATCAAAAGATACTCACTTGGGATAAGCTCAGAAAGCGCAACTTTCATGGCCCTTCGATCTGTCATAACTACCTTCAAAGTGAGGAAACTCTACAGCACCTCTTGGATACCTGCCCTTTAGCTAATCAACTGTGGAACAAAGTCAGTTTCAGATGCCAAAAACGATGCAGAGGGGAAAACGACATTATCAACTCGATTAGACAATGGCCAAAGCATCCTTACAAAAGCAAACTCCTTAACCATTTATGGAGCATCATCCCGGGGATCGTCCTTTGCAATGTCTGGAAGGAAAGAAACTAGCGCATATTCAAAAACAAACGATCTCTTTCTGAAGAAACCTGGAACAAGATACACAGGAACATTCAAGAGACAATGGCGCTTCAAGTATGGACCAAGGAAGATCTCCCATCCACTGACATTGAAAATAACATCCTGGAAAATTGGCAGCTGCAGTTACCTCAAGACACGTTCAAGAATAGCACACCAATTAGCGACTCCCTGGACAACTGCCATTGGAAGGCCCCACCTAAAAACTCATACAAGTTGAATTTTGATGGGGCCTCCAAAGGCAATCCAGGAGCAGCTGGATTTGGGGGTATTCTGAGGGACCATGAAGGCACACCTATGCAAATTTACTTTGGGAACATGGGGTGGGACTCCAACAACTCAGCAGAGCTGGAAGGGCTATGGCAGGGTCTTCTGCAAGCCTGGAATCTCAACCTTCAACCCCTGATTGTGGAAGGCGACTCCCAGATTCTCATCAATATGGCCATTCGGATACAGAATGGCTCGCAAGCAAGGAAAGTGGCACCCAGTTGGAGACTAGAAGTAAGGCTAAATGACATTGCACAAAAGCTAAGCAACAACAGAGCCATTTCCTTTACTCATACTAAAAGAGAAGGCAACAAAATTGTAGACCTCCTAGCCAACATTGGAGTTCAAAGCGAGCACCCACTTCTATTCGGAGGTACGAATATCATTCCTAACAGGCACCAGCTTCAGGAATGTGAAGGCCTGATCCATGGAGAGACTATCTCCCCGGATGCGGGTGTCATCAAGCTTGGACATGGGGAGCCACATGCCCTGCATGTGACGCCACGTGAGGATCAAGGCTCATTAAGGCACCTCGCCGCCGAGAAGCCAACCCAGGATATGCACTGCGCGGTCTTGAATGCGAGCGTAGGGAGTAATGGAGAACCTGCAGAAGGTATTCAATGCGGACAAAGCTCGAGGGAATGTCAGCTGGCTTAAGAGGGAAGGAATGTCGATTTTCTGGGCTCAGAACGCCGAACCAGCGACGTGGAGTTGGGAAGGAAAGTGTGGCGATTTTGATGCTAAGGAGGAAGGCATTCACTCAGGCAAGGATTGTGTCTGGATTGTTTATCCTGGGCTTAGTTATTGTGCAGTTGAGTTTGGCCTCAAACCAATTTGGGGCCAGCGCTCAACAAGGAGAGACCGCAACAAAACGAATTGGGGAGCAGCCGACGCCATGGTGCGACTGCGGGAAAGGCAGCCGTGTAGGAGAGGTACTGGGCGTGGAGAGCCCTCGCGTCCCCCTGCAGCAGATGTCCACCATCATTGTTGTTGCTGCTATTGCTACCGAAGAGCGGGAGCTACACCAATTCCAGCCAGTCAGTTCTTGGAGGCCGGTGGCTCCATTGACGGAGGGCCCATGCTTCCAGCATTTGGTTCTGTCATTTTCACCTTGGGCAGTTCGAGGGAGAATGCCGACATTAACGCTCATATCTCAGTCCTGTTCACAAAGAGACCGGAGGAGAACGAAGAAGGCACCCATTCTGTCTCAGCTGAGGCATCTCCAGGGAGCAAGAGGGAGAAAAGCCCAATGGTGCCGCCCTCAACTGCAGAGGGAAACTCAGAGACGGAGCTGCAGCAAGCCCCTACTCAATTGCAAGAGCAGGAGCTGCCGTCCACCGCGCAGGATCCCATGGCAGGCATCCCTGAGGGGCAAGGCTGGTGCAGAATCATTGAAGAAAAGCCTGAAGATTAAGTCTCGGAAGCGTTATCTGGCAAACATTGCTCTGCCTCAGGTCTGGTATGGGTTCGGGGTTGTGGTTGGTTTTGGGAGTTTGCTAATTATCTGTGTTTGTATATTTTCAGATAGTGTTCATGTTCAAGTCGTCTGTAGTCTGGGTAGTAATTCTGGCAAAGTCGGTTATATGTCTTTTTGTTGGATGCCCCTGTGCGGGTTGTTTGGTTTTTATCTGGGAACAACTCTTTGTTATATGTTTTGGTACAGTTTGGAGGTGCTGCCCCTGCGAGGGCGAATTTTGAGTCATGTAAAGCAACCCAGGAAGCCACAATCGGCTCTGGGCAGCATGTTTTTCTGAATGTAATGCTCACCTGTACATAATAAAATAGTTAGTTAGTTTTGCAGAGAAAAAAAAAATATTAATATTAATATTAATATTGTTAATAATAATAATAATAAATATTATAATAATAATAATAGTAATATAATAATAATAATTATTAATTAAATAATAATTATAATAATAATAATAATAATATAATAATAATAATAATAATAATAATAATATAATAATAAGTTTATTATAATTACAATATTATAATAATGATTAATATTAATTATGATTATTATATATCATTAATTCGAATTATTATTAAATTATAATTCTAATTATTATTATCATTTATAATAATAAGAATAATTAATAATATAGGTAATATTAATAATAACTATCATATTATATTAAAAGTAACTAATTACTAAAAGATTATTATTAATTAATTTAAATATTAATAAAATTTTAATTATAATGATCAATCTTTAAAAAAAAAAATTAATTAAAAAATTAATTAATTAATTAAAATAATTTGTAACAGCCGACTCTCATCACCAGATATTGAGAGCCGACCCTCATCTCATTTTACTCTCCTCATTACTATTTAATCTCTCAGCTAAGCTCTTCTTCTATCAAGCATTCAAGTTGTCCTGATGATGGATCCCAGTTGGGATTCGAAACGTTGGCATAAAAAGTTTCTTACTGTGGATTCTCCGAAAACTAAATCGAATACATTATACTAGTTCTTCACCTTCTCATCTTTTGTTGTAGACATTAATGAAGATCCCCAATTAAAACCGACCCTTTCACAATTATGTCTGCACACTCTCTTGGCATCATATCCATGAAAGTCCTTAGTTGTGAAGCACAAGAATATAACCCTTATATTTCTGCAATTGTTTCCTTGTGACTCTTTAGTTCATACAATCTGATCCTCATAGGGAAGTTGGGAAAAGCATGGGCCAAGGGGATTTCTTCTTTCTGTGAAGAACTCCTGACAACCCTTTGTCCAACTGATATGCTACCTCTTGCAAGAGCACTTTATTGGTCACAAATCACGGCTTGATATGAAGGGAGATCTCAAAACCAAATCATATCATGTATATACCCTCAGGCACTGCAAACCAATCTATGATATCCTGCAGTGAATCCTTCACCCGATCGATCATGCAAGGAGGATTGATCTCATATATCATATAGAATATGTTGTAGACATTGATGAAAATCCCCAATTAAAGCCAATCCTTTCACACTTCTTCCTGCACACTCTCTTGGGATCATATCCATGGAAGTCCTTAATTGTGAAGTGCAAGCAATCTAACTCTTGTATTTCTACACTTTCTACCTTGTGGCTCTTTAATTCATACAATTCGATCCTCAAAGGGAAGCTGGGCCAAGCACGAGCCAAGGGGATTTCTTCCTTCTGTGAATAACTCCTGAAAAAACTTTGTCCAGATGATATGCTACCTCTTACAAGACCACTATATTGGTCACAAATTGTGGCAAGAGATGAAGGGAGATCTGACAACCAAAGCATATCAGGTATATACCCTTAGTTACTGCAAACCAATATGCAATATCTTGCATTGACTCCTTCACTCGATTGATCATGCAAGGAGGATCGATCTCGTATATCATATAGAATATGACTGCAAATAAGTGCTCTACCAATATGTTGTATGTAACTCTAAATACTGATTCTGACAACACTACGCAGTTAACGTAAACTGGAAACTTGTTCTCCTTGGCATGGCACAACCTCCATTTTTGTCTTATTCTAATGGTTTTGGGAGTCGTTACAATACGGAGATACAAATTCCATATATTATACAGTTTGAAAACTATATTAAAACCAAAATTGGGCTTTAAAACCATATTAAAGAAAAATCAGGCATCCATGGGTTTTGAACCCAAAATCCCCCCAACAAAAACTTAACATGCTATGCCAACAATTGTGCCAACCAAACACTTTGTCTTATTCACCCTCACACTTTGTTATAAAATGCCATTCAAATGGTTTAAAGTGAACCATGGAGAATACATGAGAGATGAGGGTGCAAGTATGCCAATGAAGTCATGAATCTCAAGAAGATTATAGGAATATTGCTAGAGCATGTGTTACAAAATATTCTAAAGAATATTGTCTGTGAGGAATCTTTAAGATTTCTTGGAGGTTGATTTTTGATGGTGTCAAAATTATGTTGAGTTTATACTCATTTGAACTAGTTTTTTGCAAGGATTCTATGGCACAATCCATTTTATGATTTGAGCATCAAATGTTTTGTCCATGTCCAAAAGATAATCTTGTGAGGAATCTAAAATATTCTTGGGTAGTCTAGATTTGACTGAGGTAGAAAGGGGTCATGTTTATACCCAAATTTCATAGTTTTTCATAGGGAACAAAATGGCACATGGTATTTCTTCATCCAAGTGGTCGATTTTTAGGCCGTCCCTATACTTGGAGGTATAAGGTGTATTTTCCATGTTTTCATTTGATTTTTGCTAAGATGATTTGATTTTGAGATCCATGTATGTGACATTGTGAGAGGATCCTTGGATGCCAATTTATGTGAGAGTTTAATATTTTTTCATGATGAAGGAGATCTTATATGAGTGAGATTTCTTATAGAAGAATGTCTTGCGGAGGGACATGCCACTCTAGTTAAGGGAGTTATTCCTTGTATTGACAAACAACACATCGTGTACTCATCATAATCTTGCAGAAACTAATGAAGTGACCTCTCCACTCTTGACATCAGGACCAAAGACATAGCCCACACTGGACAAACTCCGTTATCATATTATGTTTATGGTTGTTCATGATTATTTATTCTTGTTTAATGTTGATGGTTTGCTAAAATCTTGATAGAATGTGCATTGCTCATGATTTCACAAACAAATGTAAGCAATAGTAAAAGGTCCTGTATGATGCGTATTTTTATTTGAAAGCATTCACAAAAATATCCTGGATCAAGAGGTATTAGAGCGGTCATAATTTTTTTTTGGGGATTGCGAATTGAGCATGTAACAAGAAGGAAAATGGAGGATCACAAAGATATATGAGTCCTTCTACAATATGGAAAGCATGGTACATACATTGTATGCAAATTATGAGAAGAAAATGGAAAAAGAGTAAATGGAGAAAGAGAGAGGAGAGGATGATGCTCCATCTCCATCTTAAGCTGAATATTATTCTTCTTTATCTTCTTCTCATCATTCAAATGAAGATTTCAACAAAAGCCTTCAAGCGAAGAATGTTGAATTCGGGAAACTTCTACAAGAAGCAAAAGAGGAGAAGAAGAGACTGCAACTTCAATTACGACCCACATAAGAGGCCTTGGAAACATTGAAGTGCAATGGAGGATCAACAAATCTATTATCACCTGCTTCAGAGGTAAAATGTGTTGATAATTATTCAGTTTCATTTTCACACAATGATGATAATTTGGGTGATTATGAAAAGAACACTATACTCATTGATTTAAGATTAATGAAGAATATGGGATATGAAGGCAAGGGTCTAGGAGCTACTGGCCAAGGAATGACTCAACCAATGGAGGCTATACAAAGACCTCAATTTGCAGGATTGGGATACATTGAAGGAGAGTGTTTGAAGGTAGTAGAAGCTTCCAAGCCATTGTTGAAGCCATTGAAGAAAAAGGATGCTGAAAACACATCAAAATATTCCTGTGACAATGAGAATTGTAGGAGAGGAGTTAAGGCAATCTCTCATTTCCAAGCTCACACCAGAAACAACCAAGGAAGGTGTAAAAGGTCTCATTATGCGAGTTTTCCTTTTGCTTATAAGAATATTATTAATGGTGAACAATATTTGTGGCATAGAAGACCATGTACTTTTTATGGCTTGTATAACCATGTTGGTGCCAAGTGTTAGAAGAGAATGGCAGAAAGGAAAAGAATAAGAAATGTAAACCCTTCTCCAGATCAAGTATGTTATGAATATAATTCATAACAAATAACATAAATATAAATAATGTAAACAATAAAAATAAAAATAATGATTATTTTAAATAGTCATTAAGTTTAGTGAAAAGGCATGTCTAAAATACATGATCAGTCATGAAAGGACACCTACCTAGGTATATATGCAGGCCCTCATTGTATCATTCAACATCCTTGTACATTATATATATGTATATTAATAAATTGTTATTACAAACACATTTTGTGTATTTTTATGTTAAAGTCAACAAACTATACGTTTTGTTTCTTGAGTGGTATCATAGCCATGCGATTCTTTGAACATTATCCACTGCAAAATATTCCATTTCGTTTACATCCTAAAGTTATTGAGAAGCTAATTAAATTCAAGAAAAGCTCCAGCAATGGGAAAAATCATATGTAGAAGTTACAACATGTTTAAAGGAATTCGATAATAAGGAAGATAATAGTGATGGTGAAATGAAACAAGATGAAGCAGTAGGTGACTATAATGTTGAAAATTTCGATGACGCTGATATAGATCAAGATGAGGATCTAGAGGACTCTAGTCTTGATGTGGATGAGAATGATATAGATCAAGATGATGATCCAGATGAAGATAATGTGGAAGAAGACTATCTTGAGAAACAAGAAGATGAACAATATCATAAAAATGAGGAAGATGTTGAAGTAGACATTCATGATGATGGAGAGGAAATTTTTAAAGGGGGCACAGAGAGGATGACGATAAAGGTAAGCGGGAAGATACACAGAGTTGATGGAATGGAGATCAACTACTGAGAATTCAGAGATAAATATATGAATGCCAATGAACCAGTGCTCCTCACCGGACTCATGGATGATTGGAGGGCTTGCCACAATTCGGGTTCCCCTGATGGCCAACCCAATCTCTCATTATTCTCCCTAAATTTCTCTAAATCTTGAGTTCAAGTTGCAGATTGTAACACAAATGAATTCACGGACCAGAAGAGATTGGAGATGATTGTTGTTGAATACATCGAATACTGGCACAATATCAATTGTAGATTTTATGACACAAACTGTGATGAGAACATAAATTACTCATCATTGCTTTATTTTAAGGATTGGTATTCTATAAACGAATATCTTGATTACAATGCTTACACGACAACATTTTTCTTAGATGATTGGCTCAACTTATACCTTGATTATTACCGCATCCATGGAATTCAATGTGTTGATGAAGGTTGCAAATGTGACGTGCCGTGCTCATATTATCGCTTTGTATATATGGGCCCAAAAGGTACTTGGACTCCATTACATGCAAATGTCTTCAGGTCATATAGCTGGTCTGCAAATGTTTGTGGCAAAAAAGTCTGGCATTTTCTTTCACCCTCCCAGTCACATCTTTTGTATGACAGATACATGAAGCAAATTATCTATGATATTTATGGAGATGTCTCAGCAACACAATTCCCTGGATTTTTCGAGACATATTGGTTGGAGTGTATCCAAGAAAGGAATGAAATTATCTTCATACCAAGTGGTTGGTTTCATCAAGTAAAAAATGTGGAGGACACTATTTCAATAAACCACAACTGGTTCAACGCTTGCAATATTTCATGGGCGTGGAACCTCCTTGTAAAGGAATACAAAGAAACACAAGAATATATTGAAGACATAAGAAGCATAGCTGATGAATTTGAAAGCCTTTGTCAAAAAAAATTGGCAACTAATACACGGATGAACTTTGATGAATTTTTTGCCTTTATTAGTTGAATTTCTCTTGCGAATTTCACCGATCTCATTGATATCATGCATTCATGGGAAAGAAGATACAGCAGAAATGGCATGGAAGCTTCATAAATAGAGAAATTTCAACAGATTCTCTTTAATTTGGTATCCATTCGTAATGTTGCACAAAATATGGCATCCACTCATTACTTTGATGGCTATAGTAAATTGTGTAAATTTTATTTAGAAGATGTACCCAGGCTCTTTGTTGAAATGGGAAGGTCAAAGGATATTAATAATCATGACCTTGATGATGCCCTTGAGAAAAAATGTCATGTCTCACAGATTACAAATCTAAAAATCCCCAATTTCGACATTATTGATGAAGCAGATATCAAGACATTTGTCTCCGTATTTGAAGGATCATAGAACCCAAATTATGTGATTAATTCTAGCCTTGAAAACCATTATGTTCAAAGTAGATCACTGAATATGAAATATGGACTAACTACTACATTACTTGAAAATATTACATCTGAAGGTAAAGATGCTTCAAAAACTAATATTCCACCTAGATTTGGTTCCTGGTCACCTTGTGATCAACAAATAAAACCACAAGATCCCTAGCAGTCCTATCGATTCATATCAGTTTTAAAAAAAAATTATAGTCTACGAATGAGGATTTTCACTCCTTGGTCCCCGGTCTTCTCTTGATCGAGTCTGAATTTCTGCACCATAAGCATTTCACTTGTGCTCTTGCATACCTTATAATAGAAAAACCCGCAGCCCTCTCTTCCATCAATTTGAAAATCATAGCCAATATTATGTACAGTTTCTATGTTGCTAATTTTCTTGCATGTCACATCACATTACTTGTCAATATGGAAAAATATCTGATGGCAGGGCTTGTGCAAATGTTCATATACCTACTGGGTTTTTTTAGAAATCATGATCATTTGGGGTTCGTGGAGGATGCTCAGGAGGCTCTTTGCCTAGTGCTTTATCTCCTCGACCAAATGCTCAATGGTGCACATCAATTTCAAGAACCATCTCTGGCTTGGAGTTGTGATTTGGATTTAGTAGGGTATGTCTATGAAATGATCAGAATGGAAACTAGTTGGGATCGGAACCCGACTTTTTCTTGTCTGTTTGAGGAACATTGGTTTCTTGTGGTGAACATAGCGACACCAATCCATTATGTTGTGGCCTATATTCTGTTGCATCCACACTGTCATCTGATACCCAACACCCTCGTTGACTAATCTCCACTACATTTGTCCATTGTGTTGTGAAGTTTGTCAACCTTGCTACAATTGAAACTCCTGCCCCGACCACTGTTTCAATAAGTCTCCACACATACATATGCGTTAAAATAAACGTTGTCCCATGTGGTCAAGCAGAGAGCCTTGGTCGAGAGGTCACGTGTTCTGGCATCGATTCATACGGGGATCAATGCATTCAATTGATACATCGATACAGGGTCCGAATTAGTATTAAACCAAATGGACTTGGCATGGTGCAACCTCCATTTTTTCCTTATTCTCATGGTTTTGGGGGTCGTTACTATATGGAAATATGATTTCAATATATTATATAGTTCGAAAAATATATTAAAACTAAAAGTGGGCTTTAAAACCATATTAAAACGAAATTAGGATTTAATGGGTTTTGAACCCAAAACCCCCCCAACAAAAAGTAATTTAATATGGCTATGCCAATCAAACACTTTGTCTTATCCACCCTCACTCTTTGTTATAAAATGTCATTCAAAAGGTTCAAAGGGAATCATGGATAATCCATGAGAGATGATGGTGCAAGTAGGTCAATGAAGTCATGAATCTCAAGAAGATTCTAGGAATATTATCAGAGTATATGATAGCGAATATTCATGGGGGCCGATTTTTTATGGTGTCAGAATTATGTCAATTTTAAACTCATTTAAACCAGTTTTTTCCAGGATTCTATTGGCGCAATCCATTTTTTGATCCGAGTAGCATATTTTTCATCCATATCCAGAAGAGAATCTTGTGAGGAATCTAAAATATTCTTGGGGAGCCCAGAATTGACCGAGGGAGAAAGCAATCGTTTTTATACTCAGATTTCGAAATTTTTCGAAGGGAACAAAATAACACATGTTGTTTCTTCATCTGAGTAGCTGATTTTTAAGTCGTATGGTCCAAACTTGGAGGTATAAGGTGTACTTTTCCATGTGTTAATTTTATTTTTGATGAGATGATGATTTGATTTTGAGATCCATGTATGCCACTTTATGTGAGAGTTTGATATTTTGTCATGATGAAGGAGACCTTATATGAGTGAGAGCTCCTATAGAAGAAAGAACTTTTTGAGAGACATTGCACTCTAATTAAAGGAGTTCTTCCTTGTATTGAAAAATAACACATCATGTACTCATCATCATCTTGCAATAACTAATGACATAACATCCCCACTCTTGACATCGAGCCTGGAGATGTAGTCCACATTGGATGAACTCCGTTATCATATTGCGTTTTTATGGTTGTTCATGATTACTAATTCTTGTTTCATGTTTATGTTTTGCTAAAATGATGATAGAATATGCATTTCTCATGATTTCACAAGAAAATGTAAGCGCCAATAAAATGTCCTATATGATTCTAGATATTTTTGTGAATGCTTTCAGACAAACATCCCCATCGTACAAGACATTTTACTAATGCTTACATTTTCTTGTGTAATCATGAGCAATGCATAGTTAGTAAAAGGTCCTATATGATTCGAGATATTTTCGTGAATGCTTTCAAACAAAAATCCCCATCATATAGGACCTTTTACTGATGCTTACATCTTCTTGTGAAATCATGAGAAATGCATATTCTATCAATATTTTCACAAACCATCAACATGAAATAAGAAGCAATTATCATGAGCAAACATAAACACACGATATGATAACGAAGTTCGTCCAGTGTGGGCTATGTCTCTAAGCCCAATGTCAAGAGTGGGAACGTCACTTCATTAGTTGTTGCAAGATGATAATGAGTACATGATGTTCTCTTTGTCAACACAAGGAATAAATCCCTTAGCTAGACTGGCATGTCTCTCCACAAGACGTTCTTATATAAGAAATCTCACTCATGTAATATCTCCATCATGAAAAAATATCGAACTCTCACATAAAGTGGCATACAAGGATCCTCTCACAAATTGGCATACATGGATCTCCAAATCAAATCATCATATCAGAAAAAATTAAATGAACACATGGAAAAATACATCTTATAGCTCCAAGTTCAGGGAAAGCTTGAAAATCAGCTACTCGAATGAAGAGAAAGCATGTGTCATTGTATTCATTGTGAAAAACTTTGAAATATGACTATAAACACAACCTCTTTCTACCTCGGTCAAATATGGGCTCCTTGGGAATATTTTAGATTTCTCAAAATATTATCTTCATGAAATGGATGATAAAAACATTGCTCAGATCGGAAAATGGACTGTGCCATTAGATTCCTGGAAAAAAAATGGTAGAAATGAGTATAAAATTGACATAATTTTGACACCATAAAAAATAGGCCCCCAGTGAATCTTAAAGATTCCTCATAGAGAATGTTTCTTTGAAATATTCCCTAACATATGCTCTAACAATATTCCTAGAATCTTGTTGATATTCATGACTTCATTGGCTTGCTTACACCCTCATCTCTCATGTATTCTCCATGATTCCCTTTTAAACATTTGAATGACATTTTATAACAAAGTGTGAGGGTGAATAAGACAAAGTGTGTGGTTGACACAATGGTTCGCATAGCCATATTAAGCTACTTCTTGTTAGGGATTTTGTGGGTTCAAAACCCATGGACTTTTAATTTTGGTTTTAATATGGTTTTAAAGCCCAATTTTGGTTTTAATATAGTTTTCGAAACATATAATATATGGTATATGTATGTCCATATTATAATGACTCCCCAAACCATGAGAATAAGAGAAACATGGAGATTTCACCATGCCAAGTCCACTTGGGGCCTAATTTGAGGTGCCATGTGGCACCATATTATTGGGCCTATTATCACCTAGATTGAACCTCAAGCTAAAGGAAGGCAATGCCAGGGTAACCACAAACCACACTTAGCCAAGTTGTTGGAAATAATACTGAGAGGGGGGGGGGGGGTGAATCGGTATTATCTAATCAATAAAACGTTTTCATTTTCATACTCAGATTCATATACGCTACTTCATTTAAGTATACCTGCGTATATACGCGACTGTGTCTATTGAAACTAGCGTATAACCATTAAACTCATGATTAAGTTATGTGATCTTCAATGGATGCATCAGAACATTATTAGCCATATTAACAGTCAACAGTAGCAGTAAAACAGATAGATCAACACACATAAGCAACACACATGAACACCATGATATAAGGTGGAAACCCAATGTAGGTGAAAACCACCTGCTGCAATTCGTTTCTATCTTCCTTTATTGAGAAACTTCTTTTACAATGTATTGGTGTAGTCCTTTACTAGCACAAAGGCTACAACCTGCAGAAGGCTACAACCTTCTCTCGTTCTCCAGACTCTCCTGGAAGGGAGCTCCAACCCCCTTTGCTTTTGTACTAGCTAAGATACTAGTACGTAGGCGCCTACCTACAATCTTCTCTCCTCCGGGTACCACATTTCATACATTTTCAGACTGGATACTCCTGAATCACAACACTATAATTTGAAGGTCACATTTCATCAAATTTTCATACTGGACCCATAACTATCATTGAAGCTCAAAACAATCACTACTAGCATCATCAATTTCTGAATCACTGAAACACTGAAACCCTGTCAACAACACAATCACCAGAACACAGAACTCTGCAATAACAATCAGAACCAACTGTATCATCAAAATCATGCATCAGAGTGCATACGCTACTTGGAAGTGATAAACTTGCGTGTGTACGCAACTTCATCAAGGTGAACCAGCGTATATGTCATTAATTACTTATTCATAACTTCGTTGCACTTCCTGACTTCAGACATAACCAGATCATTACATATATAAGGATAATATATGTGTTAGCACCTAGATCTAGTCCATCGGATCACTTAAATATGAGTCATTATGATCTTGATCCATATTAGTTCTCATCCATCAATACACAATCATCCAAACAAGATATGCAGAATACTGACACCAATAAACTGTCATCAAAACTCATCAACAGTCAGAACCACCTGTAACTTCAGACATCATAGCTCAAATGGTATACGCTACTACAAAGAACCAGACCTGTGTACATACGCGCTTACACCAAAGCCAACCCGCGTACATATCTATAAATATTCAAACATGACTTGCAGTGATTTCAAACTTAAGATATACCCAGTTCAGATCATTACATGCGTCAGTATATAGATCTAGTATAAACATAATCAATCATAGAGACAATTCATTTCAAACCATTTGATCTCGATCTATCCTTAGATCTTGTTCTCCATCAACTGGTGAGATCCCTCCTTGGCTCAGATTAAGCAATGCATCATCAACCCATAACCTGCATACTGGATCTCATACTTCTTCAGATATTCAAGACTTTTTTGATGCCTTTGCCTAATGATCTTCATCTCCTTTTATAGTCTTAGCCCTTTCTCAATACCATGGTCCAAAACCATAACAAAACAATACTAGGGACCTAATACATGGATTCAACAACTTCGGACGCAATACCAAGGACCAAAACCATAGGTCTAAATACCACGGACCCAAAAATAAGCTTTCCCACATGTATGCGCTTTTCCGTGCATGAAAGTGCGTGCATACGCATACGCGACTTTTGATCGGCAATCCCGCGTGTATATGCGCCTTTGTATTAGTGAAGCTGCGTGTATACCCTAATTGGTATATAGCGAACCTGCGTATATATGCGACTTGGTACATAGTGAACCTACATATAACCTGTGTGTATACCCTACTTAGTATATAGTGAACCTGTGTATATACTCTGAGCTGCATATATGCTCTTATTTCTTCATTCTTTGAAGTTTGACCATGAAATATTTGTTACTGATCTACTACACTATGATCTACCATCTGTGTGAGTTGCCATCAAGGACAACACTTGTCTCATAATGCCAACACAAGTAGCTAGCCCTACTAGGCCGGGAGAGGGCTCTCTCCGTAAGGATCTCAGTCAAGATCAATGGATTAGGTAAAGGATTTTAGGCTAGGTATATTAACACGAAAGTTTTGATTTGATTTTGGAAGGTTTTTTTGCCGGATCAGGAGGAGTTGGGCAATTTAGGTCTGGGAAATTAGGTCATAAATGTAGGGTGTTCTATGGGGCAAGGTAGGAATAGGCTTTAGCACTCTAGATCTTGATGAGGTGAGATGTTTAAGACTGGTGAGATGTTAAGAAGGGCATGTGACAATCATGGATACTTCCTAGACTATAGAAAACATGAAATTGTGAATCGTTTCCCAAGGTAGAGCACTAATGCAATGGATACTGTCTATCAAACTTGAAAACATTCAACTAGAAGCAATGAAATGATTAATGGCATACATAAAACACATAAACATATAACCATAGAAGAAGAAACTGTACTAAAAATCCATACCACGAGGATCCCATAAAAATAGCTACAATTCTTATTAACCTCCTTGCCAAACTGCTTACAAAAGGGAGGCGGGATTATCAAAGAAGAGCCATCAAACCTTAGGGAAGGTGGGATTATTAGAGAAGAGCCATCAAACCTTAGGGAAGGTGGGATTATTAGAGAAGAGCCATCAAAACTTAGGGAATTGCAGGCCTTTGAGTTGGTTGTCACATGCTTCAGATACCTTGGCTGCTATGAATTCTATGAATAGGTTGAGGGAGTGCAACATCACCCGAAGCTCACTAGACTCTTTCCTCCTCATTAGGGACTTTGAAGTGTGTGGTGGACATTGAGCATCATTAGGGAGATTTTAGGGTTTGAGATTAAACATGGCAAACAATGCTTGTGACTTAGATTAGAAAATAAAAACCAAGGTGAGGAAAGTTTACTTACTTGTGGCAATGGAGAGCAAGGGAAATTTTGAAGTTTTCTTAAGGATTTGGAGGTTTTCGATCTCTCCTACTAAAAGTGCAGCACCACTGCCAAAAGCGCAGCGCCACTGCCAAAAGTGCAACGCTACTTCAAGTCCACTTTTGACTACCTTACCTATATCCAAATTGGGCATGGAATAGATTGTTGGAAAGCTTGCCAAGTCTACTTTCCTGAACATCTTGAATTTTTCAATTTGGAGCTCACTTTCCCTGTCCAAATCCCAACCTCGCAAGATTGGTTGAAATGTGTAGAATGAGGCTACCAAAATGTAGAGTGATGTTACAGTCAACTTTTGACGGTCTTCCTCAACTCCAAATTGAGCTCATGATAGCTCATTGAAAATCTCTCTATGTCTAGTTATCATTTGACTCATCAAGAAAGTTATTTGATCACCAAGCTAGGAAAAAGCTTCATTTTACCAAGGTCACTCTAGAAATGCAACAACTCTCTTGTAGCAACTGTATTTTTGACATTTCTCTAAAACCATGACACCTATGTAAAACATGAAGAAGTTTTTTCTTCCTTGGCCTATTATGGACAAAAAATACTCTCAATTTTTCCAAATGCTTCCCTATTTGGTCTAAAACATAGTTTGAGGAAAAACCAGCCCTATGTGTGGCAAATGATTTGTCCCTTGGAATGACTTATTGAAAAATGATGGAGACATGATGTGTATGAGTTGGAATGGCCTCATACTCACTGAAATGACCTCCCTTATGCCTCATATACTCAGATGTCTCTGATTTCATAGCCAACCCTAGCTCAATGGGTGAGGAAATTAGGTTTTAGTGCTTGTGGAATATGATGATTTGGACACCCTTAAAAACAACTCCCTTTGGCATGCACTTAACCCTTTGAAAATTTACCCTTTCACTTGGCTATTTCCTTTGAAAAATTGATATTTTGATGGTTTGGCATCTTTGGAACACTGAGTTAACAACTTGGGATGGTGAAATTATTACATTTGAAAGACATAAAATTACATAATGAAATAAGCATTTCTCTTTACAAATAATCTTCACATGGTGAAGGGGTGTTATTTGATCACCCTTTACTTGCTAGTCTTATGCAATGGAATGGAACCTTGGTAAACCTAATGACCTAATGAAACCTTGAAAAACCCTAAAGACCTAATGAGGCCTTGAAAAACCCTAAAGACCTAATGCGACCTAGAAAGACTAAATTTCAAGATGACATAATGACCTCATGACTAATACAAATGACATGATAAAAATAACTTTATGGATGATGTACAGTCAACAAGATGTGAAACTATGCCAGCAAGTAATCACATTTAAGGAAGAGTGATGTTTCTGGACTAGGACTACCATCAATGACTAATCTTTTGCATGACCTAGTGGAATGATAAAAAATTGCTGAATCGAACCCTTAAAATGATATGAAAAGAGGATTTTTTATCATTGAAGACAGGATGAAAATACTGACACTAACAAGGCCATGTTGTAGGCTCTCATTGGTCCACATCATATGCCGCCTACTTTCCATGTGTCGACTTGTGGTGCTGCCACATCACCTACTTGTGGGTCCACCTAGTTTGCTGACTCGGATGCCACATTAAATATATGGGTCCCACTATGCATACTAACTTTGATGCCACGTGTTATATGCATGGATTTCCACATGGCATAATGTTAACTATGAATTTGACTTTTTCCCAATTTGACTAAAACTTTAACTGAACATAACTTCCGCATACGAACTCGGATTGAGGTGTCATTTGTGTTGTTGGAATTCGGAAGAAGAGCTCTATTCTCTTGTTGTAGTTTCAATGAAATCTGAAGAATTTTGTTTTTGAGCCTTTCTGAAGCCACCTAGATGATTCCTCCCAATCAAGGAGCTTTTGGTCCTCCAAAAGCATGAAGACAATCTGCAATCTGTTGTACTCCCCCATCTGTAAAACAAGTTCCATAATAGGACACACTTCCTTCTCCTTCACCTTTGTACTTCATAGTCATAAGCGATGGACTAACACCTGTACCCAACGTAAACCTTCAGTACAATCTTTGCAAAATACATGTTCTTATACAAGACCAAACATAGCCCAATAAAACCCCATAATTGCTAAGAATTTATAGCAAACTCTTTGGTTAAATTTACATCAAAATAATAATAAAAAACAATACCCAAGCTATCACCAAAGGCTAAGAATTCACCATGTTGATTTCATAAGTGATGGCAAGCAATTCATCACTTTTAGAATCATTTCACAACATGAGATTTAAAAGATGTGGCCATGATTGACTACTTAAAAATGATTCCCATCTCTTACCCAACTACATTGATGGGATCTCTTCCTATAGTTTGCTTTCTCATTAATTTCTTCCACCGACAAGTTCCCTTTCAGGTTCTTTCTCATCCTTCGGTCGTTTCTATTGGTGGAGCTCCCAACTTGTGGCTCTCTAATGTCCATACTTGTTACAATGGCTGCAAAAACTCTTCCTCCTCTAGACTTGCTTCACCTTCTTTCTTCCTTGATGTGAAGAAGGCATTTCATGTCTTGTACTCTTTCTTTCTACCATTCTTTTCCAACACTTGACAACAAAATGGGTATACAAGCCACAAAAACTACATGGTTTTCTACGCTACAAGTTTTTTTCACTATTACCAATTTTCTTGTAATCAAAATGAACTTTAGAATACTGAGACTTTTTATGGTTTTCTTGGTTTTCTCTAGTTCGAATATGATGAAAAGAAATTTCCTTACCTCTTCCTCTATAATGCTCACAGTCACAGGAAAATCGTGATGTGTTTTCAACATCCGCTTTCCTTGATGTTTTCAGAAATGTATTGGCTTCTTTGTGTGAAGAACCCTTTGCTTATATTTCCTTTGAGTACTCTCCTTCAATGGACCCCAACCTTGTAAATTGAGGTCTTTGGACAACCTCCAATGGTTGATTCATTCCTTGGCCATTAACACCAAGTCCTCCTTTATACCCCATCTTGGTAAGGAGTCTCATGCTAGTTACTGAAATGGGTACTTCAAGGCTTACAACAGAAATACAATCATGTTAAAATGAAATTGAAGAATTACCAACACTATTTACCTCAGCTATTGATTCTAAAGCAAGTGATGATGGTTTTTCTAAGCCTTATTTTCACTTCAAGTTTTCCAACGCCTCTTTCATGGCTTGTAATTGAAGTTGCAATCTCTGGTTCTCCTCTTCAGATTTTTGTAGAAGTATCTTCAATTAAAAATTCCCTTCTTGAAGGCTCTGATTGATTCCTTCATTTGAATGATCAGGATAAGGTGAAGAAGAAGAATATTCACTTAGAGATGGAGATGGAGCAACATATTCTGCTCTCTCTTTCTCTTGTTCTATTTTTTCCATTTTCTCTTCATAACATGCATACATTATATCTACAATGCATTCCATCCTGTAGAAGGAATCAAAGATATTTGTGATCCTCCATTTCTCTTCTTGCATGCTCAATTCACAATATCTGGAAAAAAGGCTAGATTTCTCTGGTATCACTTGATCTGAGATATTATCATGAATCTTGTGAAATCATGATAAATGCATATTCTATCATCATTTTATCAAACCATCAACATGAAACAAGAAGAAATAATCATTAACAAACATAAACACATGATAGGATAACGAAGTTAATCTAATGTGGAGTAAGTCTCCGAACCCCATGTCAAGGGTGGGGAGGTTGCTTCATAAGTTACTACAAGATGATGATGAGTACATGATGTGCTCTTTGTCAATACATGGAATAACTTCATTAACTAGAGTTGCATGTCTCTCCACGAGAATTTTTTTTATAAGAAATCTCACTCATAAACCTCTCCTTCATAATGAAAGAATATCAAACTATAACATAAAGTGACATACAAGGATCCTCTCACAAAGTGGTATACATGGATCTCAAAATCAAATCATCATCTTAGAAAAAATCAAATGAACACATTGAAAAATACACCTTATACCTCCAAATCTAGGGATGGCTTGAAAATCAACTACTTGGACGAAGAAAAAACATGTCATTGTGTTCCTTATGAAAAAATATGAAATCTGAGTATAAACACAACCCATTTCTACCTCGACGAAATTTGTGCTCTCTAAGAATTTTTAGATTCCTCACAAAATTATCTTATGGACATGGATGAAAAATATACAGCTTAGATTAGAAAATGGATTGTTCCATTAGTCTCCTAGTAAAAAACCACTTCAAATTGGTATAAACACATCATATTTCTGACACCATAAAAAATCGGTCCCTAGGGAATCTTAAAGATTCCTTAAAGATTCCTCATAGATAATGTTCTTTGAAATATTCCCTAACATATGCTTCGACAATATTCCTAGAATCTTCTTGAGATTCATGACTTCATTGGCCTGCTTGAACCCTCGTCTCTCATGTATTCTCCATGGTTCCCTTTGAACCATTTAAATGACATTTTATAACAAAGTGTGAGGGTGAATAAGACAAAGTGTGTGGTTGGCACAGTGGTTAGACAAATGCTTTGCATAGTCATATTAAGTTACTTTTTGTTAGGGATGTTTTGGGTTCAAATGCCATGGAATATCTCAATTTTGGTTTTAATATGGTTTTAGAGCCCAATTTTGGTTTTAATATAGTTTTCAAACCATATAATATATGATATATGTATGTCCATACTGTAATGACTCCCCAAACCAAGAGAATAAGACAAAAATGGCGGTTGCACCATGCCAAGGCCACCTGGGCCTAATTTTAGGTGCCATGTGGCACCATGTGGCAGGCTCTCATTGGTCCACATCATATACCACCTACTTGCCATGTGTTGACTTGTGGTGCTCCCATATCACCTATTTGTGGGTCAACCTAGTTTGCTAACTGGGCTACCAAATTAGCTATGTGGGTCCAAATATGCCTATTGAATTTGATTCCATGTGTCATATGTACTGCCTACCACGTGGCTGAATGTTTACTTTGACTTTGACTTTTTCCCAATTTGACTCAAACTTTGACTAAGCATAAATTTCGCATACGAACTTGGATTGAGGTGTCATTTGATCCGTTGGCATTAGGAATACGAGATATATTCTCGTGCCTTAGTTTCAATGAATTCTCAAGACTTTTATTTTTTAGCCTTTCTAGAGCCACCTGGATCAGAGGGGTCTAGTTCTAATACATTATTGGGAAACAATATTCTGCGCAAATTCCATGCAATAAAAATGCAAAGATGTAGAATTCTAGCGCCCGGTTTCCCCTCAAAGATGTATTTTCCTGCCCCACATGACGCTAAAACTCGAATCACAATATATCTGCCCAATTGAAGATATTATTACCATGGGTAGCTACCATGTTGAGCATATATATCTAGTTTTCCTCAAACACCTCCACGTTCTTGTGCCCATGTAGTTGAAAACACATAACTATCAAATATTGATATATCTCTGTAAGCATCCTAGTTGGGTACACTGTGGATGGGTGGCAACGAAACTTAGAAAGCTCTCGACACCATGATTTAATGATGTCTCTTGTGTCGAGATCGACCCATCTTGTGTAGAAGTCACTATTTGCATATTCTGTGGGCCTAAGCATCTTCTAGTAAGTATGCATATATTCTCCATAATAGGTGGCTATCTGACCATCACTTTTGCTACGAAGCATAAGATGAGAGCCATTCACTTGTGTAATAATCCACTCAATTAGTTCTACACAAGGGATAACTCAGAATCTACATGTGATCTTGTGCATCCTAGACCGGTTAGTATTTATATAAGTTTGTAAATCTTTCAAGTTTTCAAGAAAATGTTTCTACATGAATGTGTCCTTTATGGCGCCCCATGTGGACTTGGTAGACTTATCAATGAAGAACTATGTATCTATATATATATATGGGAATGGTACTCTTTGTCACTTCAACATTTTCCTTAGTGCTTTCCTCTAAAGTATATTTGGAGGTCACTTTACGTGTCGCTGGAGGCATGGTTCCAACAAATGATGAAAGAGTAACAATACTTGAAGGTCGAACACCTATTTATGGAAGAAGAATCATGGCGAAAATGATTAGGTTTATAAAATATCCTATCTATTACAAGAAACAACTTAGAAAATCATATTCAAAGAGCCATTAGATATAACTTAGAATGTAATCCTGTCGACGACGAAACATAACTACTTGCATGGGTGAAAAATATGCATGCAGAAAAGGAGGTCACACTATCAAATCACAAAGGCATTTCAAGGCTCATTGGAGGCTTTTAAGTGTTCTCATGTGTTCAAGCAAGAGAAGGAAAACATCATGGGTGTTGGGTGCACTGATGAGGCAAGAAGAAGAAACATGCAAGCCTTTAAGGTGTGCTCATGCGCTTAGGGACGATGAGGGTGCATTGGCGCACTCTTAAGGGACGAAGGAATGAAGCTTCAAGCCTTTAGGTCTTCAATATGCACTCATGCGCTCAGGAGAAAGGAGGTTGCACTGGTGCATGCTGAAGGGTCTAAGGGAAAACATTCAAGTTTTCAAGGTGTGCTCATGTGCTCAGGGAGGGCACATTCTTTCATGAAAAAAGAGTATGATCAAGAGAGGCGTAGTTTTTTGAGTCAATCGAGGCTTAAGGTTTGAGAAGTGTGCTTTTGCAGAGAAAGGCTCAAGGACAAGTTCAACCACAATATTTCATGATAGAAATGTAGAGAATAAGGATCTACAAGCTTTGAGGAATAGAATGTGATAATTTGAGGAATATGCAAAGTCACTGGATGCGACAATAGATTATCACTTGACGAGGAAAGCATGAACATAAATGCCAGTAAATAAACTAAAAAGAAAGGAAATGGCAGCAAGAAAAACAAGATTGATAGTGAAATCATCAAAGGAAACCAATAGGTTTGAAATGAAAAACTTACTTGGAATGCAGATGGACGAAGATTCTCTTGATCCAAAGATGTGCACCCAACACATATAAGAATGAATATGAGAATCAGGGAAAATTTTAAGGATGGAGATTTATTTTGAAGTTTAGAAAACTTTGCGAATATTGTATTCCATCATATGAAATTTATAAAATGTTTGAAAATATTTTGCAAAAGTATTCAAATTTCTAATAATTTTTATAGTCTCTATATAAAATTTTGGCAGTTTTTAAGGTGAAATAATTTTATACTATAAAATTTGGGCGAATAATTTTAAGAAAGAAAAGAAATTAGCGAGTATTTTTTTGGAAAAAGCATGGAAATTTAGCCCACCTGTGAATATTAGCCCCTAAAATTTTCCCTCATGAGAATGAATGATTAACTAGGTTAATTTAAAAGATATTACATGCAAATCAGTTAGATTATGTTGAATTTATATACTTTGTCGGCATGAAAAACATTGTATGACTATTAGCATTGTAGAATGGTGGCTAGTTTTATTTCCATCCTTGGAGACCTTTGAAGAGATGGAGATAACATTGGATCTGACTGGGTATGGGGCATTGGATTTCAATGCATCGAGAGCCTGCAATATAGTAATTTATTTCTTGGGCATGGAGTCTTTTCAACAATTTTTTTTTTGAAGGAAAACATTTAGAAACTTGAAACATCATAAAATATTTACATGTACATATTGGTATTTACAATGTGTGTGGGAGGGTTACCTTTAATTATGGAAATAGAGTTTGAGGAACTAACCATTTACTGGTAGTTCCAGTGATTCTCCTTCCAAGTTTTCTAGCAGATAGGTGTTATTTCCTTTCACTTCAGAGATTTTGAAAGGACTGAGCCATAACGGGTCAAATTTCTCGTGCTTTCCTTTATCCTCTCTTCTAACATCCCATTGTAGGACCAAATTGCCCAGCTGTAAAGGTCTATCTTTGGCCTTTTTGTCGAACAAAGATTTCATTTTCAGTTGATAATTGGCCAATTTTTCCCCCACATGTTCTCTACTTTCGTTGAGTTCAAACAAATAATTTATCCTTCGAGTTACAGGGTTTGGTTCCTCCTTTGCTCCGTGCAATATCTTCATGACTGGAATTTCAAACTGGATTGGGAAAATTCTTTATTTTCCATATAATAGCTCAAAGGGTGACTTTCCAGTAGAACATTTATGGGTTACTTTGTTAGCCCAAAGATTGAATTTTAGTTGGTAGTTCCAGTTTTTTGATTTTACGCAATTGTTTTCTTCAACACCCTTACCATTTTTTTATTAGAAGACTCGGCTAACCCATTTCCTTGAGGGTAGTAAGTAGTGGAATTCCCTATTGTGATATTAAAACTTTGACATAAATTCATAAATTAAGTGGACTTAAAGACATGAGCATTGTCTGTTGTGATCTTCGTAGGGCCACCAAAAAGAGACAAGATGTTCTCCTCTAGAAACTTAATCACCACAGAATTAGTAGCATTCCAAGCTAGGATGACCTCCACCAACTTTTCGAAAGAGTAAGTGACAGTTAGTATCCATTTATGTTGACCACTAGAGGGCAGATGTATCTCTCCTATGAAATCCAACTCCCATTGTCTAAAAGGATAGAAAACATGTACTGGGATCAAAGGGAGATGAGCTAGAGTTTTCTTTCCGGCGAAGACCTAGAATTTTTGACATGCCTGGACCTGAGAATGAACCTCTCCAAAGAATGTGGGCCAATAAAATCCAACTTACAAGATTTTGTGAGTAGGTGTCTTCCAGCTATAGTGACCTCTGCACATACTTCCATGGAACTCTTGAATTACTTGGTGAGTTTCTCCTTCCACTAAGCACAACAACAGGATCCAAACTAGATCTTTCCAATAGAGCTAGCCATTTGATATGATGAAATTTTGAGCTTGCAGCCTCAATGTTCGATATTTGGACTTATTCATTCCTAGTGGGCACCTCAGAAATAAAAGATAATGAATGATATTCTTATACCAGGTCGATGTTTCATATTTGATATAAATTCTTTGTTCTGAGGTCTTGATGTCGTTTTGTTGTACTCATGCTTCATCCTCACCTGCTAGCAAATTTATTCCCAAAGCTTGGCAGTTAGATTCTGACAGGATCTTGGCCAACCCCTGGCCCTTTATGAGCTTTGTAGGGTTTATGTCCAAGTCATATTTCTGAATCTTGGAGATCCTTGCACAAGTATGTATTTAACTGTAGTCGTTGGGACATAAGCTATGACATTGGATTGTAGGACATAAAATCTGAATGCCTTTAACGCTTTGACCAAAGTGTAGGCATGCTTTTCTAGAATATTGTATTTTAGCTCAGTGTATTTCAGCACTTGGCTAAAAAAGGCTATCAGATGTTCATATCCTTCCTTATTCTTCTGTAACAAAACAATTGCAACAGTATGAGGGGAAGAAAAAGAAAAAAATATAAAAATATGCAGCATAGTCCGGACTAACTAGAAAAAATTCTTCTACAAAGGCTACCATGATTTGAGCAAAGGATTCCTAAGAAGTTGGGTTCCATTTTACCTCGTTTTCCTTCTTCAGCATGTATGTGATTCCTTTTACTATCTCAGTGTAATTGGGTATGAATCTCCTCAAGAAGTTGATTCTTCCCAAAAACACTTGGATTTCCTTCTTGTTCCTTGGTAGGGGGATGTGGTTGATTGCCTCTACCCTCTTGGGATCAATTTTAACTCCTTCTTATGCAACTATATGTCCCAACAATTTTCCTTCACTCAAAGAAAACTAGGATTTATTAGGATTCAAGGACAGTCCATATCTTCTACATTTCTTGAAGGTAAGTTGCAAGTGCAAGATGTTCTCTTCATCTGTTTTTGAGAATACTATGATATCATCCAAGTAGACTACTACAAATCTGTCTTGTTCCCCCACAAAGGCTATGTCCATGGCTCTTTGAAATGTTTCTCCAATGTTTATGAGACCAAATGGCATACGGGCATACATGAAAGTACCCCAAGGGGTAGTGAATGTCATTTTCTTTTGGTCATCTAGATGTACTGCCACCTAGTTATATTCGGAGAATCCATCCATCATGGACATCCTAGCTAAACCAACCACTTTCTGCAATATGTAATCCATCTTGGACAGTGGGTAGTTGTCCTTTAATGAAGCTTTATTTAGATTGCGAAAGTCCACACACAGCCTTATCTCCCCATTCTTCTTTCTGACCAGGACTAAGTTTGCCACCCATTCTGAATATCTAAGTGGTACTATGATTTTGGCCTACAGAATTTTCTTGACCTCTCTTTCTATAGATGGAAGTAGGAGAGGGTTCATTTGCCTCAACTTTTTCTTACAAGGTTTTATTCCACTTTTGAGGGGAATCTTGTGCTAAATAATGTTAGTATCAAAGGTTTTCAAATCATCATATGACCAAAAAAAAACATCTTTATAAGTTTTGAAAATATTTAAATACCTCTGTTTGTAGAGTGGAGGGATCTCTCTCGACAATTTGATTAGTTGGGGTTTCTCTTCTATGCTAATGTTACAATCTTCTACTTTCTCGTTAGTCCCTTGCTCAGTCAGCTTTGTGGGTATATCATTCATGTTGAATAACCTTTCCAAAGGGACTAGACCCCTTGGAATGGTATTTCCCTTTAGTTTCTAGACTTTGTGCCTTGCTATGGTATCCTCCCAAATAGTCTTCTTCTTCTCTTCCTCCTTTTCCTCCTCTTGATCAATAGCTGAACTTGAAAACTCCCTAATGACCTCAATGAAGTGTTTGATCTGTTCGTCATCCTCGAACACCTACCAGTGCTTTATGTTATCAGGCACAGAAGGTCAGTATCTGACTTCCACTTCATATCTAAGGAGTGGATTCTAAGGAGGCTTGAAATTACTAGCAACTATAGCTAGGGAATCTGCCATTATATTCCCTTCCCTAGGAAAGAACTAAACATTGAATGCCAAGAAGAAATTATCAATTAAGTCCCATACTTCATTTATGTATGTCCTTAGCCTGGGATGCTTAGTCTGACACTGATTCCTTATTTTCTTCACTACTAACTCAGAATCCCCATATACTGATAGACATGCTATATTCATATTTCTTGCCATTTGTAAGCCAAGAAATAAAGCCTCATATTCTACAACGTTATTGGTTGCTTCAAATTATAGTTTAAATGAGAGAGGAATGAGATTACCTTCTAGTGATACCAGCAACACACTTGCTCCATTACCTTCCTTAGAGTTCACTCCATCAAAGTATAATTTCCATACCTTATCTCTATCTCTACCTTCTTCCGTCGGCTGGATTGCCAAGTGTACCTAAGTTTCCTCAAGGATGTAGTCATCTTCCTCGAATAGTAGGCAAGAAAGATCACTCTCTTTCATACACAGGTGCATTTTTTGAACCTTCAGTTGCTATAAATATTTTCATGAACCTGGATTCCCTGTACAATCTTCTCTCCTCCCATCCAAAAGTAGGGAGGGTGGCGTATGAAAAATATAACTTAATAGATCCTCCAATTTTAGAGCCCCAAGATCTAGATAGAAGCATGCCAAATATGGCAGGGATATCAGTGACCACAATTTCCATTACCACGCTCTTGATTGGAATTTGAGCTAAGTTCACCACCAAGTCCTTTATCATCCCCAAACATTTCACTCTCTTCGAATTGAAAGAGTAAAGATCTTTGTAAGGCCTTTTTATTTGTAGATTGAGTTGCTCCATTACTATTAAGGGCATAAGGTTGTGAGAGGCACCTGAATCCAACATGCAATTATGGAGTAGTAGATCATGTATTATCAAAGTAACATAGAAAGGTGCCACTAAGGGATCATGTTCTTCGACGTGGGGACCAAAAACTACCATTGGTCTTTCTTCCTGAAGATTCAAGCAGTCATGTAAAGGGCCCGGAGTGGATGGATGCATAAATTGGGAGATATGAGCTTTGTAATTAGGATGCTTAAGGAGTTTAGTCAGAGGGACTGGGATCTTGATTTTTTCTAGTTCTTTTTGTAGATTAAAGACATTCATACCCTTTTCTGCATTACCAAATTCAACTGATTCTCTCTTTTTCAACTGCTTGCTTATTGAGAAGAGGAGGCTTCTCTTGTTTAAGGATTTCAGGCACACATCGGTCCTGATTTAATTGATCCTTCTTTTTCAGAGAGGCACCTTTTCCTAGACTGATTCTCTAGGGATATCTGGGAGAGGAGCAGTTTCATTCTGGTCTTGTTCTCTGGACCTTTTCCTAGAAGATCTGAGATCATATTTCCGGTGTAATTGGGCTTGCATGAAGTCTGCAAATTTCTTGCAATAATCACCTATTTCTTCATCTTTCAACACTGCATCTACTTCATGCAACCTTTCTTAGAAAGCCCTAGCTTCTTTCTCTTCATCTAAGAAGGAAGAGTATAGGTTCCCTTGAATTTCATGAGATTCTTGTGGTTGCTCATCTGGGTCATATTCTATATATAATGGGGGGGGTATGATCCAGTTGTTCCTTCCTTTCTCTCTGTAGTATTTGCAAGGGTTTCCTTTGATACTGGGGATTGAAACCTCGATTAGGAGCTTGGGCATTCTATCTTGGGAGGATTTTATTCTCCAGTTCAAGCTTAACTAGTTTTCTAGACAAGCTCTTGATCAACTTATCCATTTCTTCTAACTTTTGCTCTTGGGTCTCCTTTATCTAATTGGAGGAGGATGCTTCCTCTTTTCCTTTCTTCTTGTCACCTTAATCGATCTTTCCTCTTGAATTCCCTGTGGATGTAAATTTCACCTCTACCTTAAGGGCATCTACCTGGATCTAATCCAGTGTGGGAGGTTTCCTTTCTCTTCGTGTAATACCAAATTTAGATTCAAGGAAACAGGTAAATGAAGCATTTCGTAGGATTCACCTCTCTGCACACTCCAAAAGGTCAACGACACCTCCCAAAGTCGTTTTCAATCCTCCCTGTGGGCTCCAGGTAACCCGATACCATGACCTCCTTGTTTTCACTTTTTTTTACTCAGCTAAATGAAGCACGCAACACGTGCGACTCCCAACACCCATGAGGTTAAAATCACTAGTGTCAGGCCTTTAATGGACATCTAGATCCAAATATCTGACCCTTCATGTCCCTTCCCACTAGCGAACCTTTGTTATGAGATGCTTTCTGACCATGTAAGAAATCAGGAGCCTTTTAGGGTTATTAACTTTGGGTTGTATTATGAAATTTATCCTCTAGTTCACCTCCTCCCCGAGTTCATATCTTCTTTGGATGACTCCTATGAAAAGGATAAGAATGTCTTCATTTCTTCCTCAGGAGTTATAATCCTCGAGGTAATGCCCCTCTTAATCCAAAGAGCTTTGAATTTCCATGAGTCTTCCACTATGCATACATTCACCGATGCTACCCTATCCAGCCATTTTGTAATGCTCTCAGCCGAGGAACAACAATCATTCATGGGACAAATCCTCACTCCTAAGGTCAAAACCCTACCCACAAAAAATCAGTTTCCATTGACTCTCTTTTAGGCATCATTCCAACCTATTTTAGCCGCAATTTCTTGTTTGATGGGCGAAGATACCTCCCTGAAAATAAATAGGGCTACTTTGGGATGTTTGCATAAAATGAAACAACCTGGGTGCTTACTCAATATCCCAGGATATCTTTCAGCTACGATTTTCTTCCAAATCCATTGCTCCATGTTGTTCTATTTGTTCCTATATGCTCACATTGAATGGTTTCAATGCCTTAAGTTTGATGTGTTTCCCCTAACAAAGAAAAATTAAGTCTTCGATTGAAATATCTCAGTGAGAAAAAGACCTATTTTAGGTGGGTACTCTCATTTCATTTCATCTTTCATGGCCATTACCTACCAAATCATCCACGGGGTCCCACCTCCTAGAATCTTCCCAGAGCAAAGGGAGCTCCTCCAAATCAACGAGGAAGTTGCCATTGGAGATTAGTACTTTTATGAGGACTAGACATAAATTCAGGTTTATGAATGTGAACTCCCTCCATGTCACCTACCAATAGTCCTGCCTATGAGGATCTTCTTCCTCAAATTCGTCAGACAAGTCCTTAATCTAGACCTGCTCCACTTCATACCGGTAAAGAAAGGCTACATTTTTAAAATGGAACAACTAGTAGGCCCTTTTGTGGTAAGCACCAGATATGTATTCAAAATAGTTGAGGCCCTACTTGAATCCATGGAGTTTGAAAAGGGACAAATTTAGCATTATGATCCCCAAGGAATCCTTTCTCGAAGACAGGAAAATATTAAATCTTGAACATGATCCTAAGCCCAAGGTTGAATGGAAAACTAACTTTGATTCCTAGTCTCTTAATATAGAGATCAAGATCGAATCCCCGGTCAGCATGGATAAAACAAAAAAGAGGATTTTTGACTTATTAGAGACAAATGACATGGAGGAGGAACATTTCCATAAAAAACAAGAAGTCAAGGGCTTGAACAGGGACAAGGATTGGAGTAGGAATAGGAAGAGGAAGAACATGGTATACAGCTAGAAACACTAGTGTCTGACAACCTAGGTTTCTAGATCAATATGGAAATACCCCCAGTTGCTTCATCTACATCCTCAATTGAGGTAGTTGTCCTGGAATCAGAGGATAGTCTTTATGCTACAAGAACAAGTTGGTCACTAGGAAAGGCCATCCAAGTAAAAAACAGGAAAGAAAAGGAAAATTTACACTAGGAAATGGCCTCTAAGATAACTCCTCGTCACACTAGAGTACTAACAACAATGGACCTGGAGAAAGAAGAGATGAAGATAAGATTGCAACATCCCTCAATACAAACCCTGCCTTCTGGCCCTCAGTTCCAGGACTTGGATGTTTCTTTAGATTTAACTAGTGTCCCCTTGGCGGATAAAGTCAACTTACATAGGCACATTAGGGAAATGTTTTATAGTGACCTTAAAAAGAACCTGATGACCATCGACAAGGCCAAAACTTATATATAGAAGATCTCCAACAAGGTGAAGATGCAAAAGAGCAAGTCCTGGGTAACGTTTCTAGAGAAGGAGACCTATAAAGACTTTATCATGAAGTTGGGAGTTGATCTCGAAGACAAGGCAACAATAGCAGTTGTCTGACATGCCACGAAGTAAGAGAACCAAGAGTTAAGGCAATAATTAAATATGCCTAGAGTCAAACATATTCAAACTCCTGAGTTGATTTAGGTTGAAAAGGAGAAGGAGGCTCTAATACAAGAGCTAACTGAGAGCAAGAACAAAGTATCTACCTTGGAGTAGACAATAGCTGAGTTGCAGAATAGGATTGCCTCTCATATCTACACGATAGTAATGCCTAAGGACCCTCAAAATCCCACCGAGTGCCTCACTCAAGCATTGACCGAGATACAACTATCTGAAGGGGAGTTAATGAAGGCTCAGAGGGATCTAGATGTTGCCAAAGCCCAAGTAGCTTAGAAAGAGAAACAACTCCAAACTTCGAATGCCAATGTAGACAAGGTCTCTAGAGATCTATAGATTTCCACTCAAGAAAATAAGGAACTAAAGGCCAAGCTCAAAGGGAACATGGCTCTTATTGAGACTAGATAGTTGATATGGGATGAGATCATCCATGAGATCAACCTTAGTTGGGAACATATAGCCTTGATACATGACCAAAAAAGTCTCAGTGCAGAATGTGCTCCCTCTCTCCTCAATGACAAACAGGTAAGCATAACTAACTCTCAGTATGCTAAGAAATACATTCACTTCCTAACTAAGAGGTCAATTGATGAGCTAAGGCCACTGGATATAGTCGATATAATGGGTGTGGTGGAAGATATTTCTAAATTAATTTTGAAGGAAGAAGCTAGAGCTAGAGAAGAACAAAGTCTTATTAGGCTGCAAAAAGAGGTGGCTTCTTTCAATGAGGAATTCGACAAGCTTCTACAAGCTGGGTTACCAGATTTGTGGGGACCCAATGGGGAGTTGTTTACACGAGAGCTATATAATCAGAAAATGATTGAGATCAAGAGTAAGATAGGGGCAGCCCCCAAGAAGACGTCAGTTCTCAAAGGGATAACTATAATGAATTTCCTTAAAAAGGAATTTCATCTTCTTGAGTTGGTCAAAAGTACCTTTCATCGCAAATTAGACTATTCAGGGGTGATCCATCTCTATCTCAACTATAGACAGTTCAACTCTATTCCTCCACCTCCTCCAGCCATGTGGTAGCGGTGTGAGAAATTTTCTAACCCTCCACTACTACAGATGGTTCATCCTCATGCTCCAATGGCTTCCCATCAAGCATCTTCATCATCCCGTCGGTCCTAAGGACCACTCAGATTGTGCCAGCAATGGAATTTTATTTTACTTTCAGTTGTTTTTACTTTATGCTTTTACTATACTTTGTTAAAGACATTATGTATTGGTTAGAATAGTTGTGCCCTCACACACGCTAAAATTTTGAAGCATGTTTTGAGATGATGTGTGAGATCAAGAGAGAATATTATTCTAACGACCTATCATTGTTTAAGAAGGCCTATATATATGTGATCTTGAAAAATGAAGAAGGGTTCTGAATTTTGGAAGAAAAACTCTGTTTATTTTTTAGGAACAGTCTCCGGGTTGTATCCTTGTATGATTTTGCACATATATTAATTAATGATCTATATTTATTCTCATGTTCCAATGTTAAGTATGTCTTCTATCTTTAGTATTTTCACCTGTGTTGCACATTCTTCTCAGATCTCTATGGCATATAGTCACTAGATGTATTTCTTTTTATTTACAGATTCATTTTAAATCAGACTTTGGTTGAAAGAATGTCTGTGTGAATGACTAAAATTAATCTTTAAAGAGCACTACTGAGATCTTAGCATTCATTTCAATCTTTCATTCATCTCTTCACTCTGAATCGTGTATATGTAGAATTATTGTTTCTCTAAGCTCTGCATAGATAAATTTCTTTCCTTTTGTTCTTCTACCATAACTCCTCTAAAACAAAATGGGTTGTAATCTCCTGAATAAAGCTAGCCACTGATGATTGATACATTATATTATTGTGTGACTACAAAGCATGAAGGCTTGATAGAATGAGTAATTTTCCATGTGTTTTGAACCACTCATAAACAAAAATCACAAGTGACTTTAGTAAGGTGCTCTTTACTTTCTAATGCATGATTATAGATGCACCTAATTCAGATGACTCAGGCACTAGTCTCTTTGCAATCTAGAGGTTGTCTTTGAGAAGTACAAAAGTTAGTATGCTGAATAAATAACTTTATAATTTGGAAAGAAGAGAGATTTTTTAGGCTTATATTATCATCATATGGTTAATTTCAAGTTGAGGTCATTTGTTTAGGGGATTTTCGAGGTATAAAATGGGCCTCCTAAGGAAATTATAAAATAATAATAGAAATAATAAAATAAGATTAGATGAGGTCATCAAATTTTAGAGGGAAAAAAGAAAAAACTATTTTTTCAACTCGTATTTTCAACTTATCTCCCTATGGGTTTACTCAAATTTCAAGCAGAAACACTCGTTAGATGCATAATTTGATTCCTAATCCAAGGAGTACCAATGTTGTATACTTTTGATGGACTTTGCTACACGAACATTGATAGATACATGAAAAACGTGATTGCAATCACGTTTTTTCATGTATTTCTCATTTTTCGTGTGGTAGGGTACATCAAAAGTATGCAACATGGGTACTCTTTAGATGAGGAATTAAATTTCACATCCAACGAATACTCCCGCTCAAACTTTGAGTAAAAAATTAGGGAGATAAGTTGAAAATACAATTTGAAAAAATAGTTTTATTATTTTATTATTTTTTAATATTTTTACCTTTTTACTCCAAAAATGGTGAATCGTCCCCCATGGTTGACATCATCATATTGAATCCTATTGGTTCTTATAAAGTTGATTTTGGTTGTACATTTTTCTTAGGAGTCCCATTTTAGATCTCAAAAGTCCCCTAATGAAATATGTTCTTTAATTGATGGTAATGTCCATATTTTGTGCATAAACTAGTAGAGTATGCAGGGTCGTTGGATTCCATCATGATGGCTAAAAGTCACATTGTTGACGTAAAGCTGGTAGGTTTTCTCTTAGATTAGTAAGAGATATTTGTTTCTCTGATATATTTTCGTGAATACTATAACTAAGGGTCATCATGCCATGGCCTTCATATACTTCCCAGATTTGATGTTTGTGAAGATAACTTGCTTCCATTCTATTGTGCCAAATCAGCTTGCTATCTTCCGACTTGACCAGACAATTGACTTGAAATTTGTGCCTGAGCCTGCATCATGTGTCACTATGTTTGACACCTAAAGTACTTTTCATGCTAAGTTTTGAAAAAAAATTGATCGAAGTCTTAGAGGATTGAATCTTGCATCTTTTCTAACCAATAATTAGATTAGATTGTTTTTACTTAGTTAGCGAGATAGTCGACAAAGGTTTGACCTCATGCATTGTTAGTGGAATGGTCTACTATTTATTGAGGCACGTGGATTGCACCCATTTCCATTCCCTTTGACGTCATGCAATGTGAGAAGCCAGAGCCTGGACCTAGGTATGATTTTTATGGAGTTGTGTTAATTATTTGTAGAGATGTCATAGCATTGATCCATCGATGAATTGCATTCGTGCCTGACATTACAAGGAGTTTTGGTTGATAGTGTTGAATGGTGGCCCATAGAACTAACAAGTAGTCCCAAAAAATGGTATGAATTGGCATCCCAAAACTTGTCATTGATATCATAAATTTATTATTATTTTTTATTTGAATGCTTCAATTTTTTTAATATAGTGTTTCTAAAGAAGTGAAAAGAAGCTTAATAAAGTGGGGGTGATTTCAAAAAAAGTTACAGTTTCAAACTCTATTTATATGTTTGCATATGAGGGTTCTACAAGTGAAAATTTGAAAGAGGTCTAGAGTGAAATCTCCATGGTAGTTCGACTTGGTAACCACCCACTGTATGATGGAAATGGTAAACATCTTTTGTATCAGAAAATATGAAATATGATCCAAATTGTCCAATGGATGGAGGGGAAAATCATGTTATTGTATGATGTTCTTTATTGGCCTTATTAATTGCTGTGTAGATTGAAACTATTATGCTAATTGAAAAAAATTAATGTTATTTAGGGCATTTTAGGTTGATTATGTGTGCTTTCTTGTTTGGGAAGTTTGTAATATAAGTTTCCAAACCCCTTGAATTGGTCAAGTGGCTTTTACAATTTGTTTCTATGTAGCTTATTTCCCTAAGTGTTTAAAGAATCGAAAGTGGAATCCACCATGGATTTGCAGTCTAAGTAGTAGGCTCCAAATCTAGTCGTCATCGTGTTGCAAGAAATATGATACATGTGTTGACTTCTGAGTGGGCTCTAACAATGTATCTACTATTCATCTTTTACTTTTTGAGTTGCATTGTAAGTGGTTGTCTTTTTGGTGGTATCTAACACCCTCAATTTTATGAATTTGATTTATTAAAAAAGTTTCAAATTATTAATATAATCGAGTTACTAAACACTCTAATACCAACTACTATTCATGAGACAACCCAAATTAAGAAGTACACCCATCCAAGAATGAGAGATAAAAGTGAAAAAAAATGTGTCACAAGAAAGAGATTTATGTCTCTTAGAAATGGTTTTCAAGGACCACCAAAAAACAAATATGGGAGTACTCAAGGTCTCAACAAATGATGGTTCAACGATGATCATGATCCAAGTGGATGTTGGTGGCCACCAACCTATCCCATTTGGACCCCCACAACTGTCTCTTTCAGTTTTTCTGTTTCCTTAATTATAGCACAGTTTACTATTTTTAGCAGTTTTTCGGGTCCTAAACTTCCGGAGCCGTTTTGACGCCCTAAACGACGTTTTTTGGGAAATCTTCCGCTAGCGATTTTTTTGATAAAAATCGTCTTTTTCGTCGTAGTCCTCGGGGAGATCTTTCCAACGGGCTATCATACGCGTCAAACGGAGATAATACGACCAATTCGCGACCCCGGGAAGTTGGCTGTCCAACTCACCCCAAAACGGGGCCCACAATTTGGCGTTTCATCTTCTAGGGTTAGGTTTTGGAATGTGAAGGGTTTTCGATTGTTTCTCAATAATAAATAGGCCTTCGAGCCTCATTGTAATGACAGTTCGAAACAGTTCAGAGGCATGTAGCCGACACATCTCTTCTCAGAGATAAGCTACCATCGCCCTAGCTAGTTTATTTCCATTACTATTTTAAATAAAAGTTTCTTTGTGGTTTTTTTTTATTGGGCATTCTCCTTTTTTTTTCTTCTGGCAATTCAAGTTTTCAGATCTTGGGGATCTCCTCCCAAGATTCGGATCAGTGGTATCAGAGCAGTCTGCTTTTTCTCTGTTTTTCTTTGCATGTCCCCAACGAGGTCGGGATATAAGGAGTTAGGTCTGGAACTGGTCGAACCTTTGCAAGACCAGCCTCGCAAATCTCGACGACCTCCCATGGCGGATGAGAAGAAAAATGAGGGGGCAGGAGATCCTATCAAAATCTTGCTCGAAGAAGCCCTCGAGCGACAAAGGAACGCGATGATGGACAGCTTTGCCCAAATCCTTCAGCGGCTACCTAGAGGCGACGCATCGGCTTCCAACAGCTACTCTGGAAATGCCACACCGTTTAAGGTACAAGTTAATTTTGAAATCCCCATCTTCGAGGGTCAAATAGACGCAGATGTCGTAGATAAATGGTTAAATCTGCTCGATCGGTATTTTTCTGTTCATGAATTTTCAAGTCGGGAAAAGATTGTTTTTGCTCTTCTCAAAGCAGCCCCCCATGTCAAGGACTGATGGGAAACCTACTGCGAACAGAAGGATGAAAGTACAAGCTCACTATTTTCAGCCACACCCACTTGGGATGACTTCCAGGATGCCATCAAGGAGCAGTACTACCCTGTCAAAAGCTATGAGGACAAATACATCAAATGGACCACATTGCGGCAGGGACGAGACCAAGATGTGCCGGAGTTCACAAACATTTTTCATACCCTTCGCACACAATTGGGTATCAAAGATTCTGAGCTGCATCTGGTACTCAAATACCGCGGCTGCCTACACAGATACATCGAGGAAGAGATGGAGTTCTTGAACATCTCCTCACTCGGCACAGCATACCGATACGCTGTCAAAATCGAGCAAAAGTTCAAACAGAAGAAGCGAGACTTTGGATCTGCAAATCCAAAGCCCAAAGGACAAAGCCAAGGCGGGGTGACCCAAGACAACCCGTCAAAGCCGCAAGAAAAGAACAACACCATGAAGCCAAAGAAGGACACAGGAAAGTGGTGTGAGTTCCACAAGAGTCCCACTCATAACACAAGTGAGTGTCGGACCAAGCAGTCGTTGGTGGCCGAGTTGAAGGCTTCCGAATCAGTTGCATGTTCCGACTCTGAGTCAGAACCCGACAAGGGGAATGACAAAGGGAAGTAGATCATTGATGCGGATCCCAGCGCCACTGTTGCTACTGCCACGATCCAGAAAAATGAGCCCGAAGATCCAGAGGAGGGGGAACGTCTTTTCCACTCACAGATGCGGGTGAAGGGTTCGCCGCTGCAATTCATTGTCGACAGTGGCAGCCAAAAGAACCTCATTTCAGTAGAGGTCGTGAAGCGGTTGGGCCTACCAACTACACCACACCCACAGCCGTACAGTATCGGTTGGCTTCACGAAGGACGAGATCTCAAAGTTCGCCAGCAGTGTCGCCTTCCCTACAGCATCAAGCCCTTCACAGACGAGGTATTGTGTGATGTTACACCTCTGGATGTTTGTGATGTACTATTAGGCCAGCCATACTTGTGGAGGCGACATGTTGTGTATGAGTCAAGGCCTCGCACTGTCATCATTTCTTTGGATAATTCATTATACAGGACACCGGAGGTAGCCCTACCTACCGCCACCTCTTTGATCACTGCTAAGAAAGGCAGCAAGCTCATCTCATAGACTAGGAAATTTATTTTCTTTCTAGTTCGCTCCCAAAGTAAGGGGAAGATCGTTGCTACATCCATGACCCCCGCGAAGGGTTCCTCCACACAGCAGCAACAACAGAGGGATACAGTCGTGACAAAACACAGGAACAACTTCTCCTTACCCAGAGGGGTACCACACAAGTTTCAGGTGGGCGACAAAGTTTGGTTACATTTGCAGAGGGAGCACCTTACCAGAACCCATCAGAAACTGAGACCACTTCGACATGGTCCTTACACCAGTAACAAGGCTACGGGAAACAATGCTTTGAAACACAGCATTCCTCCATCCCTTCGCTTGCACCGAGTGTTCAATGTGGACCGTCACCGACCATGCTCCCCACCATTTCTGGACACATCAGAGATTGCAGAACAGCTCACCAGAGACCCAGCTCAGCAGAAGCTTCCTCATCTCAGGGAGGAACTCAACGCAATGGGGACCATTGCTTCGTAAGGGGGGAGGAATGATCCAAGTGGATTTTGGTGGCCACCCACCTATCCCATTTGGACCCCCACAACTGTCTCTTTCAGTTTTTCTATTTCCTTAATTATAGCACAGTTTACTATTTTTAGCAGTTTTTTGGGTCCTAAACTTCTAGAGCCGTTTTGAGGCCCTAAACGAAGTTTTTTGGGAAATCTTCGGCCAGCGATTTTTCTGATAAAAATCATATTTTCCTTCGTAGTCCTCGGGGAGATCTTTCCAACGGGCTATCATACGCGTCAAACAGAGATAATATGACCAATTCGCGACCCCGGGAAGTTGGCTGTCCAACTCACCCCAAAACGGGGCCCACAATTTGGCGTTTCATCTTCTAGGGTTAGGTTTTGGAATGTGAAGGGTTTTCGATTGTTTCTCAATAATAAATAGGCCTTCGAGCCTCATTGTAATGACAGTTCGAAACAATTCAGAGGCATGTAGCCGACACATCTCTTCTCAGAGATAAGCTACCATCGCCCCAGCTGGGTTATTTCTATTTGTAAGCATATTTCAGTATTCTCCATTAATGAAATGAAGTATTGTTTCCGCTGCATCTCTGTTTTTATGGTTATCGCATCTCTGTATTTATGGTTATCTCTGTAATCTATTGTGTTCCTGCTTAAATTCGGATCAGATCACCAACTCTAGAACTATCATAACAGTTCCTGAACAAACCAAATTTGGAACTATCAAAGCAGTTCCTAGAACAATTTATAATATGACATCTTCTGCTACTGGAAGTGATCCTTCACCATAAACTGATGTAGAAGATACCGAAGTAAAAGTGTAGGTGATGTTTTATGGATAGAACATACCAACCAAAACTCAACATGCCAAAAACTTAAAATCATTCCCATAGAGTATAAAAGATCATAGAACGCAAATTCATCTTTGATCTGACTATAACTTGAATCTGACTACAAACTCGTAGTCTAGACTCTAGTAGTAAACATTGATTATCTTTGAATCGGTCTCCTGTGATAAATGTTTGAACCTATAGCAGACCATTAATTTCATCCATTCCCTCCTTGTTAGATATAGGGTGAGAAGATGAAGTACACTTCACTGCAAGGTTGGTCAACACCCTAGAACATCTCCTGCAGTATAACCTGTAACCTTCACCATAAATTGATGTAGCAGATACTGAAGAAATGTGCAAGTGATGTTTTATGTATACAACACACCAACCAAAACCCAACATGCTAAAAACATGAAATCATGCCCATAGAGTATAAATATCATAGAACACAAATTCATCTCTGATCTGACTATAAGTTGAATCTGATTGCAAACTCGTAGTCTAGGCTCTAGCAGTAAACTCTAATTATCTTTGAAACAAGATCACTTGATAAATATTTGAACCTATAGTAGACCATCAATTCCATCCATCCCCCCTTGTTAGATATAGGGTGAGAAGATGAAGTACACTTCACTACAAGGCTGGTCAACACCTTAGAACATCTCCTGTGGTATAACCTATAAATATTCTTGGTAGTTTTACACCAATCCCAAGAACAAATCCATCCGAATTTAATTTTCTCTCTTGTAGTAGTCATATGCTTCAAAACTCTGTTTGTGTGATGATTCTTCTTTTGACAATGTTCACTCACAAGAATGAAGATCATAACAATGATCTTTCTCATGCCCAACTCTACCACAATATTGGCATCTAACATTTTTTGTGGGACATCATGATCTAGAAATCCAACGCTACGAAACTATATAGGCTTTGAAAAATTAGGAACATAAAAAGGAACATCCTTATTATATCCCACACCAATTCTATTTTTTTGTACATAATTTCTTCCCAAGGTCTTATAGAGGTTTTGGGAACATCAAATTTCATATTTGTATCAAAATGACCCTTGCATACCTTTTCCTTATAGGATCACTGAACATGAATTTTAGATACATCCAAATTTGTTCTTGAAATAGTATGATCCATCTCTAATTGTTGTTCAGGCTTAGAAAGGGATCTTTTGTGAACAAAAACTAGTTCATGTCGCTAGAATTGGGATTTGAGTTGCAGAAAATCGATCCTCTCTTATGCATTTTAAAACAATTTATAATGTTAGATAGGGTATCCTTGTTAATTTGGGTTGTGTCATGAACAATAGTTGGTATTAGAGTGTTCAAAAACTCTAATACATTAATAATTTGAACCATTTTTTAATGAATCAAATGCAGAAAATTGAGGGTGTTGGATACCACCGAAAATGCACCCACTTACAATGCAACTCAACATGTAAAAGAGGAATAGTCAGTACACTATTAAACTCCACTCAAAATTCAATGCATATATAATATTTCTTACAACACAATGACGACTAGATTTTGAGCCTACTAATTAGACCACAAATCTATGGTGGATTACCTTCTGCGAAATTTATATACTCTGTCGACAAGATAAATATCATGCGACTATTAGAATTGCAGAATGGTGGTTATTACGTTGAATAAACAACTTTATAATTTGGAAAGAAGAGAGATCTGTGAGACCTATAGTATGAGCATATGAGTCAATTCAATTTGAGTTCATTTAAATATTTTCTTTAATTGATGGTAATGTCCATATTTTATGCATAAAATATAAGAATATGTAGGTTGGCTGGATTCCATAATGATGGTCGAAAGTCAGATTGTGGACACAAAGCTTGTAGGTTTTATCATGGAGTGGTAAGAGATATTTGTTTCTCTGATATATTTCCATGAATGATATAAATGAGGGTCAGCATGCCATGGCCTTCGTATACTTCCCAGATTTTATGTTTGTGAAGATAAGTTGCTTCCATTATGTTGTGCTAAATCAACAAACTAGCATCCATATTGACCAGACAATTGACCTGAAATTTGCGACTGAGCCCACATCTTGTGTCATTGTGTTTTGACACCTGAAGTACTTTTCAAATTAATTTTTGAACAAAAAATTTATCAAAGTCTTAGATGAGTGAATCTTGCTTCATGTCTAACCAACAGTTAGATTAGACTTTATTTACTCAATTAGCAGAGATAGTCGACAGAGGTTCAACCTAATGCATTGTTAGTGGAATGGTCTACTATTTATTGAGGCACATGCATTCCACCCATTTACATTCCCTTTGATGTCATGGAGAGGGAGAAGTCAGAGCCTGGACCCAGGTATGATTTTTAAGGAGTTGTGTTAATTATTTATAGAGAGGTCAGAGACTAATCAATCGATGAGTTGCATATAGTCTTGACATTACAAGGAGTTTCAGTTGATAGTGTTGAATGGTGGCTAATAGATTTGATAAGAAGTCCTAGAAAATGGTACGAACCAACATTCCAAAACTTGTTCTTGATATCATAAATTTATTGTTATTGTTGATTTGAATGCTTCGATTTTTTTAACACAATTTTTCTAAAAGAAGAGAAAATAAGCTTAATAAAGTGAGGGGGTGATTTCAAAAAAAGTGATAGTTTTAAAATCTGTTAATATCTTTGCATCTGAGGGTTTTATAAGTGAAAATTTGAAATGGTCTTGAGTAATTGTATTGTAAGTGTGGGATGCCAACATTTTCAAAGTTGATTGTTTTTCGATAGTGAGCTAGAGAAAATGGTGATAATTATTGATTTGATAGAGTTATTAAATACTCTAATGATATTTAATGTTCATAATAAAGTCCCAATTAACAAGAACACCCTATCTGACATTAGAAATTATTCGCAAAAGTCACAAGAGATGGTCCAATTTCTCCAAATAGAGTCACAATTGCAAAAGGATGAATTATGTGAACTAAAGATGAGTTGCAATTCTAAACTTGTTTTTGTTCAAAACTCCCATTTTAAGCCTAGACAAAAGTCAAACATGGATCAGACCATTTCAAGAACAAATTTGGATCTAGTTGAAAACCATGTTTAGTGCTCCAACAAGAAAATGGTGTGTAAGGGTCATTTGCATACAGATATGAAACCTGATGTTCCCAAAACCTTTATAAGACCTTGGGAAGAAATTATGCACAACAAAAATAGAACTGGAGTGGGATATAATAAGGATGTTTCTTTTCATGTTCCTGGTTTTTCAAAGTCTATACAATTTCATAGTGTTGGATTTCTAGATGATGTTGTCCCACAAAAAATTGTTAGATGCCAATATTGTGACAGATTTGGACATGAGAAAGATCATTGTTATGATCTTCATCCTTGTGAACATTATGGAAAGAAGAATCATCATTCAAATAGATGTGTCAAACATAAGACTAATAAGGCTACTACAAGAGAGAACATTAATTTTGGATGGATTTCTTCTTGGGATTGGTCTAAAAATACCAAGAAGATTTACAGGTCATAACACACGTTATGTTAGAGAGTATTGACTAGTCATGTGGTGAAGAGTACTTCATCTTCTCACCCTATACCTGAAAAGGGGGGAATTGATGGAATTAATGGTCTGTTATAGGTTCAGAGATTTATCAAGCAACCCTAAGTGAGAGACAATCATAGTTTACTGCTACAATCTAGTGTCAGGGTTTAAAAATGAGATTCAAAGTTGTAGATAGAACTATTTTTGTCTATGAGAATGATTTCATGTCTTTGGCATGCTGCACTTTTTTCTAGGAACTATTTTGACAGTTCCAAAGCTGGTTTGTTTTAGGAACTTCTTTGATAGTTTGAAAGTTGGTGGTCATCTTTGAACCATCACTAGTTGAGACCTTTGAGTTCTCACACATTTTTATATTTTTATGCTTTTCTCTTAAAAACCACCATCCTTGATTTTTGGTCATCCTTTAAAACCATTTCTAAGAGACATTCAACTCTTGGATGAGATGATTTTTTGCACTTTTAGCTCTCATTATTGGACTTTTATACATCACTTCAAATTAAGGGGGGAATGTTAGACACCTAATGCTTGGGTTATGGTGATGATTAGTTATTAGAGTCCAAAAAAACCTAGAAACAACTACAACAAAAGAGACATGATTATTCTAAACTAGATTTTGTCCAAAAAAACTCTTGTTTAAGCCTAAACAATAGTCGGAGATGGATTAGAACATTTTAGGAACAAATTTGGATGCATATGAAAGTCATGTTTAGTGCTCCAACAAGGTAAAGGTATGTAAGCATCATTTTCATACAGATATGAAACCTGATGTCCCCAAAACCTTTTAAGTCCTTGGGAGGAAATTATGCACGACAAAAAAGAACTGGTGTGGGATATAATAAGGATGTTTCTTTTCATGTTCCTGGTTTTTCAAAGCCTTTAGATTTTTGTAGTGATGAATTTCTAGATGATGTTTTCCACAACAATTTTTTAGATGCCAATGTTTTGATGAAGTTGGACATGATAAAGATCATTGTTATGATCTTCATCCTTGTGAAAATTGTGGAAATAAGAATCATCATTTAGATATTTTTTTCAAGAATAAGGCTACTACAAGAGAGAAAATTAATTTTGGATGGATTATTTCTTGGGTTTGGTCTAAAACTACCAAGAAGATTTATAGGTCATTCCAAAAGAGACATTCTAGAGTGTTGACCAACCTTGTAGTGAAGTGTACTTCATCTTCTCACCTTATATTTGACAAGGGGGGAATTGATTGAATTGATGATCTATTATAGGTTCAAAGATTTGTCAACCGAGCCTAATTGAGAGATAGTCAAAGTTGTACTAATAAAAACTAGAATTTGAGTTCAAAAATCATATTTAGAGTTCTAAACAAAGTTGTTTTGATTTATGGTCCATGATCATTATACTCTATGAGCATGATTTCATGTTTTTGGCATGTTGAGATTTGTGAAGGAGAACTTCCCCTAGTAGAAGATGTAAATTAGGAATCGTTCCAAAGTTGGTTTCTTTGAGGAACTGGTATGATAGTTCTAGATTTGGTGTCCATCCTTAAACTATCACTGGTTGAGACCTTGATTTCTCCCATATTTTTGTATCATTTGTGGATTTCTCTTAAAAAACACTAGAGGGCTTATTTAGCCATTGGCTGAGATGCATTTTTTCATTTTTAACTCTCATTCTTGAACTTTGATACATACCTTCGGATTAAGCAGGGAATGTTACACACCTAATCCTCAGGATTATAATTTGGTCTAGTGTGTGTTATGGAGATTAGTTATTGGAGTCCAGGAACACCTAGAAACTGAATCAATAGTTTCACCATATATTTATATGTACACTATGTAAGCCATTCTTACCATCATTATTGTTAAAATAAATAAGAATTTTTTTCCAATTTGTGTGTCTAACACTCTCAGGGATAACTCCTAGATTTCAAAGTATTAACATTCACCTCTAGCATGAATCATAATAAATTTCAGTTTTTGTCTTTTACAAAGAATAAACAACAATGTTACCAAGTGAAAATATGAAATATTTGTTTTGTGATAGATTCCTTGAAAGAATTAGGTTATTGCTAAGTTGTTATACTTAGATTTGAGTCATAAAATCACCATAATATCCCAGAGTACGAAAATCAAACTACTGTAAAACAAGTGTTATGTGCTTAACATAATTTATCATTCATGAACCATTGCTTGCTTAGTGGTCAAGATACTTATGTTTTTTAATAATTTTTCAAAGTTACCAAACTTAATATTCATCTCAAGCACATATTGATTTCTTAGAATGATGTATTATGGCGTCCAACTCTGTCGTTAAATTTTCTGAAAATGTATGTTATAATGAATGGATATGCTAGGCAAGAAATATTACTTTATATTTAGAGAATATATATGCTAATCTAAACCATATCCTTCAATTCACCAAGCTATTTCCACATAAAAAATGTATTATTATTCTTGAAGAGCAAGTCATTTGGCGGTGTAGAATGTCAATTTTGATACCTTATAAAGTTAAACCATTAATTTGACAAATATTCAAGATTATAAAAACCAACTAGTAACAATTTTTAGATGATCAAACACACATGTTAAACCTTAAAGAAAATTTCAGTAATAAAAGTAGGCAATTGTTTAGATTCGTTAAAAAATCATTCACAGTTTAGGGCATTAAGTTAGTGCAAAATTATTAGAACATGAATCAACGAACATCCAAGATACATCCCAAATATATGAAACCCACATCAAAAAAAAGGAATAATAGTCTAACATAAAACAATCAAGTTGTTAGCTTTTCCAATGCATTGGTTTAGTTTATACAGTCATGTTCATTCTTCATCTATCAAAAAAAGATGAGATTAAACCACTAGATTAGAGAAAATGCAAAATTTTCAAAGTATAAAGAAAATATATAGAAAATGAAAAATCCTAAAAGAACAAAGCAAATAAACTATACCATATATGCACTTGAAATCAAGTCTATACTAGATTCAATAAATTAACCCTAGACTTTATATAATCAATCTAGATCTAAGGATAAAAATAAATTCAATAACTTAATCCTAAACTTGAAATAAGAAATCTAGATCTAAGGATAAAAATAAATTCAATAAATTAGCCCTAAACTTGAAATAAACAATATAGATCTAAGGAAAAAATAAAGTTAAATTATAGATTTTAAAATAAAATAAAATTGAGAGAGAAAACATTTAACTGTTTAGATGAAAAATGCAAGCTAAAGACTAATGCCTACCCCGCTTGGGTTACGGGAGTCACTTGATCTAATATTGAGTATTATTTTTGCATATTTTGTGTGTGAAGTCATAGGCACCATCAAGAAATTGCTTGAGTGTTATTCTTGTATCTATTTTGTTTGAAGTCATAAGCACCCTAAAATGATCACTTAGTTAGCTCAAAACTGGGATACTTGAAGCATTACAAGGTTGCTCGTAAAGTCCACTCACAAGGAAATACACATTTTTGAGATCTTAATGAAAAAAAGCTTTAGATGGCATGGTATGCCAAAGATGATTGTGTCTAGATGCGATGTTAGGTTCACCTCAAGATTTTGGTAAGCTTGTTTGAAGGAATTGGAATGTAGTTAGAATTCAACACTTCCTATCCCCCTAAAATAGATGGTCATACAAAGAGGCCAACTCAAGTTTTAGAATATATGATTCACATTTACATGATCAATAATCCTACTAGGTGGGAATACTATCTTCAATTAGTAGAATTTACATACAATAATGGCTATCATTAGGCACTAAAAATTGGTCTGTTTGAAGAACTATATGGTTGAAGTGAAATACTTCAATTAGTTGGGACCATCCAATGGATAAAATTACACTTGGATAAAACCTATGGAAAGAAATGAAACCTAAATTCATCCAAATCAAACAAATGTTGAAGGAAACATGTGATAGTACATAAATAAAAATAAAACCAATAGCGAATTCCAAGTGGGAGATCATGTGTACCTACGAGTTAAGCCCAATAAAATCCCATTGAGGATGGGAACCTATGCTAAATTGGAACCTAAATACTATGGACCCTTCAATATCCTAGAGAGGAGTGGGACCAATATTATACATAATTGTGTTATCTCCTATTGTTAAAGCACAAAATGTATTCCATATATCCTTTCTCAAGAAATATGCTCATGATTATAATCACATCATTGATTGAATTATGATTATAAGGTGGATCCTGAAGGAGAGTTCCAACCGAAGTCTCAATGCATACTAGAAAGGAAGGATACATCGCTCCCAAATCAAACCAAATCATAGGTCAAGGAGCAATGGAAAAATTTCGGAACAGAAGAGACCACATGGGAACTATACGATGCCATGAAAAGTGGCATACCTATTTTCATTTATTGTATAAAGATATTTTGGTGAATAGTAGAACATAGAGGACAACGTTACGTTAACGTGGAGGGAAAGGTAACACTTTATTTTCTCCCAATTTATAATTATAATTAGAACCCAAAAACATAGTGACAGAACAAAGATATTTTAAGGATTTTTGAATTGTGATGGACAATTAAAAACAATGTAATATCATTTTGATAAATATTCAAGAAACGTCCTCACACAATTAAGTGAAAAGTGGAGCATTGGTATCAACCATGATACGACAATAGAAATTTGCTGAGGCGACCAGAAGATTACCTTTCCTAGCAAGTAAATGACTTTTGCCAAAAGCCCATATTACCAAACTGTCAAGAATTTGAATTCAAAATTATTTCCCTCTCTTCCCTCTTCCCCAAAAATAATTATTTAAATATATTTATATAGTTAGGAAGCCCACCAACCATAATTAGGGATATCTGGGATAGCTAAAACTCTCATCCAAATTTACTGGCAAGTACCCACCTTAGTTTCCCAAGTTAACCCAAAAATTCCTTTACCACACATTGGAAAATCACGAGCCTTCTAAGGAAATGGTAAGAGAATGCATGTGGGGGTTAGGGAAACCATTATTCAGTGTGTGGGTATTGTGCAGGAGACACAAGAGGTGCAAAAAGAGAGTTTCCACAATATTTGGAAGTGCCCACAAGGAGATAGAGAAAAAGTAACGAGTGGGTTATTGTTGGTATTTTACGAGAAAATAGACCTCAATTTGGTTTCCAAAAATCATGCCTAAGGATAATAAATTTGAATGGCCTTTGTTACTAGGATTTTTAGCCAAATAAATTCAAGTTGGAATCCCATACTTGACCTAGGAAAAAAGGGCTATGAATTTTGATGTTAGATCGATAAGAAAGCATGAACTTAGAAAGGGGCATTGAGGGACTACACAAGTAGTGAAGGGACTCCCTTTTGAAATTGAAATCTACTAGGATGGAATCTAAAGAATTCATGGAAGTCATAGGCTCAATGGTTAAAAGGGTTTTTCCACCACTAGATTTAAAATAAAGGAGAGTGGCCTTAGCAGCCACCAATTTCTCTGAGAAACTAGGGTTTCCCTATGGTATAATGTTATGGCTAGGGATGGCAGGCTATAGATAGAGACATGCATATATGATTCTATGGTGGTGTGGAAAATAACACCTTCATAATCACTGCAGGAATTTGGTTTTAGTTAAGTCTCTTAATTTTCTTTAATTGATGTGAGTCAACTATAACTTAATTGATATTTCTTACTTGAATGGATGATTACATGTTGGGTAACTTTTATTGAACAACAATAGTTATATCATTGTTGAGCATACTAGCTAATGGAAAATGTTTTTGATGTGATTACTAGGAAATTAAACATTTGGCCATATTGATAGACCCTAAGGTGGAGTCCCAAATTTTATATGAAGACTAAGTCACTCTTAATCTTCACAAAACATTAGAAGATAACATTGAAAATGTACACCTATGCTCTCTTGATCCCTGCAAATATGGTCATAAAGTCTTGCTGGACCACTAAGCATTATGGGAGAATTAAATTACACCTCAAGTGTGCCGGGGATGACTATTATTCCTTCATAAACACTATTATATAGTTAAGTATAGTCTTGTACTAAAGGGTTGTAGTATTAAGCTATGGGTTGGTTGGAATAATGAAGACACTAGCCTCCACCTTATGGAAACCACACTAACAAATTTTGTTGAAATTTGAAAGGTTTTAATCAACTTTAGAGTTCTAATCTATGGGGGAAAATGTATCATTGATCTCTATGCAATTATTGCCTATGGGTTTAGCCACCCAACATGAAAATGGACCTCTGGAGCTATACATACCCACACATTGTTGGAAAAGACACACCATGCAAGATAGATACTTTATATTGCCAAAAAATAAAGCTCAAGTGGATACCTATATATACTCTTATGTCACCAAAGAAGATATTTATTATGTAATACACCTAACCATATTGCTGAAAAGTCAATTTTCAAGAGCGATAAGCAAGGAGTTGGAAATTCCTCCCTCTCACTGGACTGGGATGATAAGAAAAAGATAGAGTCTTGCGTGTAGAGTCTTAAATGAAACTCATTTCAATTTTTTTTCTCATGTTTAAAGTTATTTATTTCATGGAATTGAGAGGAAAAAGATGTAGCAACAAGTAAATCAAGTGGAATAGCTCACACCTTATTTATTTTATCATTGTTATCATATTCTAATGGATGCAATGGTTATACAAAAGGTTGTATAACTGAATGGATTTTCCTGAGTAAAACCCACATCGAGTTTGATAAAGTCTCACTATCATTTTCATGTGCATTCTAGTGACAATGCAATGAACCCATATGCTTCAAGCCTTTTGTCAAGAAATTCAAACTTAAACTTGCTTACTTAAAGAATATCTTATAAAACCATTTTTTCAACACTAGTTTGATTTATTGTTAGTGTTAGTCTTAGAAGTTAAGGATACTTTAATGACATCCTTTCTTATGAATACAATTAATCTCTTCACTTTCCTTCATTTAACCTTGATCTCCTCATATAAGTCGTAAAAATCATTAATATAGATGCATTGGTACAAGAGACTCGGGGTTTGTTAAGTGAAATCCTCCTTGATTCAGTGGTAGGGCTCTTTTTCCTTTCGCATTATTTTTGTGAAAATGACAGAAAAAAACTATTAAAAATTTAATATAGATACTCTACAACCTATAAGATAATGATTTTCCTTATGCCATCAACAATGTAAAAAATTTCACGTAATGTACACAATCTTAAATATTGAAACGTGATGATACAAATTTTGGTCCAAATGATTTATAATATGCAGGTTGTGTGAGAAATTGAACCAAGAATGAGCCTATATTAACAAGGATAATTTTAGGGGCGAATGTTCGCCCTTTGGCGAAATTAAGGGGTTTTAAATTTTTAGTGGGCGAATATTTTGTATCATAGTACATTTTCACAAATCACCTCAAATAGCCCACCTTATTTTAAGGGAGAGGGTAAAAAAGGTAAATTTAGCCCTTGAAATTAGGACTTACAACCTTCCATTTGCCCATTTTCAAGAATAGGTTTTATTTAAGTGAATCCATTCGCCCATTTTCAAGAATAGGTTTTATTTAAGTGAATCCTATGGGCCAAATACCATATTTATAAAAGAGGTATGGTAAATTAATAAAAATATAAATAAATGAGAGGTATGGTAAATAAATAAAACATTTTTTATATTTACTCCATAAGTCACCTTATATACATGCAAGGGTGTGAACAAATAAAAATATAAGTAAAGTGGAGGTATGGTAAATAAATAAAACGTCTTTTTATACTTACTCAAAAGGTATGGTAAATAAATAAAAATATAAATAAACTAGACGCATGGTAAATAAATAAAACCTTTTTTTATATTTAGTCCATAACCCTCGTTCTATTTATGAAGGCTCAAGAAAGAGGTTTTATTTAAGTGAATCCTATGGGCCAAATACCATACCTGTAAAAGAGGTATGGTAAATTAATAAAAATATAAATAAATGAGAGGTTTGGTAAACAAATAAAACATTTTTTTATATTTACTCCATAAGTCACCTTATATTTACGAACACTCAAAAAATGCGTTATATTTAGGTGAAACCTATGGGAAAAATACTATGGGACAAATACCATGGACTAGATTGTTATTAATACCATGCAAAAAAACATTATTAACCCTAATATTAGTATTAATAAAAATAAAAATGGCACATGGTATTGACCCATGGTATTCACCTAGAATGTAGCATAGTTAAATGGGGGAATTAAAACAACATAGATCCATCTTTACTCTGGATCTACTAACCCCCGAGAGGTATCAAATATTGTAATCAAATATTGTGATATGCAAACTAGCATAGAGTGAAAAAATTTGATTCAATCAAAAGTAAAAATGGATGTTGTAATTTAATGTATGTTAAACATTTTAGCTTGGTTAAAATAAAAATCAATTATTAATTTTATTAATTTTTATAAATTACTAATAGTAATTTTTAAGCTCTAGTGGGCGAATATTTTGTATCATAGTACATTTTCACAAATCACCTCAAATAGCCCACCTTATTTTAAGGGAGAGGGTAAAAAAGGTAAATTTAGCCCTTGAAATTAGGACTTACAACCTTCCATTTGCCCATTTTCAAGAATAGGTTTTATTTAAGTGAATCCATTCGCCCATTTTCAAGAATAGGTTTTATTTAAGTGAATCCTATGGGCCAAATACCATATTTATAAAAGAGGTATGGTAAATTAATAAAAATATAAATAAATGAGAGGTATGGTAAATAAATAAAACATTTTTTATATTTACTCCATAAGTCACCTTATATACATGTAAGGGTGTAAACAAATAAAAATATAAGTAAAGTGGAGGTATGGTAAATAAATAAAACGTCTTTTTATACTTACTCAAAAGGTATGGTAAATAAATAAAAATATAAATAAACTAGACGTGTCGTAAATAAATAAAACCTATTTTTATATTTAGTCCATAACCCTCGTTCTATTTATGAAGGCTCAAGAAAGAGGTTTTATTTAAGTGAATCCTATGGGCCAAATGCCATATTTGTAAAAGAGGTATGGTAAATTAATAAAAATATAAATAAATGAGAGGTATGGTAAACAAATAAAACATTTTTTTAATATTTACTCCATAAGTCACCTTATATTTACGAACACTCAAAAAAATGGGTTATATTTAGGTGAAACCTATGGCCAAAATACTATGGGACAAATACCATGGACTAGATTGTTATTAATACCATGCAAAAAACCATTATTAACCCTAATATTAGAATTAATAAAAATAAAAATGGCACATGGTATTGACCCATGGTATTCACCAAAATGGCACATGGTATTGACCCATGGTACTCACCTGGAATGTAGCCTATTTAAATGGAGGAATTAAACTAGCATGTAGCCTATGCTAAGATTCACTAGGACTTTACAAAGTTTTATTATTTAGTGAAAGACCCGCCAAGATCTTACAAGATTTTATAATTGAGTAAAATATTCGCCATGCCTAGTGAGAGATTCGCCAAAAAATTATATATACATATTATATTATTGATAAAATCGCCTTTCATTTTTCCTATATACCATGGAGATTCGCCCATTTATTATATTTATAAATTTAGGGGGGGTTCTTAAAATTTTCCCTGTATATTAATCTCTTTATAGTAGATATTTATAGTGATCATTCCAGTAATGACTTTCATGCAACACGAGTTCCTTTCATGCTCTTTTATTCAAACTTCTTCAAAAATATGCACATAAAATTTGAGTCTTAAATCATGCCATAAGTGTAATATTTTATATTAATCACATTATATAAAACATAACTAGTGAAGTCATTTACTTATGACAATGGAGAAATTTTAGTGTCGACTAAAGATAGCTATGAAAAATAAGCTTGAATAAAAACCCTACATGAGCTTTCAACTCACAACACTTAGCTCATAGGGAGTAAACATAAAGAAAATTTACGTTTTGGAAAAGAGGCTTAATAAGGTACCCAAGTACAAATTATCGTAAGTAGAGAAAAGAAGAAAAAAATCCATATTAAAACACTTCTATCTAAAAGAGAGAAATATTGTAATGCTCAAATATCTATGAAGCTGGAACTATAGATCACACAATGATCCACTGAATTGAAAGAACAAAATCCTTCTCTAATCAACAACTACTAACCTCAGTTAGCTTAGTTGATCTATAGAGAATAATATGTTGTTGAGATGAAATAAATACAAACCTTTAGTCATATTCAGGAGTGTTGTTGTCAGTGTTTAATATGATTTTCCCATACTTACATGCCTCATTGTTCATTTGTTGGTTGATTTTGTTGCTTCTATTTGAAGCCTTTGTTTTGGTTCTTTATTAGTGCCTATCTAAAGCATCTATGAGGAAGTCGTCATTATTTTCCTTTCTTGCACCTCTGCAACATTTTCTAGTTCAAAGATCAACCAAGCTTATTGAGGCTTCTTGGCTGTCATATTCATGTCTTTGCTACTTGTTAATTGGTGTGGGATTTTTTCTTTAAATTTAGTTTATCATTGCGGGATCTACATTTTCGGCTCCAAACTCATATGAACATTTACATCTCTCTCTTTTGGAGAGAAGTTTTTTCCTGGAAGCTTTTCTTCTTTTCTCTATTTATGAGAGCTTTTACTTAAGTACTTTATCAAACATCATTATAGGGACCAAAATTTTCTTTATGTTTATAATCGAAATATCACATAAGGGGGTTGTTAGTGTTGTCTATGTTAGTGTTAATTTTTTCCAGTTTGTGTGGTTTTCTAATGAGCTAAATGTTGTGAGTTGTAATATCACATAAGGTTGATATCTCCCCAGTTGTCGTAGTTATCTTTAGCCAATATTGGGCCTCCTCCATTGTTTAGGTGGGAAAATTTATCTATGCCTTTTTCATACAATATGAGTAATACAAAATTCTTACACTTATGGCATGATTTAAGACTCACATTTTATGTGAAATTTTCTGAAGAAACTTGAATAAAAGAGAATGAAAGGAACTGTTTTTGCAAAAAATCCATTACTTGAATAATCACTATTAATATTTATTATAAATAGATTAATAAAGTATTTCTATTGGTTCAATTGATCACACAACTTGCATATTCTAAATCATTTGGACCAAAACTTGTAACATCAAATATTTGAGATTCTATACATTACGTGAATTAAATTACATTGTTGGTTCCATAAGGAAACTCATTATATTCTAAGTTGTAGAGCATCCATAATGAATGTATAATAAAAATTCTCTACGCCATTTCTATAAAACTAATACAAAAGGAAAAAAAAAACCGCCACTGAATAAAAAAGTCTCATGTATCAATGCTTTTATATTAAGGATTTTTACCACTTATATGAGGAGATCCATATTAAAGGAAGGAAACTAAATAAATAAAGTTTATTCATAAGTGAGGATGTTCATTCAAGTATACTTGGCTTTTGATTCCAATGGTTAAGGAGAAACATACTCTCCAAAACAATCAAGGATCATGCCAATAAGAGTTCAAGCCCCAAAATCTCAAGAGAGTTGACTCAAATATACACCATTAATATACTTGAGGCCACAAATTGTAATGCATAGTCAGAAATATAGTGACATAAATCATGGCAAGGGATTGCAAATATGCAATTTTCATAATGAAGATGATAGGATGTCTAAGGCAAGTTTATACAACTAAGAAGAAGGGGACAACACTATTACCTTTTTAGTAGCACAGACACATGTTATAGTATATATTGGTTTCTATGAGGCTAAGGAACACAAGAGAATAATTATCTTCAAGACCCAAAAAAATGTTTCTAAGGAAAATGTCGTAATTAGATTATTTAGCCAATTATTAAATATTTTCTTAAGTATAAATTAGGAAAAATGGTTAATTAATCAAATTAATTGAGGTAAATTGATTTTCTCGAGTTACGTCTAGAAAAATCATTTGATGGAGTCAAGGTGATCTTAGCTATCAATTTTGATTAGATAGTGGTCTTTGATTTTTCAACAAGAGATTATAAGAGAAAATCGATGGGGTTTTTGGAGACACATAAGAGAGTTTGAATTGCCCAATTGTAGTGAGAGAAAGGGCACAGTTTGAGCAAGGAAGACACTGATAGAAAGGTTTCCAGTAGCAATTTTCTCAAAATATTTCCAGTAGTTTCCATTGAAAGGAAGGAGGTTGAATTCATCAATAGAAGACAGTTGAATTTAGGGGTGTGAGTAGCAAATATGGCAATGCGTGGGACATTGGGGATTGATTTAGCTTCTATTTGTTGGAAGACTTTCTTGGAGGGATTGTAAGCTGATCAAACAAGTTTCTAGAGACATATTTTCTTGCAATATCATTTCCCCAGAGGTAGTGTGAATTATTGGAGCAAACAATGTGAATTGCAGTCAGTCAGTAAAATTTTTGGGGAAGAAGTGTGAATAGCATAAACAGCCCAAGGTTTTCTATAGAGGGAAACTTTATGGTTTCCAGGTGAGTTTCACGAAGAGAAGTTAATTTTTTAGAGCTTTGCTAGTGAGAGGCAAGCAGATTTTATTTCTCAGTTTTTACAAAATATTAGTAATAAAACCCTCATCTGTAGAAACAATTTCCCCACACTAGGGTTTTTCCAGGGACAATTTGTCCAAAACATTAGTGTTCAATATCTGTGTGTGTCCATTATTTATCTATTCCTATTATTAGTTGTGAAAAGTGAAATAGTGATTTATTCATTATTTGTCGTGATATAATTTCTAAAGACAAATAATTTACATAAGATAGAATAATAAATTTTGGTAACTACAATTAAGGAAATTTCACATGGTATCAAAGTAGATGTAAAGCGTAGAGGATTTGCATTAGTAAATTAGTGCAGGGCACACGAAGAGAAAAGTTGAGGGTTTATGACCTAGTTCATATTCTCTAGATTTATGTGGGATTCATTATATTTCAATATTTCCAGATATGGTTGCCATGGAAAATTTTAGGGGCTAATATTCGCCCAGTGGGCTAATTTTCCATGATTTTTCCACAAAAAAGATTCGCCATTTCCAATTTTTATAAAAGATGATTCGCCCAAATTTTAGAATATAAAATTATTTTACCTTAAAAATCGCCAACATTATATAGAGACTATATATAAAATCATTGTAAATTTGAATAATTTTACAAATATATCAATAAACATTTTATATTTTGCATATTAGGGATTAGTGAGATTCGCCAATAAACTTCAAGAAAATTTTCCATCCTTAAAATTTTCTTTGATGGTCGCAGTAGGTTTGAGAGATCAAGATAGATTATATGAAACCTCTAACTTTAGTGTTTAGAAAGATAGGATGTCTATTCTATTGGAAAAGCATGTACTGAATGAGTATGTGACTAATGTTATAGTCATATCGATAGATCCAACTGAGTCGAAAACTTATAGAAAGGAGAATTCCAAAGTAAAGAGGATTATCCTTGAAAGAGTCAAGAACCATATAATTCCTCTTATTGTAGAGAAGAAGAAAAAAAAGGAGATGTTGGATACAATTGCAAATTTATACAAAAATCCTAAAAATCGTAGGAAATTGATTCTCAGAGAAAAGTTGAGGACCATTAAAATGCTCAAGGGTGAAGATGTATTTCTCTATCTTACTAGAGTTAAACTTGCCACAGATAAGTTGGCTATAGTAGTAGATAAGCCAAGTGACGACGAGATGGTGCAAGTGGCCCTGAATGGGTTTTCTAAATAGTGATGTGTCTTTTCCCAAGTTATTAATGGATGTGAAACCTTATAGAGTTGGGATATGTTATTGAGTGATTTCACTCAAAAGGATCTTAGGCTCATCTTGGTCAATGTCAGTAGTAGAAACAATGAAAAAACTCCAAAGATTGAGGAGAAACAGAAAAACATAGCCCTAGCAAGAAAAGGAAAGGAAAATAAGGGCTTCAATAATGGATAATTCCAAAAAGGAGAAAAGAAGAAGAAATAATTTAGTAAAATTAAGTTCTTTGGTTGTAGTTAGCTAGGACACTATGTCAACCAATGTCCAAACTAAAACAAGGGAGAAGAAAAAGGGAAGCAGACAACAACTTCATCAGACATTGAGGATTTTTCTTTAATGATAAAGGATACATTCACTCTCATAAATTTCCTCTCTAGCTCTACATCCATAAGTGTTTGGTATATCGATAGTGGAACATCACGACATATGACGAAAGTTAGAGATTTTGTTTCTAGTTATAAGGAAGAAGAGATGGACTTCTAGATCTAGATTAGAAACAAAACTAAATGTAATCCAATCGGAAGAGGGACCATCAACATTTAAAGGAAGTTAGGCAAGAACACTAGTGTTACAAATGCAGGGAAAATTTTAAGAACACCCCCTAAATTTACATGTATAATAAATGGGCGAATCTCCATGGCATATAGGAAAAATGGAAGGTGATTTTATCAATAATATGATATGTATATATAAGTTTTTGGCGAATCTCTCACCAGGCATGGCGAATATTTTACTCAATTATAAAATCTTGTGTTTATTGAATACACAGATGAAATCATTGCATTTCTTTAAAATATCTTTTGAAATCAAAATTACCGAAATTACATATTGATAACCTAGTGGGTGTAGGATAAATTTCACCCGTGCCATTCACAAAAGGCATGAGAAAAAACCTAATACTATATATAAAACCAAGAAAAATTCAAATTCATCACTTCTAGGGACCTCGTAACCACCCTGCCAATACACAAGTATGTTCCTATTTGCAATTAGAAAAATTACCCAAATTACAATCTATTTCCTTCAGCATATGTTGGAAAGTTATAGAAGGATGACTAGTGCAATCAATCCATTCCTTTTAGCCCTAGATTTGTTTCAGTTTAAAACAGAAGTATACAAATATACTTGTCCAATGTCTATGCTTTAACCATTCACCTTAAGATGTTTTTACAATATAATTTCCTAAGTTAATTTAATATCTTCATTATCATAAAAACCAACCTATATCCATCTTAACTCCACATCTACCACTCTTAGGGGCATGAAATCTATTTATCCTCTGAGCACTTGGTAGACCCAGAATTAAGATGGACCTAAGATGATAGAATTTCCCCTTTAAATAGTCTATGCTCACATGAATACCATGGTATTACCATGGGTCAATACCATGGGTCATCATAAACCTAGAGCTTAAAAATTACTATTAGTAATTTATAAAAATTAATAAAATTAATAGTTGATTTTTATTTTATTTTTTATTTTAACCAAGCTAAAATGCTTAACATACATTAAATTACAACATCCATTTTTACTTTTGATTGAATCAAATTTTTTCACTCTATGCTAGTTTGCATATCACAATATTTGATTACAATATTTGATACCTCTCGGGGGTTAGTAGATCCAGAGTAAAGATGGATCTATGTTGTTTTAATTCCCCCATTTAACTATGCTACATTCTAGGTGAATACCATGGGTCAATACCATGTGCCATTTTTATTTTTATTAATACTAATATTAGGGTTAATAATATTTTTTTGCATGGTATTAATAACAATCTAGTCCATGGTATTTGTCCCATAGTATTTTTCCCATAGGTTTCACCTAAATATAACGCATTTTTTGAGTGTTCGTAAATATAAGGTGACTTATGGAGTAAATATAAAAAAATGTTTTATTTGTTTACCAAACCTCTCATTTATTTATATTTTTATTAATTTACCATACCTCTTTTACAGGTATGGTATTTGGCCCATAGGATTCACTTAAATAAAACCTCTTTCTTGAGCCTTCATAAATAGAACGAGGGTTATGGACTAAATATAAAAAAAGGTTTTATTTATTTACCATGCGTCTAGTTTATTTATATTTTTATTTATTTACCATACCTTTTGAGTAAGTATAAAAAGACGTTTTATTTATTTACCATACCTCCACTTTACTTATATTTTTATTTGTTCACACCCTTGCATGTATATAAGGTGACTTATGGAGTAAATATAAAAAATGTTTTATTTATTTACCATACCTCTCATTTATTTATATTTTTATTAATTTACCATACCTCTTTTATAAATATGGTAATTGGGCCTTTGGCCCATAGGATTCACTTAAATAAAACTTATTCTTAAAAATGGGCGAATGGATTCACTTAAATAAAACCTATTCTTGAAAATGGGCAAATGGAAGGTTGTAACTCCTAATTTCAAGGGCTAAATTTACCTTTTTTACCCTCTCCCCTAAAATAAGGTGGGCTATTTGAGGTGATTTGTAAAAATGTACTATGATACAAAATATTCACCCACTAAAAATTTAAAACCCCTTAATTTCGCCAAAGGGCGAACATTCGCCCCTAAAATTTTCTATGTACAAATGTGTTGCATGTGTCAAGTTTAGGTATGAACATGATTTGAGTTTTTGCAATTCAGTACAAGGGTTATGATGCCTATTTTGTTGGGAAGAAGGTGTATATTAAACACTAGAGTTGAAATAGGGTCAAACAAATCGGGCTACGAAGCAACACATTGTATAAGTTGTAGATTGATTCTCTAAAGGCAATGATTAGTAGCATCAGTAGCAGAGACATGGGAGAACTATGACATACGAGGATGATACATTTAGGTTATGATGCCTATTTTGTTGGGAAGAAGGTGTATATTAAACACTAGAGTTGAAATAAGGTCAAACAGATTGGGCTACGAAGCAACACATTATATAAGTTGTAGATTGATTCTCTAAAGGAAAGATGAGTAGCATCAGTAGCAGAGACATGGGAGAACTATGACATACGAGGACGATACATTTACACCATGGAATAGGGCCGCTTAGGAAAACATGAAAAGGGTTCTAGAAATCAGCATGGAACATGAAGATGTGTGCAGAGGGTGAATATAATTCCCAAGGAGTGACAATAGATACAAGGGTGTGCTTCAATTGATACACTCAGATATATGTGGTCCATTGTCTAGAAAATTTTTCAAGGGATATGAGTATTTCATAACCTCTATTAATGAATTCGCTAGGAAAACCTATATCTATTTATTGAAGGCAAAGGACAAATTCCTCAGTCCCTTCTGAGAGTTTAAAGCTCTTGTGGAGAACATGATAGGAAGAAATATCAAGGTGACCTAGATAGATAATGGAGGTAAATGCATAGATAAGGCCTTCACATGGTTATGTGTGAAGGAGGGCATTATAGGAGAGTGGACAACTCCATATAACCCACAAAAAAATGGGGTCTCAAAGAGAAATAATAGTATGTTAGTTGGCACGGTGAGGGAAATGTTATATGGCTAAGGCATGCCTAGATTTCTCTAGGCAAAGGCATGTCCCAAAAAAATGTACATTCAGAACAAGGTTCCTCATAGAGCATTGGAGAAGATGACATGAGAATAGGATTTTACAGGAAAGAAGATAGAGGTTGGACACTTTAGAATCTTTGGCAATATATCTTATTTACACATGGCATATGAGAAATGCAACAAGTTGGATCATATTGCAAGGAAGGGATATTTTGTTAAATACGGTGAAACATCCAAGGTATACATGATCTATATTCTTTGTAGAAATATGATTATCATGAGATAGGATGTTCAATTCCAGGTGGAGAAAGTCTTCAAAAAATCTCATGAGTTTCCAATAGATGATCAGAGTGGGCCAGTAGAAGCTCCAAGGGTTGAGAAACAACCATAGGGATAGGTGAGCACAAGTAAAATTACCAATACAAGCACTATCTTAGGTGTAGGTGGTCTAATGAGTTCACATAAGACAGAGCAGTAGAGGCCACCACTAGTAGAAGTAGAAATAGGGATGTTCTTAAAAAATTGTTGGATGTGCAAGAGTTCATGGGAGCTCCTAGAGTGAACACCAAAGAGTATAGAAAATAAAAACTGTATGAGGCATCAATGATAAGAGGTCATTAACAGAGATCATTCCAGCTATTAGGAGGTTCCACAACATCAAGTGCAGTATGATGTGATGGTGGAGGAGTATAACTCCATCATGCTCAATGATGTGTGGGAGATCATGCCTAGAATGATGGAAAGGTTAGTAGTTGGCTCTTACTAGATCTATAAGGTCAAGTATGTTGCAGATGGAAGCATGGATAAATATAAGGCTAGATTTGTGGAAAAGGGGTTCTCTCAGAATGAGGGCATAGACTATGATGATACATGGCAAGCACACTTCCATCAAAGCAGTGATATATTTAGTAGCACAAATTGGATGGAAGATTCATTAGATGGATGTGAAGACAACATTTTTGAATGGGATGATAGAAGTAGTGTATATCGAGCAATAAGAAGGATTGAGATGAATGAGAGGGACACTCATGTGTGTTCGTTGAATATAGAATTACACGCACTCAAGAAAAATCCCAGAGCATGGTATGGTTAGATCGATAGTTACTTGCAACAAATCATGGGCTTCATGAGGAGTTAGGTAGATTTTAACCTCTACTATTTGATGGTAGGAGGTGTTCCGCTCATTCTTGTATTATATGTGGATGATATATTTCTAAAAGGGCATTAGGGTTCATAGAGGATTGTTAGATGGACTTAACATTAGAGTTTGAGATGAAGGACTTGGGACTGATGCATTATTTTTTAGGACTAGAGGTATGGTAGACAGATGGGGATATCCTCTTTGGACAAGGGAAATATGATTTGGAGATCATGAAGAGATTTAGGATGCAAGAATACAGGTCCATATATATGCCTATGATTACCAGTTGGAGGAAAAAAGACACATTAAAGGACGTAGCATTGGACCAACCCTTGTATAGGCACCTCATCATATATCTTATCTATTTGGTCAACACAAGGCCATAAATTTGTTTTGTAGTCAACACCCTTAGTCAGTTCATGGTGGAAACAAAGAGAGTACATTGGAAAAGAATGAGACTTGTACTTAGATATCTGTTGGTACCATCCTATGACCTCCTTTTTCCTCCTAAAATATATCATTTTCCTACTTCTTTCCATCATATATCTCTTAGAACCCTTGGAAATTGATTATTTAATAGTCCTATAGTTATTAAAATGCATTGAAATTGATTTAGGAGTTTTATGTTAAAGAATTAGGGATTTTTGGTAAAATGGCTACAGGAAGTTCCAACATCCTATAATTGGTTCATTGTTTGACATGTGGCATGACAGCTAGGCTAGAACGAAGGGTAGGGATGAAAAGTAGAATGTCCAAGCATGGACGAATACCTATCCTACAGCAGAATCGACCCTCCTACATGCGCGGTCAACAATGGTCAAAGTATAGCATGTTGGCGACAAAGGCAGCAACAGCAAAGCATTCTAAATTGATTTAGTTTTGTTCCTTTTTGAAATCAGTTTAGGATAGAAACGTTTTAAAAATCTCGACATGATACAGCCATATCATGAATGTACATTCGTTTTCGAAATGTAAGGGTTGTAAACACATATGTAAATACAGTCCTGTGTAATGAATGTTGGGTTATCGTTGTATCATTTGAAACAGAGTTTGAACTTAATATTAAGAACACAGTTGCAGTTATGATCTTTGTCTTGTTGCGTTGATTTTGTAATCGGTTGACCACAGTCCAGTATACCTCTGGAACACGGACGGGCCCTGCGTTAAACTGGTATACTTTTATTTCCTTTTCATTCGCAACTTAGGGTATTACATGACATGCACAGTAGTTAGAATTGGTTGTTGATTTCAATAGAATGCATATGGTTTATGTTTATGATATCGCTTGAATAGTTCATGACCGGGATCGTGAATCGTATCCTGTAAGGGATTCGATCCTTTGTTGTTTTCTAAAGCAATGTTATGAACTCTGTTTTCATTTCAAAGTATGTTTATGATTTCCATATGTCTTTATCTTGCATGAAAATTAGTGAATGCTGAGTATTTTTTAAATAGGGGTTTCGTGCATGGTGTCTCTATAAGGAGATTGAAATCTTGGTTTGAAGTGATACACAGTGTTTTAATTTGATAAATGAATTGAGTGACAGTGTGGTAATTAGGTAGATTAACTGAGTGACCTAAGTGTTTGGGTGATAGGTAACATACCTCAATCTTCCGTAAAGAAGTCCTGTGACCTACCATCATAACCACTTAGCTAATAATCCTTTATGTCTATATACTTTAGACGCATGCCTCTAAGTCTACGCATCCTGGTCGATAATAAATATAGCCTAGTCTAGCACCCTAGATACGACACTACAATATCTATGAGGTATAATCAGGTATGGTTTAAGATATGGTTGAGGTGATGGTGTCAGTTTGATGGGATACAAAGATGCGAAGTGGGAAAGTAGTTCAATAGATTGGAAAAACACCTCAGGGTGTTGCTTTAGTATTAGATCAAGGGTTGTCTCTTGCTGCAATAGGGAGAAGAAGTTTGTGGTATTTATTTTTGTAGAGGCATAATACATGGTAGAAATGATGGCCACATATGAAGCCATTTGGATTTGAAAGCTACTAGTGGGGCACTATTTGGTTAGTGGTTAGATTCAACCAATACTTACTATGATAATAAGAGTTGCATCAAGCTCTTTGGGAAGTAAGTGTTCCATGATAAGTCCAAACATATCAATATCAAATACCACTTCATCATATATTATGTACATCATGGATCAGTTCGACTACAATATGGTCCCACAGACCAGCACATTGCAAATATTCTAACGAAGGACTTGGGAAAGACAATGTTTGTCTTCTTCAAAGATAAGTTAGGAGTAGTGGTGAACACCTTCATCGCTAAGAGGGAGAGTTAGTTTCCAAGTACCTCATATAATTTTCTAGTCTCTATTGGTGTCTATGAGGATAAGGAGCACAAGAGAATAATTATCTCCAAGACCCATAAAAAAATTATAAGGCAAATGGCTTAATTATATTAATTAAAATTATTAAATATTTTCATAAGTCCAACTTAGGACACCTAGTTATTTAAATGAACTTGAAGGGAGTGTTAGTTTCCAAGTACCTAAGACATATTTTCTAGTCTCTATTGGTTTCTATGAGGATTAGGAAAACAAGAATAATTATCTCCAAGACCCATAAAAAAAATCTAAGGAAAACAGCTTAATTATATTAATTAGAATTATTAAACATTTTCGTAAGTCTAACTTATGACACCTAGTTATTTAAATCAACTTGATTGACATAAATCAAATTTGATCAAGGGATTCTAGAAAAGTCATTTGATGGAGTCAAGATGATCTTAGTCATCGATTGTGATTAGATCATGATCATTTATTTTTCAACAAGATATTATAAGAGAAAATTAATGGGGCTTTTGGAGACACACAATGGAGTTCAAATTAAGCAATTGTAGTGAGAGAAAGGGCACAATTTGAGTAGGAAAGACACCAACAAAAGGGTTTCAGCGGAGAAGATTGGGAAGAAAATTTATAAAGGAATTTTCTCTAAAGATTTCCATTTTCCAGTGAAAGGGAGAAGGTTGAATTTGTCTGTAGAACAAAGGTAAAATTCAAGAGTGTGAGTAGCTAGTTTGTCAGTGCATGTGACAAAATGGATCAATTTAGATTCTAGTTTTGAGAGGAATTTCTTGGAGGGAGTGTGATTTGATCACATGAGATTCTCAAAGAAGATTTTCTTGGAGGATCATTTTCCTAGAAGCGACGTGAATTACTAGGATAGCTAGTGAAAATTGTAGTCCACCAGTGCAAATTGTTGGGAAGAAGTGTGAATAGCACAGAGAGGTCGAGATTTTCTACAGGGGGAGACTTCGTGTTTTCCATGTCCAAGACAAGATAATTTGCCAAAAAGAATACAATTTGAGGCAAGATGTTTGTAATTATCAATTTTTACTGAAGATTAATAATAAAACACTCATCTACAGAACTGGTTTTCCCCACACTGGGGTTTTTCCAGGGACAAATAGTCTAAAATTTTGGTGTTCATTATTTATGTGTGTGCATTATTTCTTAGTTTCTATTATTATTTGTGAAAATTGTAGTAGTGTATTTTTTGTTGTTTTTAACGATTAATTTTTTAAGACAAATAATTTTCATAAGGTAGAAGAATAAATTCCGGTAACTGCAATTAAGGAAATTTCACAAACATTGAACAACCTCCATCAAATAAGGGTAATCAAAGGAGAATGGAAGAATATGGCCTTCAATGCTACACAGGTACAAAGGATAAAGACGAATGAGTCCCAAACACTACAAGACACTAAAATATAATGTAGAAGGCCCAAGTTAATTGAGACTAATACCCCATGCCATAAGGTGAGTGTTTGGCTTTTACATAGAAAAGGATAAGTTATTAGTACCAAAAACACGTGAATTAAGATCATTGTAACATTAAATGTTTTTATTAAAAGAATGTACTCACCATGTAATTTAGGATGAATATGAAATCAAAGAGAATGGAAGGCCTAGAGTAACATAGAAGTTCAAGGGTCACACTACTTTTATATAAAGGGAACACTTGGGCTCAAGAAAAGGGTCCTTTTCTTAGCATTGTAAGCTTTCTCTACATGTTAATTAGGCTGATAGGCCTTCCTTTGAAAGAGACTTTCATCGTCCTTTTGTCTCTAACATTGACACCTGACATTTCATATGTGTCGTACAATTTCCAATTAATTTAGTCGTGCCATTCTCTAGATGTAATGGAAATTTCAATGGTGAGTGGTCATTATTTGTTCGAGTGGAAAATTCTGGAAATTTCTATGGTGAGTGGTGCCATTATCCATTCGTGTGGCAATTTCAGCAAAAATTGCGTAGGATTATTATATTGGGACGCCTAAATCATTCGCGTTGTTGGAAAGGAGGTTGGTGTAGTTGCAACTCACTACCTCTACGATGACGTGCCACCCCTGATTTTGGGCCAGCAATCTAATGGCATTTGCTATAATATTGTTAGTCTTTATTAGTTTCAAGAAATGGACTCTGATGCATTCAACAGAAATAGTATCTAACGCTTGGATTTGGATTAGGTTATAATGCCAATGCTCAAGCAGGAATGACGAACTGGTGCAACAGTAATGTACACAAGAGTGTTGAATCTAATGTAATGGATTATGGGGTCCTGATTTGGTTACCTTTTATGGGTTGCGAAAGAAAGATATTCTTGATTTTCTGGAAAGAATTTTATGTGAAAAGGAAAAGACCTGTATTGGTGGAATCACTACTTTTATCAGATGGTGGTCATAGGTCCTTGATATGCCGACTTTCTTGTACATATCTCAAATTTTGAATGGCTCTGCAACTAACCATATAAGAAGAGAGTTGAAATGTTTGTCCCCTTCTCTTGGATTTTCTCTTCTGGTGAATACGGAAAGAGGGATTTGCTGCAAACCCTCACGGTTTTAGAACTCTTTTCCAGGCAACCATGGAACCCTTTTTTTCCACTTCCAATTTTTTTTTTCAAAAATTAAAGGTTAAATCTCTTTCACAAATGGTGGAGGATACTGCAATTAACTGCAATTCGAAATGAAACTTATTGAAAAACATATTGATTCTTTGGGTAAATATTTAGCCAAACAACAACCAGTCCATCACCATTTCAATGCATCTTGATTCTTCAGATATTGTTTGTGATTGTTAGAAAATTATATATTACGGAGCAATGGAACACATAAAATATTGCAGAAATATAAACACAGAAAATGCACAAAACAAGAGAGACACAGATATACATGGTTCACCCAGTTTGGGCTACGTCCACCCCGAACAACCAGTCCTTCCTTTCTATTATCCAGCAAAATGAAGAGACACAACCTACAGAAAATCCGCTGTAATATCCTCTGTTTTCTCTCACAGTCTCACCTCTCTGTTTCTCACTCACAGAATACACATCTATCTCTCAGCCTCCAATACAATGCCCTCATACAAAGAGAGGGGTTGCCTTCCAGGGCAAAAAACCCTAAACTAAACATAAGTTCTACCGTGAGATCATCTGCCTAATGAACGGCCCAGATTGACTAGAAATTACTATACTTTTACAAGGCAATTTTACATTTGTTTTTAGCTTCAGGGGTGCTACCCCCGAGCCCCTGCCGGGGGACCGCTGGCCCCCGGACCCCCCAGCCGGGGGGCATCGGCCCCCCCGGATCCCCGTGGGGGGGAAAAGTCCCCCCCGCACCCCCCTGCGTGGAGGGGTGTACAAACCTCCTGGGGTATACATCCGGTTGAAGCAAAGACCTCTGAACAGTCATGCTCCACACACAACAATATGTGATAAGGATGCAAGAACAGAAGATGCGCTAATAAAAGAGTTTTTGAATTGGATCATTTTCCGGGGAGATATGAAATTAGGTTTAAACAGGGGTTATAAAGGAATTAAATGGCTTCAAGAACTTGTCCACAACATGAAAATCTGGTTATTAATGTTCTTTCCTCATCAAAGTGATTATCTATCTATCCAAATGGCTTCAACGGTTGCTGTTACTTTTTAGTTCTCCAAGTTAGTTCTCCAAGCAGCGGGTGTCCTGTTTTCGTTAAACGTATAATAATATAATTGTTTTTAGTTTCCAAACATTATCTGCTACACGGTGAATATAATAATCTCCTAAAGGGCCTCTTTCCGGCCAACTTTATTCGTGACATAGTAAATGTAATGTCTTGAAATAGATAATTAATTTAAAGAGTGTATATTAACTATTTTTGTTGGTTTTATTATCTTATTCATCCTGTAACATATGATATCAACTACGTATTATGGATTTGGTTTTTCCAACGACCTGTCTCTGTTATTTTATGCTTGTCTATGTTATTTTATGCTAGATTTCTTCTGGATTTGGTGGACCTTTAGACAATAGTTGACATGGAATGGTAAATTATGTATTTAGTAGTATTATAATAATTAATCGTCACTATATTCATTTAACTGATGATAAGCTTGTTTATATTATTTTATGTTGTATTTCTTTTGGATTTGGTGGTGGACTTTTAGACAATAGTTGACCTGGAATGGTAAATTATGTATTTAGTACTATTATAATAATTAACCGTCACTATATTCATTTAACTGATGATAAACAAATGAATATTGATTGTTTTTATTATATTGTATTTTAAATCTTACAAACATAAAATTCAGTTAAAGCTCAGCAATACATTTCATTTAAATGCTTATATGTGGTTATTAAACTTTTGAGAAACAGGCCAATAAACCAATATTCTGGGGCACCTTGCCATTCTGGCTTCTTTGTGCAACTTCGTTTTTAAAAGTACAAGTATTTTTGTAAAAAATATTAAAAATAGAAAATAATGAATGTTGGAGACCATATAAGATGTACCGTCTAAAATATTTTATTAATATATATATATATATATATATATATATATATATATATATATATATATATATATATATATATATATATATATATATATCTATATATATATATATATATATATATATATATATATATTAAAAAGTACAAGTATTTTTGTAAAAAATATTAAAAATAGAAAATAATGAATGTTGGAAACCATATAAGATGTACAGTCTAAAATATTTTATTCATATATATATAGATATATAAATTAATTAAAATCTCAATTGTATTTTCAATTTGGGTATCGGTTAACTTTTACGCAAACATATGCTTCCACAATTGTAACTATTCTTACTTAGAGTAATTTACTAAATGAAAAAACTCATGACTCCTATAGATATTGCATCAAGAAAACTTCAAATTCAATTTGGGTAATGCAACTCTCATATATGACCATGCGGGCTTCTATGGTTCAGCGTTGTTACTTTTCATAAGGCTCACTAACTAGTTTATCTGGTTTTCTCAATAATTAGGCTTCAAAGGCAACACCAAGGTAATTAAGAGAGCAGAACAGAAAAACACATTGTTTTCATTCAAACGCACAAATACTGAAAAACAATTTAAGAAAGGTAGAGACTCTTTAAGGCACTTAAAATCCCTCAAGAATCTCCGCTATACATATCTTGATGCACAGGATGGCCGAAGCACATTAAACATGGCAAATTTTATGGTGTATGATATATTAGAGCTACAGAAATATTAATTATTTTACAATTATGTGGAATCCAGTATTAACAGAAAATCATACAAGAAAGTTTGTAATTGTTCTAGGTCCCCAGTATTTGAGAGCTGCCATATCATCAACAGTCATATAGGAAAGTTTGTAGTTGTTCTAAGTCCCCAGTAATTGAGAGCTTCCATATCATAATCTCATAGCTTTCTCTTCTTGATCATAGCCACCTAGGAAAAAAAGGCCAGTCTCCAGCTCTGAAGCAATCCAGTAGTCACTGGTATTTGGCTGGACATGTGATGTCTACTTTTGTAATCGGCATATTTCATTGTTTTATAGACTTCAACTTATACCATGGAGTAGCTTCTCTTAACACTAAGAGGAAAAATAAAAGAATGACTTTCCGTTTGAAATATAAAGACGCAGTTTATTTTATGCGATTTCTTTGATATGTCATTGAGTGAAGCTTTAGTGATTATAAGTTCACACAATAATCCAAAAATTTTCATCAAATTAAATGCATACCTGGTTACTCCCTGATATTTTGATGCACCCCTTAAGCCACTACTATTTCTGCAAAATTAATCAAAGCAACTGCTTATTACTTCTTTAAAAAAAATGTGAAACTCAGTGGATATTTTGATGCACCCCTTGAAAAGCCACTACTATTTCTACAAAATTAATCAAAGCAACTGCCTATTACTTCTTAAAAAAAATGTGAAACTCAGTGGATTAATGAAAATTTTCTCATTGAAAATATCCAAAATATATGGGACAATATATACACATGTTTTAAATAAATAAAATACATTAAGAAAACCATGTACCTCCTGAGAGACGCAATATATTCTTTCCTGGTTGAGTGTTGCATCTCTTCCAGAGCCTCTTTGTATTGGCTAATCTTAAATCAAGAGAGCGAGGGACAATAGCCCTGGAAGTTGAAATGCATACACAAATGTTGGTGCAAAAGTCCAACTTTGGGAAGCATCAGATGGTTTCCTTGCACTCTGCCATCTGTTCACAATAGTGCTAAAGCAGGACTTGATATCCCAGAGAAAAGTAATATATATTTGCATTGCATTCAATCATCCTTATCAATGTAGAGACGTTTCATTCGTTCATAATTAATTCTCAGGTTCAAAATATGTGCTCTTGAATCAAACACCTAGCAAAATCAACAAAGAAGCGACAGAAACTGCGTTCAACATTAGGGGATTTAATAGTGGGTATGGTGGTTTCAAACATGTAGGTTAATAAATAATTAGATAAGATCTTATGGCAAGTTGAATTTGAAACTTTTGAATCAAAAGGAACAAAATTCCAGCTCCATGTTACATAATAGGAATCCAGCTACTGTTTTCTGATAGTAGACAAGTATAATGCACCAGATAGCTCACAATATAGGTTGATAGAACCTCTGTGATATTTGGAGTCTACACTGCCTGCCGGCCCACCTTCTGAGCTGCTATTGATATTGTACAACTTATTAAATCTGAAATAGAGTAAAAGATATAGGAGACAAAACAGACTGGGAATGTAAGTCCTTTATACTGGAAGAGAAAAAGAGAACATAGCAGCATGTAAACGCAGAAGAACATAAAGAAAACCACAAGACTTTCTAACTCAACATGTATTTCTTGGGGTCCAGATTCATTCACATGTATTTAAAAATGCTGACATGCTTGAACCAAAAAAGGAAGAGAATTTGAGAATTTCAAATGCTGTCCTAGCTGTTTTAGATATATTTTCTACAATAAAAAGGAAAAATCATGAATACATGGGCCTGGAAGGCTTACATTGTAAGTGTGATAATACATGAATGGAGCCCCATCTTGATGTACAATGTTCTCCATCCTCCACACTTCACAAGAATTTGTTATAAATGTCCATTAACTAAGATTCCATTGCTCTCGAGGAGGAATATTTTACCAGAACATCAGCTGTGACTATTGATGGTGACTACAAAACAATAGGATGAGGAACTTAGAAAGAAGAAGAATTGAGGCAATGGCCTCTTTTCCAGTAATGATTATTAGACAAGGTTATTAACCCTACAAAATGACGATTTTCCAACTCCATAAATAAAGCATTTTCATCATTACATCAACTCAACTCTCTCAGTCTCTTTATCAATGTCTCAAGTGATTTTTTCTTTGCATTTTGCTTCAAAGTTCGCGTACCAAAGGTTCCAAAGAGTCTGTCAAATGAATCTCTGTATTTCTCAGAAATCATGACCACCTTTCTGTAATCCAAAGAACTATAATGCTTCTCCCTTATAACAGGATTCATGAAATTCTCTGGATGGTTGTTTAATAAAATACTAACCAACTGCCTTGCCTCTAACAAAGACTTTTTTGGATTTGTTGCACCTTCAAGCTCATCCAAGCCACTGTCATGAAATTGAGTATCTGCAAAAGATTCTAGCAGTTTCAGATCAACCTCAATTCCCATAACAACATTTGTATTGAACCGCTTAATTTGTGTAGCTTAATTACCGGCTATAATAGCCATTGGAGTTAGTATGAACTTATATGTAAACTGGACATGGTGATTTTTGTAAATTTAGGTTAAAATCATTTTTTATTTTAAAGAAAACTTAAAGCTATCTTGATTGAATGAGAGGTCTTCAAATTTAAATTTAGAAGAAACAGGTTAACCCTCTGAGACGCAGAGATATCTGGCATGCTTAAAAAACTAAGCAAAAGGAAGAGGGCATTTAACTCAAATTTAGAAGATAGGTTAATCTTCAGACGCAGAGACATCCAGCGCGAGTAAAAATTTAAGCAACCTATGTTTCCATAGATTTATTTAAAAGAAAGAAAAATAATTTCAAAAGACTATAGCAGAAGAAGAATTTAAGGTTTGTAGTCACTAGTGTTTGATACTGATTTTTCATCTTGGTTTCATGCTTTTGTGAAATTGTCGGATTTCTTCTTGCAATTGTTTTGATATTATGCTGATGCTATTAGCTATAGTTTTCCTTTTCTTTTTTAATTGTTTTTTTTTTTATTTAATTGTATCTGTTAGCAGAACCACAGGGTTTTGTAGTGGTGACCTTCACACAAGGAGTTTCTTAACAGTGCAACCTATTGATGACTGTTCTATGCCCCGTGGGCAGTTTTCCTTGATTATGTTACTAGTAATTGCAGCTTCATTTTTTTCATTTAAATATTTTCCTGTCATGTTGCTGCTGATTATGGCTTTGTCTAAAATTTATGTAGTCTTCAATATTTCTTATATGACCTACCTTCATGCCTTGACTCCTTGGTTCCCTATCTAATTCATCTTAGATTAACGTGATTGAAATATTTTGTGGTTGTCTTATATGCCTATTTCTCTCTGTTTCATATGGAAGTGGGCATGTCTTTTTTAGATGTAATTGGCTTCATTGAACTCATTTGACCTGATGCTGAACCTTTCAGCAATTCTTTCTTTTTTTATGTGGCTGTCACATTGTGCGGAACTATAGCTTCCACAAACTATGGTATTAGAGTTTATGCTGGATCCTTTCTATTTCATCACAATTACGTTGTGCCAATTATTGGGTTCTTGTTCATAACTGAGTTGTATGTATTTATTGGAGAGTTAAAATTAAGAGAGGAGATAGGGGAAAGGATTCATCATTCAACTGACTTTACTCTGTATTTAATATATTTTCTTTTGTCAGTATTGTTGTCATATTATTAGAATTTACAACTGAGAACAATGTAACTTTTTAATTGGTCTTATTATTTCACTCCTCAGAAATATAGGCTATATCTGAAAAGGTTAAGTGGAGTGGCACAACAACAAAGTGGAATGAACTCTTCTTTTGGGGGAACTACAGAAGCAGGTGTTGGACCTATGGGTTTACTTGGAAGGATGGATCTTCAAAGGCTTGCGGCATCAGGTCAAATATCACCTCAATCACTGGTGACATTACCAGCTGAACTTCTTGGACAAGTGAATCCAAACAATGGGTTGGGCCTGCCAAACATTGATCGGACACTGCTTTTACAAGCAGCATTTCATGGTGTAAACTCTGATCCTTTAAATAGAGGGAAATTTGGGCAACCATTGATGAACAGTCAGGGAAATTTACTTCAGGGACTCCCGAGAAGCATAGAGATAAAGCCACAAAAACATATTCCTTCCTTTGGAAATTTGGGTTTACCGACCAATGATACATCTGCAGGATTTTCTATGCTGCAACAGCAACACAATACAGGTGCAGAAGTTGGCAGTGTGGATTGTGGGAAATTATGGGAAATTATGGGGCTCCCAATCTATATACAATATCTTTCTTTTTTCTTCTTCCATGGTCAAGTTATGTTTTATAAAGTTTTTAAAAAAATAATTCTATAAAATTTCCGAAAAAATAAAAGTTGTTTTTGCATAATGGTAGTCTAATTGTTATGAGTTTTGGATGAACTTTTTATGGAATTTATACAATTTTACAAGTTTTTTTTCACATTGAATGTATTTATATATTTAAAAACATATTTTAAATAATATAAAAAAATATAAGTTAAAAAAAAATCACTAAATTTAAAAAAATTAAAAAGTGGAATAATTAGGTAACATTTAGAAAGTGTTAAATGTATTTTTCTTTCTAAATATGTTTTAATAATTTGTATTGTTTTTATTTTCTTAATCTTCAACTCAATAAAATGTGGACTTAATAACTAGAATGTGGATTTAATAACAATTTATAATTAGAATGTGGACTTAATCACTATTTATAATTAGAATGTAGTAGACATAACAATTTATATATTTAATAATAATAATAATGGGGATTTTTTTATATATGTTTAAAAATAATTTCTATGGGGATTTAATTTACCAAGCAGAGGAATAAAGGTTTGCACCTTAATAGATTTATTCCTCTCAACTCTTGATAGGTCTGAAGTTAGATGGATCTATGTTTGGTAGATCTGAAGTTAGACGGATCTATGTTGGTTTTGAGCAACACACATTCTTTTTACACACATATTAAATATTTTTGTTATTAATATTTTTTCTTCCTTGCATATATTTAATTATTTTTATTATTAATATTCTTTTATATACCAAATTCAGATTAATCATGAGTTCCCTTATACCTTGAATTAGAAAGAATTTATTAATGGAATAAGAATTCTCTCACTTTTTCTCTCTCTATATGTTTGATGTTAAAATCTTTTACTCAACATGCATCTTCAAATATTTGATGTATAACCTATATTAAACTTTTCTTTATTATTATTATTATTATTTTTATATCTTATATATCAATTCCATCTTAAAAATGAAATAAATGACACATTTGAAGAAAATATAAGAAATTTTTAAATTTAAATTACTTTATTTTATTTTATATATACATTAAAATATTGTTATTAACAATATTATTCTTAAGTTTGATTATTAGTGCATGTTTCTTTTGTCAACATATATTCCTCATGAATAATTATTGGTATATATTCAAGAGAGACAGAGACAACAAGCTAGACTTTGTTGCCTTATGGAAAAGATGTAAACACCCATGGCAGACCCTGGAAGGGAAAAGCACTAATAGGTTCTTTGAAGAAGAGGTGAGTCCTACCAAATTGTGCAGAGACTTGTGTATGGTTTTAGTAAATTGGGAAAACCTAAAACATGTTTTAGTAAATTGAGAAAATTTATAAGCATTTTTCAATGGTCTCATATTAACAATCACTAAGTATGTAAGTTTATAATTCATTTTATCATATCAAAATTTTATATGCTAAAATAATAATATATATAAAAAATCAACGAACATATTTAATAATAATTTTTTTTGAATTACTACATATAGTAAACATATATATAAATGAGAGGAATTCTACTTTAATGAAAATGCAACAATAGCATCTTAAAATTAGATATCAAATTCAAATCCTCACAAAATTTATTTATTTATTTTTTGTGATGTATGAAAGGATATGTAAAATGTAGAGAACCTAAGGGGCAAGTAGAGAACTAAGGGGCTTGTTTGATATGTATAGACAAACTATGGGACTTTCATGATCTCAATATTTCAATTATTATTTTGATTGTATATTACCAACTTAACACAAACACACTAAACAACTTAAATCTAGTACAATAATTATTATTTCAAAACAAAGTACAACTTTTTCAATTTAACAATTCTATCGGCCTCTCCTTGCACCTTTTGGGGCAATTGCTAGTAAATATGCCATTATTGGCCAAATTTTGGTACTCTTGTAGATTTGAGCTTGGTTTTGGAGAAATTCTTCGTATCCTAACTCACTTAGTCTTGAGGGTTTTAACATTGTATCATGTGGACTGCCATCTTTCTATTTTGTTTATTACTCACTTATCCTTTACTTGCTAAGATCCAATTTGAAACTAGGAGTCTCTTGATTTTTTGTAAATTATTCTAAATTGTTTAAAGCCTCTACACTTTAATAGTAGACTACTCATGCTTTGTTATGTGACTAACTTGTTTTATTTTAGATTTCCTATTTTATGACAAATAAGTTCTCCCAATAGTCAAGTCTTTTCAGCTTCTAGAGAAGATGAGAAGATTGGTAGAGATTCATTTCTAATGGTAGTAATGAACTCCACCACCTTCCATGAATTATAGTACTAGAAAATTGGTTATCACTCCTTGCAAATATTAATTAAATGCATTCCATATTTCTCTTTGCATTTGCATGGTAATTGCATTACATTCCTCATGCCCCGTATTATAGCAGATGGTCCATAACCAGAGAGTTCACCATTTCAATGAAGGAAGGTCTAATTGGGCCCTTTGTAATTTGACAAGGAACATTTTCCCATATCAATTCCTAGCTTGTGATTTTGTTAGGAAAAGGGTACACCAAACCTAGTCTAACCATAAAAAATGGGAGATATTTTTGATATCGTTTACTAGAATCTGTCAACCATCAAAATATGCAAAAAATAAATTGAGAATTTATTGAGCGTTTTTCTCACATCATTCTTGATATCCAGTTAAAACATGAAGTATTTTTCATTTCAACAAGGAAGCTCAAAGTAGTCAAGAGTTGTGGAGCTCTATACATATCACCATAAAAAAACTAGACCTTTCACTATGCAATTCAACAAATTTCTTTATAGAAGCCTAAAATTATATATAGTAAAAGTAGAAGATCATAATAAAAGTATATTAAATAGCCCATGAGAGTGTAGTCTAGCAACAAATAGCATGAACTTCAGGTTTGTATTAACACTAAGATCGAGGTCCAATACCCCTCTAAGTGAGTGTAGATGAGGCAACGTGCAATTTGTGGGTTATTTTGAGAGCAAAACTTGAGTGGCAACTTAGCCAAATGGATATCTGTAAGGATCTATAAGCAACATTTCCACCTAAAAATGTATTAAATTAGAATCATCATATTCATTTACTTATAGGTAGTTTGGAAAGTATTAATTTCATCTAGCTTGCATGGTCGAGGTGAAAGTTTTTATCCTCTTCCCCCATGTTCAAATCCTGGTCATGACATGTTTTCCCCTCATGTGTTGATTGGAGTTGCTAGGGTACTGGTCATTTCACTCTCACTTAAATGCTTGAGGGTGGGACAAGATGTTCCAAACATTTTAATCCCTATGGGTTAACTCAATTGGTTGAACCATCCCCAAGGAGGCCATAGGTCACAAGTTCAAATGTGGTCAAATCCCTAGGGGTTACTAGCCTTCATTGATGAGGAAGGGAAAGGACACTGCATGGTTTCCCTTGAAAAGAAATGGTCATCTAAAAAAATCTTCCTAGGGGTTACAATACACTATTGATTACAAAGAGTAGGAATCTTGCATGGTTTTCCTTGGAAAAAAATGGTTATCTAGAAAGTCTTAATACCACTAGATACCATGTTTGTTCTCTCGGGGTTACCAGTCATTACTGATGAGGAAGGAAAATGATACTACATAGCTTTTCTTAAAAAAAAAATTGTTATCTTAAAAATCTTCGTCAAAGTTACCATACACTATTGACGAAAAAAAGTAAGGATCGTGCATGGTTTTCTTTGGAAAAAAAAATGGTTATTTAGAAACTCTTAATACCACTGGTTACCAAGCTTGTTGGCTATAGAAAAGTAAGGATCCTACATAGTTTTCCTTAGAAAAAATGATTATTTAGAAACTCTTAATACCACTGATATCACGCTTGTTAGCAATATAAAAAAGTAAGGATCTTGCATGGTTTTCCTTGGAAAAACAATGGTTATTTAGAAACTCTTAATACCACTTGATACCACGGTTGTTAGCTATATAAAAAAGTAAGGATCCTTCATGGTTTTTCTTCGAAAAAAATGATTATTTAGAATTTCTCTTAATACCACCAGGCTATATAAAAAAGTAAAGATCTTGCATAGTTTTCCTTCGAAAAAAATGGTTATTTAAAAACTCTTAATACCACATGATACCACGCTTGTGGGCTATATAAAAAAAATAACAACCTGCATTGTTTTTCCTTGGAAAAACAATGGTTATTTAGAAACTCTTAATACCACTAGATACCATGCTTGTTGGCTATATAAAAAGGTAAAGATCTTGCATGGTTTTCCTAGGAAAAAAATTGTTATTTAGGAACTCTTAATACCACTGGATACCACGCTTGTTGGCTATATAAATGAACAAATGACAGTACCATAGCTGATGACGGTATAGAAGTTATTGGATCCGAACTCGTGCAAGGGATTTACAGGTTGTGGGATGCTCCCCTGATAACATGTATCTTTCAATTTCCCTTTCTTCTTATTCGTGTTTGAAGTAAATAAATCAAACCAGTATATTCATGTGCATTATAAATTCATCTATACTAGATATAATGTGCGTGTGCATTGGATAAAACAAACAAACAATGAAATAATATGTCAATATGAGTTGCGATTTCGCTTGGAAGGTAACCCATCTTCAAATCCCATGCAGCACCGCACAGAAAATATATATAAATGAATCAATCATAATATATTTAACATACCCGCATAAACATCGTTTGACAGATGCGAAAACTGGCAGTGCGTATTCTATTAGTTTTTCTCTGCCTCTGCTTCTGCTTCTACGGGGCGTTCATGAATTTGTCATGCCGGAAAAATGCATTACAAGTTAACGTTGAAACCCCAACTCCTACAGCCAGACGCGTTGGCATGCAGATAAGAGAGGTCTCCTCTAAATAAAAAAAAAACGCCAACACTAAAGAAGAAATTTAATGTAATTACGAAGCAGAAGAAACAAACCAAACGAACCATACCTAAGAATGGCGCGAATGGCGGATTGGAATGAATGCAAGCTGGAAGAATCCAATGAACAGTATAGAGTGAACTTGTGTTCCCTGCTTCCCACTGTGTTCGATCCGTTCTGTTATCACTAGGTTGACACAGTCCAATCTGTTTTAACCTAGTGATAATATGACACAGTCCAATCTGTTTTAACCTAGTGATAATATGACACAGTCTAACTTGTTTTAATCTAGTGATAACATTTGTTATCACTAAGTTAAAACATGTTAGGCTGTATCAACTTAGTAATAACATAATGTGTTCGAACCACCACCTTACAAATTCTAATTGGTTGGAATTTCACAAACAAATTTATATTATAAATTTTATGAAAAATGCAAACTACTTAATATGGGATTATTTGTAAATAAATTCCAAACATCAAAATTTCAGAACCTCGAATTAAGAATAATATTTATTTTAAAGATTAATTTGAAGAAATTAAAATTTTGTTAAGAAATTTTCCTAACGACAATTTTCTAAATTTCATATACTATATATTTTAATTTTAATTTTAATAGAGAAGATATAAATATTTCTAAATTTCGTATTCATTTATATATTTTAGTTTTAATGCTCAATATACCAATATTTTTGTGTGTAATATATTGTTATATCTACTCCTCAAATCTCTAATATTAATTAATTCTCATTAATGCTCACAAAATGTGGATTTTATTTTTAATATAAAGGGACACCTGAATTGCAAATTCGATGAAACTATGAGGTGACAACTCGATTATAACTTCGATGGCGCTATGAGTTAAGTTATGATTCTTATGGAAAACCACCAAATTGATGTCTAACATTGGTCAAGATTTCATAAATCTTATGGTATACTATTATATTCAAATACTAGACTTTCACAAACAACTAATTAAACCTACGTTATATTACTTATGTTGCAACACTTGGTCACAAGATGCAAAGGTTCTTCCCACGTGGGAGTTTATGTCTATTAGGTTATATTTTATTTTCAATGGATGGTGTTTACGGTATTATCGAGGGGTGTTTAGAGAGACATTAGGTTAGCATTTGTTTTAATAGTAATAATATGAAGGATTAGAAATAAATTTATTAGTAATATTTTTATCTTAATTTTAAAAAATAATAATAATAATAACAAAATTAACATTAATCATTGCACAAAAAGGTTGTTTGACTAGAGAATCATAAGTATTGAAATATCTTTTAAGTCTAATCAAACACCCAGGATCATAATTGTTGGTGTTTAAGGTATTATCTAGGGGTGTTTAGAGATATTAAGTTAGCATTTGTTTTAATAGTAATAATAAGAAGGATTAGAAATAAATTTATTAGTAATATCTTTATCTTAATTTTAAAAAATAATAATAATAACAAAATTAACATTAATCATTGCACAAAAAGGTTGTTTGACTAGAGAATCATAAGCATTGAAATATCTCTTAAGTCTAACCAAACACCAAGGATCATAATTGTTGGAATATCCCTTAACTCTAACCAAACACCAAGGAGAATGAAGGCACTAAAAAACTAAATAAAATATTAACGTCAATAATTGCCTAAAGAAGTTTGCACAACATGAGAACCAATTATGACAGAAAAAGTAAAAGATAAAGACATGACAAGGATAAAGGGTCAATATTAAGGAGTTGTCTATAGTGCGACTTTTTGGAAGTTTTCCGGTGGGTTTTTCTGGTCAAATTTCTCTAAAATCTAGCAAAAATTTATTGAAATCACAATCTTATTGGGTAATCCCTGCACAATCAAAGCACCCTAGGGGTTTTTCAGGGTGATGAATCCAAATATGTAGTTAAAAAACCAGTTTAAATAACATAAATCAAGATTTAACCACAAATTTTCTGCCAGATTCCGGCACAAGAAAGTCCAAAAAGTCGCACTAAAAACAACTTACAACATTAATTATTGCATAAAGAATATTACATGACATGACAGTCAATTATAATAAAAAAAGTGATTAGAGAATAATAGAGTGAACCAACTAGGTTGAAATAAGTGGATTGTGTTAGCCTTGTTGTTGTGTATATGGAGGCATCTCTTAAATTTTTTTTATTATAAACATCTTCAATTAGAGTTTACTTTCCTTCATGCTTGGATTTTTGCTATTTCTTTATAAGATTTTATATTTTTTCCAAATTATAGAAAATTTGATTGTTACATTATTTTGAGAGGTTGTGTCTTTCAAAATAGTAGAATAAGTTTTATTAAGATTTTATATTTTTTTCATATTATTGAAAATTTGATTGTTACATCATTTTGAGAGACAATATCTCTCAAAATAGTAAAATTGATTTTAAATCTATGTTAATTTTTATTTTTTCAAGCATTTTCAAGTTATAATATGATTTTCTAGTAGCCCAAAAGGTCAGGCCCAGGTTAGGCCCAACAATGAAAAGCAAGGAATTTTATACTTTTAAGAAAAGTTATATATTTTATTGATGCCTTGAAATAGTAGTAAAATATGTTGCAACACTTAGAAAAATCATACTAATGGCAAGCTAACCTTAAAAGATCAAACTAAGTTTAAAAAAAAACAATTTTCTCATCAAACTTTTACCTCTATAATATATACTTCTACTCCTTGTAATTGAAAACTCTTCACGATCAAAATTGTAAAACATTCTTTTCATTTGTCCATGCATTCTTATTCCATTTCTAAAAATTTGGTGAGCAATAACTACCAATAAGAATGATGTCAGGCCAAGCAGTAACTCCATTAAGCAAAAACTAATTCGTGTCTTCTATTCCATCAGATAGGTCTATTATATACATGAGGGAGAGACTGTCTAGTTCATCTCCCGATGACTGTTCATATTTCTCATTTATTTATTTACATATATTTTCCCAATCACAAGGATTAGGTGTCAACATCCCCCCCCTTAATTTGAAGGGATGTTGGTGAGTCCAAGCATCATTCTGAATCGTTCAAGCTTTTCTCTTCCAAGCACTTTGGTGAATATGTCTACAATTTTCTCATTTGTGGAACAATGATGGAGATGGATTGTTTTGGCCTCAACATGATGCCGAATCAGATGATATTTAGTATTGATGTGCTTCATTCGATCATGGAACTTTGGGTTCTTGGCCAACTTTATTGCAGAGGTATTGTCAATCATGAGTGGAGTTGATTGTACTTGTTTTACCTGCAAATCTTCAATAATTTTCCTGAGCCACACAATTTCTTTTGTTGCTTCAACTGTTGCCACGTATTCTGCTTCTGTTGTGGAATTTGCTGGAATTGATTGTTTGCGTGATCTCCAGGAGAAAGCTCCTGATCCAAGACTCATTGCATATCCTGAAGTTGATACCCCAGTTTCTTTGTCTCCATCGAAGTCTGAATTAGAGTATCCAATCAAGCTGAAGTCGTACACCTGTGTGTACTTGATTCCAAAGTCTTGAGTTCCCTTCAAGTACCTTAAAACCTTTTTTGCAGCAGACCAATGTCCCTCACAAGGCTTTTTCATAAACCTGGAGAGGATTCCAAGAGAAAACGAAATGTCTGGTCTGGTAGTAGTTAGGTAGTTGAGACTTTCTACAAGCTGTATATACTTTGTTACATCCTCAAATTCTTTTCCTTTAATAGATGTGAGCTTTAAGTTTTGTTCCATTGGAGTAGTAAGAGGATTGCACTCTGTTATGCCAAACCTGCTCAATAGATCTCCAATGTATTTCTTTTGAGAAAGAAATATGGACTTTGGATGTTGGGTTACTTGAATGCCAAGATAGTAATAAACATAGCCCAAATCAGTCATTTCAAAACTTTTCCCCAATTCCTTCTTTATGGATGCAATGTAGCTTTCATTGTTCCCTGTCATCAAAAGATCATCTACATATACCAAAAGTTATACAATTGTTTTGCCAACTTTCTTGACAAACAAAGTTGCATCATCAAGATCAAAATGTTTGAAATTGAGTTTTATAAGATGCTCAGTCAGTTTTTCATACCAGGCTTGTGGTGTTTGTTTGAGGCCATACAAGGACTTCACAAGTTTGCATACTTTATGTTCATGTCCTTTCACAGCGAATCCTTCAGGCTGGGACATAAAAACATTCTCTTTTAGATCTCCATTCAAGAAAGCAGTTTTTGCATCCATTTGATGGACTTTCCAACCGTTCTGAGTTGTTATTGCAAAGAGTGTCCGGATGGTACCCCATTTTGCTGTGGGGGCAAAAGTCTCCTCATAATCGACCCCTTCTGATCTGGATTTAAACAAGAACGCAATAAAATACAGAGATAGTCATAAAGACAGATATACAGCGGAAATCATACTTCATTTCATTACTGTAAAATACTGAAATATGCTTACAAATAGAAATGGAAATAAACCAGCTAGGGCGATGGTAGGTTATCTCTGAGAAGAGATGTGTTGGCTACATGCCTTTCAACTATTCTGAACTGTGTTACAATGAGGCTCGAAGGCCTATTTATTGTTGAGAAACAATGGAAAACCCTTCACATTCCAAAACCTAACCCTAGAATATGAAACGCCAAATTGTGGGCCCCGTTTTTGGGTAAGTTGGTACATCAACTTCCTGGGGTCGCGAATTGGTCGTATTATCTCTGTTTCACGCACATGATAGCCCGTTGGAAAGATCTCTCCGAGGATGGAAAATACGATTTTTTGACAGAAAAATCGCTGGCGGTAGATTTCCCAAAAAATTAGGGCCTCAAAACAACTCCGGAAGTTTAGGACCCGAAAAACTGCTAAAAATAGTAAATTGCGCTATAATTAAGGAAACTGAAAAACTGAAAGGGATAGTTGTGGGGGTCTAGAGGGGATAGGTGGGTGGCCACCAACATCCACCTGGATCACCTTCCTTCTGTGCAAAACCTTTTGCCACAAGCCTAGCTTTGTGCTTGTCAAGTGAGCCATCAACTTTATACTTGTTCTTGTAGACCCACTTGCAGCCAATTGGTTTGGTTCCTAATGGAGGATCAACCAACTTCCAAGTGTCGTTCTTTATGAGGGCATCATACTCCTTTTGCATCGCTTCTTTCCATTCATCATGAGAAGCATCTTCTTTGAAGGAAGTTGGTTCAAAATCTGTAGACAAGTTCAATTCACAATCATAAGAAACATCCATATCAACAGGTGAATTAGAGTCATCTACATCACCTCCATTTTGATGGTTTGAATTTCTGGTTCTTGTCTTTCCAATTTCATCAGGATGAACACTTTCAAGTGTCTTTGTCACCCACTTTGGGGGACCTTTTTTAGATGGTCCAGGCTGCTCCATTGATTAAGTTGGGACTGAATCAAGATTGAGTCTCCCAATTCTATCAATTACATCACTTAAAGCATCATCCGTTGTTGGAGTTTCATGTGGGGGGAGAGTGTTCTTCAGAAGAAGATTCCACATGTTGATCTATTATAGGAATCTCCCCTTCAAGATGTGGAATCTGATTATCAAATTCTTGAAATGATTTTGCTTTTGTGAATCTATCCAAGCGATCAAGTTGCCACTCAACAACAATGTCAGTTTTGGATGATTCAAGGAAAATTACATCTCTAGATACAAGAAATTTCTTATTTACTTCATCATAGAGGTGGTATGCTTTGGAGGTGTTTGAATGCCCCAGGAAGATACACTTACGACTTCTAGCACCAAGTTTGTTTCTATGTACCTTTGGTATCAAATCATAACAGGTGGAACCAAAGACCCTGAGATGCTTTACCGAAGGAACATGTCCATACCACATTTCATATGGAGTCTTGTTTCTTATAGCATTAGATGGACATCTATTCTTTATATATGCAGCACATAGAATAGCATCAACCCAAAACATTATCTTTACATTTTTTAAGAAGAGCATGGATCGTACCATATTTAAGATTGTCCTATTCATTCTTTCAGCTACACCATTCTGTTGGGGATTATAAGGCACAATTGTTTGATGTTTGATCCCATGTTGGTGAAGATAGTTTTCAAATTCATTTGATGTTTATTATTTTCCATTATCAGTGCGAATAGACCCAATATGAAATTGTGCATAATTTTCAATCCATTTATGAAAATTCTTGAATGTTTGAAAAGCATCATATTTGTTCTTCAATAAATAAACCCAACACATTCTGGTGTAGTCATCAATAAATGTCAGATATATTTATTTCCATTTGCAGAAGGAACAGGAATTGGACCACATAAATCTGAATGAATGAGTTCAAGTTTCCTATGTGCTCTTGAATGTGAATCATGAAAAGACCGTTTGCTATGCTTTCCTAGAATGCAAGCATCACATTGCTTAAGTTTTATAGGAATTGTAGGCAAACTAGCAACACCATTTTTCTTCAACAAGCGGAGACTTTCATAGTTCAAATGTCCAAATTTAGCATGCCATAATAAACTTGATGGAAGTGTACCTTCTTCATGATGAGAATTGTATGGGAAATGTTGTGCATGAGCAGAGGTTCCTTGCAGTTTGAGAATCCTTTCTTCTTCTATTCCCCTCATGACAAGTGAGTGGTCAGATGCTTTTCTTACCTCAAGCTTGCCATCAAACATATGAATGGAGTGACCTTGCTGGCAGATGTGGACCAAGGACAGCAAGTTTCTCTTGAGCTATGGGAGATATAAAACATGATCCAGAAGAAAGTCTGGAAGACCAGGCAGTTTAAGCCTGATTGTGCCAAGTCCTAATGGCTTGATTTTTTATTGATCTGCAAAGTATATTGCTCCATCAACATTGTCAGTGAAATCTTCAAAAAAATCTTTTCTATGAGTCATGTGGCAGGTTGCTCTTGAATCAAGCAACCAATCATTTTTCCAAGAAGCAAGTGAAGCATTAAATAAATCTTCGTTTACTCCAATATTACATTGTGCCACAACATAGTGAGTGGATTCAGGTGCTTTACCTTTGTCTATATCATCAGTTTTACCTTTTTGTTGGTTTCTTTATTGCTCAATTTTGTCCCATGGTAGTTTGCATGTAGAGGAATCATGTGATCCATTTCTTTTGCAGCGAATACAGTGCAAATCTTCCTTTTATCCTTGAGAATGTCTGCCCCCCTGCCTCTGAAATATCTTCCTCTTCCTCTTCATCCACCTCTTCCTCTTGCAGAATCTTGAGCAGGATGCTTTTCTTTATGAGCAAGGCACACAGTCTCTTCAGAAGATTCGAGGGCTGTCTTCTTTCCAAAAGCTTTCTCTCTTTCAGCAAACTTTTTCACAAGTGAGTCAAAGGTTATATCTTTGAGATTTCCATTTGCTTACAATGACTCATGATAATTGGAGTAAGTAGGATAAAGTGCCTTGAGAAAAGCAATAAGAGGAATATCCAATTCAACCTTAGTGGATTTGATATCATGCATTATAGACTTTACTTCAGAAGCAAGAGCAAGAGGATCATTATTTTGAAGTTTAAGAGTGAAGAGTTTAATCATGAGTTGAACAACTTAAAGTGCAGAATGTGAGTCACAGAGTTCTTTCAGCTTTTGTAAGGCTTCAAAGGCAGTTGAATATGACGAAATATGGCGACTCACCTCTTCATTTACAGATGTTGTGATTAATGCATAAGTTTTGTTGTTCTTGTTTTCCCAAATGACGAGCTCTTTATCTGAGGTAGGTTGTACTGGGTCATTGTCTCCTTCTGTGACACACACTCCTTTCCACAACTCATTGAAAATGAGGGTGTGTTTTATCATCCGGGACCATTCAGGATAGTTCTCCTTGCCAGTGAGAACTATTCCCACCATGGATATGATTGAATGCATTCTGTAAAAAAAATTACTTTTGATGATAGGAAAATACTTCTACTGTTAATGTATAAAATTGTACTTCTCGTGGAGAAAAATGCAGCTCTGGTGTAAAAGATGTAAAGAAAAAAAATTGCACTCTTATATATATGAATTGGTAACCTTATTGTGGAGATGATATCACTCACAACACAAAGCTTCATAGAATCACATAACCTCGAGCTAGAAAACTCATGCAACGTACCAAATCGGCCAAAAGCAACTAGTCTGAATGTAAACAGACTTAGAAACCAGCCGAGATGTGGGTTATATGTGAGAGGTTATATCACAGTGGCTTTGACTGTAGAGGAGGTCCAATTACCATCATTGTACGCAGAGTATGGAGAGGAGTGAGCACTGTTGTATGGCAACGTTACAAATAATACATATGGTTGCGTTGCTTATATGGACAGCGGTGGTATTAAACGCAGAGAGCAGAGGTATGGGCAACGTTACAAATAATACATATGGTTGCGTTACTTATATGGATAGCGGTGGTATTAAAGGCAGAGAGTGCTATTACCTGTGATATGGTAATGGCTCCAGCACAGTCGGCTCATACAATTTATACAAGAAAAACGCTACCACAATTATAAAACAGATTTTTCAAAAGTTATTTAATGCAGTGGCATCATACTGTAGAATTTATCATGCCTCTCCAATGGAATTAAATGCATTGATTCCATTTCACTGTGCCTCTCTACTGCGCCACAATACCATTCCACTGCGCTACAATACCATTCTATTGCACTACCCTCCAATGTGGTATGGAGGTCGAGCACTGTGCCTGGTGTTGAAATGACAGTGGACACCCTCCAAAACTACTTCAAGCATGCTCCGCTGCTCTCAACCATTGATGGAGGGCCGACTGTCAAAGGAGAGGAGTCGCTAGCTTTCAAAAGAGTCACCATCATTCAATACATTCAACCTGAGTCTCCAGATATGGAGGCCGAATGCACAGTCGAGTGTTAGAAGCTCATTACCTTGTTCTCAGAAAAAAAGAAGGTAACGGTTCGAATGACAGCTCTATTCTAAAACGCAGAGGAATGTAGCAGCTTATGGGAGCCAAACACACAGGATATCAGGCTTGACAGAAAAGGTTAGACAACTGACAGGTAGGTAATAGCAGTGTATTGTATGGAGTAGGCTTTGTATGGAGCAGTGCTTTTAAATGGAGTGTTTGTGGACAAAGAGCGCAGGTAATGTCAGACAGAATGCAGGAAGTGTCAAATAGGCGTACAGGCACTCAAACACTAAATTATATGGAGAGAAGAGAAGCAAATAAGGGAGTTACAAGGCACAAGAGCTAAAAAAGGAGCTGCCTCTAATACCATGTCAGGCCATGCAGTAACTCCATTAAGAAAAAACTGATTCTTGTCTTCTATTCCATCAGATAGGTCTATTATATACATGAGGGAGAGACTGTTAGTTCATCTCCCGATGACTATTCATATTTCTCATTTATTTATTTACATATATTTGCCCAATCACAAGGATTAGGTGTCAACAAATAATAGGACAGAAAAGATGGGTTGATGGGAAAATGCTTTAACGAATGGATGTATTAAATTTTCCTCAAAATGAAAAAGGGGATGTCAACCTATCATTAATACTGAGGAATTCCAGTGCCTCTAGATCTATCGTAGGGTGAATAAATTAAAGAAAGTTTCAAATTTATGATGCAAGAATTATGGTACATAAAAGATTATAATGAATTTAACATGGTAAATAATGAATTTAACATTGTGAATAGGAACATATTTATGCATCTCCAAATAGAATGGGATCATCATAGGAAAACATGGGTTAAATGTGGCATTTTAGTTATCATATCTATGGGTTTGGGTTCTAATAATTTAAGTTGTGTGGTTTTTCGAAAGGGAAACACTTTTGATTGCAAGAAATTTGACAAATTAGTTCATATTAGAAGTCATCATGTTTAACTTCTAATTAATATGTGTGATTATGAATCAACATAAATCAAAAACTCCAACATCCTTGGTCTATGTTCCAATTACATTGTAAGGTGACTTAGAAAAATTAATAACGTGTACAAATAAATGAAACAACTATATGCATAAAATGACAAAGATTATTGGAATAAGCAATCATGCAATATGAAGGTAGTTATAGTTTTATTATTATGTTGTCGTGAAAGGTAAAGAATACAAAAAATGGTCATTGCCAAAGCTCTTGCTAATGTAGGTACAAGTATGAAAGTAGACATGAAGTATTAATGATAGTTTAATTGGGTGATTCAATGTATATGGCATGATGAATTAAAAATAATCATTTTCATGTATTTTCAAAACTTTCTTTAATTGCCACCAATTTAGGTGGTAGCAAATATGGTATAAAGAGATATACAAAATGCATTATATAATCAAATAGAGATATGTTCTAAAAAAATAGGAAAGAAAAAAACGCTAGAAAATCATATTAACATGAAAAAATTAGTACATATAAACCAAAGATAATCATCATATCGAACTATTCCCCAACCCTCACAAATATCATCATAAAACCTATCACCAATTTTGGTATATTTGTATAACAAAAAACCCAATGGGAGTAGTAACTATGTTAGCCTAATACACAAAAAAATGTTCAAATAAGAGTTCATAAATAACAACATTACAGATCAATCCATCCTCTAAGTTCAAGTACTTAGAAGAAATAAAATACCCATCTTAGAAAAAAGAAAATATTAGATCAGCATATAGGCAATCAACCTTCATCTTGAACTTCTTTATTTTGCCTAATGTTGTAGAGAAAATCCTCTAGTGCAACATCAAAACCCTTTTTTGATAACAAATATGTCGTGACATTTAACTCCATGTAAACATGTTAAAAAGAAATTCATGCAAAACTTTTCTTTATATTCTCAATGTGTAGCATCCAGTTTGCCAAATTGAGGGAAGAAAGATTTTCCCTTCCACTGGACAATTCAATAATGAACCTCGAGTTGCCAAAGATTGAAATTTGCTCCAGATTGAGATTCTTAGCCATGTATAACAATTCCCATAGAGAAAATATTTATGCTCTAGTATTTGTGCCACATCCACTGAACCAATATATCTAAACCTGCATATTTGATCCAAGGGATTGGTTTAGTGCTCAAAATTCAAAGTGCTAAAAAATGCTCGAAACTTGTACGATCGGATAGATCTCGGTGATTTGAATCCAATGAAACTCATTTCAATCAAAATAGATATAATATGATCCCGATATCATGTTCTGATCCAATTGGAAAACAACTAAAATTTTTGGAATTTGGGCTACATGTACACCTAGTCAGTAGTTTGTACATTCGTTGGGAATTTGATTGTGTTTCTATGGGCCAATGGAGGATTGACACTTGTCTCATTGGGATTGGCTCATGTATGGTGTGATTTCATTGGTTGAATGGTTGACTAACGAGGGAGAGCCACATGGTCCAATTGATGGCATCCACATGGCCTCCTCTTGGAAAAATTTTGCATATGTCCAGAGTGGGACTCTACATGGTTCGAACTAGAGACCTCTGTGGTGGAAGCACAGTGCTCCACCACAGTGCCACCAATGGTTCTTGTAAACCATAGAGCCGATTTCCTATATAAAGTTTCATAATGTGTCATTTGGGGGAGGGGGGTCGGGCTAAGCCCTAATCTCTAGCCACCCCAGTGCTCACAGGACTTTAGGTGGAGGGGCAGTGATCTGTTGTTGAATGTTAGTTTTGTTGTGCTAATTTCAACTTCAGAATTAAAAACATTTGCTCATCATTTGCTTTATGTGCATAGGTTTCCTTTATGGTGGTTGTGAATGTAATAGGTAAATTTGTCAAGTTTTATGTCAAATTCATGAGAAAAATAGCATGTAAATAATGTGTTGAACAAAAGAAGACAAATATACAACAAACCATCAAAATGAACACTTAACACAGTGTTTTGATAAAGGAGTTCACCCCTGTTGGGCTACATCTCCTTGGTCCAACTTCCATGGCTTAACCCTCTGTATTAGCTCAAAATGGAAAAAAGTGTTCTTTTCAATGCTCTAATGCTCCTGAAATCTGCTTCAATGCGCTAAGAACATTAAAATAATCTATGAATGACTTTTTCTGAGCCCAAATTGGTCGAAAGTTGCAAAAGTTATGGCTTCTTCATTTTCCCCTAGGAAAACTCCACCAAAACTAGAGAACTCTAGTTAATCCTACCAAATTTGTAGAAAATCCCGAATTTATCACATAGTTATGGTTTACTGTTGGCCTTCGTCTTGTGGTAGTGATCACATGTGGAGGGGATTGGCCCTCTCCCCCAACCACCAATTGTTATGATAACAAATACAAATCGCAACTGTTGATTATTAAGAACCAATGACACAGCATAGTGGTAAGACTCTAGGCTTGTGAGGGCGAGGTCGCAGGTTAGACTCCACCGATCTACCCATAAAATTTTTCAATGCGCACCGATTATGCCAAGCCTTTGGGGAGGGACACGTGACGGCCTCCGGCTTGCCACATGTCTCCTTCTCATTGGTCCTCCTCTGTCCAATGAAATCAAGCCAACTCACGAAACTGTTGACCAACTGAAATGTGCCACTTGGCATGACCTCACAGGCCATTGACCAACCTTTGACTTGCACAGTCACCTACTACATCAACAATACGGACTGTTGACTATGCAATGATTGTACTTTTTTTTGCAAAGTTCCTTTGTTTGGAAAAGCGAATAGAACGTGATATATTTCTCATACGATCTCCATTTTGATTGAAATGTGTTTCTTTGGGATCGTATTACCGAGGCAGTACAGTCGTTCAGCTTTTCAATGATTCTAAGCACTTTGATTTTTGAGCTAAATACTGATCACCTGATCATTCCTCCCCACTGGAAGCCTTTTGGACCCTGAAAGATACTATCAATTGTTCAGCAGATGAGGGTACAACTCCCTCACCCTCTCAATCTACATCCATTTGGCATTAGAAGGATTTTGTCCCTTGAGTCCCACTTGAAGGTATTTGACATTCCCTCTCTTTGAAGTTCTGGTTCTTCTGTCAAGTATGAGATCTTGTTGAATTTCATCAAGATATTCTAGCGAGAAATCATCTATTGATGGTAGATTAACATGCCTTGATAATCAATCAAAGGAGTTTCAAACAATCTCAAATTCTCAACATTAACAACAGAGTATATTTTCATATGAGGCAAATCTAGCTTAAATGCATTGTTACCAATATTTTCCAGAATTTTAAAAGGACAATAATGGATTGGCTTCAGAGTTTTACCTTCCCCTTGAAGTCTCTCTTTGATAATATATTACCAAACTCCGTCTCCAACTTGAAATTTATGATCCACACAATGTTTTTCATGCCTTGCCTTGTAGCTGCTTTGACTCTTTTCAAGTTGTTCTTGCACTTTGTGATGTATCAACTAAATTTTCTCAATGAAATTCCTTGCCTTATCTATGTCACTATGATCATCAATAGTGACATCTTTCTCAAAGATGAAGTCCAATGGCGATCTTGGAAAGTACCCAAAACATGCCTCAAATGGTGATGTGTTTGTGGAAGAATGCTTTGCCCTGTTGTATGGATGTTGTATGTAATGCAATTGTTCATCCCAAAACTTCGGATGTTTGCTGCAATATCCTCTAAGAAGATGAATGAATGTCCTGTTGACCACCTCATTTTTTCCATCTGTTTGCAGATGAAAGGATGTGCTCTTCTTCAACTTAGTGTACATCATGTCCCATGAATTTGACAAAAAATTCCCATCAAATCGAGAATCTTGATCACCTACAATGGAAGTAGGAAGACCAAAATGAACCCAAATATTTTGAAAGAAAAGATGAGTTGTTTGTTTAGCTGTAATTTTCTTTTTACATGGTATTAAAATACACATCTCGTTGAACCTATCTACAACTACATACAAGTAATCATGACCTTTCCTTGACAATGGAAGACCTCCTACAAAATCCATTGAGATACTCTCCCATAGACATGAAGGTACCAAAAGTGGAGTGTACAATCCTAGTTTCCTATTGCTAGTCTTACTTATTGAACACAAAGAACATCCTCTAATGAAATGAAGCACATTATCAAACATGTGTGGCCAATAACAATACCTTTGGAGATTCTCTATTGTCTTTCCTACACCAAAATGTCCAACAATCAATGAAGTGTGTGCCTCCCTTATGATATTGTTTCTTTCTCCCCGTGGAATACATAACTTGCCCAAGTGATACAAAAAAACTATTATGTACATGGTAATCGAACTCCTGAATTTGGTCTCCTTGCCTCAAGCTTGCATACACATCTTGAAAGTCATTATCATATGCATATTGCTCAATGTAACTTTCATGTCAAATAGAATTGTGTTTAAGTATAATACATGAATTTAAAATATGCTTAGAAAGCATATCAGCTACCTTACTGTAGATTCCCTTTTTGTATTTGATAACCAAATGAAACTGTTGTAGAAAACCCATCCATCTGAAGCGTCATGATTGCTACAACTTTCACTGTGACCTTAAGTACTGCAATGGTTGATGGTCAGTATGGATAATGGTCTCCTTCCCGATCAAGTAGTGTTTCCTTTTTTTAACACTTTGTACCAATGCATAAAGTTCTTTGTAAGTGGGATAGTTAGTCACAACACCATTAAAAATTTCAGAATGAAATGAAATGGGCTTACCATGCTGCATGAGAACTACTCCCATGGTGTAATCACTAACATCCATTTGAATCTCAAATAGTTGTCTAAGATCTAGAAGAGCCAATACCGATGTTGAAATGATATTTTGTTTTAAAGAATCAAATGATTTTTGTTGTATATCTCCCCAATGGAAGACTTTCCTGAAACTAGTCAATGCATGTAGTGGAGCTGCAGTGGAAGAAGAATTAGCAATAAATTTCCTCCAATATTGTGTTTCCCCTAGAAAGCTTCTTACCTGTATAAATGTATTAGGCTTGAGCCAATTCACAATGACCTCAACCTTAGAGGATTTTATCTTAAGCTCACCTCCTCTAACAATGTGTCCCAAATACACTAAAGAAGTCTTGCCATATTCACACTTTGACATATTTAAAAATAATTGTTCTTTTCTCAAGACATCAAGTACTTTGTTCACATGCATGACATGTTAATCTCTGGATTTTTTGAATATGAGAATATCATCTAAGTAAACAATGAAAAAATCATCTATAAATGGTCTCAATACATCATTCATAACTCTCATGAAAGTAGTTGGAGCATTTGTAAGACTGAAAGGCATAACAAGCCACTCAAACAATCCTTGTTTAGTTTTAAATGAGGGTTTCCAAATGTACTCTTTAGCTATTCTAACTTGATGATAACCACTTCGTAAGTCTAACTTAGTGAAATAATTTTCATACCTCAATTGATCAAGAAAATCATCAATTCTTGGGAGTGGATAATGATTATTTACAATGCAGTGCACAGAAATACACACACATGCGCCAAGTCCCATCCTTCTTTGGCACCAAAAAAATTGGTGAACCACATGGCGAAGTAGATGGGCGTATGATACCTTTGTTCAACAATTCTTGATTTCCATGCTCTCCATGACTGACATGTGATACATGCCAATGTTTGGAAGTGGAACATCCTGCTCCAGTTGTATCGCATGTTGAATTCCCCTCTTGGGAGGTAACTCCTTTGGTTCCTGAAACATCTCGCCATGCTTTCTTACCACATCAAACAAATCATATTTTAACTTACCATCCCAACCTTCAAAAGATTCATAATCGATATCATTCTTTTTCTTGATCATGAGAAGCACAAAATATTTACTTGCATTTACTAGTCTCTTCATCTGCCCTACATTAACCAAAGAAATGTTTAAATTTTTGCGATGGGCTCTCACAATATAATCCACTCCATCCTTGAGAAATTGATATTTGTTCTCATGGAAATAAAATATCGCTTTCCTATCATACAAATATGGGCTCCCTAGAATCATTCCTGAGATATCAAGTGGAACTACATCTAACTCAACTTCATCAATGAATTTTTTAGTAATGGAAAACCTGAATAAACATTTCCTCGTAACCTATAAATTTTCATTATTGACTATCCAACACAAAGGGTATGTCTTATGATGAGGTATAGTTTCAAGGTTAAGCATTTTGACCAAGTCTTCTGAAATTAATTTCTATCGTGACCCACTATCAAATAATGCATCAATATTTGTATGATTTGAGATACCCTTACATGGAACAACTCTATTGTTGATTCTTCATTTGGAGTGTTGTTGTGACTATGTGAGGAACTAGTGCTTGCTATAGCTTCTTTTCCCTTTGTGACCATGGCTGAACTCTTGGTCTCATCACTAGAATCAAATCCAAGATTATGTTGTGTGGTATTTTTTGTCTTTTGTTTCCCCTTATTATTTGGTTTCTTAGGCCTTAGTTTGGGATGTAGTTTCCAACAGTGGATTTCATCATGCCCCACTTTGGAACAATGTTTGTATATTGTTTTCTCCCCTTCTTTCTTTACACTTTAATTCTTCTTTCCTTTCCATTTTCTACCCTTCTCTTTCTCCTTACCCTTAAATGAATTCTTCTTACTACCCTCTTCCTAAATGTTCTCTCCTCTTGCTTCAAGGTACGTCGCTTGCACACATACCTTATCTAAATTTCTTGGATTAAACATAAGGATAGTGTGTTTTAAGTAGGAATGTAAACCCCCAATATATTTCAAGAGAGTATCTTGGGAATTCAAGTTTACTCCTAACAACAAAGCCCTTTTCCTAAACTCCTAGGTATAGTCTTGAATTGTTTGGCCCTTGAGTTGCCTAAAGTTTTTCCAACTCATAATGGTTGTTTGCATGTAGGCTAAAGGATAAAATTGTCTTTTAATTGAAGAAAGAAATTCAACCCAAGAAATGGATATCTTACCATGAATTCACATTTCGTCTTGAGTCTTTGCTTCCCACCAAAATAGTGCTGCTCCTTCTAGCTTTAATGAAGCCAACTCGATATTTATGTCACCTTTGAAGGTTCTTAATTCTGCAATAAACCCCCAGTTTTCAAATCCAATTTTCTAAAAAAAAATTCATTTACCTCACCATTATACATGGGAATTTCAAACATAATGTCCAATTCGAGTAAGGGAGATTTTTCTTTTGGGGTTTTTGAATGAGTATGAACAACTTTTGTGGTGGAAATGGAAGATGATGTTGTTTGTGATGATGAGTATGATGAAGATGATGAGGAAGATGACGAAGATGGTGGAGATGGAGGAGGATTTTCCTCCATTACAATTTGAATCCTTCTTTTCATATTTTTTATCTTCTGAGCTTCCCTCTCCATGTGGGGACTTAGAACTCTCACACACCATTCTAGTATTCCTCTATTCATAGAGGACTCCAACCATGTCAGTTAAATCATAAAAATCTTTCTTGTATGCTTCCTCTTCTGAAAGACCTTCAATCTCTCTTGCTTCAGACATGATGGCTTTGGATTCAAGCTAAGCTTCTGGTACTGTTTGTACCTCCTCAATCTCAACTGAAGGTAAAACTTGAGGCACTTCAAATGCAGTTAGGATTGAAACTTTGGGTGGAGATTGTGGCCTTTTGGCTCTCCTTCTTCTGGGCATTACCTCAGGACTTGCAACCAATAGTTTCCCTTGTCCTCTCTGCAAATTTAACCTTGTAAGTGTCACAAATTTGCAACCATTAAAACCCTACTTGCACAAAATTCAGGCAATTAAGAAAATAACCTTCCTCTAATACTAACTTGATCTATTGACAATTGTTAGTTTTCCTGTGCTAATTTCAACTTCATAATTAAAAATAATTTCTCATCATTTGCTTTATGTGCATAGGTTTCCTTTATGGCATTTGTGAATGTAACAAATAAATTTGTCAATTTTTATGTCAAATTCATGAGCAAAATAGAATGTAAAAAAAGTGTTGAAAAATAATAAATAAATATAAAAAAACCATCAAAATGACACTTAACACAATGTTTTGATAAAGGAGTTCACTCCTCCTAGGCTACATCTCCTTGGTCTAGCTTCCATGGCTTGGGCCTCTATGTTAGCTCAAAATGGAGAAAAGAGTTGTTTTCAATTCTCTATTGCTCCTAAAACTTGCTTCAATGTGCTCAGAACATCAAAATCATCTAGGAATAAATTTTTCTGAGCCCAAATTTGTTGAAAATTGCGAATTTATGGCTTCTTTAGTTTCCCCTAGGAAAACTCCACCAAAACTAGAGTGCAAAGGACTAGAGAAGGGCCGTCCCTAAGGCCATATGGCAGCCACAAAACCAGGAGTGCACAGGTAAGGGAGTGAGGCCCAGGTCACCAAGACCCTATATGACCAAGAGTGTGTTCCAAGCGGAGGGATAAAATTGTTGGAACATAGGCCCTAGAATCTCAGCCCTAAAACCGGTCATATACATGCCACGTGATCAAGATTTTTAGAATTGGGGGCTTAATGGGCATACTAACTATCCTACAATTTCACCTATCATGCGAGATTGTAGGCCAGAATTGTGCGTAGGTTCTGAGTTTTGGGGCGCTCAAGCTAGGTTTAGGCCAAATTGGAGGATGATTAGCTGGGTAATTGAGAAAAGACTAGAAACAGACATAACTTACTTAGGTTTTGGACAAATGAGGTGCAGAAAGAACCAAAATGGGGATTTTTTATAGTGTTGGATCCATTGGAGACATAAATTTTGTCATTTGATCTTTATATCCATGTAAACACACCTTTGAGAACTTAATGAAAGAGGCCTTGCATTGGAAGCTAGACCAGGAGATGTAGCCCAAGAGAGGGGTGAACTCCTTAATCATGTTTTGCATTATGTGTTTTAGATAAGATTATTTGTCTCTTTTTGGATGTAAAAGTTAGATAAAATTCACGTGTTGAAGCTTATAAGATGAAACTTAAAAGAGGATAAGGAGAACTTCTAGAGCCAAGATCTCAAATTGTTTCAAGGAACACAAACACAACTCAAGCTTCAATGGTCATGGCACGTGAAGAAGGTCCTGAAGGGATGTCTAAAGATGAGAAAACTTTCAGAAAAAACATTATTTTAGATGTATGAGATGGTTAAGGTTCTTTATGAGGAGAGGAATTCCATATTGTATGCAGAGAGATCAAAGCCTCCAAAAGGAGATGGAGGAAAAGGAGACAAGCCTCCAAAAGGGAATGGAGGGAATGGTGACAAAGCACCACTTTCACCTTCATCCTTATCCCCATCTTCATTCACATCTTCAACTTATTCTACCCTTTCACAAACACCTCCAAACTCCCCTAGGGGTCATGGTAAAACTCCTTTGGTTAAGCTTGATATTAAGTTTGAATTTTCTACGTACAATGGAGAGGTAAATGTAGAGAGATTGTATAATTAGGTCCGTCAAATTGAAGTGTATCGCAGGATACAAAGAATCAAATATGATGAAATGAAGATTTAGCTTTCTTCTCTTATATTGGAAGGTGTGGGACTAATTTGGTGGGAGCCAAAACTCAAGAGAACATGAATAAACATGGTAAGGTTTTATCTACTTAGAATGATTTTGTTGTTGCAATAAGAAGAAAATTTTATACATTATTATACATGCAAAATTCTGTTATGGATTGGAAAAACTTTAGACAAGCTAAGGGGCAAAACTTTCAAAGCTATACTCAAGAATTAAGAAAAAGGGCTTTGATTTTGGGCATAGATTTTTCTTCTCAAAATACTTTGCTTAAATATATTGGAGGATTGCATAGTTATTTGAGACACACAATTCTCATGTTTAACCCTGCAAAACTAGATGAAGTTTGTGTATAGGCAACTCATTTAAAAGAGAGAGGGAAGAATGTCCTCAAGAGGGCAACAAAAAACCATTCAAGAATGGTGACAAAGGGAAGGGGAAATTCAAAGGAAAAGGCAAGAAAAATGCTTTAGTCAAGAAAGTGTAAAAAATCTTGTAGATTCACAAGATCGTGCAATGTACTAAAGCAAAAGACAAGAATCTACTTCTATCTTCAACCAGCTGAAGCCAATAGATTGATGAAAACAATATGAATAAGAAGAAGATAAATCAATGGCACATAACACAAAATGTATATGGGGAAAGAAACTCCTTAAAACCCCGCTATCTGTATTGCATATATCAAAAATATGAGTGAAGATACAAAGCTTTCTCTCACTAGAACAATGCCACACAAGTATGCTCAACTCTCTTAGCTCACAAGCTAGCTCAAGCCAAATCCTTAGCCTATTCAATTGCTCTCCAAGCCACTAATCTCTTGCATAAATCCTAGGATGAATAACCCATATTTCAAGGGAATTCATGCTTCCAAAATTGCGCAATCCAAACATAGGTCCTTCTCTTATTGCATGCATGATATTTACAACTCAGTAAATCATATAACTGATAGTACACTTTCCCTGCACTATAGTCTCAACTGGGTCTTTCTCTAAACTAACATGCATAAGCTTCTCATGAGGGAATCTTCAGTTAACTGGAGTAGCACTAGTGGATGAATTAGTGCACCAACTAACTGTTAGTCCTCTATTAGTTCCACAAATGGTTTGGAACTAATTTAACTGAACTTAACTCGGTAAACTAAGTGATCTAATTTCCATCTCAATTTAAACTCATACTAGACCCCTAAAACTTAGGGAGAACCTATACATGGCTTTAGAAAGACTTCTAACTCGAAATTCCTAAGCTAATTAAGTTAACTAAACTTAATTAACTATATACAAGTTGCTATGAGAATAGAATTTTATTTTAATTCTCTGTTTAATTCAAGGAAAAATTAAATTAGAATTTCTTGTTTCCATTTCTCAACACTCCCTCTCGACAAGAAAGGGATTATCAGCTACTATGATCATGTCTCTGTGAAACTCCAATTTACATCTTGAGAATGCCTTTCTCAAAATGTTAGCATCTTTCTCCTCCATGGGAATGTACTCTAACAACATTATCCGCCTCAATACACAATCTCTGAGATGATGATAATGAATATCAATATGCTTGGACTATCATGAAAACCGAGATTTTCATAGAGTTTGATACAACTCTGATTATCGCAGTAGATCATAGTTGGATCCATCTTCTGACCAAACAAGCCAACTATGACCTTCCCCATCCAAATGACCTCACATGCTACTTGACTTGCAACCATGTACTCTTCCTCTATCGAACTAAGTGAAACCAATCTCTGTTTCTTGTTGTACCAAGAAAATGTTGATGACTCAATACAGAAGGTCCCTCCTAATGTGCTCTTCCTGTCAGATGGACTCCCTGCCAAATTTTCATCAGTGAAGCCTTGAAGATTCACTCCTTTGTCTATATGTACCATAATCCATATTGAGAAGTGCCCCTGAGGTATCTCAACACATGATTTTCCGCCTTCAAATGCAACTTGGTAGGCCTAACCATCGCTTGACTAAGTTGGTTAACTACATAACACATATCTGGTTATGTGTTCACCAAGTACATGAGTGAACCCACAAGCTACCTGTAAATAGTAGCTTCCACTACTTCCCCTAAAGTAACATCCTCCTTCCTCCAGTTACCTGTCAGATGAGTCTCCATGGGTTTTTTTCTCTCCATGCAGAATCTCCTAAGTATCTCGTTGGCATACTTGCCCCGAGACACAATAACTCCCCATCTCCCTACCATACATCCATGCCAATAAATTAATGCATGAGACCCATATCCTTCATCTCAAATTCCCTTGCAAGGTCCTCCTTGTAGGACTTGATCAATTGATCATCACTTGTTAGTATGAGATCATCAACATAAATTACAATGATCAACAATTTACCTTCCACCACTATGTTATATAGGTTTGCATCCACTTCACTCTTTGTGAAGCCAAACCCAGTGAAGTAGTTGTCTATCTCGGTGTACCAAGCATGAGGTGCTTACTTCAGCCCATACAACACTCCCTTGAGCTAGCACACATGCGACTCACGGTCACATGTCTCAAAACCTTCAAGCTGCTCTATGTACACCTCTTCCTTAATCATGCCATTAAGGAAGGTTGTCTTCACATCCATATGATGTTTCTAACTCATTTGTGTTGATAGTGCCAATATAGATCTGACTGATGAGTACCTTGCAACAGGAGAAAAGGTCTCATCATAGTCAATCCCCTCTACCTATGAAAATCCACAGACCACAAATCTAGCCTTATGCTTCTCCACACTACCATATGTAGCTTGATTTACCTTGTAAATCCAACGTGAACTCACCATTGAATTGTCCTCTGGTCTCAAGACCACATCCCAAACATTGTTACAAACTATGGAGTCATACTCCTCAACCGTGAAATCAACCTAAACCATCTATTGCACTACTTCCTTAAAGGAATATGGTTCTATCACAACACATTTTCCCATAAAAGCCATGTATCCAGTGTACCCCTTAGGTGACCTCCTCTACCTACACAGAGAAGTGGGTGCTCCCAGAATCTCCCATGCATCGTCCAAGAATCTGTTAGCCTCTCTCGTGTACTTTCTTCCGTCTCTGGAAGAATCTGCCTAAGTGGATGTCTCCACTCTGGATCCTCTACATGTGGCTGCTCCACATCAATTTGAGGCTCCTCAAACTTATGAGCTAAAATCTCCTCATCTTCATGTATCTCAAGCTCCCTCTCAAGGGAAACTCACATTGCCTTCTCCTCATCGAATCTGACATCCCTCTAAACCATTGTCATCCTACTTGTCGGAAAGTACACCTAATAGTTGTGAGGTGTATCAATGTACCCCAAAAATATCCCCAACTCTGTTGTTAGCTCAAGCTTCTTCCATGCATATTTAGTCACATGGAAATATACCAATGACCCAAAAATCCTGAAGTGACCAACATCTGGCCTCTTACTATAATAAGCCTCCTCTAGTGTCTTCATCTCAAGTATCTGATATGGGCTACGGTTCTGAACATAAACCGCTATGTTACATGCCTCAGCCCACAAGTGTAGTGGTAGGCCCTGATCATGAAACATCGCCCTTGTTGCGCCTACTATGATTCTTTTCTTCATCTTAGCCACCCCATTCTGCTGAGGGTTATGGGGTGCCATCAACTTTCGTTTAATCCCTTCCACTGCACAAAAGTTCTTAAAATCATTTAAGACATACTCACCATCGTTATCACTCTATAGAGATTTAGCCTTCTTCCTTGATTCTTTCTCCACCAATTCTTTAAACTCACAAAACTTTGCGGAAGTTTGATCCTTTTTCTGCATGAAAAATACCAACATTCATGATAATAGTCATCAACAAATATAACATAATACATGTGTTTGGCCATGGATGTTGTCGAGAATGGTCCACACACATCTAAATGGACTCACTCTAGAATAGCCTCTGCTCAACTATCTTTGTCATGAAAGGAATACTTGGTGTATTTTCCCAAAGTACACCCCTTGCATGTATCAACTTACTCAAGCGTACCTTTGGGAAGATCGGTAGATATCTGATGCAATATATTCAAAACCCCATTATGCAAGTGGCCCAATTTCCTGTGCCACAACTCACCAATGTCTTGACTCTGCACCCTTTTTGATTTTGTTCTCAAAGAAACACACTCCTCTACCTCCATTTTATAGAGATTCTTCACCTCAATCCCTATCTTCTTTACTTGACCCGTGGCTATGTGTCGAAGGAATTCCTTTTCTTTCAAGAATATCACATCATAGCCTTTATCCTCAATTGTGGCAATGGATACCAATTTCTTCTTCAACCTGGGCACTTACATAACATTCTTCAAGGTTAGTGGCGCCCCATTCTCCCTCTAAAAAGTAATCGTGCCCAATCTAGAAAAACTATACTTCCCTTCATCACCCATCTCAATATGCATCTAGATATCTTTCTCCTCCAGGTCAATGAACAACTCTTTATCACCAATCATGTGGAATGAAACTCCACTATCTAAGTACCATACACTTCGCATCATTGATTACACAATGCATGTAATGATGGAAAATTCCAATTCGAATTAAGAGGCCAAAGTCTCACCCCCCGTGCTTCCTGAGGACTTCTTCTTGGACATCTTGAGTGGACAATTTGTAGCAAAATGGCCCAGCTCATGAAAATGAAAGCACTTAACTTTCATCATGTGTTTCTTCTTACCTCCATGATAAGGATCTGATTTGGATTCGGAATCTTTCGCTTTCCCCTTCTTCACCTTAATTGCTAAGGCAGAATTCTCTTCATTATCAGTATTTGATAAAGAGCCATCCCTAGTGTTCTCCTGCATCAAATCCGACCACAGTCGTTCGCAATCCAAAAACTTCTCTCGACCATTGACAAATTCTTGATAACTATGCCAACTCTTTGGGAGTCCTAGAAGAGAAAGACTCACCATATCATCCTTGGAAACTATGATTCCAACACTTCCAAGTTCATCACGGCACTGAGTGAACTTGGTCAAGTATTTTGGAATCGTCTCGCCTTCCTCCATTGTGATTTTTTGAATTTTGTCCTTCAGTTCCAATTTCCTTTCGTCACTGTTGTTTTTATACAAATCTATCAATGTTTTCTACTTAGCATATAAAATTTCTTTTCCATGGAGACTCGAGACAATGTGGACTCAAACTCTCTCAAGGATTATCCTTCTTGCCTTCGCCACACACTTTTCCCATTTGGCCAAATTGTGTGCATCCGATGTTGTTGGCTTAGGAATTTCTTGATCAACGAATTCCTTCAAGCTATTATCCTCTAGCACAACCTCCATTCTTTCCCTCCATGCTATAAAATTTGACCTACCTTCCAAGGCATACTCAAGCTGCAAACTGTAGAATGACATCTGCCGATCCTGAAGTATGTATTGCAAATTCGAATTTCACCTGTAACCGAAAACTCAGAACTTTGAAATCTCCTCAAGTCTACTATCTCAGCTCTGGTACCATGTATAAAATCTTGTATATTCACAAGCTCATGCAATGTACTAAAGCAAAAGACAAGAATATACTTCTACCTTTAACCAGTGGAAGTCAATAGATCGATGAAAACAATATGAACAAGTAGAAGGTAGACCAAGCATACATAACACAAGATGTATATGGGGAAAGCCACTGCTCAAAACCTCATTATATATATTGCATATATCATAAATATGAATGAAGATACAAAGCTTGTTCTCACTAGAACAATTCCACATAAGTATGTTCAACTCTCTCAACTCACAAACTAGCTCAAGCCAAATCCTTAGTGTATTCAACAACTCTCCAAGCCCCTAATATATTGTGTAATTCTTAGGATGCATAACCTGTATTTAAAGGGATTTCATGCTTCCAAAATTGCACAATCCAAACATAGGTCCTTCTCTGATTGCATGCATGATATTTACAACTCAGTAAATCATACAACTGATAGTACAATGTCCATGTACTCTAGTCTCAACTGGGTTTTTCTCTGAACTAACATGCATGAGTTTCTCATGAGGGAATATGTACTTAACTGGAGTAGCACTAGTGGATGAATTAGTGCACCAAATGACTGTTAGTCCTGTATTAGTTCCTCAAATTGTTTGGAACTAATTTAACTGAAGTTAACTCAGCAAAATAAGTGAGCTAATTTCCAACACAATTTAAACTCACACTAGACACCTAAAACTTAGGGACAAAATATGCATGACTTTCAAAAGACTTCCAATTCAAAATTCCTATGTTAATTAAACTTAATTAACTATTTACAAGTTGCTATGAAAATAGAATTCGATTTTAATTCTCAGTTTAATTCAAGGACAAATTAAACTGAAATTTCCTATTTCCATTTATCAATAGAAAGAGGGAGAAAAGCTCACCTGTAAACATTGTTCAAAAGAGGACGTGATGAAGACCATGTTGGAAACTTCATCCAGAAATGAGACCCAAAAAATTTAACAATAAAGGGAAACAAAAGACTACTGCAACTACAAAACATGATTTAGGATCTGACACTAGGGATGAAACAAATATCATACCTATGGGATCCAAGGGTAAGGACTTTATTGCAAGTACTATTTCTTCAAGTAGTAGCCTCAATGAGACTCAACATGAAAAGGAAATAATAGAGCTTTTCCACATTAGAGTCATTTCAAAACATACCAAGATAGATACACTATTTGATAGTGGTTCACAAGCAAACTTCATTTCTAAAGACACTGTCAAGAAATTGAATTTTGAATAAATTCCTCATCCTAAACAATATCCTTTAGGTTAGATATGTGACAATGCGAAATTGCATGTGACAAAAATATGTAAATTAAGATTTTCCGTCACTGCAAACTTTATAGATGAGGTAGAAATTGATGTCATTCCACTTGATAATTGTGGTATTGTTTTGGGAAGCCCATATCTATATGATAGGAGAGCCTTCTTTCATCGCCATAAGAAAAGATATCACTTGTTTAAAAATGGAGTTTAGTAAATTGTTAGAGCACATAACATGAAGTTGAATTTGTCACTTGTAAATGTTGGACAAATGAAGAGGTTATTAAATGCTAGTAAGAACTTTGTACTCTTGATGATCAAACCCAAAGAGAATGTTGAAAATGAAGCTTTCCAAGGATGTGATGCAATGTTAAAATCTGATTTGCATGAGATTGTTAACACATATGATGAGATGTTTGAGGATCCCAAAGGATTTTCTCCTAAAAGAGGTATCCAATATGAGATCCAATTGCAGCAAGATTGTCCTCTTCTAAACATTGTCATGTATAGGATGTTATTTATGGACTGACAGCGATTAAAATACAAATACAAGATTTTCTTGACAAAGGGGTCATCAAACCAAGCACATTGCCATGTGGGTCACCAATTGTGTTAGTACCAAAGAAATATGGTACATGGCACATGTGTGTAGATTTCAGAGCCTTGAACAAGATAACGGTAAAGAATCATTACACTCTTCCTCGAATTGATGGTTTTCTTGATCAATTGAAAGATGTTATGTACTTTACTAATTTGGACTTGAGAAGTGGTTATCATTAGATTAGGATTGTTGAAGGAGACAAATGGAAGACAATTTTCAAAACAAAGCAAGGTTTGTTTGAATGGTTGGTTATGCCATTTGAGCTTTGTAATACTCCTACAACATACATGTGAGTTATGAATGATGTCCTAAGGCCTTTTCTTGATGATTTTGTAATTGTATACTTAGATGACATATTGATATTTAACAAGTATCGTGAAGAATATGTTAGGCGTGTGAAACAAGTTAGATGTCCTGAAGAAATAAAATTTATTTTTAAAGATGTCTAAATGTGAGTTTGGAAAGACCTCATTAGTTTATTTGGGACATATTGTTGGAGGGGGTGAATTGAAGATAGATCCATGAAAGGTCAAAGTCATTGTTGATTGGCCTAAGCCCACCAATGTAACTAAGGTGAGAAGATTTTTGGGAGCAACTCAATATTGGAGAAATTTTATTTCTGTTGGTTCTTCAATTGGAGCTCCATTACATGCCTTGACAAGCAATAAGTGGGTTTTTCAATGGGGACGCAAGCAACAAAAAAAATTTGATGCATTGAAGGAGAGAACTAGTACAACTCCAGTTCTTGCACTTCGTGATTTAAGAAAACCATTTGAGATACAAACAGATTCAAGTGACTATTCCATGGGAGCGTCTTGATGCAACATGGTAAGCCCATATGTTACCATTCTAAAACTTTTAATGGTGCGGTAGTTAACTATCCTACTTATGACAAGGAACTATATGCATTGGTGCAAAGTGTGAAAAAGTGGAAACATTATTTGATGGAAAAGGAAACTATCATTCACACTAATCATCAACCATTGCAATACTTGCAATCACAAATTAAGCTACAACAAATGAGGAACTTCAGATGGATGGGCTTCTTGTAGCAATTACACTTGGTGATAAGGTATAAGAAAGGTATCTATAAAAAGGTTCCTAACATGATTTCTAGACCAATTTTTAGTGCTTCATTTATTCTTAAGCATAATTCTATCATGCATGAGACCTATGTTGAACAGTATGCTTTACATGAAGACTTTAAAGATGTATATGCAACCTTGTGTCAAGGCACCCAAGTAGAGGAACTGGATTACCATATGCATGATAAGCTTTTGTATCATCTTGGAAAGCTATGCATTCCATGGGGTGAAAGAGTCAACATCATAAGGGAAGCACATACTTCTCTTATTGATGGCCATTTCGGTGTAGGCAAGACGGTGGCACAATTACAAAGGTATTGTTATTGGCCAAGAATGAATGAAAGTGTATCATGATATGTAAAAGGATGTTTTTTATGTGCTACAAGTAGGCCTAGCAATAGAAATTTAGGATTGTATACTCCACTTCTAGTTCCTTCCCGTCCTTAGGAAAGTTTGAACTTTGTAGGAGGATTGCCTATGTCTAAAAGAAATCATGATTATCTTTATGTCGTGGTTGATCATTTAAGCAAGATGTGTGTTTTGATGCCTTAAGAAGCAAGTTACAACTGAATAGATTGCACAAATGTTCTTTCAACATGTATGGGTACATTTAGGGTTGCCCAAATCCATTATTTTTTATCAAGATTCTCAATTTTTTAGGAACTTTTGGTCAAGCTTACGAGCACTCATGGACACCAAGTTGAAAATGACCACAATATTCCATCCACAAAATGATGGTCGGGCAGAATTGGTGAACCGAATAGTAGTACATATTCTTTGTGGTTATTGTAGAAAACATGCCAAGATTTTGGATGAACACTTACACTACATTCATGATGCTTATAACCGAGCAAAGCATTCACCGACTCAAACATCTCCATTTGAAGCATGCTTTGGCTACTTACCAAAATATACTTTATATTTTATCTTTGGGAAGGATACTGCTATTGATGGTCATAGTGAAATTAATAATGCCATGTGGTTCATTGAGAAAGTTCAATTGGTGCATCAAATGGTCTAATAACAGTTGGAAAATAGTCAAGCCAAGTACTAGACAAGGCATGATAAGCATCATGCTGACCATAGTTTCCAAGTTGGAGATGAAGTTTGGCTTTACATTAGAAAAGAGAGGCTTAAAGGAGAACTTAACAAGTTGTAACCAATAAGGTATGGACCTTTTAAGATTCTAGAAAAGTTTGGTAACAATGCCTTCAGTTTAGATTTTCCTCCTTACATGCAAATGTATGCAGTTGTTAATGTTGAGAATTTGATACTCTATGATCCTCCTTTGATTATGATTAAGGAGAGCATGTTCAGATTCCTTCAATAAAATATTTCCTGCCAAAATTTCTTAAATAATTGCAACAAGATACCATCCTTGATAAAAGTACAAGAACTTCAAAACGAGGAAATGTGGAGTACCTTCGTGTTGGTCTCAAAGGCACAAATCCAAGAAAAGCTAAATGGATTAAGGTTGGAAGGGTGAGGGAACTGTACCCTCATTTATTTGTTGCTAAAAATAGTATTTTTGAGGTCCAAATGCTTCCAATGGGGAGGTGTGATCTAAGGGATCAGTTTACTGCTCAAAATTTAGAGTGCTAAAAAATGCTCAAAACCTATACGATTGGATAGATCTCGATGATTTGAATGCAACACAACTCATTTCACTCAAAACCGATATTGTATGCTCCCAATATCATTTTCTGATTGAATTGGCGAACAACTATTTTTGTCGAAATTTAGGTTGTAGGTACACTCAGCTAGCAGTCTGTACACTGACTGGGAATTTGACTGTGTTTTTATGGGCCAATGGTGGATTGACATTTGTCTCATTTTGATTGGCTCGGTAATTGTGTGATTTCATTAGTTCAATGGTTTACCAATGAGGGAGAGCCATGTGGGCCAATTGATGGTAGCCACGTGGCATCCTCTTACTTGGAAACATTTTGCATATGGCTAGAGCAAGCCTCTGCAAGGTTTGAACTTAAGACCTCCATTTTGGCATCACAATGCTCCACCACTACGCCACTAGTGGTTCTTGTAAACCATAGTGTTGATTTTCTATATAAATTTTCATAATTCGTCATTGGGGGAGGGGGGTCAAGCTAAGCCCTAGCCCTTAGGCACCCCAGTGTCCACAGGATCATAGGTAGTGGGGCCAAGGGGATATGCCTAAGTCCAACCCACAACCGCTACATCGATGTCCTAACAGTTGGAGCCAACGTGTAAAGAACTAGAGGCTATTGGATGGGGGCCAACACCAAGTCATAAGGTGGCCATGTCACCAAGAGGGGGGAGGAATGGAGAGGGGCTAGCCCTGAGGCCATATGGCAGACACAGAACCAGGAGCGCATAGGTAAGCAAGCGAGCCCCAAGTCACCGGACCCTATATGACCAAGAGTGTATGCCAAGAAAAGGCTAGAACGTTGGCACATAGGCCATCGAATATTAGCCCTAAACCCAGTCATATGTGTGCCATGTGACCAAGATTTTTGGAACTAGGGGTTTAATGGGAAGACTAAACATCTTACAATTTCACCCGTCGGGCTGGATTGTAGGCCAGAATTGTGCATTGGTTCCAATTTTGGGGTGCTCAAGTGAGGTTTGGTCCAAAATGGAGGATGATTAGGTGGGTAATCGAGAAAAAACTAGAAACGGGCATAACTTACTCAATTTTTGGCCAAATGAGGTGTAGAAAGAACCGAAATGGGGGTTTTTTATAATGAGGGATCCATTGGAGACACTAATTCTTTTGTTTGAGCCTTTTAAAGCCTTTTAAACACACTTTTGAGCACTTAATGAAAGAGGCCTTGTATTGGAAGCTAGACCAGGAGATATAGCCCAAGAGAGGGGTGAACTCCTTTATCATGTTTTGTGTTATTTGTTTCAGATATGGTTATTTTCCTCTGTTTGGCTGTAAAGTTTGGTTAAAATTCACTTGTTTTATGTATTTAGAAAATTGATCCTCTACCCAAAACACATATAATGTTCACTTGAAAATTGTTAAAAAATCTTCAAGTTTACATATTTAGATCAATATTTGAATTGATTAAAATCATAGCCCCACAACCACATCACCCTTGTTGAGAAACACCATCAAAATATCTTGTTGGAAACACCACTTGATGGAAATTCATAGGAATCATGGGTACCTTAACATTTTTCGCCACCTGATCTCCTTCATTGAAATAGGTCTGTATATTATTACATATCCGAGCAATGTTTAAAGGGATCCTTCAAATATATTTTCATTCTTTTCCCTCCATAATTTTCAAGTGTTATAGAAAGGCAATTTTCTATGCTTCCCATGCCTACTAAATGACCATTTATAGCATGGTTCTAACAAGGATATGACCCAACTAGAAGATAGCATAAAGCCTTGTAGAACTTGTATCCCCACTACAATAGCAAAGGGGAATTGTAGAAATATATGAATGACATTCTCTTCCACTTCCTTGTAGAAAATACAAGACACCAAACCATTGATTCCTCTTTTTCAAATATCATCCCAAGTGAGGATGTGATTTCTCCACACAATCCATCCGAAATTAATAATATTCAAAGGAATTTTCCAATGCCATAATGCCCTGTACCAAAATTGATTTATAAAACCTTATATAGAGCAAGAGATCTATTTATATACTTCCAATAACACAACAGTCCCATCACATAAGGAATCCGTAACAACACCAAGTTAAAGGTTCATGTAATAAAGTTAATAAAGGAAAATTAAGGCCAAGGTCACGGGACACATATTCTAAGTTGAATGTTGGGTAAAACATCCTAATGGGTGTCACTTTCAGTTTATTACGGCTAAGAAAATTGGAAAAGGCACTGAAAAAGGAAAAGAGGCATTAATTGACATTTATTTATGAAAAGAAAGGAAAATAAGAGAAAATGAAGATGAAAGGTTATAAATTTTCATGAGAGGAAAATTGAAGGGGAAATAGATGAAAAAGAATAAAATAGAGGCCTCAATGATAAAAAGGCCTCTAAGGATAATTTCATAGATTTTTATTAGTTTGGATTTGGAATTAGTTTTAGAGAGAGAAGAGCACCAAGAGGAGAAAGAAAGCAAGCAAGCAAAGGACAATAAAGGAAGGTTGGATCAAGGAGCTTTAGTAGGAGGATTTACAGGTAATAGGTTGATTGTGTGATTTCCTAGATAGTTTGTGAATGCATGGTACATGCATTTGTGTATTTGGTTCTTTTTCTAGCATTGACATCAGATTTTACTGGTTTACAATGGTTTCAACCTTGCCTTGCCATTTTTGGATGGCCATGGTGTGATGGGATTATTTTCTTGTTTAGCTTTGGATTGCTAGAAGGTTTTGGAACTAGGTGAGGTGGTCTTGGGGAAACTCCCAAGGGTTGGGGGTGGAGGTGGTTTAATATTTTGGAAGCCCTCAAGATGTGGGTGGAGACATGAAAATTTCTCAAGGTAATGGTGAATAAATTCTAAGGCATCCAAGCTTGTTTTGAGCTTTGTGATCTCTTGACTAGTTTTGGCGAAATCGTCGTAGCCTTAGGGTGTAGTAGGTTTAATATTTGGGAAGCCATGGTTGTTTATATCTTGAGATCCCACATTCATGCTTGGAATATGGCATGAGGGTGATTGGCTGAAAGAAATATTTGGTTGTTCCCAATCTATGGTTCATTGGTACTTGGAAGTCCCTGACATGGTTGGATTTTGCATCAGTTAATACAAGTTATTTTCATATTTTAATATATGAGAACTTGTATTTGTTATTATAGTGATTTGATAGTTATTATGTCATGGTTTATTAATAATATGGTTTTATGCTAGTTATAAACATGGATTTGCAATGTACTCTAGCAATGTATTATTCAAGATTTGATAAGTATTTGGGGGTTATTACAAATATTACGAGAGGGCCTTAGATCTTCTTGGTGATTCTTAGATAAGTTCCATACTCCTATTTTCAAATATGCATTCATGACCTGTAGATTACATTTTCACCATATGTTTGATGAAATAATTGTCATGGTTAGGCCTAGTTAGGTCAATTCCTTGTTCAATTTTTGCATGATTAGCATTGCCTTCAATTCATTTATCATTTCGTAAAGTCTCAAGAAGTTTTGGGTAGTGGTCTAGAGGCTAGCCTAGAATTGTGGCTCAAATATCAGGACCACACGCTTTGAATTAGAGAATCTGGGTTTCAATCACATGGAGGCAATGTTGTGCATGCGGTTTTATGTTCAAAAACACACTCATGAAGGATTGTGAATGTGGTTGGAGGTTCCAAACCAAACTCATGGAGACTTGTGCATGCGGTTGGGAATGTAGTTCATTGAAAACCTATCCAACTCAAGGCTTGGTCACCTGGGGTGGTTCTTCTTCCCCTAAGTTTCCTGTAAGAACTGTAGGAAATCATGTTGAGGTCAATAAGTGTTAATTGTCAGGCCCACTTCCATAACTAAACATTAGAGGTTGGATCATGTCACAGTAACTCTTCGTCTCATGTTTACCCTCACAAACTGGTGAAATTGGGTAAATGTGGGGTGGGGGCATTTACAAAAACATTCCAACATAGAACATCTTCACTACCACCTATAGAAATTCCCAACATATTTAAGTCGAAAATATAATTATTCCACCTCACTGCATTGAAATCTTCAAGACCAACCTTTGTCGCCTCTTTCCATGACAGGAAAGAGTGTATACTATCAAAGCCCTCATAAGGCTATGCCAGGAAAAAGATACCATTTTCATGCGGCACTTCTAAAATCCGCGTCGGAAGGATATGTTTATCTGGCATATGTTGGATAGAGTTAATATTGGCTAAGATCTTACCCCCATTATGAAAGGTCCAATGCATGTTGTCAATAAGCTAGCTCTTTATTTTTAAGACACCATTCCAAAGGTATGACCCTTTCCTCATGGAAAGATCCCCATGTTTGTACCAATACGAAACCAACATGTCATTCAATTATTCTCTTTTATGATGCCTTTCGATATACCCCTACCGTTTAATGCTTTCCATAAACTCTTGGTCAGTAGAACCTAGCCAAAAACCATAATAGCCAGCAAACCCTGGGCACCAGACTCCTTCCCCAATGCTATGGCATCCATACTTATCAAAATAAATTTACAACACCTTTGGCCCCCGACCACAGGAAATTTGCAAGGATTACCTTTATCTTTTAGATGATCTTCCAAGGTAACATGTTGCTTGAAAATCATCAAGGTAGAAATAGTTTCTTATAGAAATATTTTCTTATCTTGAAAATTAATTTTTATGTATTGTTATCTTCTTTAAGTATTCTTTAACTTCTTTATGTATTATTTTATCTTCTTATCATCAAGAAACTACCAAAACATAAATAGAAGATGATCAAAGCAACAAGGACATGTGATCTAGGCTCTCAGCCAAGGAAAAAATCCTCTCTTGGGGGAAAACCCAAAATTCTCTTCTCTTCTTCATGAACCAAATCAAATCAGATAACCAAGATCTTTAGACAACAACAAGTTCTCCTCCAATCCACCAAGTCAGCCTTTCAAGTCAATTTCTTTCAAGTGAGCTTAATCCAACAAATTCAATCCAAGTCAACCTCCTTCAAACTAAATCAAACTTCAGATCTTGACCTCCTACAATAGATTTTTGGCCTCTATAAACCTACAATTTTTGGCCCTCCTAAGGCTCAAAAACATCGCACATGTGGAATAAAAAAAACCTCATTTCCTTTGTTAATGTTTGTCCTTCCTTCACTAAGGTTATTCTTCCTTTTTTAATCCTTTGTCACTTACTTTTATTTCTTTCACACTCCTTATATTGTATCTCAAATTGATTGGTTGGATAAATTTTCATTAGCTTGAAGACTATTCCTATATACATCCTTTAACAATGGTTGAATCCTTTCAATGATGCCGACTTGGTGGAGGAGGGTAAACTTACATTTTTGACACAAATAATATTTTTTCTCTTGACACAAAAATCCCAAGAAGGGTCTATTACATGTTGATAAGGAATATAACTCATGACACAACCATAGAAGCACTGAATAGGTGATTTGACCTATAAACAAAATAAATTGAGCATGAAACCCATGCTTATAAAAATAATTTTTGATTTTTACAATAATTTTCTTTTCTTTCTCTTTTGCAAATACATAATTATTACATCATATCAATTATGAAGACTGATACTAGTTACATTTTCAACACTCCCTCCTAACTAGGGAGGTATTCATAATTGTTCAACCAGTTCAAGGATGACCTCAAGTTGAAATTTTTGAGGAAGAGTACAACAACATATACAAATCTAGGCCAAGGCTACCAAGGTATCTACTCAACTCATCAAATATCGAATTATCATCTAGGTTGCCTACTAAGACACTAATTCAAGAATCTAAGTGTCTTATCAAGACACTAATTCAAGGATCCAAGTGTTTCCAAAACACTAATTCAAGAATCCAAGTGCCAAGACACGAACGCATCCTCAAGGATCCAAGCGTTATTTACCAAAACACTTACTTATCAAGGGTCCCAATGTAATTCAATACACCTATTTATCATGGATCGTTGTATCATCTAGGCTAACATATCAATTCTAATAAAGCTATGAAATGTTTCCATGCCAAGACACCAACATAAACAAGGGATCTAGGTACCATCTAGGCTACCTTCCAAAGTACCCTCCCAATAGGGACTAATCTATCATCTAGGCCATTGAACTTTAATTGAGATCTTAATACCAACTAGGCCAAGATACCAACCCTCTCAAGGATCTAGACATCATCAAAATCAAGATACCCACCCTAAACAAGGATCCCCATACCTTCACGAGAATTTATGTATCTTCACCAAGATGTCCTCCCTTGCACGGATCTAGATATCAAGTAGGCCAAGGAACCAATCCTAACTAGGTTCTAGGTACCATCTAGTCTAAGATATGCTCCCTCACAGTGTTTTATGTATCACCTAGGGTAACTATGATGATACTAACCATATTACCATTCTATCCTCATAGCCTTCATTAGATTGAATGTTAGTCCTGGTCTAGTGCATGATACATGAATTTCCTCTCTTGAAAATAGAGAGGATGCACAATTTTCAAAGGAAAGTTATCCAAGCTCCCTCTCAACTAGGGAGATGTGTCCAAGATTAACTATTTATTCTTCCAACCACCCAGGATCTTCCACAGAGTTTGACTTTAACTTTCAATCATCAATGTAAAATTAAATTTCATTAGGGTTTCTATAGCTCCCTCTTTCCATCATGTTCATCATCATCAGAAAGTCATCATCAAGCATGAGGCATGCTTACAACTGTAGACTTTTACTGTAGATTCAACAGATTTTGTGATATGATAAAACATAAGAAAAGAATCTACTCTACTCTTCAATGCAAACTAAAATTGATAGATGAAAATAATAAGTAGAAAAGGAAGAATATCAATTGCACATAACACAATATTTCTTTGGGGAAAGACACTCCTAAAAACCTTGACTATCGATATTGCATTAAATAGAAGATTTGAGAAGAAAATACAATGCTTGTTCAACCTGAACAATTCTTGCACAAGTACAATATAACTCTCTGCCTCACAAGCTAGATCAAGCCAACACTTAGCCAAGTCTATTACCTGCCAAACCCCTACTTCCTTATGCAATCACTGAGATAAGTAGACCATAATTAATTGGAAAATACACTCTCCATAACTGCACAATCCAAACATAGGTCCTCAACTGATCGCATACACCATCTATACAATTCGGAAAATAAAACAACTAATAGTGCACTGTCCCTGAACTCTAATCTCAACTGGGTCTTCCTATGAATTAACATGCATGAGTTATTTATGAGTGAATTTTCATTTAACTAGTATGGTAATAGTGATGCACTAGTGCATTACTCCACTACTAGACCTCTACTAGTTCCTCCAACAGTTAGAACTAGTTTAACTAACTATAACTCAGTTAGACTGAGTTATCTAATTAAAACTCAAAAGAACTCAACCTATGCCGCTAAAATTATAGGATCACTCTACATGACTCTAGATTGTTGTTGGCATTATGATTCAAGTGTTGTCCTTGATGGCAACTCACTCAGAGGTTGGTACAGGTGCTCAGAGACTGGTACAGGTGATGGCAACTTAACTAGTGGACAGATCTCAGTACAGCAGGACAAGAAAGAGATATACGCAGGTTCAGCAAGGAGAATCAGCGTGTACACGCAGGTTGGCTTCATAAAAAGCGCGTGTATGTGGAAAAGTACCTTTGGTCCATGGCGGTTAGTCCTTGGAAGTTGTGCCTATGGTTTCGGACCATTGTGTCTCGACGGGCGTGTCGATCCCTAGTTTTGAAGTTGATGGTATTGTGTTTCTATGGTTTTGGCTCTTGGTATTGAACAAGGCCTAAGGCTATATAAGGAGAAGATCACTAGGCAAAGGAGCATGGATTGTGGGTGTCTGACGCAGTGAGAAGATCTGGTATTGCTGGTTATCTGTTCGGGACGCTTGGCAAGGGTCGGATCTGACAGCAAAGGTAGAAGTAATCATTTCTAGATCTGCACGCGGGTTGCCTTTGGAGAAAGCGCGTATACACGCGGTTTTGGTACAGTGAAGTAGCGTATGCATGATAAGTGTTAATATTTCAGGTTGCTGCTGATTCTGGTGGTTGTTGCAGAGTTCTAGATTCTGGTTTGGGTTCTGTGTTCTTGATGACAGGGTTTCAGTGATTCGGTATTGGGTTGTTTAATGAATTATGATGCAAGTATAAGTTGATGATTGTATTGCGGTAATGTTTGCTTGTACTCTTGGATCCAGTATGAAAATGTATGAAACGTGGTCCCTGAAGGTTGTAGGGTCAGCACCTATGTACTAGTAAATGGATCAGCTAGTACAAGAGCTAAGGGGGTTGTAGCTCCCTTCCAAAAGTAGTTGGAAAACGAGAGAGGGTTGTAGCCCTCTGCAGGTTGTAGCCTGCGTGCTGGTAAAGGACTGCACCAGTACATTGTAAAAGAAGTTTCTCATTAAAGAAGAAAGAGACAAATTGCAGCAGGTGGTTTTCACCCACATTGGGTTTCCACCTTATATCATGGTGTTCATGTGTGTGGCTTTTGTGTGATGATCTATTCAGTTATACTGCACCTGTTTACTGTTAATATGCTTAATAATATCCTGATGCATTTACTGAAGATAAGATTAACTGAATCATAAGATCTCTGCATATACGCTAGTTTCTTTAGACACAGTCGCGTGTACACGCGGGTTCACTTAACTGAAGTCGCGTATATGTTTCTGAGTATGAAATTGAAAAGTTTTATCTGATCTGATAATACTGATTCACCCCCCCCTCTCAGTATTATTTCCAACAATTGTTTGGTTTTGTTTATATTCTTGTGTTATGACCCTATATTAGGTGGGCAGACCTACCTGTGGCTTTGTGCATGGATTTCAAACATGGTTTTGGGCATGATGTTTTTCTGTCCATGGTATTTTGTAGATTTGGTCAAAAGAACTATGATTATGTTCTAATCTAAGGTTAATGGATTTGGATTTATGGATGCTTTGACATGTGTATATATGTATTGTAACATTGAAAGGAATATAATGAAAAATCAATATGGTAGACCTGGTTTTGAGATCCAGGGGAAAATATCTGTGTATATTTGTTTTATGTTTTATTCTCTCAACATTGTTTATTTTTTGTTTTTAGAATTCATATGCAGGTAATTTATGTACATGGTTAAAACCCGTATTTGGTATCAGAGTTGTTTTGGCTTCAAGGGGACGCCTTTGCTGGTGAGGGGTTTTTTGCTTGGGCCTGTCGTAGACCCTATTGAGTGGGAGATCTGCAGGATCGATTCTTGTGGTGAAAGAAGATGGAAAGCAGTGGAATGATAGAGATAGAGAAATTTATTGGTTATAGTTTTGAGTTGTGGAAACTCAATATGGAGGATTTGCTGGTGGATAAAGACAGTGCATCGCGGTAGATCCAGGTGCTAAACCAATAATAGTGTCAGCTAAAGACTGAGTGAAGTTGGATCAGAAGGAAAAGAGCACGATATGATTATGTGTCTTAGATTCATTATTGCTGAATGTATCAAGGGAAGCTTCGTCGAAGGATTTGTGGGACAAGTTAGGGATTTTGTACGAATATAAGTCTCCGGTGAACAAATTGTTCCTATGGAAAAAGTTGTATAATCTGAGGATGAAAGATGGAGACTCGGTGACAGAGCATATGAACGCATTTAATACTTTGGTAATCCAGTTATTATCTGTTGATATTAAAATTTCAGATGAAGATAAGTGAATCATTTTGTTGTGTTCTCTACTAGATTCATGGGATAGTTTGGTTGTTGCAACAAGTAGCAATGCAACTGCCTTGTAGTTTGAAGAAATAGTCTTATCCTTTATGTCGCAGGAGATGAGATGGAAAAATATGGAGGGCCGGAATGGCGATGACTTGTTTGTACAAGGATGGTCCCAGAATATAAACAAAAATAAGTCCTCGAGTGGGAGATCTAAATCTCTAGGAAAACCTGTAAAGGTGTGCTAGAAATGTGAAAAGGAAGGGAACTTCAAAAGGCACTGTAAATCTAAAACTCCTAAGAAAGGAAAGGGATCTGGTGATGCTCCTTATGCAGAGGTGAAAACCGCCTTAGATGAAGGTGGGGATGTGTACATGGCTTCGTATTCAAGTACACATGTAGATCATGAGGCAAGGTTGATTCACTTAGGTGCATCCTTTCACTTCACTCCCCATAGAGAGTGGTTCTGCGAGTATGAGAAATATGATGGGGGTGATGTCTTCTTGGGGGATGACAGGAAGGCTAGAATCGTTGGTCACGAAAAATTCAAGTTGAAGTTGCAAGGGGGAAGGATTAGAACACTTCTAGGCATTCTGCATATTCCTACATAGGCTAGAAATCTAATTTCTGTAAGCAAGATGGATGATGTAGGTGTAAAAATAATGTTTGAGAAACTACAAGATGGTTCTGGGAGCACTTGTTGGAATTTTTAAGTTTAACCCATTAGAAATTCTTCCTGTACTATCTGGTTTATTTCTTCTTACTTGTTCAATTACTTAACAAGTAATTTACCATGTAAATAAACACAAGTACAATATCAACATCTACAGATCATCAACTGAAGAAAAACAAGCACACAAGTGACACTGTTATTTTTGGACCAATGTCTCCAGAAAAACCTAATGCTGGAAAACTGGTGTAACTATTCAGAGGGTTTTATTATTATGCAACTTTCATAATACAACTTGGGTTCCAGAAATGGCTCATCCAATAGAGAATGCCCTTGGGAGTAGTACCTCTCCTCGGAGACAAATATTCCAGCTGATTTATCACTAGATAAAAAATCCCATAGAAACAATTGTAGCTCCCACTACTCTACATCACTCTGATAGGGATTGTGTCACCCTACCTGGCTCACCAGCTCCTAGTCTATCACATGAAATCCCTCCAACACTGCCTCTAGGCCTTACATCAGCTCTGCTAGCCTTTGCATCATCTTCTGGAGCTTCTACGTTAGCCCCTAGACCCTTTGCATCTCACAGACTGGCTTCTCCTAGCTCTGCGTAGCTCCTGGTTGCCTTTGTATAACACCCAGCTGCCTCTGTTTCAGCCTCTCCCTCTACATCCATGCTGCTACTGGCCCATACATCCAACACGACATCTGCATTGCATCCCCTTCTCCTCACACTGCATCATGTTACCGCATACTGCTACTCCACTGCAACCAGTTACTGAGAAGTAAGTAACTGATCCTCCAAACTCTGACATCCCTGTCAGGCTAGAAACACTCTCAATGTTGAAGCTCCCTCTTTTGCTAATAAGTGATCCATCTACTGACCTCTACACTATTGCAACAACTCCCTGCATCTCGCACCATTCCACACTTGTTTGTGCCATCCTACACTAGTGCAACACTCCCGTGCCTCTCACACTATTGCAACCTGCTAGCCTCACGCTATCCAAGGACTCCTCCACTATAGCACTCTCTATCGCTTCATCCACATTTGTCTCTACCAACATCCTCTAGTCCCGCTACTCCTCTTTTGGACTCCCATAGCAAGGTATAATCCAAGAGGTTGGGTGCCTCAAGGATCCTTCCCCTCATCGCCTATAATCCGTCTGATTATAGTTTGATGTCTCCCTACTTTTGCTCAATTTCCATGTGAGCACTCATGGCACAATCATCATCCTCCTCGACTTCTTTCTTTGCCCTCACTGGTGCTACCTTGGTCTCAAAAGCCTCTCCCTTACTCTTCTTCCTCGGACACTAGTTCGCAAAATGACCCAGTTCCCCACAATGTAAGCACTTGACCTTGGAGAGGTCCTTCTTCTTCTGCTTCTCCTGCTTTCCCGTAGATGCTAGAGCTGCATCCTCTTCTTACTCCTTCTTAATCCTAACCCATTTACCACTACTCCCTGCCTTGGTCAGTTGTCTGATCTATTCTTGACGAAGAGTCACCCATAGTTCTTCCCAATCCGAAAGCTTCAACCTGCCCAGTATGCTTTGGACAAAAACTTACCAATCCTTGGAAACTAGATTCAGTGTGGTCCTCACCAACATCTCCTCATCCGGTGTGGCTCCTATGGAAGTCAGTTGGTCCCGGATCTCCTTCAATAGAGCGAGGAAGATATCTATCTGCTCTCCCTTCTGCATCTAGTATGACCACAGCTGATTTTCAAGTAACATCCTCCTCTGCACAGAAGTATGCTGGTACGATTTATTTAGGGCCTCCCATATCTCATTTTTCGTATCCTTTCAGCAATATGTGATACCACATGATCCTTGACCCCAGCAGGGATGATGCACTTCACCCTGGCCATTGCCTCCTCTTACTTCTCATTTTTAGCTAGGTCAATTGGGATCGATATTGTTTTCAAGGCAGAGTCCTTGATGCGATATCTGTTTAGAATGGACAAGATCCTGGCCTTCTAGACCACAAAGTAGGATGCACTGTCCAGGCTATCTTGATCTCTAATTCCATTCACGGCCATCTTGCTGCTCTTCTTTTGACTCCTCTGAGTCTCTCTACTTCCCTCCTGGAAGTTGTCTATTCAACTCCTGCTGAGTGTCTCAACTTCCCATCTGGAAGTTCTCGGTTCAACTCCCTCTTAGTCTCAATTTCCCTTCTGAAAATCCCTCTGCCAACATCGAGTTTCCCCACTCCAATCATCTATGTAACTACACCACTAATCTGGTTTCCTTGGCTAGTAACCTACCTCAGCAGCAACTCCCTCCTCCTTGGTCTTTCCCTATTAGGTACTATTTTGACCACAGTACCCCACCAAATTCGCTCCACAAATTACCCAAAGCCTCCTATGCCCTAGCAACTTAAGGACTAAACCACTTGACTCTGTGCAATCCTGGCACTGACAAATCAGCTCCCCCAACCAACTGTGTCAGCCCTTCTCGCCTCTGCGTGGCTTTGTGTGAGCCTGATCCTACCTCCCTTAGCCTCTATTTTGCCTCTCTCTGGCCCAGAATGATGACGTAGTTCCTCAGCGTCACTCCTTCCTCTATCGCCTTCTACAATGATCAGCTCTGTCACTCAGGACAGCTGATTTTGCTGCTAATTATTTGCTTGGTTGATGGCTTCAGTTATACTATGATCTGCAACCATGCTCTGATAGCATGTTGGAATTTCTAAGTTTAACCTATTAGAAATTCTTCCTATACTATCTGGTTTATTTCTTCCTACTTTTTGCTATGGGGTTAAATGCATGGTTTATGGAGAATGAAAACTACCCTCAAAGGCCTTCTCGGGACCTTCGACAAACTATAATATTATCTGCAGATGCTACCAAGTTATACACATGTTCATATACAAATATCAATTAACAAAGTATGGAAAGAGGATTACCTCAAGTCTCCTTCTAGATTTGTTTGGAGATCACAATGCAGCCAAGAGGAACTCCCTCAAAGCTGGCTCCAAATCAATTCCTGCACAAAGGAAAGGTAAACACAATCACCGCATACAAACTTGAAAACTAACATATGAATACACAATGAACATATATTTGCATACAACTAAACTACTCATATAAACAAGTATTGAATGAACAACTTAATAAACAATGTTACCGACACCATGGAGTAGGGAACACAATTGCAGTTCTGTATTAATAATGGAAGAGTGATTACAACCATCTATTGTATCAGTCTTCCTTTGCCCCTTCCGCTTCTCTCTCTCTCTCTCTCTTCTAGCTCACTTCTTCAGATATGTGACAGTTCACAATAGCTTAGTCTGCTATCCTTTCAAATGCTCTGAACCCTTTCACAATGGCCCTCTCATTGCTTATATAGCAATCAAGTTAGGGTTTCCAAGTTCCTCATAGAGTTCACTAGGGCAAAAGAAATGAACTTGCCCTGCTTTCCAGCTCCTTCCCATTTTCCTCCTTTTCTCAAATTATAATTTCTCCAAATAGGTTATTTTTGGATGTTTCCTTGCTTTTCTTGAGTAAATTTAGGGATAAATATCTAGATATTTGTGAGTCAATTCATTGGTTTAACCCTTGGAACTTCCTTTAGTTTCACTAACGCTGTCCCCTAACTAGCAACATGCTTTAGTAGGGTCACTAATGCACCTCCAAGCTTGGTAAAAAGCTTTATAAAGAAGGTTTTTAGTGTACAACCAGCGTTAGTGTGGAATCAAGGCCTGTAGTTGTGGTATTTGCTTCAGTCATCATTTCTTTCACCTCTGAGTTGATGAGGAGGTCATTTTGTTGTATAATAGATGCCCCCTAAAGTATGAGATCAGAGGCAGAGACAATGGCCGAAATACTTCACCAAAACTATAATTTTTCCTGTCAAAATTTATAGAGAGAGAAGCTTCGGGTGGCAAGGAAAACCTAATACAACACATATATACAAAATTGCTAAAATCATGTCCTGAGTCGGGCATTCCCATGCTCAGTAGCTATGTTAGAGTAATTTTCTCCAAAGCGATATGACAATACTGACCACCAATAAGCACAATGCAGATCCAATGTCATAATAGAATCATCTTGAAACAACTATCTCCAAACAATATCCACAGCTTGGGAGTGGAAAGAAGGTTGAATGATGCAAGCCTCTACCCAAGGTATTGATTTCCGCTTCACAGAACAACATAGATCGATACATGCGAATATATGCATTGACGTTGAACATGCATGAAATCATCTGATTACCAGTCAATAATGGAGACCGTTAATAGATGCGAGGAAGGCCACCGATAATGGTGATGGTTTCCAAGATGCATAGTGCAATCTAACGAGTGTGAAAGATGTCTTTGTCATCGAACGCCAGTAGAATCACTTAACTAGGAGCCAATAATGAGAACCCCTAATCAAACACAAGGAAACCTACCACTAATGTCTGCAAGTACCAAGGCACTGAATGTGTTTCTGCGTTATCTTCCTAGATAGAGTGTTGAAGTCGATAGGAAGAAACCTGTCGAAAGGTAGGCAATAATGTGTCATGCTGAAGATGTGCGGCCCAAGTGCAACTATAGATGAGGATGTCATCGAAGAAGACAAGGAAAAATATCCTGAGATATGGTTTGAGAAGGTGGTTCATAAGGCTCTGAAAAGTAGATGGGGCATTGCAAAGACTGAATGGCATGACCAAGAACTCATAATGGCCTTCATGAGTTCGGAAAGAAGTCTTTGGAATGTAGACTTACTTCATGCGAATTTGGTGGTAGCCCGAGTGAAGATCCAGCTTAGTGAAGAATTGAGCCCCATTGAGTTCATCCAGCAAATCGTCAACCACCGGGATGGGAAATTTATCTTTGATTGTGTTGAAGCCCCGAAAATCGGGTCAACAACAAGGGGGATACCCACCCGATCCGGACCTTGGTTGGCAGCTCCTTATCCGTTTGGTATAGCGGATCCGACTGGGGATAATGGGACCAGTTTCCCAATCTAAGGGTGTGTGTGTGTGCAGAGTTGGATGATGCTGATCTAAGGGTTCTAATCTAAGCTACTTTAATCTAATTATATGCTATTATAATCTAATGAAAACAACACATCTAATCTATGCTAACGCGGGATGTATTTCTTCTATTGGGCAATCTAAAGAGATTTCAAATAATAACTGGTAATAAAGATCATTCAGCTATCATAAGAATGAAAATCAATTAAGATGAACTACTTTGCATAAAAAGTTAGGCAAAACAGTTGTGATCAGCATATCGCATAACAAGTTATTCATATATCAAACATAAATAAATGACTCCACCGTACAAAAGTGCCAAATGGTAACTCAAACATTCATGCAATAACATATAAACAACTGAAAACTGTATATCACTTTAAGAATATACGCAGAAATGGCCAAGAGATAAAAGTACCATTTATGACTAGTCCTACTCATAAGCTTCAAGCAACAATGATTTATCTACACTTGTTCTAATATCTACTAAGAGTATAGAAGTGCAACATCAGTAGCAGATATCAAATGCAAACATTAATAAACCTTGATCCATTCATTCATCAAAACCTCCTATGAGGGTGTAGAAGTGCATGTTCTGAGGACAAGTTTTTGACAAATTTCTGGACCCTTCTCTAAATGCCTGAGAAGGGTTTAAATACTGCTAACTAAATAACTTAATGACACAAATTTCGGATACGGTTTAAATGACTGCCCTTTATCTAAGCAAACTTATTTCTAAAAATTGAATCTAATTTCTAACTATTTCTGTATTTGCTCCTTAGTGCTGTGAGCATGTAACATTTGTCTGGGAAGAATCGGCTGGTCGTCTTCTGCTTTTGCTTGGGTTATGAAAATAGAAACGGCAAGCGTTGGAACCACTTTTTAGTAAACAAGAAGATATTTCTGGGAATCATCTTCTGGCTGTGTGAATTTTACTGCGTGTATACTTGGTAACAACCCAAATTCCTCTTAAATTGCCTCTGTTTTTTTCTATCTCGGTTTCTGGTGCGTTTTCCACCTTTAACACTTTTTCCTTTACCAGGCATAAGCTTCAGAATTTTGTAAACATGCTGCTTTTGTGAGCTTTTGACCTTGAGTGTCGAATCGCCTATTGATATCAACATCTATTCAGTAATACTCTGAAATCTGCGTTTCTGTTGCATGCAGTATTTTTTTATGAGGGCATCTCTTCTCTGTTCTCTGAGCATTGATGCTTTCCATTTTTCCTTAGATGTTTCCTGCACATTGCTTCATGTTGTTCCTTGTTTTTTATTCTTGCAATTCACGCAAAGTAAAAGAGTAACGATAATAAATTTTGACATGAAAGCTTTAAGCTCTACGAATGTATAAAATCATGACACCCACAGTGAACTGACTCTTCGAAAAAACACAAAATTTTCCTTCATGAATACTTTGGCATATATTCATTAATCTTCTTTAAGGCACACACCCAATTTTTGGTTTAGGGACAGCTTTTCTCGAATGCTGAGCCAAGGAGAATTTGTGATGGGTGATTTCTGCGACTCGTATCGCATCATCGCGTTTATCGCATTATCAAGATGTGTCATCGCAGAGTTTCCTGATTAGTTTGGCGCAGAATCGCGCAGATCGCAGCATCGCAAGATCACAGCAAATCACAGATCGCAGCATCGCAAGATCGCAGATCGCAGCATCGCTGCAATTTGTTAAGTTATTTGTGTGTTGTTTATGCGACGTTGCGATATGCGATGTCGCATATCGGCCATCGGAGATTTCTTAAGATTTTCATTTATGGGCGCTTCTTAATGTATGCATTGCGATGAACTTCGTGCCGCTTCTTCGCAGTTTCTTATTGTGCTCATAAAGAAATGTTTCACTCTTCTCCGCGCGATGTATTTTTGAGGAGTATAATACAAAACATTTTATAAAAAAATTTGGATTTTTTACTAAGGGTCCCCACTTCTTTAGTGTTATTTCTAATACTAAAGAAGGAGGGGGTTTGTTGGTGGTCACAACAGACTGTCAACTTATTGAGGGCCCTAAATTCTGGACACATCCGCCACTCCCCATATTTCTTGAGCACCATGACCACTGGTGATGAATAAGGACTAATGCTGGGATGAATGACACTTGCTTCCAAAAGTTCCTTGATTATTTTTTCTATTTCATTCTTTTGGGTGAACGGATATCTGTATGGGTGCACATTTGGGGGTTGGGCCCCTGGAACCAAGGTGATGCTATGATCATGTTCCCATCTCGAGGGTGGAAGCTCATGAGGCTTATCAAAGACCGGCAGATGGTTAT